>CADCXT010001983.1:0-1200000 GCA_902806775.1 Microtus agrestis
GAAGATGTCTCCTTCAGAGATTTAATCTTCAAACTGTTTCCTAGCAACATGGTTTAAGACAGAGTATCTTTCTCCATATCAATCACTCACATCTGTGGAAAACGCCTAAGAGCATCGTTTTCATGCTGTGAAAAAAGTTTGAATCTGGCAGCTGCATTGTAAAGACAGGAATGCCAATTCTACAGACACTAGCTTCTTATTCACTTGGAAATATTACAGCACCCATGCCTTTGAGTTTGAGGAGACACAATTACACGTTCCATCAGAGCTGTATGATTTTAGTCACACTTTTAATTATAAAAGACTTCAATTAAAAAGCACAATAGACACTGATAACCTTATCATTTTTTATTTTCTAAAGACATGAAATAACCCTACCTCAAAGCAACTCATTCAATTTTTAAAAAGTAGCCTTCTTCTCATTACCCGAACCTTGAATGTGAATTAAAATCACCTGGGAATCTTAAATTCGAGAATCTCTGTGGACTGGGACTTGATATACAGTCCACAACGTTACTGTACATGTAAACCAACTGAGAAGCACTGTATATCGTACAACCCTATACCAAGGGATAAACTGCATTTCAAGAATAACTGAAAATAAGATGCTATTTAACCATACTTTAAATATACCAATTTTGCAAATACTCACAAAAACCCAAATATAAACTTCAAACACTGAAATCAGTAAGAAAATGAAAAAAAAAAACCAATGCTTCATGATTTTAAAACAAGAAAAATACAGCATTAAACCTTTGCTCCTCTAAACTATTTTACTTACACCAAAAGTAATATATTGAATTTAAAACATGTTAAAAGGAGGCTTTGTACATATGATTCATGCTGATTCTCAGTGTTGCTGGAGACAGGAGACACTGGACAAGAAGTTGAGGCGGGGATCTGGGTAGCCAACCACCGTTTTCCTTGCCCTTGACTACAAACCATCCTTGGCAGAAGGCAGAAAAGTCCTCAGCTCTATTGACTGCTTGTCCTGGCTAGAGGTCAGAGAGACTAACAATCTTTATGGGCACCGGTTCCTATTCTGCTTTCTTGTTGTTATCTTTCTTCTCCTTTAACACAGGAGAAAAGAGTAATCATGGCTGCAGTTTCCAAGAAGCTTTGTATGAGCAGATGCTTCATTGTCCCAGGAGGGTGTGTCTGATACTGCAGTCCAGATAGCAGGGAGAGAGGTACTCAAACACCTCAACGATGGGACAGCTGGACTGACCAGATCACACGCATACTCATGCCCAACCCAGTAAAGCCTTATTAACCCTAGGGAAGGATCCTGGGTAGCAACCCAGAGTTGGTTCCATTCCTGGACACAGGTCTGCTTGCTTGCTTTCTCTTAAAATCTCTCCTGTAAGAAAACTTTCTGAAACTCACCCTTCTACTGTTTGTGAAATTCTTTCTTCAATTTCATGAAACAAAGGCCCAGAAGTCTTCTGGTCTGGGATGGTTTTGATGGTCATTGATTATCTAGACTCTTAGGCTTCTGGTGGACCACAAGTGAGAAAATTTGTGTTTTAATCAATGATTTCCCTCAGCTCCAGTTTGATTGGATTCAGAATGCCTACAGTAGTGAAGTGTTTCTCTGGGTGTGTCTCTGAGTGATTTTTGCAGAAAGTTTCCTAAAAGGTGAAGATCCAACCCGAACATGGGCAGCACCATGCCACAGACTGGGATACTGGGTGGAATAAAGGGGGTAACTGAGAAAGACCACTATTTAGCCTTCTGTGTGCTTCTCGTTTGACTGGGTGTGAACTACTTAGATCTACCACATTTCCCCAAAAGGATGAGCTGATGGAGGTGGGTCTTGTATCTTATCTGTTGCTTTCATTGGTTAACTAATAAAGAAACTGCCTAGGCTCTCATAGGACAGAAAGTTAGGTGGGCGGAGAAGACAGAACAGGATTCTGGGAGAGAGAGGCTGAGTCGAGGAGTCGCCATTATGTTCCCATGCCAGACAGACGCAGGCTAGAATCTCCCCGGTAAGCACGCCTTGGGGTGCTACACACTTTATAAGAAATGGGCTAGTCCAGGTGTGAGAGTTAGCCGAGAAGAGGCTAGATATGATGGGCCAGGCAGTGTTTAAAAGAATACAGTTTCCGTGTAATTATTTTGGGGCATAAGTAAGCCAGGTGGACGGCCGGGTGCAGGGGACGCAACTCGGCCGCTCCTCTTACAACAATGAGCTGGAACTATAAGCCAAGCTGTGTTTTTTCTCCTTCAAATTGTTTTCCCCAGGCACTGTACTTCAGAAACAACGCATCTGACAAACAATGTGTGTATTCGAGATGAGGTAAGTAAGGAACAAAATGTGGCCTAACTGAGCAAAATGCTGTTGTAACCTGGCAATGCTGTCTTTTGCCAATCTGTGCCTACCAGCCTTAAAGTCAAGTTTTCATGACTGTATTAGAAACTAAGGCTCCAGAGATTTCCCACTCTGGAAAATCTAACTCCATCTGTCATGTTATTAGCATTGTGGCTTCCCTTCTCTTATGGGCTTTTCAACTGATGGTGAAAAGAATCTACAAGGCTTTAACCCTACAGATAAGTACAGTCTCCACAACCATCAAGGAAATGTCTCTTCGCAACAGATGGAGACCAAAATACAGACTTCTGAATCTCAGTCAAATGGATGCACCTAGCACACACCCTCCCACATCAGGCTTGAGAACTGTTAGATGAATTCTTTCTCTTCAGAAGAAAAGAGGTGATTAAAAGATTCAGTCAAGTAACTTAGTGAGATTTTGTTTATCATAGAATGAGGGTAGCCACAGACTTACTAAAGATCCAATACTCCTTTAAGTTCTATCACATGAACCCTACAGAGAAGGCAAGAGCTGAAATAAGTCCAACTGAGATTATTTCTTCCGAAAGAAATGTTGTGGATGGCACAAAAGAGACAACTTTGGGAGAGTGAGTGATTTAAAAACTCTCATGGTGGTATTTATTTTCAGGCTGGAATGGCTTAGAATGGGTACTATGTTGTTAATGGCACAGGTTTCTCCTCTTGCCGAACATTCTCTGCATCAAGGAAAGAAAAAGCACAACCTTATCGCCAAGGTTTATTTTACCAAAGTATCTAAATAATCAAAAATGTTCAGTAGTAGAAAATATTGTGAAATCTTTTTTACAAATCATTTATACCTGGATCCAGAAAAGAAAAAAAACATCCTGAAATGATAAAAATGAAATTAATAGTTATATTATCTGTACCTCAGTACATTCTGAAAGCCCTAGTTAGTTCTGATATTTTCAGTAATATTATACCAGCACACATCCTTCCTCAGTCAGCTTCTCTCGGGACTTGTGACATCATCACAAGCTGAAAGATGCAGATTTTTATTGTTATATATTGTCCCGTGAGTAGATTATTTTTGTCCATAGCTCTAATTGCAAATATACTAGCTAGTGATTACATCTATCATCCCCACACTTTCAGATCTATGTTACTTGTGCCTTGTATTCTAGCCAGTGGCATCGATCATTCTATCCCAGATTTGATGATCTTGCTTTTATCATACCATCTACAAGGTAAATACATTTACACCCACTTCAGAAAGAATGCTGGCCACATCTGCTTTAAACAGACTAATGTCATCTCCACCAAAACAAACAAACAAAAACAATAAACCAAAAAACAGAGCAAAACATAGACTCTCACCTAAAGAGAATCTGCCTCCTTAGACTTCCTAAATTAGAGACTACAAAATCATCTTTCACCTCTATAATATACTTGGCTCTGGAGTTTCCAGTACCCCACAGTTGGATACATACGTATCAGTTAGAGCTTCCTTCTCTGTGTCTTCAATCTGCCCTCATTCTCTCTCGCATGTTTATTTGTTAGTACTTGCTGCTCCACATGGGTGTGCTCCTTAGTCATATACCAAGTCATATACTACGCTATGCCACACCCTTGTAGCAACCAGCCACAAACTCCACAAACATGGTGTTACCATAGATATTGCTGCAATCTTCATTAGACGCTATCTCTTTGATTCTATGAGACATGCTCCAGAGTAATAGACTT
This sequence comes from Microtus agrestis, assembly GCA_902806775.1. Taxonomy (NCBI): domain Eukaryota; kingdom Metazoa; phylum Chordata; class Mammalia; order Rodentia; family Cricetidae; genus Microtus; species Microtus agrestis. Next base: position 4,037 of record CADCXT010001983.1, read on the forward strand.
TTAAAGGAGGAATGCAAGAAATAAAAACACAAAATCATGCTGAGGCAACTATATTTCCAAACGCCACGATGATTGATGGTCTATAAGGAAATGGGAAAATGTGCAATATTTGATAAACGACATAATGTGTGTGTAATTAAACTCACTGCGGTATAAATTAAACTCATTGTTATGTTTCAAAATCTCACCCTGAAACCCTATGGCATTGATTTAGCTTCTGCATACGAGCCCAATCCAAGGTACAGCTCAGTCGTTAATCTCTGAGAAAATCAAGGCCATGCTGTATGACCTCACTGCCCTCTGCATTCCCCAGTCACAGCACTTTCATTTTCTCAATCTATTCATTTTTGGTGAAATATAAAAGATTAATCAAAAACATCTCAAAAAATTAAATAGTGTGAGCCAATCTCATTAGAAAACAGAAAGTCTGCAAATCATGTGAGTTGAAAAAGGCTAAGGTAATATTTTATTTGAAAAGAAACTACTTAATTATGCTTAAGTTTCTCACTGAACGCTTTCAGAAAAGCCTCTGAGTTAAAATCTATAATGACTTGTGAAGATCCTTGTTATTGACTACCAATCGAACTATCTCATGAAGTGAAATAAATAGGAAGCATCCTGAGTAATTGTGTGATCTGTGCAAACAAAAATCTTCCAGAAAATAAAAACGATAAAAGTCTATGTTGAATCATAGCCGCTGAGTGCCATGGCCCCTCAACCAATTTTCATTCTTGAGCCAGCTAATAGACCAAGAACCCCTCAAATGAAAATGAGTTCATGACCACCAGAGAATAGAGTCTATTATAATACTGAAGAGGTCTTTATCTTTCCTTCTCATCTGTCTCTAAAGAGACTTATAGTCTTTTACTAGGGTAACTACTATATATTTACATAAAAATAAATAGTCAAAATTTCATGATTCACTGGACACTGGTTCTGAACTGACACTAATCTTGGAGATTCCAAGCAGCATGTGGTCCTCCAGTAGGGAAGGGGCTTCCTGGAAGTCAGGTGCTGAGTGGAGTTTAACCTAAGTGTGAACTATGGTGGGCCCTGCTAGTCCCTGAACTCATCCCCTAGTTATTTCTTAAGTGCTAGCATCCTAATTGGATGTATATACATACATATGTATATATACACACATACATGCATACATACCTGGGTGGAATGAGGGAGAGAAGTAGCAAGATACAGGTGATATGAAGTGGAAACTGAAAAAAAGGAAGTGGGCTTCAGCTGGGGAGGAGAAAGGAAAGTCAGTAGAGAAGGACAGACAAAAGGGCCAAACACCATGGTAATTTGCTAAAGCCTCAAGAAGTCATATTATTTTATATTAATCTAAAATTGCATACAATATGTGTAAGTCCATACACACACTTAAAGGAAGTTGAATTATTTTGACTGTCAACACTCTTCACCAGAAAACTACAGACTAATAAAAGTCCCAGTACTAGACATAGGAAACGTCCGTTCACATGGTTGGTCAGGGTTGTCCAAGAGACATCCAAAACAACACAGACTACTGATACAGACCTCGGTTGCCTCTCAGAGACTGAAGGTAAGTCCATATTGCTGAAGATACGACTGGCTTGACTATATATTGCCGAAGATACGACTACACAGGACGTGACTGAAGGGAGATCTAACTCAAAAGCTTCCTGTCTGCTGTCTAGTGGTCATGATGACAGAAAATACTATACAAGCTGACAAGAGAGGGAAAAAATTAAAAGTTGTCTTTGTTAACATTTCTATTGTTGCCACAAAACACCATGACCAAAAAATAAGTTTGAGAGGAAAGGGTTTTTTTTTTTTTCAGCTTACACTTCCATATTGCTATTCATCATCAAAAGAAGTCAGGACAAGCAACTCAAACAGGACTGGAACCTGGGGGTAAGGGCTGATACAGAAGTCATGGCGTTCTGATTACTGGCTTGTTTGGCCTTCTTTCTTATAGACTGTAGGACTACCAGCCCAGGGCTGTCACCACCTATAGTAGTCTGAGCCCCCATTGATCACTAATTGAGAAAGTGCCTTACACCTCAAGCTCATGAAGACTTTTTTTCTCAGCCACAGTTCCTTCTTCTCTGATGGCTCTAGCTTGTGTCAATTTGACACAAAACCACCCAGTACAATAATCATACCCAGTGCAACATCTAGGAACAACAATAATGCCAAGCATGATGAGGTATCTGTAGAGGTTCGAAGGGTGCCACAACAGTTGTCTAATGGGACTTAATACCCACTCAGTAGTAGAGAAATCAAACCTGGTAGGAACTTGATCAGGTTCCCTGAGGTTAGTGAAGTTATGGACCTTAGAAAAGAATCTATTACTGTCATTTTGTTAGACAACCATAAGTCCTTTCTGCATTTGAAGTCTTACCATCCCTATTCAAAGAAGCCTCTCCTTATAGCTAATGTAGAGCATAATAGAAAACAGCTAAACATGATGCAGAGATCAGCGATCATGGGGACCCCAGACACAATGGCTTCACATGGATCAGAGATCCTGCACCTGTGGCTCAAGAACATCATGGGAGAAGGCATAGAAGAAACAAGAAAAGCAGTAAATCTGCTGTGAAATAGTCACTCTTGGAAATGGGTACATAAGTAAGACCACAGCAATGATGTTATCAAAACAAAAATTTTAAAACCATGTTAATGATGAAAAGGGAAATGCCGCAGGTCCTACCCCTAGGCAAAGAATTAGAGGCAACCAGTAACTGCTGAGAGGGAAAATTATCTTTTCCAAGGGATGAGTCCCATATATGATTGTCCAAAGCGAAGAAGCCACTGTGAAACCATATACACACAACAAAATGGACACAGCAGGTTGTATTTATATATTTTTGCATACATACACACATACATATGTAGCAATGATGACCAAAAAAAAAGTTATCAATTTGAGAGTTGGGAGGAACATGGAAGGGTTTGAAAGGGGTTATGGGGGAAGAAGGAGAGAAAAAAAGAAAATGATGTCCTACTGTTTTAATTAAAAATATTTTTTTTCAAAGACATACCAAATTGTAGATGCATCTGTAAACCATTTCCCTCATTTCAGCACTCATGTTTGGACTTGAAGAAATGTACTGTTGTCTCAAAATATATGTATCAATCTCCAGAAGTTCACACTTTAATTTTGACTTTCAAATAAATGGAAATTGCACTCTGAGAGAAGGAACCTACCAAACATAAGGAGTTTCTACTCATTGTCCTAGTAAAATCTCCCGGCACCTTACAATTTTCTGTTCATCGAATGATGAAGGTTTAAGACAAGAAAAGTCTCCATTTTCCTCAAGGCCAGCCTTGAATGAATACAACTCATTCCACCAATTTCTGCCTCAGCTTTATAACACACTGACCAAGAATGTTTAGGTACCATGACTTACTCCAGTTTTATATATGAAAACGACAGTGAAGGTATGGAATAATAAGCCAGAAAAAAAACAAAACATCTACCAGTGAGGGGAGGGATCATAAGGAAAACTCCAAGTCGCTCATGTATGTCACAGTGATAATAGACTTTATGGCTGAAAGAAAGATGTTGGGGTTAAAAAGGAAATTTAGAAATGCTAAAAAAATACCTGTCTGGATGTGAGTGTTAGCCAAGCATACCTGATGGACACAAAGGCTCTGAGAAAGAAGGCTGGTGCTGGTGGGCTGGTTGAGTGCTTTCCATTGGGGACTGCATACTAGTTCTTGGCATATTCTTGTTTCTAATGCAGCTAATTATGATGACTTACACCTTAATATGGGTGGTTCCTGACTCTATTTACCTTAGCAAAGAGAACCCTCATTATCCAATAGAGAAGTTCACTGAAAGCAACTGTAACTACTTCTTGGTAGCTGTGAGAACAAAGAGAACTTTGTATCCTTACCAGCACTTGAGAGACCTGGATAGTTGGAGGATCACATTGCTACTCATAGGAGTTAGAGCTAACTGACAGTCAAGGAAATGATCAACAAAGCTAGAGTCAGGGATGAACAAATCAGGATGGGTAGGGAAATGCACTGTTGTTGTGCTGGGCAGTGGGTGAGCATGTGTATATCACAAGTTCCCTCCATTGGCCCATCCTATTGGCCCATAGAAGAAGCCAATCATGAAGCAATTATCTCATCCTTTGTACAGTTTCTGCCATAGACAGAGATGCTCAGGGATATTTTATCTCTTGGGCATTTTTCTTATCTTTTTTCTTGATTTCTCACTCTGTCTTAATTTCTCAGATTACTGTCTCTTAATAAAGATTACTCCTTCTTACGCAATCTTCCCATGATTGTGTACATCTTTAACCATCAACAACATGAAAGAATGAACTTGGACATCACTTTGCCAGGTTGATCTTTGATGATTTTGAGAATCTAAATATCCTAGGCCTTTGGGCACTACTGGGGAAACACACAGTTTGTCTTTGAACAGGTGACAAACTGAGATAAAATTTATCAAGAATAAAGCTAGTAAGGGAATTTGAAACTGTTTGCCCCATTTAGATGTGTTCTTTAAGAAATGTTGGCATATTTAAAATTTTGCATTCTTAAAGAAAAATTCTTAGACAAAACTGGATGCCACAAAAAAAAAATCCAAAAGCTTTTGAGTCTATCAAGGTCAAAGTGATTTGTAGAATTAAAAATATTTTTAAATATAAACAAAATTTTAATATGAGTACCTAGAGGAAGAATAAAATAATTTTACGTTTTCTATGAAAATTTTTAACAATAAAACTAGAGTCATTTGTATCATGTTTTAAGATATATGTATTTTAATTACAAGCATAATCCAAAAGTTCAAATTAAAGAGTCCATTATAAGTTGATAATTATTCCTTGGGACCTGAATTCCACTTAGACATCATATCATATTTTAGTACTTTTCATATATAATTCAAACAAGTCACTGAAATTACCAGGAATAAATATTAACAATAACCTTTTAAATTCATGTGAAAAATCTTCGATTTTTTTATTTTATAGCACTTTTTAGAATTAACTTTAGCTAAGTATTTCCATCATAAATGTACATTATTTTAATTTCATGTTCTATATGAATATGTTTATTGGATTAACAACATGTAATAGTTTAAACCCTATACTAACATCCTAGGACTTTATAGTTTGGGTAGCAATCTTTTCCTCTCAACATAAAGTCATGCTTCTGTTAGAAAGAATCGTAACAATATCATACTTGTCTGCTTGCTGAGAGGTGGTAGGAAGAAAAACTCTAAAATGCTTAGCGTATGCAGTAAACTCATTCTTAATTGCATGCCCATAGTAGTCTTACATAAAGAAAATAAACTGAAACAAATTTTGTTTAGAATTATATGGTTTTAGATTGAAAATTGAGTTAATACAAATACTAGCTTATGTTTTAATGTAAGAATTGACAAAGATATGTGGACTACAAAAACATGGCTCTGTCTTTACAGTAGAATTTTTTTTTCTACAACCACACACAGTTCAAATGAACAGCACTACTCCTACAGTAGAATGCCTTTAGTACAACCACAGTTCCAGTGAACTGCACTGACCCTTTGGTACAAGTCTGTTGTTACAACCACATACAATTCCAATGAATTGCACTCTTCTGACAATTCAATGCCACCGTTACAACCACACACAGTTCCAGTGAACAGTACTGACTCTACAGTAGGGTGCCTTTGATATAACCCTGCACAGTTCCAATGAATGGTGTTGATGCTACAGTGCGATATTTTACCTTTGTTACAATCAGACATAGTTTAATGAGCAGTACCAACCCTATATTAAAATGACTTGTTACAACCACGCAGAACTCCAATGACCAGCACTGGCCCTGCAGGACAATGCCTTTGTTATACCTCACAGTTCCAAGAAACAGCATTGTTCCTACCATAGAATGCCTTTAATACAGCCACACGTAAAAGACACCGAACCTACAGTACAACATCAATGTCTTTGTTACAACCACACACATTTCCAATGAATGCCACTGTCCCTGCAGCGGAATACCTTTGTTACAACCCTACGTAGTTCCTTCTTTCCACAATTCACTAATGTTATGCTCTTATTTCTGCCTCATTTCTTTTAATAATTCCAGAGAACATGTACATGTTTTTGAAAAAAAATAATTGTATTCAAAAGTATATTATTTACATTCACAAGTCCAAATAATTACCACCCCAGTACATTCACTCGGGGACATAATAATTGATGGTTGTTAACTTTAATTTGTGTTTAGTTTGTAAACCATGACAGGAACATAAAAGGGAAAACTATCACAGATTTTTCAATGTAGCACAATGGCACTTCCTGTCTCAGAGTCTACATACACACACACACACACACACACACACACACACAGAGAGAGAGAGAGAGAGAGAGAGAGAGAGAGATGCACACACACTACATTTTTGTAGATAGACTTTGGTTCCTATTGAGGAACAAAACTAATAATAAACATTTTGCTAGAGAATTCAGCCAAGGATTTAGTATCCCGTCACACTATTTTTTCCAACAATTGAATATATATTTGAAAGTCCTTTAAGTCTTAAAACCACTTAAGTAATTATATTATTTATTTTTAAACACCAAATCAGTCATCATTGTAGCACTTTATTCACAATTGCCATAAATTATTATTTGTCAAATATTTCTATGAATTCAGCTTCATCAGTTTTTAAAGAAGCCTAGAATTAATAAATGGAGTGTAGAATGAAAATCTCTAAATAGTAGGCAACCTTTAACTCCACAACAAACTAAAGTGGATGCTATTTTATTCATTTGACAACTTTTTAAACCATCTGGTACTTCCAGTTATTACTTTAAAAAAATGTAGTTGGCCTCTCACCATATGGCATTTACAATCTGAAGATGAAATGAGGGATGATGGACCTGGATAAAGAAAACAGAAGTGCAAGCCTCTATGGCATGCAGAGTCACCAAGGAAGCATCCAAGCAACAGATAGGGGCATCCAAAAGCATCTCAGGAACAAGAAAGGGTCCAGGAGGCTGAAGAACAGTGTAAGATATGTGTCAACAGAATTGAATGGGAGAAAGAGAGATGCTGAAATAGGGGTGATTTTATTTTGAGTGTCCCCAAATCACCCTCTAAAGATTTTACAGTTACTGTTCCATTGACATTCCAAGTTGTTAGTTTAATTCTCACCCATATGGATATCCATTAAACTCAGACCTGTGCTTCGTTTCTCATAGTCATTCCCAGAGATCTGGTGATACCCAGCTTGCAGAATATGGCGCACAAGTGTGCCAGGGACAAACTATAATTGTTCTGTAAGTCCGTAAGAATATTAAGTTAACAATAATAGCCATACACTGTCATATGACAAACCAAAGAATGTTCTGCTGCTAATTTTCTTTTTTCTAATGCAGTCACTTCTGATCATAATGTGTTACATTATACTGGAGCCAGATGATCTGTGGTTATTCATCGGGATCATGAAATATCTAACACTACCATGTCTTATGGATATCTTGAGATTTGAATAGCAGATCTTAAGAGGATCTAAAATACAGCTTGATATACAGGGTGGTTTCACCTTGAACAGTTCTTTTATTGGTAAGAATTAGTTTAGCTATCCTGGAATATTTGTGTATCTATCAGGATGTTTTTTTTCAATATCTGTGAAGAATTGTTATAACTTTGATGGGGTTGCATTGAATCTCTCAATTGCTTTTAGTACGATGTTCATTTTCCTAAATATTAATCCTCCTGATCCATGAACATGGGTTATCTGTAATTTTTTTTAGTTTTTAATTTTTTTATTTGTTAACTTTTTTCATTTTAAAATCAGTTCTCCCTCCCTGCTTTTCTCCTACTCCCCCCACTTTACTCCCACCCCAGCTCCCATTTGCAGCACCTGAGAGAGGGTAAGGCCATGGGGAGTCAGAAAAGTTTATCACATCACACTGAAGCATGACCAAGACCCTCGCCCCCTGTATCTAGGCTGAGCAAGGTCTCCCTCCATAGGGAATGGGCTCCAAAAAGCCAGTTAATGCACTAGGGATAAATACTGGTCCCACTGCCTGTGGCCACACAGACTACCTAAGTCATAGAACTGTCAACCACATTCAGAGGATTTAGTTTGATCCATGCAGGTTCCCAGCTTTCAGTCTGGAGTCAGTGAGCTCGCACTAGCTTGGGTCAGCTGTCTTGGTGGATTTCACCATCATGGTCTTGCCCCCATTGCTCAAATTATTGTTCTTCCCTCTCTTTGACTGGAATCTAGGAACTCAGCCCAGTTCTTAGCTGTAGATCTCTGTGTATGTTTTTATCAGTTACTGGATGAAGGTTCTATGATGACAATTAAGGTAGTCATCAATCTTATTCCTGGGAAGGCCAGTTTAGTCGCCTTCTCCACTACTGTTTAAGGTCTTAACTAGGATCATCCTTGTGGAGTTCTGGAAAATTTCCTAGTGCCAAGTTTCTCACTAACCCCATAATGGCACCCTCTATCCAACTTTATCTTTCCTTGGTCTCCTTCTCTGTCCTTCCCCCAATTTGACAAAGAAGTTAAAATTATACAATGAAATAAAGAAAGCATCTTCAAAAAATGGTGCTGGTATTAACTGGATGTTGACATGTAGATGAAGCAAATAGATCCATATCAATCCCAATGCACAAAACTCAAGTCCATATGGAACAAAGACCTCCACACAAATTCAACTACATGAAATCTCATAGAAGAGAAAGTGGGAAGTAACCTTGAATGCATTGGCACAGGAGACCACCTCCGAAATATAACACCAGTAGCACAGCCACTGAGGAACAATTAATAAACTGGATCTCGTGAAATTGAGAAGCTTCTGTAAGGCAAAGCATATGGTCAAAAAGACAAAACAGCAGCCTACAGAATGGAAAAACATCTTCATTAACCCCACATCTGACAGAGGGCTGATCTCCAAATTATACAAAGAACTCAAGAAACTAGACATCAAAATATCAGATAATCCAATTTTAAAAATGGGGTACAGACCTAAAAAGAGAATTCTCAACAGAGGAATCTCAAATGGCCAAGAGACACTCTGTAATCTCAAGTAGAATGACAGAGTGTGGAAATTCCAGAGGCACCAAACAGAAAGACAGTTGATACAATGTTGAGAAAGGTTGCTACTACTATTGAAGAAATAAATGAGCATCTAAGAAGTTATTTAGTGTATGACAGGCTATTTTTACTTCTCTTCATTCAACCTAATCAATTAGAAAGTTATTGAGGTGAATATGATTTTTCCATATCACCAGGAGTTCAAATAAATGCTATATTTGACTCTTTGCCACCTGAACTAGTTATTAAACTAAAATGAAAACTCAAAACAGAATAAACAACAAACCATACCTCACTTTGGCAATGACTAAGGTTCTTTAAAAGACAGGGGAATTAATTACAGTTTCATAAGTCCCAAAACCACATAAGCAATGCATCACCTATGAAGTTATTCTTCCTTTGTCACTAACCATTTTCCAGAACTTGGAATGAGGTTCTATAGTTTTACTCAGTTGTATACTAATAAAATTTTTATTAGAAAACCATCTCATAAGATGTATGACTATTAAAAATTTAAATGCTAAGAATTTGTTAACCAGAGAACACAATGGGACAATAAAGTAAACTTTTAAGAAAGAGACAGTACAAATTTCCACGCAACAAAAGAAAATTTTGTAGAATTTATGAAGTTCTGCAAGAGCGATTTCCAATATTTTAAATGAATTAAAAAGAAGTATCAAACCATTACTCATACTCTCACTGGTATATTTAAGTCAGACAACAGATTTATTTTAAAATGTCAAAATGTACAATATGTTGAAAAATACATTTTTGCAACCATTTTAAATCTATGATGAATATTTATGTCAGTTCTTAAGTATGTGAGAGGAAGTATAATTTTAGAATTTTTTTTTTTGAGGTTGACGGCTCATCTGTCTACTCGGTTAGGTCGAGAAGTACACAATCAATAAAGTCCTCTGCTAGGTGCATCTTTAAGAGGATTGCTGAAGGACAGAGGGACCACCCATCATGGTCAACTGTGGGACAGAAAAGAAAGAGGGAAAGGAGAAAGCCTGGTGTACAGGTACTCTCTCTGATTCCTGGCCATCTTGATTCTAGTTCCTCCAATCTATCACACTGTGCCACAGGCTTGCAGCTGAGATGTATTAAAACTTACAAAACCCGGGGCAAACCCACCAACTCCTTCCCTGGAGTTGTGCTGTGGCGTAACTTGTCACAGTCATGTAGTGATTTTGGGGGTAAAGGCTAGCAAGTCCCCAGTCCCCGCCACTGCTAGCTCTTACTGCTGGTGTTAGGAGATACTCCTGCTATATAAGAGATGGGAGGGGGAGGGTAGAAAGCTGAAAAGGAGTGGTGACTCTTGCTGTCACCAAACAAAAGTTCTTTATGGTCATTACCTATTTGCTTGCCTAACTTTGTAAGTACACCTCATTGTATTGAAAAAAAACTGGAGGGGGCTGTATTATTTTATTAGCCTTTAGCTATTTTATTAGACTTTAGCTCCAGCACAAAGTCTCACACCTAGTGGATTTTCAGTACATAAATGTAGAGTAAATGAAATGAGACCAGAGCAAGGTTTTGAACTCATGGGATGCCTGTTTCATTGTTAAACTTGTTTCCACATCACAGGTCACCTCTTAACTGAGTCTTCAAGGAACATTTGGTACCTTGGTTAAATCCATTCAGCAAGAAACTATCTTCAGTTTCCTGTTCAACATTCTGGTTTCACAAATAAAGTCATTCTTCAAAACTAAATTTGAGTTCTGAAGCCTCATCCATCATAATACTTAGAACAAAATCCTTTAGAAGTCTATTTCTATTTTCCCTCTCAGTTCTAGGGCCAATTGCTGCTGAAATTTAATTTTTTTACCCCTTGATTGTATTGGCTGATTCATGACTGTCTAAGTAGCAAAAGATATTTAAGTTCAGGTGAAGAAAATTTAGATTCTAAATTTCTAAAATTCTAAAACTCAGTATCTTATATGTTTCCCATTCCATATAGAAAGTAATAATTTTAAGTTGTTAGAGAATATAACTAAGTTGAAGACAAGTGATGGTATGTCAACACAGTGGAGAAAATGTACTTCGATAAGTCATTGTGGAAAACTGCTGTGTAGTGAGTGAGACACTGAAAATTTAATAGGCTAATCTTGATTTTTTTAGGAAAGAAAACTACAATGAAAAATATCTTCCTGCAGGAAACCAAGTGATTAAAAATAGATTTATAAGGGTATGAAAATTAATGAAAGATTATCAGTGCTTTGGGAATTGTAAAAATAGAAACAATGAGAGAGTTCTATATAAGGCTTCTCTACAGAAGCAGAGAAGTGTTTTTTTTTTAACCTCAAAGGTAGGAATAAAAAAATTCAAGCATGCAATAAGTTCCTAGGCAGCAAGAGGGACTATAAAAAGTTTGTGTTTCTTCAGTTTTGAGACACTCTTATCAATTTCTGATCTTGTTAAAAACGTGAGGATCATTTTAGAGGTGTTTTAGTATTGAAATTATTAAAATGAGGGAAATATACACATTTGTGTTCAGGACTAATGCTTGACATTGGATAACCAGTTATAATATTCTTCTATCTCTCATCAGGCATTTCCAACACCTCTTCCTCTAAGCATGCTGTATTTATGTTTTTATTCAAACACACAGATATCACTGATAATTAAAGAAGAAGAAGTCATGGGAATTTCAGGATGGCATAGGAGGGGCTGGAGGAAGGAGTGGAAAAATGATGGGAGAAACGTGCCATTTGTGGTTGAGACTACTAGAAAGAGCATACACAAGGTTCTTAATATTCTCATAAATGCCTTTTGATAATAAAAATATCAAGAGTTTTGATTTTAAAGGAAGACTTGGGAGTTACTGTCACAGCATGGACTGTGAAGAGTCCCAGGTTGAGCAGACCAAGAAGAATAAGCACAGTGGGCCAAACTACAAAATAGGCATCTCTGACTCTCTTTCCTCAGGAAAAGTAAGAAAAGTGTCCTTCATTGCAACCAGCTGAGCAGCCCAAAGAACAGTAAAGGAAAGACGAAAGTGTGTATGACAGAATTAAAGCAACCTGTCCATGGGTGGATTCCCATTTCCATCACTATTAGGCTCACTCATCTAGGCTAAACACTGTCTATTGAGTACAGATCCAACAGAATGCCAGCAGCAATGTTCCCATTTCATGACCTAGAACCTAAAAGTTATATTGTCCCTGTTCCAAACAATGAGACGTGGAAAAGCTGCCAACACTGAGTTCATTCAATCCTAGACAAACAGTATTTCAAACTTCAAAATGCCAAATGGTATTCATATCCAAAGCATGGCATTGAGAACCCCAAAGTTAAAATGATCAAAATGAAGTATCTCAGTAGACCCACCTCACATCCCTGTCAATGTTCAGCTATGATTCTCCCAATATTATCTGTCTGAGGTTGAGATCTAAACAGTCTTCAGGGGTCAGTCATGGAGGAATGATTTTCCTTCACTGATGTCTCTTAAGGTTTTCTTGAAATAGATAATTTTAAGGAGCAAAGGTAAGTCACTTAATAGCGTTTCCCTTAAAATAAAAACAGAACTACATGAAGAACCTCAAAACTGAATTAAAGACTGGACATGGTGGAACATGCCTTTAATCCAACTATATCAGAAGCAGAGGCAGGAGAATCTCTGTTAATCTGAGGCCGGTTTGCCTAAGTAGTGAGTCCAGGCTAGGCAGGGCTACATTGTGAGACCCTGGAATTTTCATTATTGTATTTTCAAATATGTATAATCTTATGCTTCTATTTGCTTCAGTACAAATGCTTAGATGTTTGGTCATTACACAAGGAGGCCAAACATCAGAAATGCCAAATTATTTCACCTGCACTGAAGACTAGAGTGGTGGAGTCTTCATTGTGTGACTTTTGAAGAATCAGAAATAGCTTTTTATCACTGCAACAATCAGCCATATCAGTCCAACTGAAAGTACATGGGGATTTTTCCTAATGATATTTATATTATTTACATATGAGAGCTAGACATTACAGAAGTATAGAACATAACAAAAATTACAAGAAGAAGATTAAAAAGGCTTTCTTTAATTTGGAAACTTCAAAACAATTATTATGCCAAAGAACTTTTTCCCAACAAAATGGTTAAAAGATGGCTTAATTAAAAATAACACTATTTGGCATTGATGCTCTCCTATAAAGGTCTCATCCAAAAATATCTAGGCAAATATCGAGCCATGCTTTTTTCTGTTAGCTTGAGCAGGCTGGCACAGAGAAAAAATTACTTTTCTCAAAATGTTTATTAGTTCTGTTTAGGTCTACTCTTCTCAGAGACTCTCCATGTATTGAATTTTTCAATAAATGTTAAAAGTATTTCCTTTTTTATTCTTTTTTGGTAGTCTATCTATGTGGCCCAAGCAGGTCTAAAGTCTCTAAGAAACTCAGATTGTTCTCAAATGCAGGATCCTCTTCCTTTGGTCTCCCGAATGCCAATCCCAGACTTTATCACAAAACACAGTCTCAGGCCATTCAAACCTGGGCCAAGTCAGACCCAGTTTTTATTTATTTATTTATTTATTTATTTATTTATTTATTTATTTATTATGTATACAATATTCTGTCTGTATGATGTCTGCAGGGCAGAAGAGGGCACCAAACCTATTTCCAGATGGTTATGAGCCACTATGTGGTTGCCGGGAATTGAACTCAGGACCTTTAGGAGGGGGGCCATCTCTCCAGCCCCCAGACCCAGTTTTGATCTAAATCTTTGTGTATCTTGTGGTCTATTTACTTATGATCATTTTGTATCTTACAATCTGTCCTTTAAGAATGAGGACACAACAAGGATCATATTCAGTATCATAGGTACCAATATTATTTCCCTTTATTGTTGTCTATTTAAGTATAACTATTATTAGTCCATTGTGTGAGTGAAGAAGACTTTAGGACCAGCGTGATCATAGAAAATACTTAGCAACATTTGACAGCACACAGGCAATGCATAAATGTAAGAAATCCAGAAGCAGGAGAATGATGTTGTTCTAATATGACCTGAAAACATGGTGACTAATAGTAATATCTTATCACTCTTATTCCTATGTTAGTCAGAGTTCTTTAAAGGAACAGAACTCATACACACACACACACACGTATATAAACAAACTTATATATATATATATATATATATATATATATATATATATATATATATATATAAATGTATGAGTGGAATCAAGCATGTGTGTGTGTGTGTGTGTGTGTGTGTGTGTGTGTGCACCAAAGGATAATTTATATTAGAGTGGCCTAGGCTATGGTCTGGTTAGTACAACTATGGTTGGATTTCAAAAGAAAGGCCAAGAATCTGGTAGCTATTCCGTCGACAAGGCTGGATGTCTCAATTTATCTTCATCTGTGTTCAAATTCCAAAAAAGGAATGTACCATCAACTGGGTAGATGAATGAGCTTTACACTGAAAATGACAGCAAGAAGGCAAAAAACAATGATTCCTTCTTCTATATCCCTTTATTTGGGCTGCCATGAAAATATGAGGCTCAGATTTAGGGCTAGTCTACCCACCTCAAGTGATCCAATCAAGAAACTCCCCCACAGGCACGCTCATCTGATTGTAGATTAGTTGATTACAGATGTAGTCAAGTTGATAACCAAGATTAGCCATTACAATCTCTAACATTCATTAAATAATATGAGCCATAATTTCTCTTTTAACATACCTACAGTACTCTGGATGAAGAGAATATCTTTTCAGGTTTTAAGGTCAATGTTTTTACATTAAAATTTTCAAATTGATATATCAACAACGTCCATAGTCATTCCAGTGACCATAGCTGGGACATTTACAGAATCAATTTTCCTTTAGAAAATAACTTTGTAAACACTAATTACTGGTGGGAAAAGGTATGAGGATGTTGAAGCACCATGAGATTGGTCTCCAGAGAGGCTGAAGCGCATCCTCAGGGAAACTGGCACCAGTGGTGTGGTCCCACTTTCAGGTGGACTTCAGCTATATCCCAGATGTTTCTCCACCTGTGCTTATATAACCCTCAGCCATGTGACACTACATCATTCCAATACATTGTTTGGACACTCTTTGAGATAAGATGTTTGTCACTGAAAAACATTCCACTGCTCTTCCAGAGGTCCTGAGTTCAATTCCCAGCAACCACATGGTGGCTCACTCACAGCCATCTGTCATGAGATCTGGTACCCTCTTCTGGCCTGCAAGCATACAGACAGATAGAACACTGTATACATAATAGATAAATAAATCTTAAAAAGCATTCCACTATTACAAGATTCATCACACATTTGACAACATAATAGACCGCTTAAAGTCTAGTGAATTGGCAGTGTGAGTTAAATAAATATTATCTGAGAAATCACTGCAACAGGAAGAGTTGATAGGATCTATTGTGCCATGTGTATTTATTGAGCACCTGTCATGCCCATAGGTGCTACACAAGACAATGGGCACTCAATGACAAACAAGGCAGAAGTGATGACTCTTATGTTTCCCATTGTAGATAGATTTCCTTGCTTAGTAGACTAGTTAGTAGACTGCCCTCATTAGTAGATTTTCCTAGTTACTAGACTTCCTTGGTTAGCAACACTTGACCTGGGTGTTAGGAAGTTGAAAAGAAGGTCTCCAAAAGCTTCGAAAGGAACAGACATTTAAAAAGGTATTCTTAACAGTAATACATATTTTAGGAGAATCAATAACTCATTAATGTGAACGGGCCAGACACATATAATTAATTAAGAACATTATTTTACCTCAAGGTCTGTCATCATGCCAAGCACCTGTGTAGTTTTTCATAAAGGGTTCCTTAGTTTAAGACATTTGCTCCAGCTTTTATATGAAGGAATGTCCATGCTGGATTCATAGAGATGGACAGTGGGGACATCTTTTCAACTTAGAATCCATGCAGGTATTTATAGGTCACTTATAATGGCTGTGTTAAGCCAAGCCTCTTCTACAAATTTTACTGAAGGGGGTATTTTTATATTAATCTTTAGTGACATCTGTCAATAGAAAAATCTTGGCTGTGTTACTTACCTGTCAAAGTACTTGCAAGCAAGAATACTTCCTAACAATAATGGGGATAACGTGGGGAGGTGAGACTGAAGGCAGAAACAGGACAAATAACATATTCCCTTTCTTTATGTTGGTGCACACATAGCTATGATCACTTGTATTAAAGAGAGCAAGGGGTTTTGTAGGGATGATGCCGTGCTCACACTTTCTCTTATGGTCTCTTCTTGAAAGTAGTCCAACTTCTCATCCTTAGGGATAGTTTATTTCAGCATTATTTTCCAATCAGGCCCTTGTATTACATAAAAAAGGCCAACAAAAATCATACTTCAGAAAACGCCAAACTAAAAAATGAAATTCATTTTATATAATAAATATTCTCTATGGTAAGAATCTCGGAAGTTTTCAATAAAACTCATACAGAAGTCCTTCTCTATAAGATCTGTGTTCATTTAAAGTATTTCTCAAGATTATAATAAAGATAATTCTAAAAATATATTATTTTCCCAAGCTCAAGCAGAGGCGGATTTTGGAGTGGTTTTATTTGATCTTTACCTATTTGTTCTGGAACTTCGCTGCCTTCAAACTGATGCATTTTTTTCCCATTTTATTTTATTTATTTTATTTTTCTCCATTAACAGCTTCAACTGGGTGTGGGGCAACAGAACCATTCCCAGCACAACCATGGGTGTGGGGTTCCCCGCAGTCTCCCCAGGATGATGGTTCCTGCAATGATCTCTAGGGGGAAATGGCTCCCAACAGATCCCCTCCCCCCTCCCATACAAAGGCAGGCAGCTATCACGTGGAGAGCACCAGTCAGAGTCAACCATGGTGTCAGACCAAAGGAGAAGGGACTGAGACAAGGAGAGACCCTCCTCTCGAGTGGTGAAGCAATCCACCTCTCCTGGGAACAGAGGGGTGCCCGATGACTCCTAGGTCGAGTGGGGACTAGGCCTTTTTTCTTTCCCCCTTACCCGTCCTAGGGTTCCCAGGGCCCTGCCTTAGGTTGGGGGATTATCCTGCCATAAGTCGCCCGTCCTTGGAGCTCCTCAAATAAAAGGCATCTAGCAGGATTAAAGTAAGCAGATCACAGGGCACCCTGTCTTAGCCCACTCCTGTTGCCTCCCCACTTATGTCTTCAGTAGCTTCTCCTGTTCTCCACCACACCTTTTTTTTGCCAACTGATATATCATTCCCCATCTGTTGAAAATTGCCATGTTCTTTCCAGCACAACTCCGCCTCCAGCTTCCATCCCAGCCACCTACCTTGCTGTCCTTCCATCTGCACAAGGAACATCTCTGCAACCTACTCCGAACTGAAACCATGGCAAATTTTACACATAAGTTTAGCAAACGTTCTTTTCTGAAAGGACTAGTACGATCACAATAACAGCTTACTACTCTGTCTCTTAGAGATAAACACACACTTAGCGTTTGATTTCTTCTACATCCTAAAGTCATTGGCTATAACCAACATTCTTGGTGAACATGTCCTGAATAATAGAGTGACCGTCCTTCATAAGGGCTAATGATTTTGGTAGTGTTCTCTGGAGCCCTACTTTCTGTGTGGTCCAATCTGTTAATTGCACACGGTTCATGTCCAGAATTTTGCATTTCATGAATAGAGACAACTTTTCTTGAATACTGAATCTTCACAGTAGTTTAATCCAACTCAACTCCCTAAGTTTAATGTTGTAGAATTCTATTTGAATTGGGATATGTGCTAGAGTTGCCTATAAGATGTCAAAGACATTATGTAAACAATGGTAGTATAGGATAATTGTAGCTTCAAGATTTTGATACTTACATTGCACAAGGAATACATCTTCCTTCAGTGTTGACATCTTACTTAGCAAGTGGAGGTTGGTTTTTACGTGGCAGATGAACATACACCAGAAATTAAGGTCATAGGAAAACATTAAGAATTCTATACTTTGCTATTCAACATTATTTGCCCTCTATTGACTACAACACTGAGACTCCCCCAGGTTGTGCTTATAGGAAACACAAGATTTATCTTTACATTTAAAACAATAGTTTGATTAAAGTACATTTTGGTAAATACTTAACGTTCTGGAGGTATACTGCTCTAGTTATGCTAATTTGTATTACACGAAGATGATGTTTTCACGTTTGCTTTTGATAGGCTTCATTGTTTAGGTTTGATAACGATAGAACTTGTGTAAATGAGATGACACTCATTGGTCATTGAAAAGTCTTCTTGTTATCCTCTCAGGAGAAAAAGAGCACCTGGCACTCGGAAGATTTACACAGATACACAGATGTTGATCACAAAGCAGAGCAAGTGAGGGGATGCATAGCTTCCAAGGGAAGAGGTCAGAAGGAGAACTTAAGATAAGCTAGTTTGATTTCAGTGGCCTCAAGAACACAGAAACTAGCTATCTTCTGCTTTTCTCCCTGGTCATGGCAGCAAGTGATTGTTGACCCAGAGAATGAGCCAGGATAAAGAGCCAGTGAGTACTTGAGAGATGCATTCAAGTGGTTTAGTAACTCCAGCAACTTGTTCACTGTATTAAGGACAGTCCCTTCCAGGTCAGCAGAGTAAAATAATCAGAACCCAGAGAACAAATGACAGACAACCATTAAAAACAAATGTCGAGAGTATGTGGCGTGGGTCAGAAGATTCTTTGGCTGCAAATGTCTTCAGTGAGATTATCAAAGTCCGTGAGTGCTAAGTATACAAAAAGTCAACGTTTTACACATTATTCTGGCAGGAAAGTTTACTAACCGGCCCTATTGTTCTTCTCAAGTCTACCATCCCCTCCCTCTCTTTCAGGGTTCACTTCAGAATAGACACTTTGAACCTTTTCAGCAATACTTCTAATGAATATTCTACTACCAGAATCCACTCTTAAATTAGGAATACAGGTCTTCATTTCTTCTATGATTTTTGCCGAATACTTTGGCTGATAGAATATAGTACTTCCACCCTTTGTTTTAATTTTTTTATTCCATTGAAATTCAAGCCCATCATCTTCTTTTGCATTTACAGAGTCAGAGAACACATTAGATCCTAATTAAGTACTTATCTCACTAAGTTGCCTGTTGAGAGAAAAGGTATTAAGAAATTACAAAAATGAAGTGAAGGGGGGTAAGTTGGTGAAATAAACATCAAGCTGGTCTTGTAAGGACGTAAACCTCAGTCAGCTCTTTTATGTCTGTTTGTTTATAGGGTTTATTTTTTTTTTTTATGTGAGACCGGGTCTATGTAGTGTGAAATTCAGAGAGTTTCAGGCAGACATCACCATACACTTCAGTAAATCTCAAAGAGCATTTCTGGGGGCTAGAGAGATGACTTCACAGTTAAGAGCCCTTGGTGCTGTTCTCTAGGAAGCAAATTTAGTTGTTGGCATTCAAGATGGTTCACAACCATCTATAACTAACACCAGCTCCAGGTTAGTCAATGCTTATCTCTGGTCTCCTGGAGCACACACATATGCCATATGCAAAGTTACACATAATTAAAATATAATAAAAAGCAAATCTTAAAAAGGAGTATATATAAAAAATATTTCATATAGTATTGAGGGAAAATTTTTTAGGAGGGGCTACTTTTACCATTTTTACAATGGGAGATCAAAGGGGATGAAGTCTTTCCATTCTAATTTTTGTTATCAGTTTATATATAGAAAATGCTCTGTGGCTTTTAGTAGGATTGATCTCAGGACAGTCCACAAAATTCCCTAAAGGGAGCTTCCTTACCATGCTAATCTAAGCTATTGTACAATTAATTTGTATATGTGTTAATGTTGTAAAAATAGGAACAATATTTCTTTTCTTATACTGATTGTTATATCCTTTAATCTTCCACAAGTGATATACAATGCCCACAATCTTAGCTTGGTGTGGGAAGTCCTTCTGTATATGTGTTGCTTTTATTGGTTAAAGAATAAAGAATCTGGCTTGGCCTGTGATAGGGTAGAGTACAGGTAGGTGTGGAAAACTAAACTGAATGCTGGGAGAAAGAAGTCAGAGTTGGAGAGATGCCATGGAGCCACCATAGGGGAAAGACATGAGCTGCCACCTACAACCTTGCCAATAGGCTATGAGCTTTATGGTAAAATATAAAATAATAGAAATGGGTTAATATAAGATATGAGTTATCCAGAAATATGTTTAAGCTGTTGACCAAACAGTATTGCAAATAATATAGTTTCTGGGTGATTATTTTGGAAGTCTGGGTGGCCAGGAATGGACAAGCGGCCTCCTACAACATTAGCTGATTTGTTGTTGTTGTTGTTGTTTGTTTGTTTGTTTGTTTTTTTGAGAAAGGGTTTCTTTGTAGCTTAGGAGCCTGTCCTGGAACTAGCTCATGTAGATCAAGCTGGCCTCAAACTCACAGAGATCTGCCTGCTTCTCCTGAGTGCTGGGATTAAAGGTTTGCACCACTACTACCCAGAATCTTAGCCGAATTACTTATACAGGTGTGCAATTTTGCATCATACTTAGAAGATGTTTTTCATTTTTTCTAAGAATGGTTAATTGATAAGAACAGATGGAGAATCAGGGAGACAAACCTGTTATCCCCATAGATAATGTAAGAAAAGAGCACCTCTTACTTGCCTTACAGACACTTAGAGTCTGGTTGGAAGGTGGAGGAGAGAACACAGTCCTCTACTTACACTTAGTCCAAACGGTCTATTTCATATCTATACTATACTTATTCTGTATTGAAAAACTTACAAATCTATCACCTTGAGATATTCATGCCACCTGATTTCTTACTCTAAGTTATTAACAACTTTTAAATGAGCTATCAAGCCTTACATTAATGAACCACATTCAGAATTCTGAAGCACTGATGGTTAAAAATTATGATATACATGAAATGCTAATTCTACCAATTTTCCTTTCAAACTTTGTATTTTATGATTGGCTACTCCATTCCTCATTCTACTTCCTCCCCTCGTTTGTACTTCATCGTGTTCTTTGGTCTCCCCTTTCCAACCATACCTACTAGGATTATTACCTTGCCACTAAAATCACCAGCTGAATTCATTTATCTTAAGGTTGAGATTAAAAATTCTCATGAATTTGTTGGTTTCTCCCAAATGGTCATCCACAGAAATTAGTCCTAACTATTGTTATAGGTGGGCACTGAACCCACATTACCTCACATCTCCCTCTCACGACCTAGAAACTTCCTTTTCTGTGACCACCAACATATTGTATTCTACTGTATTTATTTTAATTTTCCTTCAGCCGTAGGCAGCACATAGTACTTCCATTGCTCTCACCACTCAGAATTTACTACACACCCTTGGGCAATAGCATCACTAAATTTCTGCCCCCTCCTTCTTCCTTTTTCATTTTCGTTTGAATTTTAAGGGCCATTCAGGCAGAAGGCATTTAAGAACTGAACACTGTGACTCAGCATCGAGAGACCTCGATGGACAGGTACTTCCCTCTCCCTCTGTTTCCCTTCCCTTGGGAAGAACTCCACCTGTGAGCTTCTGCCTGTAACTGAACTGGATTAGCCCGGCAGACTGAAGCCATCAGACAGCACCTGTGCCATACCACGCTGCAGACAGACCCAGGTGATGGAGGGATGCTGGCAGAACTCCTGCACATGCTTGGGAAGTGAATTTCCTGGCCTCTTCTCACCGTTAGGGATTTCTTTGTTTTCCAGGAAAATGATGCCCATTGTGTTTTAAAACAAAATCTAGTTGGCTTTTTCTACTGTTAGTTACAGAAAGATGATTTAACAAACGTATTCTTAAAATTCAGTCTCAACAAATATACTTCACACATATTGAATGTATTTTAAATCAAGAGTTATAGTATGCGTGTATGCATATATGTTTACTAATAATGTAAATGTACTTGAGAAAGTATCCTTAAGGAATTTCATAGTTTGAGTCCTTCACTAAATATTTACTGATGTTACCTTTGTACCTTAAAACAAGCTTAGGAATTTATTTATGTGCCAAAAATTTATCTGTACTTTTGAACTGCAGTTATTTAGTAACCAGCTTTAATTCACAAATAGCTCTGACCAATATAGTCATACAGTACTATGTGTTCAGTTTTTTTTAATTTTTTTGAAAATTTTTTAAGTCTCATATACAGATAGTTCTACAATTCCCATAAACTTCATTTTTAAAACACTAGGGGAAAACTATAATTTTCCACATAATTTTTACAGTGATCTATTGATCCAGACCTTTTGGAATAACATGTTCTTGACAGTAGGAGAAAAGGCAGGGAAGGAAAATTTCAAACTGTCCTGTTTCTGACAAGGTCCTCCCTCAAGGACATGCTATTCCAAACTGATCACTTTACCTAAATCTGCTTAAAAAATTAAATTAAACTAAAAATTAAAAAAGGAAAAGAAAACAAAGAAAAAGAATTTAAGGCAGTTTTTGAGTATAACTGAGTCTCCTGTGTTTTCCCTCACTTCCAGGAGTATTTTGGTTACCATCACCCTTTTGAACCATTTGAAATGCCGACAGCAAGGTAATAATCTGAGCTGAAGCTCCACCACAGCCCTGCCAAAACTTCTCCAGCAGGAGGCAATTTCCACTTACTGATACAGCAGCTCACTCCAAGGCTGCCCCTCCCCAGTCTGCCAGCTTTCCTCTAAGCAAGGCACGCACATCTAAGTTCCTGTACATTCTTGAAAAGCCGTTACATGCAAAATAAATACTTCACATTATCAGCATAATACACAGAGCTTCACATCCATAAGGTCACATATGTAAAATAATGCCTTCTCCCAATTAACATAATCACTGAGAACCCTGGCACTCCTGCCGGCTGAACCGGGAAATCTCTCACCAGTACCGCATCATCGTTATCCCAACTCAGCACATTACCTAACCTAGAGAAAAATCTTCGACTCACCGGACGTGTTGAATCATCTGCCGACCTCCGTATAACATCTATTTCAAATTGTCCCTTTGAATAGACTCGGGAAGAGTTATGACACACACTGCCTCTCTTCTGCAGCAGAAGGCAAGTTAAAAGGACCTCAAGCTGTGACCTCAGAGGCAGGCACAGCCGCTCCCATCTTTCAGCCAACCTTCTGTGAAGAACAGGTTATAAGACTGCAAAGCTGGCCCCCTACATAGCAATACTTTCAAATAAAGCATTCTCAGCTGTGAGCTGTGGATTTACATCCCCGAACCCGGCTGGCTGGAGTCAATGCTGCTTCTATGCCTGAAAATATTAAGTATTTCACTGCAGTCACTCCATGCAAGAAACTCTCCGAGGCGACTTCACAAACCCTGTCATTCTGCTCGGGGACTAAAGAATGAGCAGGGCATGCATAATTCATGCATTGGAGTCTTCAATGCACTTCCTGTAGCCTGGGCTCTACACAGTAATGGGCTATTGATCACCTCATCCCTAAGACAATCTCAGCTCCCTGATTGGTTTATTTCCACAAATAAAATTACAACCTAAATCATAGCCTGAAAGCTCCATGCCGGCTGCAGCTTTTCAGGGAAGACATTCCCAGAGCCGAAATGACATCTGCAAGCTGCAGAGTATCGAAGCTGGGTTCCGTGGGGCAGAAACTACAGAACCTGTTCTCTTTTATTCAAAAAGGCACACTTACTGCAGGATTAAGCTGGGTATTTCACATTATCAGTATAAGACATAGAGCTGTTTCCTTCTCCATCATTTCAGAGACATCAACAAGGACAAATGAAAATTTAGAAAAAAAATACATAAGAAACACATGTGCCAAAAAAAAAAAAATTAGGAGCCTTTTACCTGGTTTCATTCAGTCACTGTTCTTAGAATTGTTCTAAAATGATTAGCTTGCCATTTCAATAATGAACAAATGCTTTCTTTTATTAAAAATTATAATGGATAATGAAGTTATTCATATTAAATATTCTAGACCATGCTTATTATTATTTTGGGTGTGTCAGTGGTTCTGAGATCTTACTCTAAGAATTTAAGCTTCAAAGAACACACCATTGTTTACATTGACTTAAAGAAACCAGCTGTTCAATGAAATATTTGTTTATTTAATTATACTCATATTCATCAAAGAAGAAAACAGGTCCTAGCACTTTAAAATGCCATCATAGCATTTGCAGAAATAAGACGATAGGAGGTCCCTATGAATCTGAAAATGTGTGCAATTATAAATAGTGCACATCTACTCAAAGACCTCTGGACTAAAGCTAGTTGCCTTATTTTCTACCCAGAAGGAGTGAACATAATGCTCTTGAAGTCCCCGAGAGCCTGAAATCATATCTTCCCAAAGCCTTTTTATATGCATATTTATGAATGCACACAAACACACCTGCAATTTATATTTCTATGCTCTTGTACTTTGTTCCTCATAAGGCCAGAGTGAAACGTTCTGGACTTGGGGCTAAAGAACCACTACGAGGGAACAACCATTCTCCCATAGCACTTTTTAGATTGGGCAGTACCTACCTTTTAGAGTAGGCATGACTATGTCGGTCTTGAGTTAATAAACCAACAGCAGGTACCAGCATTTGGAGGCAGTAGAGGTACCGATGGCACCAGATGCAGTAAACAGACGAGATGAAAATGCATGTTTCTTCTAAGTGTATATGACATGAAAATCTGCACCTGAAAAATCTCCATTATTCTAGAACAGTCTACCAGGAAGTGTGGAAAACTAATCACCCAATTACTTGGGTGATAATAAATTCTGTATTCATATTATTTTTTTCTGCTCTGGTTAGTTCCTACTTTTATATTTATATATTGCTGTCAATCTAACAAATTTTAACTAAATTACACAGTGGGTCTTTTCTTATATATTATTTCTTTCTCTGATTGATGATCTTAGCTGTCAAATACAAAATTGAAAGGACTTGATTATTTTTGAAATTAATATATCAATTTACTAAAAGACAATTTATCATGAGAGAATATTTTGCTTAAAATAGCAAAGGTTGAGGATAGGGACATAGCTCAGCAGTTAAGAGCACTGACTGCTCTTCTAGAAGGCTTGGGCTCAGTTCCTAGAACACACCTTGATGTTCATACCATCTGTAACTATAGGTAAGGAGGATCCAGTACCTTGTTCTGTCCTCTGAATGGACCAGGCAAACACACAGTAAACAGACACACATGCACACAGAACACCTATTCAGATATAATAAACACCCATCCAGATTTAAAAAAATAAGTCTTTTTAAATTTTAAAGTAAATAAATAAATAAGTAAAAAAATCGACAGGTTTGGAAAGTACCAAATATGAGGAATTAGAGAACTATCTTATAGAGATTGTAAGTAATTGATACAATATTCAATAAATACAAATGACATGATTCAATAGTGTATGTCCAGGGGCTAAGATGAGTTTGGTCCATCTCTCTACAATTAATGGGAAGAAAACCTGTGTCTTTTTCCATAAGAACATTCACGACACATATCTAAAATGAAGATTGTGAATTATGTACTCCAACTCTCTGAAAATGGAAAGAGAAATGGGTGAGGGATGACAAACTGTTGAACTAGAATGAGCCTAGAATTAGAAACCAGAAATAAAGAGAATAATGTGGCCGAAACAATGAAGACAGTAAATGCCAAGGTGATTGCAGAACACAAACTACAGCACCCCCAGGTAAAAAAAGACCCAACATTGTAAGAAAGACCCAGTGTCCTTTTTACAGAAGTCTGACTATTCCTGGAGAAAAAACAAACAAACAAACAAACAAATGCTTAACCAATTTTTTAGATGGATGGAAAACAGAGATGGTCATTTCAAATAAATTTGATCTCTTTGCAGATCAAATGTCTTTTCAATATTTTGAACTTACAATGCCTGCAAAATTCATAATGGATTCTGCAATGGACAGTAAAATAAATTCAAATTTGGGAAAAACAAAGACATACGTTAGATTGTCAAATCTGTGATATCTGTTAAGATATATAACTAATCTTCTTGACCCATGTCATTTTGAACAATGTATGAAATATTTTCAATAACCCAGAAATAATAAAAATAATTAATAATATCATGAAAATTTTGGGGAAGAATTCAGTATTTTTAAGTTAAGGGAGAAAGAGTGCACAGAAGGACTGTGCGCAGCTTGCAATTGAAGACATTCTCTGTTTTATCAATACTACAAAAGCATTCTTAGTCATCATCCTCTGATTATTTTTTTAAAATATTTGTGTAACTTCTACATGCCAAAACAGTTTGTGCTAGATGCTAGAAAACAAAACGTGCACATAGTAATGTTGCTGAGGTTACTTGTTAGTTCAGAAAGCATGCAAATACCTTGACCAAAAACCAACCAACCAAAACCAAACAAACAAACAAAAAAAACAAGAGAGTGTAATTGCCCTGATGCACATCAAGATTAAAAGCTGAGGAAACTTCCAAAGCACAGGCACTGACCCTGTGTGCTAAGTGCCTGCTAGCCACATAGAAATTCATCTTAACTGTGTTACGGGCATAATGGCAGAAATATTAGCATGGCTACCTATCAATGGAAACACTAGGGAATGATTCATTGATAGGGATGATATTTAAAGAAACTGGCATAATGGTAATAACACAGACTGTAGTGACAGATTTTATATCAGGTCTTTCTCAGATTAACAGTATGACCCTGAGCAAGGCTTTCACACTTTTTGAACATGATTTTCACCATGTACAATGAATGTAGATGTGCGTTTATCATGGCTTGGGAGGATTAGATAATCAACAGCACAATCACTAAGACTGCACTGAACAAGTTTGGAAACTGCCTCTACTGCTTCCTCTAAGTTTTTGTTAACTTCACAGAGTCCCTAGGAAATTTACATGCTGTGACCACTTTATGCCACTTATCACAGTTTCTGATACAGGAAGGACTTTAAAATGTAGCTGCCTTTGAAAACATCAATTTTATAAGAGGGGGCTTGCAGGAAAAGACTTTTCCAGCGGAGAAGAATATTACATGGACCTGAAGGGAACAAAGACATCATAGAAAGCATGAGAAAGCCAGACAATGTAAGAATGTGGGATACACTGAACATGTTGATGGTAACAGAATTTGGGACATGACCACTATATTGATGCTGTGAGAAGGTGTGACATCATGGACATATTGATGCTTTAGGCAGGTGGGACATCTTGGATATTTTGATGTCATGAGAATATGGAAAATCATGTGGATAGTAATGATATGAGAATCTGGGACACCATGAAAATATCAATGATGCGAGAATAGGAGACAGACAGCATAGACAGAATCATACTATGAGAATGTGGGACACTAGATATAGCAACATTATGAGAATGTGGGACATTGTGGACATATTGATAGTATGGGAATGTAGGACACTGGGGCTGTGGCTTGAGATAAGACAAAATTATAAAATATCTTATTTATAAAGAGGTTCTTTTAAAAAGATGTATGTTAAAGTCCTGGGTATCTAGGTCATTTATATGGCATATGGTTAGATGGTGATATAGAGTGATATTGTGCAGGCAATGGGGTATTCAAAGTTAAGAGAACAGCATTATAGATTTTTGTGAGAGAAAGAACGAAGGAAACAGCAACCAGATGTAATGTGTGTGTTCAGTTAGTTTTTATATAGATCCCACCAGAAGGGATATGGATCTGAAGATAGGGACATGATGAGGAAAACATGGAGGTGCTTAAATCTCAGAATAAATAGTTCTGAGCAAACTATAAATTGGAAAGAATTATAGGTGAGTTTTAAAGTTGTAACTTGGCAACTCAGTCTTCCTGTCTGATCTATTCACAAAACAAATACAAATGTAAAATGGAAATCTATTGGTACTATGGTGAAATTAGACTATACTGTTAAAAATAGCAAAGAAGGCCAAACTGCAAAGCAAAATAGGTGGTGATGACTTGGACAAACACATTTCTGGTGGACAATTGATAGTGAAGATGGAGCTGGTTAAGTAGGTTGGCAGAAAATCAGGACTACCCAACCTGTGGAATTCAATGACACAGTTCACGGGTGAAGATGAACAAGAAGAAGGAGGACAATAAAGCCCTGAAATGTAGATAGGCAACGCCCATAAGAGCACCTGTCAGCATCCCCACAGGGTGACAAATGACAGAATACACTCAGCTGATATGTAGCACAGATATTATACCTGAATCAGGAGGAATGCTTCCTTAATAAATCTTATTCTGACTGTGATAAAGTCTTTGCCAGTTAAGTAGTACTTATTTGCATTTTCAATAAAAAGTCATGTTCAATCATAAAACTGATCAACTCACATGATTTATGATGATACTGTGTGTTGTTAGAGATATACATATGTAAGTGGAAATTATGAAGAAATGATAAACACATTCTTAAATTCCAGAAATAGTTACTTCTGAGAAGATAGAGAAGGAAGAATGGAAGATCCTACTCAGTACTCAGAGGACCCTCTTACAGTCCATTAACCTAGCTATTTTCTAGGGATACCTCATTTGAAAGGTGAGGATAAGCAAAGCTGGAATTCCTATACGATTTTAACCTTGAGTCCCTTTACTAAGTTTTTGCTTCCTTTTCAATAATGGTAACCCAGAGGGGGAGCAAAAACCAAAGAAAACTGTTCCAAATCACAAATGCTCTATGAAAACACAAAGCCAAACAAAAGAAAAGGAAACAATCTCTTCGCATTTGCTGTGCTTGAAGAGGACCTGAGTTAGGTTCCCAGCACTCATGATGGCTTAAGACTGTCCTGTCCATAACTCTAGTTCCTGGGGATCCAGCACACTCTTCTGAATTCCGCAGTCATGCACAAAGTGAACTTACATAAACCCAGGAAAAAATCTTTATAAAATGAAATAAAATCTTTTAAACAATGAAAGTATTTAAATTCATGAAAGAAAAAAAACAGGTATAGTGAAGAGGTTCACTAGGATTCTCAAAATTGAGACTCTAGTACATTATTCTGACGACACTAAATAATTCTTAAATCTACTAATAATAGCTTTCCCATAATATTTTAATTTACTCTTAGATATCAGTGTACCCAAATCATTTTCTCAGTTTAACAAAATGAACTAATTGTAATTCAATCTTCATGTAAAAACAGGTTGCTACAAACTCAACCAGTAGTTACAGTATAATTAAAAGTACAATTTAAAGTATTTTAAGTTTGTAACAATATTAGAGATAATTATAATAATCCCTATTTAACCATGCTTACTAACTGTACTAAAAGAATGAGCTTTCCCGTTAGCAGGCTAAATATTCTTAAGTGAATGCATGAGTAACTCCAAGTCAGCAGAAGTCTGAACCTGCACTGCCCCTGGAGAGCTTGAACAGCCTCGGGTACAAAGCAGCCTGTCTCTCAAAAGACACGTCAGGAAAATGCTTGGAAACTAGAGCCTATGAATCTTCTGAGGGAACAAATTCAAACATTTTCAAAATTGTTGAGTCAATCTCTATTCTAGACAAATTAGACCTACCTCATCATGCTAGACCCATCTCATTATGTGTCTTCTATTCCTAAAACTTGGCAAGTATCTGTATAATCTTAACTTCTTTAGGATTTCTTGTGCTTTTGAAAAGTGTGCCTAACCATGAACAACTTCAAAATGACTGGTGTGTAATTAGCATTAGTAAGAATTCAGAATTGGAGCCAACAGGATTCTTTCTCCCTCCATTCCAAGACAACACATAGAGATTCAGAAACAGTCATGGCAAGGACCCAACTAAGAACCTACAAGAAGTATAGCAAAGACCAGAAGACAATCTCAAGAGCTGTTGGTGGGTGGCAAACCTGTGACATCTATAGACAAAGCTGGCGTGTCAGTATCAGCAATGCATAGAGCACTGCCATGGCTCCCAGTGGCCTTCTCTTTGCTGAAAATGACCTTTCGCTGCTAGACTTGCCATTCTTGTCTACTACATTTCTCCATTCATACATCACTCCATGTGTCCCAGATTCGGGAGTCATGGTCTTACCCAGCCTTCATGCTACAGACCCACCTCTATGTTTGTATTTGTGTGCCTATGCAAAACTAATGAAACTATGTCGGTTAAGCCACTGTGGCTCAGGCCCCGGTTCGGCAACCTATGTTCGCAGCTGGCCTTGGGACCTTTGCTCCACTGTATTGAACGAGCAATAGTTCAGTAAGTCAGTATGGTAGGATCCAGAGTCACTGCTGACCGTGTGAACCCACACTCTGCAGCGCTGTGACCACCTCTCAAGCACTTCAGGCACCTCTGCAGTGGGTACATCCACACTCCACAGGGATAACACATCAGAGGCTGTTCATCCTCCTGCATTCGAAAGCCCACCTCCATTTGCACTTTATGAGCATATGTGTCTCGCACCGTGTTACTAACATAGTGATGAAGGGACCAGTGTCAAGGTGGCCCACATATACCATGATGCAGCTATATTTCTGTCAGCTTTGTGGATATTGCCACCATGAGTACACTGGCAAGTGTGCTAGAGCATGAATTTCCCAGGGAGACAAAAATGATGAAGAGAACCTCAAAGCCTTGACCAGAAAGACCTCAAGCACCCAGCATTTCTCTGCTTCTACATCCACACTTTCTCAGTAGATGCCACTGTTACTAGACCCGTGGTGTCCTCAGATGAAAGCACTGCATGTAGTCATGCTGTTATGCTGGAAGCGCATCAGTTGCTGAGCATCCTCACATCTTTTTGCAAGGGCAGGCATTTCCCCACCAAAACCAGCTCTTCTGCTTCATTTTTCCCTCTCTATGTGGCTTTCACTCTCACTCTTTGGAACTCACTCTGTAGACCAGGCTAGCCTTGAACTCATAGAGATCTACCTGCCTTCACCTTGTTAGTGCTGAAATTAAAGGTGTGTACCACTACAATAGGCTTCTAAATCTAGTTTGTAAAGTAGTAGCAATGAGGTGCTGCTCCATTAAATGTGCACATCTCAATATAAGGCAGTGAGAAAGAAGAGAAACCAAGGGTATAAAGACACCAAAGCATCATAGTACCTGTCTGATCACAAATCTACACATTGCCTTAGAATAATGTCAAAGCAATCATCATTTCAGTGAGGGCCAGTAGGTTTGAAGGAACATAGACAGACAAGTGAGATTTAACAAGCACATACACTGAACAGACTCAACTTATTGAGATTTAAACAGAACATAAACAACTCAAAGTCAACATAAAGGCAGAAATTAAATGAAAAACAATTATGGAGTTGAAGAATACAACCAAGGAATTGAAAATGCAATAAAAATATAAATATAGATATGACCGAGGAGAAGAAAGAATTTTTTTTTATTTGAAGCCAAGACATTTGAAAATATCAGTCAGAGAAGAACAAGGTTAAAGTTAATAAAGAAAGATATATGACTTGTATGAGATGATCAAGTCACATTTTAGGAATTACAGGAGAGAGAAAGAAAAAACACAGAAATAGTTTAAGAAACAATGGCTGAAAGATTTCTGAATAAGGAGAAAGTCATGAATATCTAAAGACACAATGTTTAAAACTCTCCAATCTGGTTCAACCTCAGAAAATCTTTACAAAACAATGAATAATTGAAATGCCAAGACTAAACGACAAGAATTTTGAATGAAGAAAGAGAAAGAGATTTCTTCACGTTCACACAATCCTCTTTAAGACTATCAACAGATTTCTCAGGAGAAACTTTGCAGGCCAACAGCCAATGAGCTACTCTCACAGAACTGACAAACCAAAAAGTCCAGCTGGGAGCACCATATGTAGCAAAACTGACTGAAAGAAAGTAAAAGAAATAAAGCTATCCCCATATAAACAAAAACCAAAAATCCTCTTTGAGGCATGTTCCTGGTACTGAAACTTAAGGATCTAGTAACATAAAAGTGAATGAAATGGGTTAATCTCACAGATGAGAGCACATGAGGAACAAAATCCAGAACATTCTATGCCACAACAGTGTGTTAAACAAGTTAAAAGACAAAAACTACCAAAAACAAATAGCTGCACTACCTCATGAATAAATATTCAGTGCAAAAAAAATTTGTAAGATAAAGCATTAAAATACATGTTGAGGGATAAGAGGTTTTGTATATGATCAAAACTAAGCAAGTATTAGGTTAAAACAGAGTATTATAAGATGTAACCACAAAGCAAAGCATTATTGGAAAAACAATAAAAGAGAAGGGGGAAAAGCTTGTCATTTCAGAAAAACTGTCAAATCACAAAGAGTTCTAGAAAGGAAGAAGTGATCAATAAAATAATTAGAACATATTAGCAACATTAAACATTGTAGAGTCCTGTAGATGTATTAATCAGTAATCAAAAGACAAAGGGTGGGTGAATGGCTATAAAGAACCTATGAAAGTGTCACTTCACTATGTGTGTGTATGTGAATGCTGTGTGCATGTATGTATATACATATATATAAAACATTGTAACAACTAATTACAAAAGCCTACATTAATATAACTGAAGGGAAAAGAGACTATAATAAAAGTTGGAGACTTTACTACACTGATTAGATGCTGGTAATGAATAGACAACAATAAGAGAACCGAAGATTTGAATAACCACATAATTGCTCAAAATGATTTTATTATTATTCTAGCATATAAGTGAATGCTGTAGGCTTATGAGTAGATATGCATATGTATGTAAATACTGAGAAGATTTTAATAGTATTGATCAGCTCATATCAGTGAGCATTGTGTATACATGAATCGTTCCCCTGCAGTCACAAGGCCATAAGCAATAAGAGTTATACTTACCTGATATTATTTCTAAATGATATTTAAAATCAATCTAGAAAGCCATAAACTTCTTTTCCTAAATAGAGCAATGTCAAACTATATTTGGACAAAAGTTTTTTTTCCACACACTTTTTATTCTTATAGACTGAAGATGCAAGCTTCTCTTTAATAAGGCAATTTTGTTTAAGTAGCTCTTGATTCTTATGCTTTACAGCATATTTTATTGTCTGCCAAAAAGCTAAGTCCTGTGGTAGGATATTAATGTATCAGGAGATTCTTTTTGTAGAAATATTTGATCTTTGTAGCTACTGGACAGGAAATCAGCTTTGCTTCTTCATAGGGGGAGTTATATCAATTCTAGGCACTGTAATTTCCTCAAAGAAAGATTTTATCACAGGTGCTTGCAACATAGAATTAAACAGGCAATCTTGAAAGCATCTTGAAAAAAACTAATAACTTAGTTCTACAGAGCAGGTGCACGGATCTTTTAAGTAAAGTGATGCATTTCTGAAATACTGTTGCTCAAAGCCACCCTTAAGTGGCTGTAACACAAATAGTAAAAACTCAAAGACAGATATTGGTGTTCAGCCTGAAGATCAGAGAAACAAAGCAGCCAATCACTAGAGAGACCTTTCACGTCTACCAAAGTTCAGATCAAAGAGGCAAGAGAGATCCTGTCTCCACGAATCCTCAAACTCCACACTACACTGAGTTCTGTCTCTTCCACTATATATTTCTTTCTTATCCCAGCCATACCACTCCTGTCTCTACCTCCTTCGTGCTGGAATTAAAGATGTGTGCTACCACCACCTGGATCTGATTCTGGATCGATTTTGTGTATCCCAGGGTAGCCTTGAACTCACAGAGATCCATCTGCCTGTTTCCTGAATTCTGGGATTAAAGGTGTGTGCTTTTCACTCTTATCTCCAGGCAAGATTTGTTTATTAAAACACAAATAATATACTACTATATTTCCCATTTTTCATCTAAAATAAAAAGGTTATAACTAATATAAGAAAGAAAATACAAGCAAGTACAATAGCTATGTACAATATATACAGGCAAAAAATATATCAACAATGTCTAGTCCATTTGCAGTTGACAAATTCAGAGAAAATACTCTATATCTATCTTATCTTGGTGAGTTGAAAGTCTTTTACCTAATTTACTTTCTATCATAACTTGCTTTCTTCATCCGGTAAAGAAGGAAAACTATAACTAACTAGTCTTCAACTCTCTCAGAGATCCAAGAAGGAAATGATATTAACTGAGTAAACAGGAAGTGCAAATAAGTCACTCCCAAACAATATGAGGGATGGTGGAAACATTTGCCTGGAAAGTCAACCAGAGTTCCTCTGCATTGTTGGGGCATCCATCTTCACCCTATAGGCCTACCATATCTGACAAACTTTTCTTGTGAAGCAGGATATCATAAAGGGCTATCCTTCCTTGTCTTGACAATGTTTGTTAGTCATTTTCTTTGTAACCTCCTTGTACAATTAAGACCACATACTGTTAGTAGTTGAGGCAAAAGCATTTTCTTGCTCAGTGGCTTACATTTGCCACAAAGAAAGTAAACTCCATGTGGCATCTTCTCTAAATAGATTGGTACTACCAGAAGCAGATTTGTCTCATTATCATGTAAAAGCCTATGTTATTGAAACATCTTTAATGCCATATCCTGTAAATCTTTAAAGTGTTAGAAGATGACCTGTCAATCTAAAATAAATCTTTGTTTAACCTTAAAAACATGCCTAATGTGACTACAAGTTTGATCATATTAGGTGATTAACTAATAAGCTGCAATACCCTATTATCCTAAACAGTTGGTTATAGTAATTTCCAAGGACTAGAAATTTACATTACATTGTTAAATGAGTTGTATAGGCACAACACTTTGAATAAGAGTAAAAATGTATTACAGTATGTTCTAACAAATTAATCTCAAATTTGTATCAATATACAAAATTTGTGTACAATATACAAAAGTCCAATCCAATATAAAACATTAAAAACTAGTAGCTGCTTGGGGGGGCATTCAAGACAGGGTTTCTCTGTGTAAGTCCTAGCTGTCTTGAAACTCTCTCTGTAGACTAGACTGGCCTCAAACTCACATAGATCCGCCTACCTCTGTATGCCAAGTGCACTACCAATACCTAGCTTAGTAGCTGCTTTTTAAAAGTTGACTTAATAATCTACTTTTTCTTATCATATCTATATCCTTCCTCCTTATTTTTTCTTTTCAGAGTAGATTCAATAATCTACCCTTTCATCCTATCAAGTGGCCTAATGAAATAATGTTCAAGAAATAATCTAATCAAAGGTACAAAAGAAACCAATGTAGGGACTGCAGGCAAAGTAAAACCAATTTGGACTCCAGTGATTGGACTTTGAAGAATAGCTTCCTCTCTGCCCATGACTGGCATGGACTTGAGAATTCAAGTGGGCTGTGGATTTGGGTTATGGGTGAAAACCCAAGCCGGTTGAACACTTGCCTTGCATTGTGAAGCCTAGGTTCAATAAGCAGTTGTTCTACGGGTAGAATGGAAGAAGGAAAACCCAGACTGGTGACAGAATGTAATGTCTTTCCTTCTTACTCCAAAAATTAGAATGAAGTCTGCTGAAGTCAACCCATAACAGCTTGCAAAAGCTTATTTTAGCTTTTAGAAATTTCACAAACCAGTTGTTAAATATAGCCCTTACTAATACTGAAAAATATAAACTTATGATTAAATAAATCATATTTAAAGATGATAAATACCCAAAGTACATATTTTCAAGTAAAACATAATTTTGTCAACATCACATAAATTATTTACATTTGTATTGTTATGTAGTGGAACATTGTGTACTAAGGTGCTGAGTAAATGCTACAAAATTAGATCTTTGTTTTTCTTTTTGTCTGTAGATAGCCATCTGCTAAACATTTATCAATACATCTCATTTCACAGCTAAGTGGAAAATTTAAGAAAAATATATCAACCCAGCGTTACAGAGGCAAAGGCAGAGTCAGATATATCTCTGAGTTCAAGGTCAGCCTAGCCTACACATCAAGTTTTAGGTCAGCCAGCACTACACAGTGAGACCCTGTCTCAAAACAAAACAAACAACTCTAAGATACTACAATATCATAATAATAGTATTTTCATTCAAAATTGTAACTATTGCCAGTGAAAACAGGCAACAGTAAGTTCTGGAAACCTACTGGCAAGCTGAAAAACTGCTGAACATCAAGAACCAGTCAGGTAATGTCTATGCCAAAGAGAGCTATACTTTTGCTATGCTGACTGCTCAAGGTAACAATCAGGATATTGTCAAATTCTATCCAGGAAAACATCAAAGGTAGTTGATCACTGAGACCACATTATTTCATGAAATTCATAGAACAAATCATAGAACTATGCTTTAAACCACCCCATTATGGTTCCTCCTTCATAATAACGTCAAGACACTAAAATTGCTATATATGTATATCACCTTATAGCAAAATATATAGTTAGTGATCTTCAAGTGCATATTTTCCTGTGGTTGAAAAGACTTATAACATAACTTCCTAAATACATAACAACAATTTAAAACAGCACTATGGTTTACCAGAGCCAGAAAAGCATGAATTAGCATCTAATAACATGTTAACGAGGATCAGGCTAGAAAGTCAGTGGGAAGTACCAGGACAGCTGACAGAAGAAAAGGACTGAACTGAAAACTTAGGGACATCCTCCAGCTGCTGGGGCTGGGGTCAGGGAGACACTGCAGTTGCTGCTGTTGGAACATCAGCTTTGGAGAGCAGAGAGGAATAGGCAGGACACAGTGCACTTTAAGGGTCTTTCCTCTCACTACATAAACTCTTCATGCACTAGCAAGAGCCCTGAACACAGGGAGAAGGAAGCATTATATTAGGTGGGGGAGAGGTAAATCTAAAGAACCAAAGAGGAAAACCAGCGGGAGGTCTCAGCTGTTATACAGTAGTACCTAACACAAGATAGACATTCTCCCATGTCCCTGAGGAGGGACAGGAAATTCTCCCTTTAGACCAGTGGCGAACACCAAGCATGCTTGCTATCATGGGGAGGGAGGTTGTTATAATTTCCTTTCTGCTACTTTGATTAAATAAAAGATTAATAATAAGAAGAATTATTTGGGTTATATTTCTAAGTCATAGTCTACCACTAAGAGAAATCAAAATGGGGACTTAAGGGAGGAACTAGAAACAGAAACTGGAAAACTTGCTACCTCGCTCTGGTTCTTCCCTACATAACTTATACAGACCAGAATCATCTACCCAGGGAATGGGTACCTCCCACAGTGAGCTGTGTGCTCCTGCTCCTACACCAATTAACAATCAAGATAAACTCACAGATAAACTCAGAGGCACACCTGATAAGGACAATTAGTCAATTGCGACTCATTTTTCAGGTGCCATTACACTGTGTCAAGTTGACAGTTATATTAACCAGATCAAGGAGTAAGAATGAATAAAGTTCTTGTGATATCTTGGAGAATATATGATTTCTGATTAGCAGAATTGGCTATAATTAATAGGAGACATGTACCACTAAAGCCGACTATTTGCTCTACTAGGGCAATCAATTCTGGTTACCTGGAGATGAGTCTTCATCTATGATTAAAAAGATTAACAACTTTAAGGTGAAATCTTCTGGGAGCATTTCCTCAGGGCCAGCCCACAGAAGCTGTGGTCCAGAGGGGGGCCCAATTGTATCTCATGCTGGCAGCTGAACATGGGAATGTATGAGTCTCGTATGTAGGGTTTAAATTCCATGATGGGATGATGAGGATCAGCTGAGGCTTGGCATCTTGTGTGTTCAGAAGGAGACCATTGGTAGAAGTGTAGTATCAGTTTCAGTGGAAAGCCTAGGATTGAGGGGGTCATGAAGAGACTGGTGTAGGATCTGAATCCCTTTGGAGAGGCCGGGAGGCCATTGTTGAGGGTGTAAGCTGTGGAATTCCCATCATATTGAAGATGTCAGGACTATAGGACAATCACTAAGGACAGTATCAATAAGGAGTAGAGCAGGCTTAAGTCAACTGCTGAGGTTTCTGTGCTGTGAAGTTAAAGCCCAAGAGATGCAGCTGCACAAGCCTTCTGAGAGCCCACAGATTAAGAATGACTTATAGATGGCAACCTTGAACTACAGGATTTAATTTACCCTGTTGGAGTTCAGTTTTGCTTCAGTTTGATAGTGATTGTACACTGGTTCTCCCCTCTTGGAATGAGAGAGTATTTAACTTATTTTAGATTTTACAGGAGCCCACAGTTAGGAGACTTTGAAAGTTAAACTCCCTCCTCCTGCTTTTCATCATATCTCCCAAACACACCCCCATCCACTCTTTACCCCAATAAGAGTAAGGCTTCCCATGGGGAGTCAACTAAACCTCGCACATTCAGTTGAGGAAGGACAAAGGCACTTAATCATGACTGAGCAAAGCATCCCACTATATGGGATGAGTTCCAAAAAGCCAACTCATGTACTAGAGATAGATCCTGGTCCCAATGCCAGGGGTTCCACAAAAAGACCAGGTTACACAACTGTCCCCCACAACCTAGATACCCCTCAACTGAAGAATGAATAAAGAAAATGTGGTACATTTACACAAGGGAGCATTACTCAATTGTAATAAATAAATAAATAAAACAAAGCAAAGACATCATGGAATTTTAAGGCAAATGGATCGAACTAGAAAAAAAAAATGATCTTGAATGAGGTAGTCCAGACTCAGAAGGACAAACACGGTACTTAAATGGATACTAGACGTAAAGCAAAAGACAACCAGCGCACAACTGACAGCTCTAGAGAAGCTAGACCATAAGGAGAACCTAAGAGGGACACTTACATTCTCGACATTTAAGCTTGGGTGCCTCAAGAACTTTGCAAAAGCAGGCAATTTCTGACTCAAATTTCTCTTGTCCTTCCTATTCTAAGAAATGGTAGTACTGTCTACTCATCGAAAAACCCGAGATGCCATCATTTAGACTCAAAAGATCACATATATGCTGATAAGATCAAACTGCTACCAGCCAGGAAGTCTGCTCTCCGCTGGGAACACATCGGCTTTATATTTTCTCCTGATTACTTCATTATAAGCTTGTCATTGTATCCTAGCTCTCAGTTCCCCGAACCTGCTTGTCCCCTAATTCTTCCCATTTTAAGAATGACCCCTTCTACCTTTTCTTCTGATGTGTGACTCTTATGGTGTTAGCTGCCACTTTTACTCTCTAACTACATTCTGTATCCATCTCCTGATTTCTATCTTCATTGTCAATAACAGAGCCAAAGCCATCATTATCTCTTACTTAGTCTGTAAAAGTAGACTAATGGAAGATTCCATATTTACTCTGCTGTCTATACTGAAAGGAATTTTTAAAAATATGGATATTATTTTCTTATTTTCTGATTGAAAATATCCAGTGTTTTTCCACTCTAATAAATATTTTAAGTCTTCAATAGGGCATACACTGTCCTGTTGGCCCCTAAAAGCTCCCAACCTCATATTAGTCTCTTTTCTAAAGACATTACTTTATTTTGACCACATTGATAAGGCTCCTAGTTTTAAAACTTGTGTACCCTTTGCCAAGAAAGTGGTCATCAAATATCTTCTTGGCAGACAGCTTTGTTTTTTAGACTGTGTCTTCACCCTGGAAATAAGAGCACCACCTCCCACTGATCACTCCAGATCAGTTTTACGTTACTGCTCTGTCAAAATTGTAGCTACTGACACACTTGTGCAATTTTGCAGTATTTACTAGCTGTTCCACTAATATTCAATTCCTACTACAGGGAAGACTGAGAGGCCCAGACCCATAGCCCTAGCACAACCCCCTAGCAGCCTGGCTCTGGCATCAGAGCCAGAGAAAGAAACACACCCCAAAAATGGGACCAGAGCCAGGGGAAGAGACACTTTGTCCCCAAACCTAGAGCCAGAGAAAAGTCTCGGGACCCTGAAAGTAGGACCAAAAGAACTTACTAAAGCCCTAGATTCAGAACACAGCAAGGATATTTGCCCTGGTCCAAAAGTTAGAGTCGAAAAAGATAAAAAAGTACCAAAGAAAGAAATACAGTTTGACCCTAGAATCAGAACTATCTCTTCCCTGACACAAAACCAACCAATCTTTGATCAGGGAAAAAAGACCAATCACTGAGGCCTTAGAGGCTTGGAATTTACCTCAGGCAGGTACTGGCAGTTAGGAATTCCCCCTCAAGCCTGGAAATCTACTTATATCAGGTGAAATAGCAAATCCCAAGCCTAGAAGTCTGGAATTCCCCCACCCCACTGGAGAAGGGCAGCCTATCACAAATCCAAAGGCTTAAAATTCCCCAACAGGTCATTAAACCTCATATAAACCCCCTCTTTTCACCACTTGGTGTTTTTCCTGTGCTATTCCTGTCTCTGCCATCATCACTGTTGCCACTTTGTCCGGAGAGACAATGGACCCCGAGTTAACTCTCAATAAAGACTGGTTTTGCTTCCTATATGGTCTCGTGGTGATATTTTCGTGATCTGATCTATGGGCATAACAAAGACCACATTCGCCTCATTTTGCTGTTGTCTGTGTCAACAATACTTATCTCTGCTTGGCTTCCTTGAACATTCTTCTGTCTTGAATTCCCCCAAGTGTCATCGTACCACAGTCCTTATCTAGGTGTTTCTAATAGTAATCATCCTAGCTGTTACCTCCACCTTTTCTCCAGGAGAGCTCTTGGAATTTAATGAGCTGGCTCCTGCCCCACTGGTTGTGAATGTTGGAGTATGGAGTCTGGTGTGGAGATGACAACCAGCTCGAGGGAACCATTGCTGTGGCTTCCCTTCCCTGGTTGTAGTTCACAGGACTGGTCTACTTCTGAACTCTTGGGAGGGGAGCTGTCATTTGCTTCCAAACACCTTGGGGAAGCCTCCTTGTTTAGGAAACCTGTTAAGTGTTTTAACACTTTTGCAATTTCACACATATGCTTTAAAAGAAAAGATATTTTTAGATAGAAATTGAGGGGAAATTTTTATCCTTCAAATGCATCTTCTTCCCTTCCCAGTTGGGTTATAAAGACAGAGAGCAATTGTGCAATGGTGGAAGGAATAATTTCTGTTTCTTATATACTGAGCCTTAATGCCACATTATATACTTATAGGCTGTTGGAATTCAAGCTACAAAAGTGCCTACCAAATGATAATAGTAATATCTGCATCAGAGGAATATATGATGACTAATTAAATGATAAAATACTAAATAAAGAGCAATGTGTAGGCAGAGTTTTCCTGTCCCAGTAGGGCTCCCAAATAACCATTCAGAAATTTAATATTAATTGTAAATGGTTGCCCAATAGCTCAGGTATGTTACTAGCTAAATCTTACATCTGAATTAACCCATACTTCTTATCTATCCTCTGTCACATAGCTCATAGTTTGTTACCTCATTTGTAAAAGTCCTACTTCCTCTATGTCTGCTGGAAGCTCCTCTGACTCCATCCTCCTTCTTCCCAGTCCTTCCCACCTACACTGCCTTCCTAGCTATCTGCCAATGAGCTTTTTATTAACAGTGAGAGCAACACATTTTCACAGCTATAGGATTATTCCGTATCAGCACCCTAACTTGCTACCTACTGCAGCCATATAAAGTCCCAGCAAGGACTTCCAAAGCCAGTGCCTACACGGGAGGCATTTTTACAATGGTTATTAGTCCAGTGGTTGGTGAACTCACCGATTTCTTGAGTCTTCTCGTTTTCCAGGTTTTAATGACCCAGAAAAATAAATTTTCCACTAGTAGGGCTGTACACAGAAATACAAGATTACTTTTTGATCCCCCAAAAGAGCAAACACATTAAAGTCTTGATGCTTTTATTTATTTGTTTTATTTTTTCTTTTTATTGAAAATAGTTTTTTTTTTTATTCTTACATAGTATATTCTGATTATGCATCCCCTCTGTCTACTCCTCCCAGTTCCTCCTCACTGACCCTCCCATCTGGATCCATCTTCTTTCTGGCTCTCATTAGAAAACAAACAAGCAGAATGGAGAGATGGCTCACCAGTTATGAGCACTGACTTCTCTTCCAGAGGACCTGGGTTCAATTCCCAGCACCCACATGACAGCTCATATGTGTCTGTAAATTCAGTTCCTGGGTGATCTGAAACCTTCACACCATTGCACAGAAAATAAATTTAAATAAGTCATAAAAAAAGTAAAAAGAAAACAAATAGGCTTCTTTGGGATATAATAAAATAAAACAAGGTAAAAGAAAAACTAACACATCATAATAAGAAGTGCTTGATGTTTTAAATCTAAGTTTCATTAGCTCTTTAACACTGAAAATTAACATATATATGCATATCCAAAACCAACCATCCAACCAAGTATCCTCCTCACTGAGGTTTAACAAAATTTAATTTTAGCTCAGGTTGTGTTTTAATAGCTTGTGTATTTGAGCACCTGTTCCTTGGCTAGCAAGGATGATTGGGAATGTTGTGGGAGTTCTTGGAGCAGAGCCTTACTGGAGAAAGTAGGTCACTGTGGGTAACCATTGAGGTATTTTATCCCAGCTCCACTTCCCGTCCTCTCTCTCTGTTTCCTGCTCTTTCAGGATGTGAGAAGGTGATTAGCCCAGCTGCACACTCCTGCCAACATGCAGTCACCTGACCCCATGCCATCCCCTCCATGATGGATGCTGTATCTTCCCCA
This sequence comes from Microtus agrestis, assembly GCA_902806775.1. Classification (NCBI taxonomy): domain Eukaryota; kingdom Metazoa; phylum Chordata; class Mammalia; order Rodentia; family Cricetidae; genus Microtus; species Microtus agrestis. Next base: position 46,380 of record CADCXT010001983.1, read on the forward strand.
AACTGTGAGTCCAAATAAACCCTTTCCCCTTACAGTGCTCTTGAAGTAAGAGCAAAAAGGAATACAACAATAAAGAAAGCATCTGATAGAGTAGTGAATTCATAAAACCCTCAGACCTGGTGACACAGGGAGTCAATGCAAATTCTAAAAAATCATAGCTTCTATATGTACACATTATTACATGTGCTATTAAGTACACATAGCCAATGGTAGATTTTATGTGTGTATATATCAAATATGTACATAAATATCAAACTCTAAATTTGACTGTAAGCAAATGATTTCACTACCTGGATTATGAAGTACCAATAGGCCATAGATATTGGAGTTCATTTGTGGCAGGCATTTTTCAAGACTCTTTAAATGATTTATTTAAACTTAATGGTCCTAACAGTTTCCAATGACTTGTTTACCTACAATAATACCTCAACACATACATTTAATTTATTGATAGCCACTTATAAAATTATATAATTTTAAAATAAATCAGGAAGGGTCCTGTCTTAATGCTTACACTGTTCTGAGTAGAAAGGAAAAGGAATGTGTCTGGGAGGTGGGCTCCGCAACTGCTGATTTCACCTGCACCCAGAGCCTGACTGTGCATAGAATGTTTGTTTGCCTGACAAATGTCTTCAGTGAGGCGGCCTTTCTGAGAGACCTTTGCTAGGTATGGAATTGCATACAGTTTTTCTACTTTTAAAGAAGAAAGGAATCCTTTGAAGAAAGTTTTCTGTGGAGGACAAGGTAAGTTAAGAATGCACTGAGGGCTGGAGAGATGGCTCAGAGGTTAAGAGCATTGCCTGCTCTTCCAAAGGTCCTGAGTTCAATTCCCAGCAACCACATGGTGGCTCACAACCATCTGTAATGAGGTCTGGTGCCTTCTTCTGGCCTTTAGGCATACACACAGACAGAATATTGTATACATAATAAATAAATAAATATTTAAAAAAAGAATGCACTGAGTCCAGGAATGGATGCACAGCTGAGGCTGTGCAGAGAGACCCTGTCTCAAAATAAACAAACAAATAATCAATAAAAATGAGGTTTTCTAGTGCAGGGAAATGTTAGGTGGGTGTGGTAAAAATCATTTATGCTACATAATAAAGGACAGTGTAGGATCTAGCTTGATTCCTCATTCTGCCTAGTCTGTTGATAGTTGTCCCACCATTACCAGGGCATTCCTGGGACTCGTCTCACCCGGCTTCTGGGAGACAAAGCCTCCTCCTCCTCCACTTCTTGCTTCTCAGCCATTTCTCTCTACCTCTTCTATTGAAACACATAAGCATTGAAGGCAAAGAAATCTTTCCTCATTTTTTTGTTTGGATAACTTTTAGTCAGTTGAATAGTTTGATTTTCATGTAAAATGAATCCAAATATCTGGCTCGTCAAACCACTTACAAGTTTTCCATTTGGATTTGAGGAAGTAATGATGTCTTGTAGAGGTCAAATTATACAGGCCCCTATGTTTACATCCTCTGGTGGTCAGAGAATTCTGAGCAACCTACAAGGTGCAGTTTGCACCTGCCATACCAAAGGTGGTCGCCTAGTCTTTTGATAGTCAAAACAACCTGATGCCATCCTAAGCAAGTGGTCAGGATATGCTAATGTCGTTCTGCTCCTTTTGTTGTAATTTAGGAGGTTGCCTGGGGAAGAGGTGTTTTTCAGTCTAAGTGACAAAACAGGCATAGGTATAGACGTGACCTAAGTCATTCTCCTGCTACCCAGTAAACAATGTTAAGGAAGTTTGAGTTACCTTCCCCCTTTCATTTTGACTTTATATAAAAGCTGTTTGGAAAATAAACGCAGGTGATCTTCAGGATTTGAATGAACCCTGAGACTCACTCCGGATATTGTCCTGTGAACTGTACTTCATTTATTCCCACACCTCCACTCTGGTATGAGAAATGGGTTATGTCCGGGCTGGTCCCCAACATATTGACACCCAACATGATTGGTGAACCTCCAAAAACACAAAAGAAGTAACCAGAAGTATGAAAGAGAATGTGAGGAACCCATGAGAAAATAGCACCACAGGTGGAGTGATGAGTAATGAGCACTCAGAAATAAGTAGTAGAAGAGAGAGAGAGAGAGAGAGAGAGAGAGAGAGAGAGAGAGAGAGAGAGAGAGAGAGAGAGAGAGAGAGAGAGAGAGAGAGAGAAGCAAAATAAAATTGGGAGCAAAACATTTGTAAATAATAAATAGAGCTGTGGGACAAAAAAAAAGGTAATGAAATGGCTATACAGTTGATTGGAGATATATTAAAGGACAGAGGAGCAAGAATACAGCAGCATCAGATATAAAATTTTTTAAATTTATAGAATAGCTATGCCCTTGGTTTTCCAAGTACAAGACTTTAGATGCTAAGACATAAAAAAAAAAAAAAAAAAAAAAAACTTGGGATAAAGATTCAACAGCATTACTAAATGGTTCATGTCCGGGCTAGTCCCCAACAATGTATGGAACACAGATAGCACACACATAAATTTGCTTTTGCTCCAGAATGTGACCTTCTCTCAATCTCCCTTACTCTAAGAACACAAGATTCCACCCATCTTCTCTCCAGATGGCAGATTTACATTCTTGTCTTCCTCTATGGCCACTAGAACATTCTCTAGATTTGGCAAATAATATGTTTTGTATTGTTTTGCTGCTGTTGCTAATCTTATCCAAATTACCAATCCCCTTTGCACTATTAGAATAAGTTCCTGAGAGCTCCCTTCCCACCAGAGGAGCACTGTTGGAGTAACCATGCCATTATTTATTGGCTTAAATTTTAATTATTTTTAATGCAATACTGTCACTATTATATCAACAGACTGCAGTATGTCTTGTATCATCATTATGCGCTATACAATCCTTCCAGTCATCCTAGGTACCTCATGTTCACTCTAACACAGCCTCTATTGGCATTTGCTGCTTTGTGGAACATCACCCTGTCCCCAGCCTCTTTTCTTAGCTAACTTTAGATCATCACTGAAGTTGCTAAGGTTTACAATTCCCTTGCAATTTCCTCTATAAACTTCTGTCTTTACTCCTTAGAGCTCTTCCATATTCAATCTTTTAATACTTGTCCTTTTTCTACTGGGAATTAAGATCATTTTCATTAAACACATATTTTCATGAGGGCTTATTTGTTTTTGGTTTTGATTTTTTGGTTTATCAAGACAGGTAGCTTTGGAGTCTGTCCTGGAACTAGCTCTTGTAGACCAGGCTGGCCTTGAAATCACAGAGATCTGCCTACCTCAACCTCCTGAGTGCTGGGATTAAAGGCGTGTGCCACTATGGCATGAAGGTTTATTTAATGCCTTTGTCTGATGCCAGGATCTTGTTTATCCTTGTATTTGGGGCACAAAACATACCAAACATTTTTCTGATTTCATGGGGACAAGGTATAGTCCTTCCATTCCTTAATCGAATCATATTCCTTAAGATTGGAAGTTGGCAACTGTAATAGGTAAGGTAGGGGCTCTTTCCAAATAAATCATTTATGTTCATTTTCAGCTTTAGACTCTCGCTATGGATTCTTGCGTGATATTTTCGGTTCAAAAATCATTTCCCCACTCCTCCACTCCCCTAAATTTTGTCTCCTCAGCTCACCACTCCTGCTCCATCTTGAATCCTGCTTTGTTCCTGTGTATGCAGTACTTTGAACTCGTTGGCTTATACTATGTAACCTGTTCTGAAACTTCATGCTACTTCATCCTCACCTAAGTGAGAGATGCCTATTTTCTCTGTGGTCCAACGTAATTCTGTACCTCTTGACGGTACTGTTTGTCAGATGCCCACCTAGAGTGTCAGCCTAAGACAGAATACTCATCAACCATTATTGATTCTAGGTCATTCTCTCATGGATTCTGTTCACTCTGGGGATGCTTACTTCACCATGTGACTCTCCTTGGCTAGGTTTTATTGTCCTAGTGCAAGATATTTAAACTCCTGAGCAAAGACCACCTGGAGCACAGATCCCTGGGCACCCCTCCTGGGATGTTATTTGGAAGTCTGGGGTACAGCCCTCAAACTTACTTTTCTAACAAGCTCCATAGGAATTGTCATCACTGACAAGGTCTTGAAGACTTTCCTTTCAGAGCTTGAGACAAGTTTGTTAAAATCTGGTCAAAAGCTGTGGTTTTATAAATACCAGGGTTGTTTTAGAATCTCTTATAGCTGATAAAAATGGTCCAAGTGATGTCTCTGTTCTTGTTTAAGTCACCATATTCCTATTACATTACATAATCTCTCTCTGCAATATAAACCTTCCTGGCAGGAAATGCGGCTGCTTACAGTTTCTATTATGGCATTTTAAAACACAATGCGATTTTGTTGAGGGCAATTGTTTTTCACTAGAGTCATGAAAGCCCTTTGAATTTATTTTGTTCAGGAGTGGGGTAACTAACTTTGTATAAGGACCTGGCTGTTCTTAAGTAGCCAGTTACTTCAACAAACATTAATGTGGGTGTGGCTGTGAAGACATTTTGAAGATGTGCTTTTCTTAAAGTAAGCTGACTGAGATGTTCAAAGGGCTTCCAGGACTCAGCCATAATCCCCAGTCTTCCCCTCCTCCCCTCAGAGTTTGGAGCCTCCTCCAGTCACCCACAAGCAGGACAAAGTACTGGAAACAGCTCTGTATTCTTTGTACTTAGGCCATACACCCATCCTGTGTCTTCCTGTGACTCTTTTTCTCCACTTTGGGAAAGTGTCATCTGTGTAGTCCTGGCTTTCCTGGGACTCTCATTGGAGGCCAGGCTGGCCTTGAACTCACAGAGATTCACTGTGCTTACCTAGTGCTAGCCTTAGAGGATTATACCACTCTGGCTCTTACTACAACTCTTGGTACATCTCAAAAGTTTATCTGTGAGCTTTGATTGTGGGTATTTTGTTTGCTTGATACTTCTGTCTTCTTCAAAGAATGTTTAAGCACTCAAGACATACTTATTAAACAAAACAAAAATATAAAAATTAAAGCCAGAAACATGTTAATTTTGTTAGATTATCTCTCACCAAAGGGTCTCAAATAACAGCTTTACCTAATAGTACAATTCAATTCTATTTGAATGATATTATTTACAAGGTTTAACTTATTAATAACTTCTCCATTACATGGCATCATCTACATAAATATCAATACTATTAAAAAAATAAGACACTTGATATTTGCCAATATCTCATTTGGGTAAAATTCCAGGGGACTGTAATTTTAATGACAATAGTCGTAGTTCGATTTCATGTAAATTATAGATTTTTCTCACCACCAATTCAAGAGGAAAGAAAGAAAGAAAGTTATTCATTTTCGGATTCAAGGGACAGGCTATAAAACAGCAGGAACTCAGGCAAGTCAGCAAGCAATGGATCTTGAAAGGAACAGAATCCTCTCCACTCCGCACTGGCTGGCACAGCTCTTCCCCAACAATCCCCCATTTAGACACAGACACAAACTGCCCTTTGTGCTTTGTTGAGGCTATAACTGAACCATCGCTCTCAACACACTTCAGAAACTCAGAAATAATGTTCCTGTCTCTCACAACATAACTAAGGCTATTCACTCTAAGTGCTGCCGGGAGAGCGTGGTCACCTGCGCTGTCTCTTTGAGCTACTGCTGGGGTATTAAACCACACTTCTTTCTTGTCAAGGTCCTGAAGTTTTTGTGAGGAGCCGTTTCCCCCCCTAAAAATCATTTCAGGAACCATCACTCTGGGGAGTCTGCAGAGAACCCCACACCCATAATTATGTTAAGAATCGTTCTATTGACAAAACCTGCCCCACACCCAATTAAGCTGCTAATGGAGAACTATCAGCGGAACCCGCCTCACATTCCAGCTATCCAGGGAACTAGGTGTGGCAGCTCCTGATTTCTTGGCCTACCTGACCTGGCCTATGTGACTGGGACCACCGTGCTCCTGTGCCCTGCCCCCCAAGCCCTCATCCAGGGGCTATATAAGCTGTAACCCTGACCCTAATAAATGGAGGCTATGACAAACTTTGCATGGTCTTCTCCTCCTTCTCTTCTAGCTCATTTCCTTCCAGGTAGCGCCCCTCCGAGACCCTGGAATAACTGATTGCAGGGTGGGTTACAAACCCCTAGACTGAGTAGCCCACCCAAACGCAATCGACAAGTTTTGTTTTGTTTTGGTCTTTCACATATCTGAATAAAACCCTAAACTCTGAAGTGTTTATCAAATAGATGCAAGAGACATGATCTAAAGTTCCTTACCTGACTTCTCGCCAACCCACTGAGTATTTCCATTTCTGACCTAATGGGGAGGGATGGAAACAAATGTCGGCAGTGATAGCACTCTCTGGGTGTTATGATAAAAACAAGCACCAGTTTTAGAGGAAGCAGGGATAATAGAGTCATCTCCCTGAACGGCTGAGTAAGAAGTCGAGGAACAGTTTCATCCATTTGAGTGATTTCCCAGTGCAAGAAAGAGAAATTCCTTCAGGAAGAGGAAGCCACACATGGGAAGCAGTAGGGGGTGGCACCCTTGGACCTCCAATCCACGGAAATAATAAAATGAGTGACACCGCTTAGTGACAGATCATCTGCCTTATGAATTTCAAAGTTTAATACTTGAAGTTACAATGTGCCATATCTCTTGGTTCCACAGTATCTACGGACACGGTCTGATTGTCTCCACATCACAGGCGCTAAACAAATACTTACTTCTAACTTCACAAATGATAACATTTTCTCAATATGTGTACCACTTTGACTAGTGTTATAGCAGGTTAAAAATATACTGTAGCTAAATATATACCTGTGTCTGTAACAAAATAAACAATTGTAAGTCAAGACAAATCATAAGATAAATTATTTAAATCAGAATAAAAGTCATACAGAAGTAAGGAGTTTGAAAATTAAATAAATCCTCCTCTTTCCTGTCTCCAGCAGATAAACCTATTCTCCAATCTGTCTGGGCCAATTATTTCAGTGCATTTTGTTGAAACATTTTTCTTTTGCTGTCTTCTTTAATTCTTCAATTTCCTACTGTTACATATCCATAAATTTTCTATCTCAAAGATAAATGGGAGCAGAAATGCTACTTAGACACTGAATGGAGCTGAGTAATCACCTACACACAGAAAGGGATCAACATAAGTAGCAATGTCTGAAAATAACTCAAAAACTTAGGTGAAGCAAAATCTAAGATCAGTGTGGCCATCTTAAAAGCAAATCTTGTTGTTAAATGTTATGAACTAATTGCTAAACTAAATGCGTATTTTCCATGTTGCTGTGTACAAATTTGTCTCAAAGTTCTTCACTAAGTACGAAATTACTACCTCTAACTCTGATAAACAAAATTGTTTTAACAATAAGAAATAAATCAGTGGAGGAAAAGGGCTCTTTGCTACTCTAGCTCTGGGTGTGGGAAAGTCTCACTCTTGCAGGGTGTGTCTAACACTCAGTCAGGAATCATGGGAACATCCCCAGCTAGGAGTAACAATGTTGCTGTTCAGTGTTAGCTCTGAAGCGAGAGTTAGAGCCACTGCTAGGATACAGACCGAACTTGTCTTCTGGGATCCTCACTGTGGATATTTTAAGAGGGGCTTCTGAGCTGGAGAGCAATTACGGAGACATATGAGAAAGCTACGGGGCTCCATTTGCTTTGTTGGTTGTTAGTACAAAAGGGATAGAAAGAAAGGCTTCTCCTGGGGTTTAGAGTGCCCTGGCACTCCACTCTTGTCTACAGATAACCAAGTAACAGAATCCTGGATATCCAGAGGCCTGCCGAGGTGATGAAGAGAAACAGTGAATGAAGACCCAGCTTCTTTCTTATGGAGTTGGTTTTTATGCTCAGGGAGGGGCACTAGTTCCTGTCCCTGTAGGTAGCCCACAGATATTGGCAACTGGTACCTGGAGGTCAGGCCTTCTAGGAGTTTTCCTGGTACAAGGAAATGTCAGTATTCTAGAAGTGGTAATTCTCATTTAGTTTAGTAGAATTGTGCTCTCCTGTAGCTGAGATAGCCCCAGAGAGGAAGTGTCATGGTAGGGAGATTTACCCAGTTCTCAAAGAAGGAATGTTGAGAACAGGGAAGCTCTTTCTTTGTTCTGCAGATTGGCACTGGTGCAGCAGCAGCAGCCACTCACTTTCTGTTCTGTTGCTGTACCTGTTCTTCTTCAAGTTTCTACCATTGCTTCCCAGGAATTGATGCCAAGGTCATCCCTTCTATTCCATTTTTAGAACTGTTTTTAAAATTATTTTTATTGGTTTATATATTTTTCTCTACTCCCCTCATTTCCTCTTCCCTCCCCTTCAACCCTCACCCAGGGTCCCCATGCTCCCAATTTACTCAGGAGATCTTGTCTTTTTTTACTTCTCATGTACATTAGATCCATGTATGTCACTCTTAGGGTCCTCTTTGTTGTCTAGGTTCTCTGACATTGTGAACTGTAGGCTTTTTTTTTGCATTATGTCTAAAAACCACTTATGAGTGAGTACATATGATATTTGTCTTTCAGAGTCTGGGTTACCTCACTCAAAATGATGTTTCCTAGATCCATCCATTTTCCTGCAAATCTCAAGATGTCATGATATTTTCTGCTCTGGAGTACTCCATTGTGTAAATGTATCACATTTTCTTTATCCATTCTTCGGTAGAGGGACATTTAGCTTGTTTCCAGGTTCTGGCTATGACAAATAATGCTGCTGTACATATAGTTAAGCACATGTCCTGGTGGCAGGGCTGAGCATCCTTTGGATATATACCCAAAAGTGGTAATTACTGGGTCTTGAGGAAGGTTGTTTCTTAATTTTCTGAGAAATTGCCATACTGACATCCAAATGTGCTGTACCAGTTTGCACTCCCATCAGCAATGCAGGAATGTTCCCTTTACCCCAAATCCTCTCAAACATAAGTTGTCATCAGTGTTTTTGATCTTGGTCATTCTTACAGGTGTAAGATGGAACCTCACAGTTGTTTTGATTTGCACTTCTCTGATGGCTAAGGATGTTGAGCATTTCCTTAAGTGTCTTTCAGCCATTTTAGATTCCTCTGTTGAGAGTTCTCAGTTTAGGTCTGTACCCCATTTTTATAATGGATTATTTGTAGAACTTTTATTTTATATGGTGAAATATAAAGTTTGTATTTTGTCCTGTTTGTCTAAACTCAATGCTATACTTGCATAATAAATTTGACACATCATCTGTCATCTCAAGCCTTAGCTGCTGAATTTTATAAGGTAAGCCATTATTATTTAACTTCAAGTCTCTTTGTCATTCTAGAATGTGCTTTAGGTAACATTTTTGTATTTACAGAGTTGTATATACAGCTCTGACACCAAACATAAAAATATAGAGATGGTATCACTGGTGACATAATATGAAAAGAACACAGAAAGTAAGTCTTACAATGAATCAAGACAATGTGTTGTGAATCAAGGGGCAGTTTGATACTAAAAACCTATTAATTGTTATAGCAATATAGTAAAAAAAAGTATTCCCATCTCTCTATGAAACTAAAGAACAGTTAAACCAAGAGCAGCGACTCTCAGACTTCCCAGGTAAGAGACTGTGCACTGGGCCCATAGGACCAGCAACACCATGCTGGACAGTGCTCAGGGGTCACAGATGACAAGATTTGATTTACATAACTCATAAATCTACAAAAAACTATCTCCAGAGTTGATGTAATAGGAAGATATTAAATAATCGTATTTCAACCCACAATGTAAGAATTCTCCACATATTTACAGCATATTATTTATGGGGATAAATACAAAGGTAAAAACTTTGCATCAATGCTAATAAAATGGGTTTTACATTAAGCAGCAGGAAAGCAATCTATACCATAACCATGAAAGTATCCAAATTGCTTAAAAGTAACATGTTTTAAATAATCTTACATGAAAGGATTTGACTTTAATACAAAATGAAGAGAAAATAAGATATTGAATTTTATGTATGAACAGTCTCAATATTTCAAAACATTAGCTGAGGCTTGTGTGTAAGATGAGCTACTATATTGGTAACTTTCCTGTTGTTATGAGACCACACCATGACCAAAAATGACTTCCAGAAGCATCTATGTGGGCTTTTAGTTCCAGAAGGAAAATAGTCCATCATGACACGGAGGCATGGCAGCAAACAGGAGGCACACCAGCGGAGCAGGAAGCTGAGAGGGCACATCTCCAGCCGCAAGCACCAAGCAGGGAGAACGAACTGAAAGTGGGGTGAGTCCAGAAGCTCTCAAAACTCACCCCCAGCATCATATTTCCTCCACAGGCCACACCTCCTAAACCTCCCCCAAACACATGAGCCTATGAGGGACAATTCTCACTTAAACCATCACAGTTATTAGTAGAGGTTTAGAATTAAAAAATTAAGTCTTTTCACTATGATCCAATGTCACATACAAATATATCTTTATCCCTCCATTTTGAGAAAGAGGAGAGCAATTATTCTGTCAGTTCAGGAAAATTTCTCAGTAATCCAAGTGCTCTTCACTGATAGGTGATTCAGTAATCAAAATGCAAATAGGTAGATTAGAGTTTCATCTGTGTCTCATGCCAAGTTGCAGCTCAGAATAGCATTAGTGCAAGAGCAGAAAGTCATGCTTAAAACACAGATTATCTCCATCTGGAAAAAATCAAGTCTAAAGTCATCACAGAGGCAATCATCATGTAGCAATTAATATTCATGCCAGGATCTTATGCTAAACAGTCTGAAAAGAATCCAAAGAAGTAGGAGACACAGCCCTCTTCCGATATACATTTTATAACTCATTATATATGGATATAAGATGGAAAAGTAACAATATGGTTCTAACTAAACACTAAATATGGAAGACAAGTTTATATAATATATAAAGAGTAATATATAGTAAGACTTGCTATACAGTATACAGTGATAGGAAGTTTACAAATGCTTATGAAGATAATTCCAGTATCTTCAGAGTAAAATGATGAAAGGAGAATAAGAGGTATTTTAATGACTCTAAAAGATCACCTTGAAGAATGTCCCATCTCTTATTTAACTAACTCTATTTTGTTTCTTACTCCCTCTTTTCTTTTCATTATTTCTGTTTCTTTCTCCCCGACAGGTTTTGATTTTTAAGAATAGATCAGAAGATGAAGTCTTATGAAAAAATTGTTGAAACCAATATCTGAAGAGCAGAGACCTTGATGCCAACAGAAGTCTGTATGGAGACCATGAGATGCCTTCCTGGGATAGGTAGACCACAGCCAGACCAAACTGATTTGGAAACTCCCAACCCTTTCTTCTGTTTCTTATGAAAATGAGTATTGCTATAATACAAGCATTCTGCAGATAATGTTTAGATCATTCTTTCTTATTCTGCAGTATAAGATCTCACAGAGAATGAAGTGCCCTCCTTCCCTTGCCTCTCCATTGCTGGTCTCTTGAACAGCCTGTCCAGTTTTTTTGACTCAACTTTGCTGCCCAGACTTCTAGGAGCCAAGAATTTTGTCCTAACTCAGACAATACCTAGAAAGGACCTAAGTTTTGGCATATAGACATTTGTTTTTAGTCACTTATTATAAAGGTAATAACAGAAACATTTATAACCTGCTAAATTATGGATCAGCAAGCCTTTACTGGAGTGGGTCATAGAGATACTAACGGATTTTCCAATGTGATATTTACACTTTGAGAAGGATCTTTCTGAATGAACTTCAGCTCCTGATTGAGGCTACTGTGGGAAAAGATAGCAGAAGCCTTAAGAGGTCACCATGAGGGAAAACAGAACTTCCCATTGACTCATGTTCAGAGGCATTATAGATGTTCTGAAGAAGGGAAGTCACTCCATCCTGGGAACACCACAATGTATATTATAAAAGCACAATGACTGTCTCAGATCCTAAATGACACATGGGATCATGAGGCTCAAATTTATGCAGGGATGATACTCAGCCATTTCACCCAAGGAGTAATGGGAAATCACCAGTTGGGATGTGCTAGGAAAGTAACATTGCTATAGTAGCTTGTTTGTAGTTGCTGAAAACTGGGATCCTGTGACTTTCTCACTGGTTGGCTATTGGAGTACAAACAGATTGCCTGTAGGAACTGGAGAATGGTAGTAGATCTGCAGAGAGGATCTTAAGGAATCCTTCAACTTCCTGAAGCCAAATAACTTCCTTCACAGACTGGGTCTCCACCTATATCACTGGCTGGCCTAGAACTTATGATACAGACCAAGACACACAGATCCAACTGCATCAGCTGCTCCAGTACTGGAACAAGGCACATACCAGCATGCCTCACACCAAGATAAGTACTTTAGTCTAGTGAAACACCAGGTGTAAGAAGCCTCTGGCTAATAATTTCTAAAATCCATGTTCAAACCAATTCTATTTCACATTCATTTTCAATTTCAATCCTCTACATCAAAAATGCCATAAGACCGTAATATGTTCTCCAGATAAAACTGTACATCTAGGATAAACTCAATAATCTACTATTCATTTAAAAAAATCCTTCACATGAGCATTATAGTGCAGCTTTCTGAGAAAACAGGTCTTGTATTTGTTTATGAAAGGCTCAGTCCTTTGGTTTATACCACAGGGAATCTTAAGCACTGAATCGCTTGGGCATGCTCAGATTTCCTTTCATTTAATAAGCAATTTTTGTCGTGATGAAATGAATGAAAAGTCATGAGATTTACTCCATTAGCCATACTTAGGAAAGCAAAATAATGGCTTTTAATATCTACTCTATAATTTATTCTAGTTGAAGAGGAATTCAAGTTATTAAAAATCCAGACTAATTCAGTTGTGCAATAGAAACGCAGTAATATAATGTAATGAGTAGTCCCCAGTGGCTTTGGGAGATAGAGGACAGCTGGAACCCTATCACAGCATTCCTTAACGTGCGAAGAGGAGAAGTGAGTACTGTCTGATGGCAAAGAAATACTCTGATTAATAATAGTTTCCAAATTCCGAATAAATTATTTAGGAAAACCTGTGAAATTGTTGAAAGTCATATAAACTGAAAGTAACAAAGATATTAAACTTTAAAAGTAATAAGCAAATGTACACTTGTTTGATACATAAGAAATATTACTCTGTTACACTTCTAATTCATGAGCAATATAAATGTAATCTTGATAGAGGGATAGATTTTATACACAGCCACATGTCCCATTGGTACCTGATTTATAATGAATATCAAATGAACTGATGATGAATATGTACTCAATAATGGATAGTTCCTTATGTCATAGGTTGGTCCATGATCACACCTATTAGCTGTTAGACATGGCCAACTTCATTAAAGCATGGAAGGAAACCAGGAGGCCTTCAGAGTAACACCAACTAAAAGATGGAAGTCAGTATCATGACGCAGGAGCTATTTCCAGAGAGACACAATTCTCTACGTAGAGAGTAGATTCCCATCCATCCCAGATGTCATCTCTGCTTCCTTGGCTATCTCTCATTGGTCTAATTGGATTTCCCTGGCAGGGCTCTCCCTTGCTCTTCTAGCTACTGTCAGTTCTTTGTAGTTGGTCTCTGTCAGTGAAATATTCTCAAGTGTAGATGCAATTTCTATTGCCTTACTCCTAATTCACTTTTCTTGCACTCTGGATCTCTGATAATGAGATAATCTCCAATGCCCACATTTCCTTGAACAGTATTCAATGCCTTCTCCTTTGAATAACTCCCATTCCCCAAATTCCTCCAGCAATCTCAGCAGAAATAGAACAGTAGGACCATCAATCTTGGCAATGTCTGTGGCAACCACTTATCAGTGAATGAGAAGAATCTTTGTGACATAGAATATGAGAGACACACAGACTGTTTGAAGATTTCATATTCAGCAGAAACACTGTATATGGAATGAAAAGGTGAGAGAGGGAGGCTACATAAAGAATCCAATCCATCTTCTTAAAGGTTGGAGATGTAGATGAGCCCACAAGGCAAAATACTTGATGTTCTTAAAAAATACCTTCCGCTCTTAGAAAAAAAAAAGACTTAAGTCCTTTTATATATGCAATAAAGAGACTGAGTTCTGCCAACAATCAAATTAACAGGAAGCCAATGGTGATGCCCATACTGTGGTTCTGGCCTATAGACCTATAATACAATTTATAATATTATAATATTATAAATTGTTCTATTATTTTAACATAACTTTTATTTAAAATACTATTTTTGGGGTAACTGATTATAACAGAAATAGAAATTTATTGAAATATTAAAAATACTTGTTTTTATCTTTGTCTAGTTATTCCATTAGATGAAGTTTATACTTCTATCATGCTTTTGTTGGGTTTTGCTTATTTACACTATTTCTAAGTTTTGCAATTATTAACTATTAACTAACTTTTTTATAACCTTACTTAGGTGTTGAAGCAGTGCATCCAGAGGCAGGGAGCAACAAAGAGAACCTATCTCAAGAAAGGTAAAAAGCAGTAGTAACATCTACTTGCAATCACACACATGAACATATACACACAAACAGACACAAGAACATATACACCCATGAACACACAAACACATATGCACCCATGAACACACATAAGAACATGTACACATATGAACACACATGTACTCCTATGAACACACAGACATTAACATACACACACAAGAACAAACGCACACATATGAACATACACACATACACATTTCATAAAAAGAACTATATGCTGGGAACACTGACATTGCTCCGCACAATGTTGCCCTGGCTTTCTGTAGACCTTTCCTCTTAGACTTCAGCTGGGACCACCCTGAGCTGATGCTCAGTTCCCAGCTCTCTGATGGCATCATGATCACCTATTCCTGGTCTCACGTTATCCCCTTTAAATTTTTGTTTTTTTCTCCTCACCACCTCAGCAACGCATTTGAAAAGCAAGTTTTCACAGTCAAATGTATACAGATTTTCATTTTGCATCTGTGAGAAAGGGCACCCTTCTGTAACTTCTTGACCTATTTGAATTTATTCTTAAGAAAAGAGAATTGATTTACTGTATGTATAGCATACAGTAAAACGGTCAAGAAAGCTGCAGTCTTTCTACTCGGCTTCTTTATATGTATGGTGTGCATGTTCACGTATGTGCACTGTTGCAGGAATATGAGCATTGTGAGCATGCCATGTAGACCCAAGAAGGCTCGAAAACAACCTCGGGACTGCCCTCATCTTCCATCTTATTTGAGGCAGGCTCTCTTGATCTTTAGCACAGCACCTGCCAGGCGAGGTGGCCTGAGAGTTTCCAGGGATTCTTTGGTTTCTGCATCTCATTTCATTACAGGTGCCCAGGGATTGCAGACATGCACTGTACACAGCTCTCCATGGGTTCCTGGGATCCCAGGCCTCATTCTTGCACATCAACTGTTTATCCACTGAACCATCGTCTCCTAGGCTCCCCTGAGCCACTTCTCCATCCCTTCACTCAACTGATTTCATGAATACTTGATGGTATGGACTTGGTGAAGGGTGAAGAGCAAACCACAGTTAAGTGCAGTGCACACTCAATACCCCTGCGTTCTGAAAGTATGTTCCTAACACAATATGAAGACTGAGTGAGTACCTGACAAACACAGGAGAAAACTTATAACTCACACTTTGACTTTTAAATTTGGATGAACTGGGATTTCCATTCTCTTGATGGTATTTAGGGATCTTAATCTACCCAATCTGGAAGGGTAAGCTGCCTTCGGGCTTCAATGGCATGTGTGCAAGCATGCACTGCTGTGGTGTTAATTTACACGCACAGGTGAGAACCATGTAAATATAAATCTCCTATATAGATCTCTTTATAGTTATTTCAGGATTTAGTTACCATAGCTACTATAGAAATCCTTTGGACAGATGTAATTCACGAGTGGGAATGTTCAATAAAATTCAAGGCAGGGGGATTCTAACCACTCTGCACATTATAATTCTAGCCTCTGTTTCTTAAAAGAATTTTTAAAATGTTGGTATTAGTCCCGGCGCTAGTGAGGGATGGTTGTGGAGGCAAAAGTGTAATCCATGAGGCCTAGCTCTTTTTTATCTTCATGCTTCTCTGCCCTCGGACTCACACCTTGCATGGAACAATGAAATAAGGTGAGTTTTAATCCCATGATGTAAACAGTTTTAAATTCTCCACGCCTGAAGCATCCTTGCTAACAGAATAACAGACAAAGAACCATACTTAAAGGTCGGAATACCATGTGTAAGAAACTGAAGTGAATTAGCCAAACTCTGCTCTGCAAAATCTGTATTAAGAGGTCTGAACTGGATGATCATAGGCTATCTTATTTTAAAAGAAATCAGCATTCTATTGCCAAAGAGATAAATGAAACCTACACAGCCTTTAAGACTTTAAGATGAGGTATAGGAGATAAAACATTTATTTAGTCTGCTTCTTTTCACACATACTTTTCAAGTTTAGATACAGCTATATTTTATTTCAAATACTGCCCTGAAAAATACATTTACAATATCAAAGCACATACTTACAATTGCATACTTATTCTTTCAGAGAAATTTCAAACTCTAATATGATATGTGTGTGTGTGTGTGTGTGTGTGTGTGTGTGTGTAACAGAGTTAAGACCATATCTTTATCTCTTTTTTCACTCATTCTTCAATGTCTAACAGAATAGATGGATCTGACTCCCCACTGAAGCTTCCATAGTGGTTAAGGAACCAAGCACAACCTCTTCTCTGCTGAAACTCTCCTGCACTGCAAGCCACAAGCCTTGGTGTCTTTATTACTGTGTCCACCTGTTCTGTCACAGCCCTGTTGTGTTGGCTGATGTCTATGCCACACCCTGTGCACCTTCCTCTCAATTGCTCCTGCTTCTGTTAGGATCAGGCATTCCTTTCTGGTTATTTAAAAATGACAGTGCAATTATAGCGCCTCATTGTTACTGTTTAAAAACTCGGTCACCCCAGCTAGACTGTGGATTCTTTCACTAAACTTTGGCAGACAAAATTAAAGCAGTGTGTGGCGTTCTAACAAGACTAGAATAATCGCCAGCAAAGGGAGTCCACACAGCTCCACCCTATGGTTACATAATCTTGGCTACATTTTCCCAAGCAGACTTCTTTCTCTCTAGCACAGCATTTACCTGTATCCTCTTTCATGCTTTTTATTTTCAGTTGTCATCATATCACAGTGAATGCCCTTCTCCTTCCTTCTACCCAATGTTTTTCTGACTCCCAAAAAGCCGCTTAACTCTTCCCCCTTCCAAGTACTTTACTTAGCTATAAGAAAACAAAAGTTAAATATTCAACAGACCTAAGCAAGGAACTAAATGCACCACTGCCAGCTATATAACCCAAGCTGACCCTCAGATTCCTCATTTCAGAACGGGACTAACAATGATGATGATAACGTTTTTTTGTTTCACAGGGCAGGGAGATGGAATAAGGATACAAAGTATCTAGGGTACATAGCTCAACACATGAACTGTAGTAACAAATAAAACACATTATTGCTGTTGTTAATGACTTCATGACCTCCTTATTCCATCCTACCTTAGATTCTGGCTTCTATCAGCAATTTGATCATTACACAGTTTAAGTAACTTTTTAAATGATTCTCGCATGTATGAGGGTATAGTGTTATTATATATGTACTTGTAGGGAAGCAATAAGTAGTCCACTACATATTTGGGTTATCGTTTAAATGTGAGACATCTTAAAGCAAGCACTATTGTTGAGTGCTTATCATCAATCAGAATATTGCCAGCCCTCAGGACCTTAGAACATTCTATTACATATAGCACCATAAGCTTCTATTCCTTACAATGAAGATGTATACATGTTCATATATAGGGCTTACCTCAGGGTGGCTCTGAAATCAGTTTCAGAAATAGTCTAAAGTATATCTGTAAATTAATAATTATTATTAATAATATTATGATGCTATGGTTAGTTAATTCGAGGATTAAAATACTTTGACTTCTGGTAATATTTATAAAATTTTCTGGCAAATATCTGCCTCATTTTTATCCCCCATTAACATTAATCTCTGCTTAGGCCAGAACCATATGGTTTCAGTATATTTTCAAATCACATTTAGAAAAGTAGTGACTACTTTTAAGTTAAGAACATTTGACCTCTTTTTAAATTCATTTTGTTCTAATTGCTTATATCTAAACCACATCTTATTCAGCATTATCTTCTATTAAAAATTAATGCTTTAAATAAAACCATTTAATGTCCTATTTCACAGTGGAGAACACTTAGGAAACTAGATTGGAAGGGTGGGGTCTTCTTTTACATCAGTCTGCATACTGATAGAGAACTACCAGCTGAGACATTGTTATGTGGCATCATGCAAACTTAAGGACCAACAGTTTCTTGATGACAAGTCAAACATCAAATTCAAGTAGACATTTACGGGATATTCAGTCTTACAAGAAAACCAATGAAAAATTAATGTGCCTAAGAGAACAGAGAGGACTGGACTTCCAAGTTTCGGTTGCTTTGTTTGTGTCATTGCCATTATAATGGAAGGCCATCTTTCCTCTTGAGAAAATCTGAAACTGGATACAGAAACCCGAATCTGAGCAGGCACTGAGGAAATCAATAGGCCGACCCTACTTTTGGTTATGACGCAAGGTAAACAAAGATGATGTTTAGGTCCTTATGCGACGTTGACCTACTGATACGGTAACTGCACCACATATTATTACGTCATCTTGGTGGCTTATTTCAGCCTTGTTGGGATGAAAGATGGTGAAGGGGAAATTTTGTGGAAAACAGATTTAATAATAGCTAACAATCCTTTAACCCATATGAGATAATGAAATAACCGAATGAACGAAATGTTTAGGTTCATCTTTAATAAGTATGTGGGAGTGTTTCTTACACAGTCATTGACAGAGAACAGCAGGGTTAATCAAGGACAGCTGATGAATATCCACTCTAAGTCTATTACTAGATTTAATGCCCCAGACTAAAGAAAGACTGACTTTTCTATATATCAATTGAGAAAAATGTCCGGAGGGACAAAGCCCCAAGCTGAAAATACAACATTACTGTGTCTTATTGAGGCTTATATGAAATGTGTCTTCTCTTGTTCCTTTATCTCCTCTGGAGGCTTTCTGTCCCATCTCACAGATAAGATATGGTCATGGGCATACTTCTTCATAGACTTTCACCTAACAGTGTCGGTATGCCTTTGGAAGCCTACTGAGTTTACTCTTTTTAATTAATTCTTATTTATGTGTACATGACTTTGTGAGTGTATGCCACAGGCATCTACAATGGTCAGAAGAGGGTGTCCGATACCCTGGGACTGGAGTTGCAGATGGTTGCTAGTGACCTGAATTGGGTGCTGGGACCTGAACTCCAGTCTTTTGGAAGAACGGTAAGTGGCCTTAACCAAAGAGCCAATCCTTTAATCCATAGTTCATGCTTATATCCTCACATTTATTGTTCTTTTAGTTGCTCATTTGGGCTTTAAATGCTATGGATATTTTCACATCATTGTGTTTTCGTGTATTTGGATCCATTCCTGCCTGTTTGTATGTGAATCAGTGCTTTCTCACAGAGGTCACCTTACCAGCGAGAATGGGGTTGCTTTCTAGTGGAAAGCAAAGCCTGATTCATCCATGACTCATCCTCCTTTGTGAGGGAAGACTTATAGCATCTTTACCTACATTTCCTTTCAAAGGAAAGCGGGACTCTTGAGTGCTGTATTCAGGGAACCACATTGCTCCTTTCTTCTCAGTGGTTCTTAGGCTTCTAACCACAACCAATACACTTAAATACGGAGTTCTGATTGTTCAAGAAAACTCTCCCTTATTATTTAAGGAGTTTTGCATGAGTCTCAATTTTTTCTTCTCTTCAATAGGAAAAATGAAGGTCTGGGAAGATGTCTCAGCAGGAAAATGGAGCTTGCCATCAAACCTCGTGACTTTGAGTTCAATTCTCTGAATATACATTGTATAAGGAAAGAATTAAGTTCTGATGTCCACATGTGCTACACACACATGTGTGCACACATATACACACTAAATAGAAAAAGGAATAATGTCTCTCCATGAAAATGTGAATTACGTATCAAGTTTATTGTAGATATTGACTATTCTAATATTCCATAAAACTGGAAACAAGTAATTTATTGTCTGATATCGCAGATCTTTTAAGTAAATCCTTAATAGGCCTAACCCTCAAACTAAGTCATTCATGTGACTTAACATGTAAGTCAACATGTTTTCCCAGTTGGGAGGTGTGCACATCAGGTGTTACAGCCCTTGCATGTTCTCTTCCTATGCCGAGAGTTCCTTGTGACCATCTTGTCCAATAGTGGCCACTTCTTACCGTATTCCCCCAAATAAGACTGTTTTCCTACTGAACCCCCTGTCCATAAATACTTGACAGTGGCTTCAAGTCCTGGAAGCTCTGTCTGCTCCACTGACAGACAATATGAGGGACACCCTGGTTTACCAGCAGAGCAAAGCATTCCTGGACTGACTGACTATGTCTTCCCAAACTTGGGGAGGGATGTGGCAAGGCCTTGGTCTTGAATGGAATAAAAAATTATTATTGTATTTTGACTTGAAGCCCTTTCAAGGGAAAGATGAATGGCCTAGATATCTTAGGAACGCAGACTGGATTCCAGTCTCAAGACTTCCAAGGTGCTGTGCCTCAGGACTAAAACTGTAGGGACAGTCATAGCCTGAAGAGTCCAAACAGCACAGCCAGGATCAGAGCCCAGGACAGGGCAGCACACAGCGGTGCTCATCTGTGAAGAGGCCCATACTAAAGTTAAGCATGCCCCACTTCAAACGTCCATCACATTGCACGTGGTGTGCAGACAAAGTCAAAGTGCAAATGTGACTTACATATTCAATGTCTTCTTTCAGAAGGACACTTACATTTTATCTTGTTTTTACTTATCCTTGAGGATTTTTCTTTTTTTGCCTAATTTTCCTCAGCAGCAGGAAAACTTTACTTTGGGATTCAACCCCGAAGAAACACATTTCAAAAACTGTCTTAAGTGGTGGCAAGCTTCTTGGAAGGTAAGCGTATAATTAAAGCTCCAATCCTAGTTACTTACAATTTGGAACACTCAATAAAATCAAGCCTTTTGAGGATTGTCGTTGATATTCTTTCTCAGTACTAATTGTTCCTTTCCTTGTAGCTGCACATCCAAATGACACCGGATATCTACCTCTTAAGTGATAAGTTTCCTTGGTGGAATCCCAGATGTATGAAAGCCAAGGAAGGTTAAATTCTTATTTAAGTTGTCCTTGAAGATGCTGTTAAATTACAATGTTCCTCCCCATTAAAACAAAACAAAACAAGAAAACTTAACTGACATAGAATGGAGACAAAGAAGAAAGTTGGATTTGAAGGTCACTTGAAGTAAATCTGACATATTTTAGTTAACAAAATCTTTACAATTGATTTTTTTCTTTCTTTCTCTGTTGAGCTTCTATGATTTCACTTAACAAAAGTATATTGTCATCATTGTCTATTATATCTGAACTGCTGGCCTTTGTACCCTTAAAACTCTGGCTCATTTAGCAAAACAAATGTTCTTGCAACAGTACTTCTTCAATGTCACAAGAGTCAATTTGACAACCATAGTGAACTGTGAGTGGCTTATGGGTGAGTAGTATATACATTGAATAACTAAGGGATAAAGAGATGGCTAAGCCAATGAGTTATAACATGGTTATTGAGGCCTTACTCATATATGTATGCCCAATAAATGAAATAACATTATTATTATTATTTCTCAGTCTTAATTATTTTAGAGGTTCCAAGGAAGTCTATACTCAAACTGAGTCTCAAGTGTATATAGATTGGGAGAATGCAGAAACTATGTTCTAGGCACATCTTTAATAATAGAGAATAGATATTCAAAACAAAGAAATAATAGAGAAATAGCAAGGATGAGCACTACAAAATATGACACAGTACATCATGGGGACGGAGGCACATGCTGTAAATAGTTGCTTTTGTGAAATTTGCAATAAATAATGAGCCATGCAGGCTGAATAAAATAATTTTTGTAATATGAAGAGTCTCTTATTTTTATTGCTAACACAGGAACCAGCTCACAACTGTGGTGCATTTGTTCTTCACCACTAATTGCTCTCCAGTTTTGTTTTTGCATGCTTGCTTGTTTTCCCCTCACAATGACAGTCATAAAAAATTCCCAGTGTTTCAAGAAACAATCCTCTTACATCTGTGTGAATAATGAGGGGCTTAAGCTGTAATAGAAATCTGTATCCATTTATGATTGATTTTGATGTGCGGCTTCCATGTTTGCACACATCAGCTTCAACATGTTGATTTCTAGACTTAAAGCTTGGTTGTGTGTTCTTTGTGATTAGGAGAATTAAAGGTGAAGGCGTAAGTCACAAACAATCCCACACCAGTTTGGAATTATGATTAATAGAATGGTTATTTATTTAAAGGGGAAAAAATTTACAGATCACTGTCCCAGACAACAGCCCTCTGAACAATCAGGAAGGGAGTCTGGTCGCCAGAAGTGGAGCAGGAAGTAAGAGAGAGTGAGAAGGGAAGTGGCCGCTTTTTTAAAGAGACAGACCACACCCCAATGGGCTGGTATCTCAGCGACTATTGGCTGGAGGAGCGGAAGGACCTCCCGCAACAGAGAATGTGGTGAATTCCAACAGAACAGAAGCCAAGTGAACCTGAACCGTGGGCTGCTTGGTCATCACTCACCTATGCATAGTAGGTCACATCAAGATGTAAGGCAGACTTCAGAGCAAAGAAGCATATTAACTTTGCACCTAAAACCATGACAAAGAAAATAATTGCACAAGCAAAACTAAACTATCCAAATTCCTAAGGTTTAAAACAGTTACTTAAATATTTTTAAATTTCTTCAAACTACGATACACAGAAAGAAAAGTAACCAAAGAAATATACATTATAATAAAAATTTAAAAAGAATTTAGGCTCTTGACTTAAGTGTTAATTATTTCTTTCATAGAGTAGATAAGACATTTTAAACATGGCTCTTCAATATAGTAGATTATTAAAAAAATACTTCCTTAAACATTCATCAAAAAATAATTAAAATTTTGCTCTAACCTAAATTATTTAAAAAAATGGTTTTAAAAGGGTGAGCGAAATATAAAAACACAGTCTAAGGTAGAAGACTAAGTGTTCTCCTAATGAACCAAGTTCTATAGCTGCTAAATTACACTGAAGAGTTAAGCATGTTAGCTGAGCTCATAAAATTAAACAGGGTGGGGAAATCTACATTATTTCTTTTAGATTTATTTTTATGCGTGTGTTTCTGTCTGTGAGAATGTATTCATCATGTTAGAGATGCCTGCAGAGGCCAGAAGAGGATATCAGAAGCCCTAGATCTGGGTACACAGGTGACTGTCAGGTACCCGAAACCAGATTTAGGGAATCAACTCGAATCCTCTGCAAAAGTCGCAAGTGCTCACTGATCCACATCTCTAAGCCTGGCAATACTTTTCCAAGAACAGAATTTAGTACATGGAGTTTACTTATTTGATACGTTTTCCAAAAAAAAAAAAAAAAAAAGTTTAAAAGACTCATCTTTTAAAACTGGGATTGGTTTGGGAGCAGGGCCAAGAAGTTATCATATTGAATATATAGTATTGCACCATTTTAACAGTGGCTAATTTTAAGTAAACCCAGTCCTTTAAAGTTTTAGATCAAACAGATACCCACGGTGTAGACTCCTTCACTGGCAGCACCAGCTGGGAAAGGCAACGATAGATGTGCGTTTTCCTTTTGGCATACTGGTCCACAGCAATAACTAGTAAGGCTTATTATGGTGTTGTTCTGATTTGAATGTGTTATAGTTAATTTACAGTTTATATTAATTGTAAAGACTGTGCACTTAAAGCAGTTATCACATTGTCAGAACATAAGAACAATAACAGGTCATATGTAATATTTTGTTTGGAAGTATCCCAAAGGAAATGTTTTAAAAACCAACTGTAGTAAAGTATTTGTAGCAGTAATTAATGAAGCTGAAGTTAAACCCATTATAATCTTATTATCCCTCCCCTATATTAATATTCTTATTTCTGGGTACCCCATCTCATTAGTTTTTTCTCTATTTCCTTGTATCTCCATTTGCTGTGTGGATACCGTGGTGACTACAGATTCTCATGCACCGAGACTCTAATCCTTTTGTCTGGCCGGATTCAGATTTACAGCCTCATTATTTTTCATGGTCATAGAAGTGTGTTTGCTTCACGCCACTCTTTTGCACGCATTTGACTCCATGAACGACACCGACACCAGTTTCTGTGGTGGTTCTCCTAAATGTGTCCCTCCCTTCCTCCCATACTTTGCCAGCTCTCTCTTTTCTTCCCTTACTCCTGGAGACTTCTCAATGCCTCCACCAGCCACATCTCCACCAGAGCTCCTGGAAGCACCTCCGGATTACCTTCACGTCGTTCTCTCTTTCACAATCACATTTGGCTAGATATGCTAGATCCTTGATTGGTCTCTGATCCTTCTTCCTATTTTGACCATGGTCATTTCCCCCACTTCTCACATCCCTCTCTCTACCCTCACTTCTTCACCCTACCCAGCTTTGAATTTTCTTTTCATTCCCCCTCAACTGAGAACAGTTTGTGTTGCCCAACTACTCTTGGAAGTGGGGCCAATCCTGAAAGATGACCAACCTTCTAGGCATCACATCATTAAAGAAACACAGTTCACTCTCTCGTAGCAGCTACCAAATTTCAATAGCTCATTAACTAGCGATAGGAATTTGTACCACCTCCTCACTCCCATGCTAGGATGTTGTCTAACTTGAGCTTGCATAAGTCTCCCCATGCTGTCACAGTCCCTGTGAGTCCATGGGCAGCTGCCCTACTGTGCTCAGAAACATTGTTTCCTTGAGGTCATCAACCACCTCTGGCTCTCTGATTTCCTATTCTGAGAAGTTCCCTGAGCCTTGCTTGGTGAGAGAGGTGTGATACGTATATCCCATTGAGGTCTAATCACTACACAGTCTCTTGTTTTCTGCACGTTAATGATCAGAGGGTCTCTGTGTTTACTGTCACCTCTCAGAAGAAATTTCTCTAATGAGGATTGAGGACACAGTATTCTGTAAATATAGAAATAAGTCACGAGGTGTTATTTTAAGACTGTGTCCATTTATCAGAATAGTAATATCTGGTTCTCCCTCTAGGCCTATAATCTATCCAGCCTCAGAACTTGGACTTGTTAATAGTTCCAGGAATGGGTTACACCTGATGGAGTAGGCCCTAGTCCAGAAAGAGTAAGAAATAGTTGGTTACACCTGCAACATTTGTGCCACTATTGAACCAGGAGACTTTGTTCTTCACTTTTATCTTAATCACTTTCTTTCAGCATAAACTCCTGTCCAATCCCTTCTTTGTAAAACACTTGCTTGGATTTGTATGTTAGCACTATTTTGAGAATTTTTCTAGTTGTCTATTGCCTCGTCAGGTTCATCATTAGTTGTGTTTTGTTTCCCATCAACCAATAAAAGTAAGATCCAAGGTTATAATTGCCAACTCTGTGTCTTTTTCTGAATAACTGAGTTCATTCAATACTTCCAAAGTGTCAATGATCATTTCTAGATCGTTCTCTTCAGTCCCAGGATTCTGATGCTCAATTCCTGGTGCTCCAAATACTGGTGGAAGTTCTCTCATTCTGAACTCACCATGCCCTTGCTCTTTTTGTCAGCTTCTGGACGACTTTTTTCCCTTTTCCATGTGTCCTATTTAGTTACTGTAGGATGATATACGTAATTCAGATTTTATGGGTGGAACATGGCTAAACTCCACTATTTGTTACTTCCTTCTTTCTCGGTTATCCCGGTTTGAAATATAAATGCATTTTCTTTCAATTTCCTTTACAAAGTGGATTATTTTAATGAAGCCTACATGCTTTTCAGTCTTACTGTCTTCATATTCATGAAAACTTCTTTTGACATTTGCAAGAACTTTCTATTTAGCTTCTCTTTCCACTTTATTTACATTCTGATTGCAAAGTAAATATTTATCCCTCACAGCCTTGGTCATCTGATTGACCTGTTTAAATATACTCAGTGGTTTCCAAATATCTATTGAAAATTGATTTGAGGCTTATCAAGGTGCCTAACGAGATCTATGTCCCTTTGTGTTGAATCTGAACATTTGACAGAGAAGATAGGATTGCTAGGCAATTGGAAATATAGAAAATTTTTACAGGTTAAAGGTATAGAGTCATTCATTCTTCCAGACATGTACCATTTAAAAAAACAATATATACTCACTTTTCTTTTTTCTTATACCATATACATACAAACTGAACATACCATCACAATAGGTAAATGGATGTATTGTAGAAATGACCTAATTTGAAATCACTGGGGCAATTCACAATTTTAGATAACATCTACATTATTTCTTTTGTATATCTTCTTGTGTGTAGTGCTATAGGTTACCATCAGACTGTGGGGTCCCACACTGCTTTTTATTGCTACAGCCCAGGTGATCACAAAAGATGCAGTGCAAATCTTTTCCACTTTTTCATGTTATCATTTCATTGTTCTGAATTGAGAATTTTCTATATTGGTACAAGTTGTTTAAATAGTATTGGTCCTCCTATAGCTATGTGAGCTGTCCAAAGAGGAATGCATTCATCTTAAATTATATATGTAATGGTTAATCTTAGTTGTCAACTTCTTTAAATCTGGAATCATCTAAGAGGCATGGCACTTTGTATGCCCATTGAGAGTATTTCCAGGAAAGTGTTGAGTAAGGGTGGAAAGCACTTCCCATAATAGTCAGCGCTTTCTGATGATGGCCTAAGGCAGCTATCTGAGGAGAGAGCATTGTGGCTTTTACACGCCCATCGTCACTCCTTGCTTGTGAGAGCATCAACTCTGAAGCTGCCATCCTCTACTAACATCAGATAGAACCCCAGGGGCTGCCCACTGACTCTCCAGGCCTTCAGTGCCAAAATGAGCTGCTGAGCCATCTGGCCTCTTAAACTGAGAAGCATCCTAGCTCTTGGCCTCTCCAGCGTGTAGATAGACACTGTTGGACTGCCCAGACTGTTTTACATAAGCCAAACTAACAAGTTTATTTCACAATAGACATTCATTCTAACGGCTCTGTCCCTCTAGTGAACCATGACTAATACAACACATTTTGCTCTATCTAGCAAAATATCTGAAACGATACTAAAGAAATAATAACACTGTCTATTAATCCTAGTTTAAAATAAGTTCTCAACAAGTTACACTCATACATGTGTGTGTGTGTGTGGGGGGTAATGTAGTCAATTCCAGAATAGTGATGAGATGGTTTAAAGAAGACAGCTCTGGTTTTGAACCACGCTGAGTTGTTTGACCTCAGCATATAATATGCTACGACAGTGGTTCTGATCATTCAACAAGTTGCCATGTTCCAGTATGTTGAGATTTATTTCTATTGTACTGTGCTGTTACAATAGTACAGGTATCTAAAGGTCTCATGAGACCCAGCAGGACTTCTTTTTAAGGTTCTTTGGAGCTGGCTTTTACAACGCACACTCAACAAACAATCTGAGATTTCTGAGTTAGAAAGCCAACCCAGAGTTGCCTCCAGAGATCTCAAAACAAATAACTAAAATGGAAGCCTTAATAAAGAAGAGTCTGCATCATTAGTTTCCTAATGCACTCATCCCTAAGTTTTATATTTCATATTTATTATTCTACATAAGCTTCATGCTTTATATTTTCCAACGTGGCTCAAATTGCAGAAAGAACAGTTTTCAACAGATCAGACCTGTCTCTTGCACAATCTATGGCCATCTCTCTTTATACACAATTGACAACATCATGGTTGTATTTTCCTTAATTATTTACCTTCTAAGCCTTTTGTACTCCCTACAGTGGCCCCTAGACTCTGAAATTCTGATTGATTCTTGTGTACATCGTTACTGCAAATGTTCCTCTCCTAGCCTTTCATTTTCAGTACTGATAATAGCTCACCCAAACGGACATTCAGAAACACTGAGAGGGATTGGAATTACTTCCTCTGAAAATGTCCTTAGTGAAGCACTGCGCCTGAGGACTTGTTTTCCTAGATGACTGACTTGGTGAGTGTTCAAATAACCTGGTCATGGGGAACGTCACTGAGTTCCTTAAGAGGCCTTCTCTCCAGGAAGTAGCTTGGTATCCTTGGAGATGCTGGTAGATATGGTAGCCCTCATTAGCATACAAACTTGGTCACAGTTCAGGATACAGAGCAACTCCAGTTACGATTGGGTTATTATATTAGTTTCATTACTGTCAAGTGTCCTGGGCAAAGTGTAGAGCAATTCAAGAGAACTTACCTCAAAATTCTCTGTTATTGGGTCTTTGCCCATCAACATATGGTTCTCTTTTTTCCTTAATAATGTTATATTAAATGGGTACATAGAAATAATTAGCCAGCAGGCTAAGGAAAAAAATCACTTGCTGGGGGCATTCTTAAGAATATGGCATTTTTGCCATTTCCATAAAAAATAGTTATTTAATACCAGGCCAGGACCAGGAGTGAGGCAATAAGATTCATATGTCAGGTACAAATTTAAGAGAACATCAACAAATTCAGTAACAAAGATGCCGATTGAATGGAACATTCTAAAATATGGAAATGAATGCAAAGATCTATGATGAATAAAACATAACATTTTAATTAAAGTCTTTATATGTCATATCTAATTTAACATACCTTACAATTGCTTTAGTATAATAACAAGTCAACACTTTCATTATTTTATGTCCTTTATATATTGAACTTTTGCTGTTGGCCATGCGCTAATACTTTATATTTTACTCCGATTTCTAAAGGGCTGTTCAATTGGTTGTGATATTTAATAACATTAAGATTATATTTCTTAGATCAGAGGTTATATAAAGCTATTCCTCTTCCAATATTAATAAATATTCTTTGCTTACATATTTCATTCAAACATATCTTTTAAAATTTCTAAATATTATCTTCCTATAATTATTTGACATATTTAAATTTTACTTCCTATTTCCATAATATAAAGATGTGATTCACTGGGTATTGTTATTTAGCTCACAATAACATATTGCAAGGTGGGGATATGCCTACCCAGATTTTTTATTGATCCTGCTTTGTGGTTAGTAGCTAACATTGACCAGCACAGTACATTGATTGGGGGAAGACCATCAGAATTTGAAATGCCACAAAAACATGTAAAGTCCTCTGTTATATAATTAACAACAATTTTGGAAGCAACTTTATAACAGTGGTATCTCAAGATTCTAATGCAGTCTAAAACATTTTCCATTAACTTAACTAGCAACTTCATAGCTATCATAATGTATGCCTGTAAAAATAATAGTTCAGCAGCTGGACTATACATACAATATAATACTTGGTCATAGCATGGTCCCTGAAATGAACAGGTGTGGTAATGTCTTGATCATATTCTAACACACAAAACTTGCCTGAGGACCAGAGGGTGGAGCTAGCCACTAGTTAACCATAAAGGTCTGGAGGTTTGTACAGACAGACAGGAAGTGATATGGCTGGGAAGAAAGAGGAATATAGGTGGGAGGAGACATGAGCTTAGCCCCTTTTCAGCTAAGGAGTTACCAAGGTAGAAGTTAGCTATAGCTTGCTCCTTTGTCTCTCTGATCTTTCAGCATTTACTCTAATATCTGGATCTGGGATTTTATTATTAAGATCAATTAGAACTCGTGCAAGAAACAGGACATCAAATGCCACAGCTGAATGATCCTTTCTGTTACAAAGACTGGGAAACACTGAGGAGTCATGGGAAAGCACCAAGCAGGCCAAACCCTGTCAGATGAAGTTAAGTCCCTACAAGTACTTTCTGCACAGAGGTCTGTCATCCTGGAAGTACACTCCCTCAGCTAATTCTTAGAATGGTAGACACACGGGATCATAGCATCTTAACTATGCCTCTACACATACAGTCTAACACAAAATGCTCTCCCTTTAAGGAGCAGACACAGAAGCATGTAGACAGCCCACTGCCCCTGGGTTTTCTGGCAAAGCACTAAAGGTTAATAGCGCCTGGGGACTTCAGTCTTGGGGACAATATACATTTCTAATAGACTTCTACAGAAAGCTTTATGTCCCCTGCCAGTAAGTTCCAGTTGGCAACTTTACCTTCTATCATTGTTTTCCTCCCTGCCATTAAACTTACCAATCCTGCTAAAGAATTTACTTCCATCAGGAAGCCATTTCAATTATTATTGTTATTTTCACTGTTTCATTTGAATTTATCTTGATTTTTTGTTTTGTTTTGTTTTTCAAGATAGGGTTTCTCTGTGTATCTTTGGAACGAACTGTCCTAGAACTACCTCTGTAGACCAGACTGGCCTCGAACTCACAAAGATCAGCCTGCCTCTGCCTCCTGAGTGCTGGAATTAAAGGTATGTGCCACCACCGTCCAGCTATCTAGCTGTCTTATATCTTGTAGGCTGCCCCTGGGCATTTGGTTCTCCTTTATATATAACCTATCTGTTGTACTTGCACAACTTGGCGATGTACACTACAGCAATGATGTACAACTGCTCTACTGTTGATACTCTATGTCCATGTAGAACGCTCACTGCTGTGTGGTCAGGGAACATGACCTTCTAGTTTGTCTTTTCTCTGTTTTGACCCAAGGTCTCTCACTGTGTAACCCAGCTGGTTAGTAACTCACCGGGTTGTTCAGGCTGGCTTGCAATTCACAGAGGTCCACCTGCCTCTGCTTGCTAAATTCTGGGTTAAAGGCATACAACACCATGTTCAGCAATGGTATAGTTTCCGACATTGCCTCATAAGAGACTGGTTTCATTTTCATAAAAACCATTACTCCAAAACTTTCGTGATTGGCTTCTCTTAGCTTTGTTCCAGTACATTCAAGTTCATAAAATGAAGGAAAATGCCTAATGAAGCATTACACAGACTGTATTCTGTATATACAAAATAAATTGTTCCCTAACAGCACACACGCATAAAGCTTCGGATTGCCTAAAACTTGAAACTCTCTCTATATAAAGTATGCACAGAAATACTTCTGTTCTTCCTTGTCTGCGACTCTCATTTTGCATTCCAACTAAGGCCTGCAGCTGACCTAATAAAAACCTGCCTGCCTGCCTGGCCAAGGAGGGGAACAACCTGCCTGCAGTTGCAGCTCAGGCCAGGAAGAGTGCTCATTCTTGGCTGCAGTCTCTCCTCGGAAGGAATCATTCAGGGCTTTCTGTGGCATGGAACACTGTGACCAGCCAGGAACTGAGATGAAAATAACCTTCTTTTGTCTTATACCCCGCCACCAAAAGTAGCAATGCTTTGGTTTCATACAAGACCCTTACTTGTGCCTGGTTTGAAAAACAGAAGGATTTGAGTTAGGGGAGGTAGAGAACTGATAATCAGACATGCCAGGTTTGATTCTCAAAGCAGTACATGCTTAAAGAAGTGTGGTAGCAACTCATCTAGAACACAGAGACCACTTGGGAATGACTGTGATGTGACAGGAGAGCTTCACATATAGGGAAAGAGGAGCGGATGTGGGGCCATCCTCACAGTTTTAGGCTATGGACTCTGTCTTCTAAGCTGTCTTTGTTGCCATAAGTGACAGTTTTATTACCCATGTCAAGACACATAAACAATAAAATATATTAAAAAATTAAATAATATTAGGAAGGTGATCTCCACTGTACTGGAGAAATCTAATTAAAAATATTTTCATACGTCTGAAGACATATAAGTTGTTAAGCCAAATACTTCCACTAAATAATTTCTTACAATAAGTCACTCTTAGAAACAGAAATTCAGGCATTGAAGGAACAATGCATAGGATAAACATATAATATGTAAACATATGAACAATTTATATGTATAGTTTACTAGATTATTAAAGCTAAATTTGTTTTTAAAAACTGTTTTTAATTTATTTTTACTTCTAAAAATATATAGTGAAATAAAATGGACTAATTGTGATAACTTTTCATGATCCTAATTAGCTCACAAAAAACAAACTGAGGAAATAATTCTATTTTATTACTAAATAACTGAAAAATAAACATTGACTTTTGGACTTGTCCAGACCAACTGGATATTACGTAAAATACTTTAGAAAAATATCTAAGCATAATTATTGACAATATTTAAGAAACATTGTTCCTTACATTATTGGCTTTTTATAAACAATAAGTTTTATAACAGGCAAGTTTTATACAACAAAATAATTCTGAATGAAGCATTAAAAGTTCTCAAATTTATTCTCAGGGAGGGTGTGTGTGTGTGTGTGTGTGTGTGTGTGTGCGTGTATATATGTGCGTGTGTGTGCCTATGGAGACCATAGAAGGTCATCTGATTATCTACAGTGGAGTTACAGGGATTAGTGAGCTGGAAATTTCAAGTTCTGATGAAATTATTTTTTAATCTTGATTATTTTTTGTGGAATTTCTCCTGAAACTTATTGCCACAATCTGGGTATTCATTGCAATCAATACAGTGTCATTAAATCTATTTTTAATATACCCCACTCTAAGGTATATTTGCTTCTCAATGTAGGCATCCTGATGAGAAGGAGAATCCACCCACAGGCCATGGAGCACTCATAATCTCCCTCTCCTGCTAAAGCCCAGAGCCACAAGCAGTCATTTGCAGAACCAACTACTTCCCAATACCCACATATATTCATCTCTAATTACCTTCAAGTTGCTGAAGCAGTTCACTGGATCTGTCAGTAATTACTCTGGCTCTCAGCCTGTAGAAGCCATTCCTTATTACCTCTGGAAGCATCTAAAACATCTGCCTAGACAACCTTCCGATGTTCTCCCAGATGTAGTTTGTAGGACCGCATCTCCTCTGCAAGCTCCAGAAGCTCAAATGCCTTTGATCCTCATCATCTTCCAGAATACTGGATATAGACTTAACATGGGATTGAGAAAATGTTTTCTGTTCGTGTTCACATGTCTCATTTTCTCCATTAAAGGCATAAAATGTTGCCTGTCGCCATTAGATGGGGAGCCAGCCTGAGCCCTGTAGGAGACTGACAAGAATGGAAATTTGTTCAGTCTTTCATAATTAAACAATGGTGAAAATTTTCTGTTGCCAAAACATATGGATAAATGTTGTTTGAGTGTTTGCTTATTGCTCTTGTCAAGGTCAGAAAGGATCTTGAGTGACGAAAATCAAAACTTTTCTGTCCTCATGTTAATTACTTAGAAGCTCCATCACATTTAACCACCTAACTGCATCTTGACACACATTTTTTTCTTGACTCTTTTAACTCACCTCTTGGCAATCTCTCATTTTTCTACATACTCACTGCCTCTTCTTTGCTGTCTCTTCCTGCTCCCTTCTATCCCTGAAGGTGAGATACTTTGGGATTGAACCCAGCACTCTGGCCAGGTGAGCATAATAGAACCATGCTAGGCATCATTTATACAATCCTTAGATCTAAGACATAATGTCCTACCTCCCCTGTCCTGTGGCTGAATTGACATCTCCGCTTGAAAGTCCAGTAGGTATCTAACTATCACATAGCTTTACATTCACACTGTGGCTCAAATCAAACCTTATAGTTGTTTCTGTTGTATATTTGATCACAGCAAAGAAAAGAGCGACTAATACAGGGGACATTATACATAAAAAACCCCTGCTGTGCTGGCAGCTATATACACGCTATAGCAATACAAAGCTGAAGAGATGGCTCAGTGTTTAACCGCATTGAGGGCTCTTACACAGAACTTGTGTTTGGTTCCCAGCACCCACTCCTGACCATCTGCAACTGCAGTTCCAGGGCATCCAATACCCTTTTCTACTTCTGTGTGCTGCACCAGACTCATATGTGGTACACAGCTACACGTAATATATGTGTGTGCATGCACACACACGCACACACAAACATAAAATAAAAATAAGTAAATCTTTTTAAAAAGTACAGCAAGACAATTATTAATGGCAGTAAATGGCTACCTTCCTAGTTTCTGTACTAACTACACTTCACAGCTGTTTTAAAGTGACTCTATGTTCTGATTACATTTTAGCATACACACTTCCTAATGATTACAGGTGATCCAGAAGAAGGGCTTCTCAGGGGACGACAGCTCCCCATATGTTATTACCTGTCTTAGTTAGGATTTCTATTGCTATGAAGAGACACCATGACCATGGGAACTCTATAAAGGAAAACATTTCATTGTGGCTGGCTTACTGTCCAGAGGTTTAGTGACTGTCATCATGGCAGGAAGCATGGTGGCATGCAGACTGACTTAGTGCTGGAGAAGGAGCAGAGGGTTCTACATCTGAATCAGCAGGCAGCAGGAAGAGTAAATGACACTGGTCCTGGCTTGAGCATCTGAAACCTCAAAGCCCACTCCCACGGACATATTCCTCCAGCAAGGCCACATCTCCTAATAGTACCACTGACTATGGGTTTAAGGATGCCATTTTTATTCAAATCGTCACACTACCCCAAAGATTTTTCCAGTGAAAGAAGATGAGAGCAGTACTGCACTGAGTAAACCTAGCTAATCTGCATATTTCTCTCTTAGTTTTTAAGAAAAATGTTTAAAAGATTAAAAATTTCAATGGGAAAATATATACATAATTAATGCAATAACAATGTTTTTGTTTATGAGTATTAGCATTTTGATTGTTATTACAGAAGAAATAAAAGTTCTTTAAAAAGTGTATAAAGTGAAACATAGGAAGCAAAGGCTAATTTGCTATTTAAAGAACATTAAAATGCATTTATTATTTTTATTTTCTGTGTATGAGTGTCTGACCTATACATGTATATTATAGTGTGTGTATATCTGGTACACTTGGAGGCCATAAAGGGGCATCAAATCACCTGAAACTGAAGGTGTGGATGGTTGGAGCATCTGTGTGAGTCACAAGAAACAAACCATGATTTTCTACAAGAACAGTGACTTTTATTAAAAGCTGTCATCTCTGCAGCCGCTAAAGGACTCATAAGTTCAGTAGAATAGCCTATGTGTACAGTGTAGGTAACATCTTCAGTAGCTAACAGCAACAGCATGGGCCCCTGCCTGATCCCTCACTCACCGACTGTGCCCAGCCCCTTCCAGTCCTGCATGCTGCTTCCATGGCAAGTGCTCCGTACCTTTTACATGTTTCAGCGTGCTCAGAATCCTGCTTTCCTACAGGCTTACATAATTGGAGTACTAAGCCACACCATACAGCCTGAGTGTGTAGAAGGCTATGATATCTTAGAAAATACACTCCATACTATTCACTTCGTAATGCAACATCTTTATTATGTACGTCATCAGAACGAATATCGTTGTCAAATGGCAAGTGACCATGGTTGCCCCTAGCAGCACTGAGACTGTGAGATTCAGAGTCTGTCATAGATATCACATACTTCTGAAGCCCCACATTGGGTTCACCTTGTAATTCTGCAGTAGAAATCTATTTGACCAAGCTCTGGCCATGTCATTGAATTCCCAAGATTATTCCGAGTTCTAGCCTTCTTTAAGGTGATGACTTACAGGTTTCATGGTCCCTGTCCATTCATCTTCTAACCACAGCGGTAAAAACTAGAAGTCCATCACAGATGAAGGAGTTCCACAAAGTGTCAAAAGTTTTCCCTACTTCACTATTATGGTAATCTAAACCGTTCCCATTGTCTTCAGAAACTGTGGAATTCATATCTTAGAAGACATATTTTATATCACCATCGTAGTAAAATTTATGACACACGGGCTCAGTAGTCCTCAAAGAAAATACAATTTTGCTTGAATTAACTATAAGCTTACAAGTAATGATTCGAAAGTTAATACAGCTGAGGCTGTTTGTGCGGCTCCCAGTAGGAAAGCCTAGTTGTGTCCTGGCTAGTCAATATGCATCTCACAAGAAGCTCTAAAGGGAACAGTGCAATCAGTGCTACCCTGAGCTGACATTCAGCCTCAATTAGAAGCTCATGGTAATTTGAAAGTTTGATGAGGCTTAGGAATTTAGTCTATTCATAAACAGCATTCCGATTTCTGTGTGATTCAAACCCTTAATGATGATTCATTGAAGAAAACAAACAGCCCTTGAAAACCCAGAGAAACAGGGGAAAAAAAAAGAATCTAGTCAATAAAATGGTAAGGTTAAAGTCATATTTACCCCCAAAAAAAAAGCCCCTGCCTGTAGCAGCTACAGAAACCGCGGCGGTGCTTATTTTCCCATTTATGTTCAGTCTAATTCACCCAGGAAATAAGACTCAAAATTCATCTTGATACCGCCTGTTCAAACCAATTTGAAAACAAGTTAGCAACCCCAAATTAACCATATAGTTTTAAAAATTATTTATTAGCTTTGCAGAAAGAGATAAAAAACAATTCTATAAGTTAAAGCATAACCACAACCTGGGGAGAGGACAAATAGGATTTTCTGAGTGCAGAATTCTCTTGTAAGATGCCTTAAGCTAGGTAATAAGGAAAGTAAGTCACTTAGCTAGAAGGAAGTATTGCTGCTCTTTTTCCTAGGGTGGTAATGTCCAGAAACTGGAACATTCAACATTTTTAAATCCTTAGGCAACACTGTTGAATATTCAGTAGCAAATGCATGATCACCATTTCACTTCACATTGAGAGGTAAATGTCTTTAATTGAAGTAAGAATATCCGCTAAACACATTTGTGAATGCTGCATGTTTAGGCATAGTCACAATGAATCCGTGATGATAGGGTGCCAGGCCTTACGTGTGAGCATGTCCTCCAAGGTCCTCCTGCTGGCTTTTAACTCCCATTGGAAGCGGGGATTCTGACTGCTAATGTTTAAAGGGATAAGTCTGGGATATGATTAGGGGCCCACGACAGAAGAATGGTACTTTCCTAAGAAGAGGTTTGGCACTATGAAGACACACACACAACAATGGTCCCTGTCTCCTGCAAGGGATGCTCTCTACCCTCCCAGGACTCTGCCAGTAAAAACATCTCCACATATGGCCCCTGAGCTGTTCACTTCCAGAATCATGAGCCAAAATAAACTTATTTTCTTTACAGCTAAACCAGTCAGTAGCTTTGTGTATAGTACTATTGACTGCAAACCAAAACAAAACAAAATTTTTACAAAGTATCTATATAAATGACAACTTAATACTTCATACAAAGTATTCCTTTTCAGTGTTCTGGAGCACATAGTTTGGGGAGAGCTGATCAAATGGGACGAGTTGACAAAGAGTGCTTCTATAACCTTTAAATAGGATATCAAAGAAGAATCATATAACAAACTTGCTATTGTGGGGATACTGAATGCTTCCCAAAGCCCCCATGAATACTTCTGGAAGAGGTAGAGCCTACTCGAAGGGATGATGGTAGGCAGAATGGTCACTTTTTCTCTAGTTTTTGGACTCCAAAGTGAGTGAGCGATTTCTCTGTCCCCGTCCTTATCATTGCTAGCCTGTATCCTACCAGATGAGCCCACCCACTTACAGACTGAAACCCTAAAATCTTTGCCCAAACAAAGGCTGTCTCTTTACATGCTAATTATTTAGGTATTTTGTTAGTGACAGAAATATGAGAAACGTGCATTTTAATTATGATTAGTTGGATTTTCATCGCATAATTCCAACAGACTAAACATGTTAATTTAGTAACTGCTAATTAAATTATTGAGCTGAGACTCAGCTTATACTGAAAAGCTCAAGACAAAACTCAAGACAAACAACCAAATGTACAACTCAAAACAGTTTCTAGGAAAAAAAGAAAATGGTTGAAACTATAGTTTGAAAGGGAATACTATCTTAGAAAAGTCAATCTAACCCATACCAACACATTTAAGGGCAAAATTATAAGATCTTAAAGACAAATAAAGAATTAGGCATATATGTGTGATGTTACTGATCAGAGAAAAGTTACTTTTCAACAGCACCTCTCACAGGTGGAAGATGATGAACTTTAAGACAGGCAATGAAAGAAAAGTAGAGCCAAGGGTTATCTCAAACCTCAGTGAGAAGTTTATTAATGCTACAAACACAAACATTAATATGTACCTGAATACATACACTGATATGTACATGAGTATATATACTATGTTGCATGCATCTACTAACATAATATACATTTTAATTAACAACATACATATTAAGTGTTTTTGAAATTGTTAGCAAAGAGGTACAATGAGTAGAAAGGAAACATTTGATTATGATTTATTTTGAATTTTTGTCACTGAACCATCTAAATACTTTAAGCAATTATAAAATATAATCAAATTTAAGTAGAGCTCTTAAAATTTTAAAATTAAATAAACCAAATAGATTCAAGTGTAAATCTATTCATAGTCTACCACCCTAAAAGGAAATATTCTAAGAAATTTTGAAAATACAATAATTTGATTGAAAATTCTAGGTATTCTAAATTTAAAGTAAAATAAAAATTACAAAAGGAAAAAAAGTTATATATAGCAGTAATGTTGGTAGCATAGTGATTAGAGACAGTTACATAAATAATTTGGGATAGAGAAAATAAACATGTTTTCATGGTATTATAAGTTCATCACCCTTTCATTGTCTTGATATGTGTGATGCCTGACACAGGATACATGAGGCAGAGTCCAAGGAAGAAGTATTTGGAAATCCAAAGTCATGAGTTTCGACTATAAAAATCATTATGAACTTATAAGATGTTTAATGTCTGGTTAATTTTAAGATGAAACATACTTTTTATTCTACCAACTAAAACCTTTCAAACAAAAGAAATCCCTCACTCAGTGTGTTAGGTTCCCTCGGCACTCAAATTTAGATTATGTCTTACAAAAGAAATCATGGAAGTTGGAAAACTGATGATTCTGACTCAATGATGAATTTAAGTGAATAAGTGGAACTCAATCTAGACTCACCATGGGTTGGAAAGTGTCAAAACTGGCTATAGGTTGCATAAGGACTTGATCTTTTCTACTGTCTAATACTGTAGATATTAGAGACTTCATCATGTTACTAAAATAACACCCAAACATTTTCATAGTTGATTGGAATGTAAAAAAAAATACTTAAAATGTTCAGTATTCTATCAAAACCATGGCTGTTGCTATTTTTTATTGTTTTGGTGCATGGAAAGAAAGTATGTGTGTCTGTGTATATGTTCATGTTCAGATACACATTTATCTGTAGAGGGTAGGTGTAGGAGCCAGCTATAATAAGCTAAATAGAAACAGACCACCCAAAGGAAGTTCTTTACTTCCAATCAGAGAATGACTCAGCCATAAGTTTAATGGAGGCCTGACTCTCAGTAGTTTACCTTGAAGCAATACTTAGCTGCAGGAAGAATCACAAACTGAGATTACCTGAGCACCACCCAAGAACAGACCATCCAAAGGAAATGCCTAAGGTTCCAACCTTGTAGATAGGATCAACTGCCAGTGCACCAGGACACCCCTAGACAAATGTCAGCCAATCAGGGGTCTTGAACCTCAGAAACCCCTTACCCCAACATCTAGTACTATTAAAACCCAACTTTAACTTAACTCAGGGCTCTCTGTTTATTTCAATACGTTGGACATGCAGAGAGACCAAGTTTTCAAACTTGCATAAAATAAAGGTTCTTTGCTTTTACATATGGAAGTCGGTCTCCTTGTTGGCTTTTGGGGGACTTCACAGATTTGGGCATAACATTCAGGGGCTGGGCTCGTCTTCTGGGCATCACAGTAGGTACATGTGTTCATGCCTGAGCATACATAGAAAGGCCAAGAGTGAAGGTCAGTGCCTTCCTCAATTTCTCTCCAGCTTTGCTTTTGTGCTAGGGTCTTTACTGAACCAGAGCCTACTGATTGACTGGACCTGCCAGTGAGCCTCACGACCCCTCTCTTTCTCTGCTGTACCTGCACTGGGCTTACATGTGTGAGGTGCCCACCTCTTTGCTGTTTTCTCTGTTGGTGCTTCAGCACCCACACTCAGGTCAGCATGCTTACACAGTAAGTACCTAGCTCACTGGGCCTCCTTAGCTTTGTTTTGGTTTTACAAAGCAAAGTCTCACCTTATAGTCCAGGCAGACCTTGAACTCACTATGTGACCCAGACTGACCTTGAACTCATGTTAATATTTCTTCCTCCTTGGGATTTTGTAATAAGGACACTCCTGGCATTAAACCACCACTGAGAACATAATTATTAAACAAAGAAGCTATAAAGGATCAAGTTGCGACAGGAGAGTTAAATGTTCAGCAAATGATCACAGAACTTTAAGTAGTATGGTTCTTATTTTAATCTCCCGTAAAATTCTCAGAACACACATGCACACACAAACATAATTTTGAACTTAAAATATTCTGAGTATATAAATATAAATCAGCTACTGTGTAAAATATTCATAATGCCAGAGGCTGAGAGAGTAAACAATTAGCAACATCGAATCAGTGATGTGATTAGGACATGGCACTTCAGAAAATAGGGCAGAAATAATTAGAAACGTGCGAGCCGACGCTTGTATACACTGTGGAGAATGTGCTTCGCCTGGGGCAGCAAGTTCAGGAGTCTATTTAGATAGATCTTCACTATAAGAAGAGAAATAGCGTCT
The DNA here is from genome assembly GCA_902806775.1 of Microtus agrestis. Lineage (NCBI taxonomy): Eukaryota > Metazoa > Chordata > Mammalia > Rodentia > Cricetidae > Microtus > Microtus agrestis. The sequence continues at coordinate 86,745 of CADCXT010001983.1, forward strand.
GTCTGGCCAGACGAGAAAAGACGGGAGCATACTGACATTTGTTATCTTAATCCTGACCATGACAAGGCCTCATTTACATACCATGGAATTTCTAATTTTCTCTGCACAAACAAGAGAACACGACAAAGAATTATCTCATAGTTTTGCTTATTGCAAAACCATAAGAACATTTTTCTAGAAAGTATTTGATGTTTTAATGAAAAAGACCAACCCACGAGAGGAGTGAGCTAGCATTATTCTTTTAATACACAATACACTTAAATGTATATAAATGTGAACACTACAATTTATCATATTCATGTATATACACATGCAGTATACTCTTTGTTGCAAGGGTAAAGAGTCCTACCAATTACATGTTAACTGATAACTTTGTGGCGATGATTTGGCAATGAACAAAGGACTTTTAAACATCCCTTTAATAAAAATTTGTACGATCGTAAATTTGCAACATCAAAAGACTGATACAATAAGTCACAAAGTGGCCTCGTACTATGGTGAACAATTGCTTTGGTTTGAATGTGAAAAGCTTCTCATCCACTCATCTGTTGACCAGTTGGTCCTCAGCTGGTGGCACTGTTTTGAAAGTGGTGGGAACTTTAAGAGGGGATGCATAGCTGGAGGAGGTAGCTCACAGGGGACATACGAGCAAGGTGACATATGATCCTGATTCATCCCCAGCTTCCCTTTGCTTCCAGTCTGCCCAGAGATAAGCAGTCTCTGCCACATGCTCCTGTTACCATGACATCCCCAGAAATGACTGAGCAGAGAGCTATGAACTGAACGCAAAATAAGTACTCGTCCTCCCAAGTTACTTATTTGGGCATTTTATCACCACAATAAAATCTAATTAACACAGAAAGAAAGTAAGATTCATAATTCTAAAGAATGTGGAAGCATTCTGATATTGCTACAGGGGCATCAGCAAGATTACAAAGCAAATTATATGACAGTGAATTACATGATCTCAATTTTCTAAAATATTTATTATAAATAATATATCAAAGGTTATGCTAAGATGGTCACCAAATTATCGAGTGGCTGCTTCTCAGTCACCAAGTTATATGTAATTATTATTTTCCTTAACCTTGTCAATAATCATTTTTAATATACACTTTATTATTAAAAAGTTCAAATAAATAAAAACATTACAACAAATGCAAAGCAGCAACAAATGACCATATCTAAGGAGGAGGGAGGAGGAGGTTGTCCTCATTCCACCCCAGAGAAGGACCTGCGCACCACGGCTAGAATCTTGAGGAATTATATCCTTGAAGGGCTTGGGACAAATAACGTACTCCAGGATATCAAAGTCCAATTTCCTCCCCACCACAACCTGTACCGTGCTTGGAAATATTAATGATCCCTATCTCTGGGGACTATGACACAGAAACGCAAAGACGAGAAGACACTGGGCTCACACCTCCCACCTGTTGCCCAAATGCTCATGGAATATTCCTTAACCTTAATTTTAATCATAAAATAAATAGATTAAGGAGACAGTTAGGGCATTCATCCCTCATTTGTTTTACTTAGTATTACAGGACGACTTGAAATGAAAAACAACTTTCTGCTTTTACAAGCTAGATAATATGTATCTTTTACTAAGTGGGTAAGAAGTCTCAACAGTTTATCGTTAATAATTATGTCATTTTAATATACCAAATAGCAACCTCCAAAATAAATTTGAAGTTTTTGGGAATGGATGCCATAATTATAAACAACTTCATGTATCACAGAATGACATTGTTTCACTTTAAACAAAATAGTTACAAGTTGGGACCCACATTTGAGTAATGTCTGTTAATGCTGTTACCAAGGGGAGAATGTGGGACAAGCTTTGATTCATTCACACATCACAGATAATTTTCAAAACCGCATAAAGTTGACATCATTTCTAAGAGTTCAATTGTCTAAAAGGGAATTTGTGAAAACAAATACGGAAAGAAACATAAAAGTTCTAAGGATGTTGCTTCTTAGATTCTAGACAAACATTACTCAGGGGACAATGATTGTGTCACTCTTGTAGTTGTGATGGTGAATTTAGGACAAGGGAAATGGCACCAAAGCCTGGGCTACTGCACACAGACAAAGCAGGCACTGTCATCCAAGACTCATTGATCAGAAACATGGGACCACGTCGGACACAACGGAGGACTTGTTCTTGCGTTAGCCTACATATGCTCTATAGCTTCAATTTATCTTACTTAATTGTTCCTCACGGGATGCAGACCAGGTACTTCACAAATAAAACTTTAAAATAAGGTGTTAAAAAAGGAAGAAATTTATCATAATGGTATTTAGGTAAAAGTACTTTCAAACCACATTTACATTTAAGAACACAAAACGCAGATCACAGGGTTCTGCAGAAGTGCTGTAAGGGACCATCTCCCAGATGCTTATCAGAGCAATGGAACACCACTGAACGGAACACCCAGACCCCTGACCACTTTACAGAAGTAGCTGAAGGGTTGTGTCCTTTATTCATATGATGGGTGATACTGTACCTAGAAGCGTCTTTGGATGCATGCATTGATCTCCACACTGCACGGCACTATTTCCAAATACAGTTGTTGATTATATAAAGGCCCTAGATGGAAAATCAAGTTGCCTGTTTAACAACGGCTCAAGGTTTGGTCTTGAGATGTGCAGAGGGAATATCCATCAGTCCTGCATTGCTCTGAGATAACGACTCTCTCATCTCTGACTCCTTACTCATATAACAGTACTTAAGAGTATTTTGTAGTTCAAGTCATCTATACCTGGACTTTAATTGTGACTCCATCATCATGCAATTTTGGCTGTCGTATTTAACCCATCAGGAACTCATCTTTAATATCTATGCACACACCTCGTTTACAATGACTGAACTGTCAGGTGGTTAACTGAATTAACTGAACCAACACATGTGACCACCACTCTCACTGTTACAGGCGCTCACCTCATGGGTGCAGGGCTCATTTAGGAGCCTCCAGAAAATCAAGTAAAATGCTCAGTGTGTATTCTGCCCTCTATTCGTTCTAAAGGAGCCGTATTTCCTTCATTGAAAAGAAGATCTAATTTTACTCTTCTGCTTGTGGATAATCCAGTTATCCCAGCACCATTTGTTGAAGATGCTGTCATTTCTCCAATATGTGTTCCCCCCTCCACTTTGCAAATATCAGACGGCTGTAGTTACAAGTGTTCATTCATGGATCTCTTACTTGTTTCTATTGGTCTATATGTCTGTTTTGAGTTAGCATCATGTGCTATTACTATAGCTCTATAACATCTCAGTCTGAATGGAAATCTTTCCTGGTACCTTATGAAATTTAGGACTTTTTCTATCACTCGTGAAAGACTGTTGTGGTTATTTGTATTGGAATTACATTGAATCTATATCACAATATCAATTCTACTGATTCATAAAGATGGGTGTCTTTCTATCTTAGTGTCTCTCTCAATCTACTTCTTTAGAGATTTGAAGTTTTCATTGTAGAGGTATTTCACCTCCTTGGTTAGGTTTATTCCAAGACATTTTATTGTCTTTGATACTACTATAAATGGGAGTGCCCATTATCTCTTCCTCAGTATGTTTGCTTTTCGTGTATAAAAACACCATTGATTTTTTAAAAATTGTTTTGTTCCCTGTCACTTGCTACTTTGCTGAAATTGTTTCATTTCTAGAAGTTTCTGTTAGAATTTGAAGGCTCTTTTATGCATAACACCATTTGCAAACATGGATAATTTAATGTCTTCTTTCCCTATTTTGTTTTCCTTTAATTTCCTTCTCTTGCCTTATTGCTCTGCCTAGTACTTCCAACACTGCATTGAAAGGAACGAAGATAGTGGGTTGCCCTCTATAATTCCTAGTTTTGTGGCACTGCTTCAAGGTTTTCTCCATTTAGGATAATGTTGACTGTAAGTTGTCATATATAGCTTTCACTATGTTGAAGTATGTTCCTTCCAGTTCGGTTATCTCTAGGACATTTATTATGAAAAGCAGGCTGCATTTTTTAAAAAGTTTTTCTGCATATACCAAGGTGATTGTGTGATTTTTGAAGTCCATTTTTATGATTCATCTCATCCCAGTCAGTCAGAATGGCTTTGAAAAACAAACAAAAACATGGTAACAAATGCTAGCAAGGTTAGGGAAAAAGAGGAACCCTCATTCTTGCTGGGGAGATTACAAACTGGTGCAGGCACTCTGGAAGACAGTGTGAAGAACTCTCAAAAAGCTAAAATCTACCATATCACCCAGCTATACTTTTTGGCATATGACCAGAGGACTCAGAATCTCACTCCACAGATAACTGATCAGCAGGGTTCATATCTTCTCTATTCCCAACAGCTGGGAAGTGGAAACGAATTAAATGCCTTCAATTGAAAAGTAGATAATAAAAATGTAATACATAAACACTATGAAATACTATTCAATTGTGATGAAAAATAAAATCATAAAATTTACCGTTAAATGGATGAAACTTAAAAAAATCATACTGAGTGAGGTAACTCAGACCCAGAGGGACAAATGTCCCTTGATCTTTCTCATCAATAGTTCCTACCTCTAAATCCTCATTTGACAGTATAAAACCTGGAGTAACCACAGAAACCAGAAAAGAATGAAGGAAGCAAAGGGGGGGAGTTGGAGAGAACTTCTGAGGGAAATAGCTGGATATAGGCAAAATGAAGTAAGAAATAAAAATATGGAGAAGGGGCTCCATGGGGTAGGGGAGAGAGAGTTCGATATGATGGAGAAGAAGGGATGAGGGTCAAAACACAATAAAGTTGTTTGATGAAGTTTCAATGAATTATTATTTTATATTTATTATATACATGCATGTACATATGTACATGTGTATAAGATGTTACTTGGGTTGACAACACATTTCCCACAAGAATCACAGACTAACAAATCCCAAGTGCCAGGCAGGAGAAATGGTTGATAAGAATAGTTCAAATGACTCCCAACACAATGTAGACTTTTTTCTTTTATTTACTTATTTATTTTGATTTTTGAGACAAGGTTTCTCTATATGTAGCTCTGACTGTTCTGGGACTCACTCTGTAGCTCAGGCTGGCTTCGAACTCAGGGATCTCTGTCTTCCACCGCCTTCCAAGTGCTTGGATTAAAGATGTGCACCACACCTGGCACATTATAGACTACTGATGTGGCCCTTAGCTGCTTCTCAGGGGTTCAGGGCAAGCCTTTATGACTTAAGACACCTCACATGTAGAACACAATATTCAGATGATTTGAGCCTGGATCTGAACCACTCTAGCTTCCATGGCATCACAAAACATTATGCAAACTATCAAGGAAAGGAAGCAATTACCCAACCAGCTGCAACACTTATGGACCATGTCAATGGTCAGCATGGCAACATTATCTGTGAAGGTACAGCAAATGGCACTCATATGGCTGTGGTGACTAAGAGTTGTCTAACTGAACCAAAGACCCACACAACAATAGGGAATTAAACCTATTAATTCCTTTATACCTAGTGCTTTAGACCTAGTTGACTTCCTGGGGCTAGTAAGGTCATGAACATTACAACTTTGCTACATCAGCATATTTCCTAACTACATTCTAAATCTTATTCTTATACCCACAGATAAATGTAGGTAGTACCCATCATCAAAGAGGTCTCATTTTACAGCAAATGAGACTATGAAAGAAAACCACAACTGTAAAGAGATCAATGGATTGTGGAAGCCAGTTTCAATAGATACATCTACATTATAGCTACTGAATCTGTTTCTGAAAGCACATCATAGAGAATGGGCATTAATATGTAAGAGATGATAATACCAGAATATCTTCTGTTATACAAACCTCTTCAAAAATGGCTGAATAACCAGGCGATGTCAAAGGACGTGTGTATGTGAAGGGGGGAGGAGTTTTTGTTTTTGTTTTTTTGTTTGTTTGGTTTTGCTTTTTTGAGACAGGGTTTCTCTGTAGGTTTGGAGCCCGTCCTGGAACTAGCTTTTGTAGACAAGACTAGACTCGAACTCACAGAGCTCCACCTGCTTCTGTGTCCTGAGTGCTAGGATTAAAGGCATGCGCCACCACCATCTCGCTTAAAGGGGGCAAGTTTTGAGAGGGTCCACTAGATACTCAAGGATCCCTTCTGTCTTTTACTACACAATCCAGCCTTGATCATTTGAAAGCCCCATTTAATAACCCAGATTTCTTAATTTTTCTCTCTCAACTACTCTTCTGGTCTGTGTAAGTCCTGCATGTTCTTCCACCAACCAAATATTCCAGAGGTTTCCTGAAAAGATTTTGTTCAGTGTTTCATATAAAAATCTTAAGAATGTTCCATCAATCACCTGTGGCCTCCTGCAGAATTTCACACCACTATATCCTTTGCACAGACTGGAAACCATAGTAGTGGACTCCACTTCTTTCTCTTCTTTATCTCAAGGGGAACAAAAACAAAGAAACGACAACAAAACAAACCAAAACTAACTAGTCTCATAAGCACAGTATCTCCACTCCAGCAATGGCTAGGACTCGAGGTGCCTGAGATGATCTTTCCACCTTTCACTCTCCTCATGTCTTGTGCTTTGCTTTTTGCAAATACAAATTCTAAATACTTGCCCAATTACATCATTTAATCTGTAAACTAATTGTATATATGAGTATCACTTTATATACAAAACTGACCCTTCAAAATAAATAACTTAGTAATATAGATAGTAAGTGGCAGAAATAATGACCTTTATTGTAACCATCTCTGCCTCTGTCACACTCACAGTTGCTGTGTACAAAATACTGTTTTGGACCCAACACCCACATGACTGCATTGAAACTCACAGTTATCACAAGTCTCACTGTCTACACTTAGTCTGCTCCTCCTTACCTCATACCTTGTGTTCCTGTCGAACTGAACAGAAGGATCTAGTACACTCAATTCTCTTTCTCAGGTTCCTCAGTTTGTACATACCTTGGCAGCTGAGAGAACCGTGTATTCTCATCCCCAACCCCATGTAATCCTTTTCAACTATATTCAGATAGGCATCCCTCAAGCACACTTCCCCTCTCTCTCCCAATCCTGAAGAGTAACTTTTTCTGTTGCCTATATTCATCCAGGGAATTCCGTTTCCTAAAGAAGTTATTGGCTGATTACTGGCTAATCCATTTTAGCAAATGGAAACCTCCAGTGTAGGGTTGGACCTGGTCCATCGCTGTGTGGTTTCCTCATCACAGATGAACTGTGCCTCTATTATGCAGCAGTACTTAACTCAACGCCTGGCGCATAGGAGATGCTCTATTAGTCAATGTTGAAATTGGTAGCGGCCGGGCTGCGTCCCCTGCACCCAGCCGTCCACATGGCTTACTTATGCCCTGAAATAATTACACGGAAACTGTATTCCTTTAAGCACTGCCTGGCCCATCATATCTAGCCTCTTCTCGGCTAACTCTCGCACCTTGACTAGCCCATTTCTTATAAGGTGTGTAGCACCCCAAAGGTGTGCTTACCAGGGAGATTCTAGCCTGCGTCTGTCTGGCATGGGAACATCATGGCGACTCCTCGACTCGGCTTCCTTCTCCCAGAATCCTGTTCTGTTTACTCCACCCACCTAAGGGTGAACCTATCGAATGGGCCAGGCAGTTTCTTTATTAATAAGAAATCATTCCCACATCAAGTCAACAAGTAAAATAAGCATGAAGTCTTTCATCAGCCAGCCCTCAAGGTCAAGAAGCCTAATATGAAAACAGCATACCCTAAAAGGTCATTTGGGATGGAAGCAGAGGACATGGGAAAGGTAAGATGTAGAAATGACAAACGCATTAAAAATCAGCAGAACCAGATGTTACCTACTTGAAAGGCTTGCCATTTCTAAAATATTAAGTAATCAAATACATGTTAACCTGGATAATGTCCTTTACAGTAGAAAAGTCACACGATTCCCCGCCCCCCGTTCTTTTTGTAAACCTTGTTTCAGCTGTCCAGCAAGGGAGCTACTATGGTGAAATCGCATCCTACCAAAGGCTCTCAGTGTTAACCACTAAGCCATTGTGAAGTTTAACTTGGCAGTCTCCGTGCAGTGAAAGGGCAGGATGGATGAGGCTTCCCTGAAGCTCTTTTAGCACTAAATAGCAGGAGGGCATTATTGGCACCCTTCCACTGTGGCTAGGTTACACGGTTCATTTCAAGGATTTGGGGCCAACTTCACACTGTAATGTGATATTATTGGACCAGTTTGTCTGACTATTGCAAGAACAAGTGGCTTTGTGTACAGCTTCACCATAGTCTATGAAAACTCTTTGAGAGATCATGGAATTCTATTTCAATTAAAAAAATTAAAAAAAAGAAAAGAATTCTATAATACCGTAAGGATAATTGCATAGCATCTTACTCTGTCAACCTGTAAAATCTGTAAAAATCTAGATTTTTTTTCTACAGGCAGAAAGGGAGGGAAGTTAGCCTACCAGAAAAGCAGCTACTTGACTTCTTCCACTTGGCATTTTCAGAGTTTCCACAGCTTTCCTATTGTTCTGTCTAGTGTAGACTTTGTGTATAACTGTTTTCAGTCTATGACTTCAAATTTTCTTTAATGGTATTCTTTGTCAGACAATTTTTAAATTCATAGTGCTCCCTGATAATCACTGCCTTTTGAATATTACTTAAGAAAGCTTCCTGACTCAAATGCCAGGAATGTGTTCCCATTTATTAGTTTTCAAAATTGTGGATTATTTTTACCCTTTCTTTTTAAAATTTTCATTACCTTCTTCCCTAGTGTGTTTCCAAAAGGCTTCTTAATCCACAGTTTTAGTTAACCTCCTCTTTCTCCCTCCTTTCCCTTGTTCCCTGCCTTCATTTCTATTTAAGCCTCTATCTAGGCCTCTTGTACAGCCTTTCAAATCATATGTGCTCTCCTGTTCCTCCAATTACATTTATAATTAAATTGCCTACAGTAGCTCCCACATGGCCTTTACATACACCTCTTCAGGTTACTCCTTCCCCCACTGCCTTATTTCCCATCCTCCTGGTCCACTTTTCCGGCTGTAATGATTCCTACCCCTCCTAATAGAAAAACAATTTTCCATGTACTGCGTATCCAACAGTAAGTTCATCTTTTCCCTCTCATTTTGTTCTATTATAAGCATGTGAACTTAAGTTTCTAGGCTCCTGGTTCCGTTAGTATATTAGCACAGTCTGCCCTGTGAGACAGGATGCTGTTAGAACAATGGTCAACACAGGATCTGCCTAGTTCCTGGCAAAGCAACTCCTCTTGTTCTTTAAGTCTCTTTGGATGTATAGATCCAGACAGTACATTTACACTTACAGTATTAAAGAGCTCTTTTACTGTTCTCTTTTTAAAATGTTTTTAATTGGAATACACATTACTTCCCCCTTCCCTTTCCTCCATCCTGCCCCTCTGATGTCTCTTCTCTAACCCTTCTCATGACTATCTACTCACAAATTGGCAGATATCTGGCTATTATTGTTACACACGTGGACCCATGTACACATACATGAATACACATACACACATGGATGCATGTATATGCATAAGTATATAAATACAACCTGCTGAGTCTGATTTTGTATGTATATGGTTCTGCACTGGACAACCAATAAGGTGGCCCATACCTAGGAGAGGTTAATTGTCCTTCTCCTAGAAATAATTCAAAGGATCATGGGGAACCAAGCCCTGGTAGATACATCTGTATTACAACTCCTGCATCAATAGCTCAGGAATATCTCAGAATGGGACATAGAAGACTATAATGACCAGAACATAGTCTGCTGTGAAGCAACCTCTTCTAGAAATGGCTATATAAATAAGATGAGAACAATGGCAAATAAAAACAAAAACAAACAAACTGGCAAAAACCATCCTAAGATGGAAGGAGACAATGTCACTAGCCCCACCATTAGACAAATTACTACAGACTTCTGAGAAAAGGAGGATTAGGTTCCCCCAGGGATAAGCCCCATCATTGATTATCCAGTACTCTAACACTGATTGTGTTTGTGTGTGCTGGCTTAGAGTTGTGGCCTATTTAGGAGACGGTGGTCCTGGATCACAGTATTCTGTTCTATTCCTTGTCCTTCTCCTGTGAAGGTGGGGAAGGTAAGAGGCCAGCTTTCCTTGCTCCATTTTTCTGAGACCAATGACTACAATATTGTTAGATTATTAGTAGTTAAGAGAAAATTAATACTGAATACTGGAATTTGGGTCACTGTGGGACCGGTGCTGTTAAAATTGTATGTGTGTGTGTGTGTGTGTGTGTGTGTGTGTGTGTTACAACTGTGTGAACATTTGTGTATAGGTATACATGTGGAGACCAGAGGTTAACATCACATATCTTCCTCTTTCTCTCTTCACCTCATGAGATAGGGACTCTCACTGATCCTACAAAGCAAAAGTTGGCTAGACTGGACAGCAACCTAGTCTCAGGATTCCTCCTATCTCTATCCTGCTGTACTAGGATGATGGGTGTGTGCTACTTTGCCTGTTCTTTAACATGGTCACTGGAGATCCAAACTCAGGATCACACTTCACAGCAAGTACTTTTCCTACTGAACTAGTAAGCGATTGCTCCATTCTCAGACATTTGGGTCTATAAAAAGTAAGCAAAATATCCTTTGATGCTTTTGACAATATCACGATGAGTTACATATAGTTGATCCACAATATTTACCCAAATTCCCTATACAGTTTATGTTCCTTTACTCTGCTCACAAAATCTTATTTCTAAGAAAATCTTCCTTTACTATTAATGCATATGCTTTTCGTGTTGCCTAACAATTGTGTCCATATTCTTTAAGTAAAATAGACTCTCAACTAACAGCCACAGTAGTGTGTACTTAACAATTTCAGCAGTTAGAAGGTAGAGAGGCAGGAGGGTCAGAGGTTCAAGGTCACCTTCCACTATTTAGAAAGAGAGCCAGAGACCTAAAGTACATGGTATTCTGCCTCAGAAGCTAAAACCAAGAGCAGAACGATGATAGATAGATAGATAGATAGATAGATAGATAGATAGATAGATAGATAGATAGATAGATGATAGATAAAGTTCTTGTCATACACTTGTTTCATTTTTAACAATGTATCAACTAAGTTGAGTCTGTATAATTTTAAGTCTTTAAAGAAAGAAATTGAAAAAGATATCAGAAAATGGAAAGGTCTCCCATGCTCTTGGAGAAATATGATCAACAAAAGTGGCAATACTACCAAAAGCAAGTTAAAGATTCAATGCTGTCCTAGCACAATTCTTCACAGACCTTGAAGGAACAATACTGAACTTCATGTGGAAAAACAACAACAAAAACCCACGATAGCCAAAACAGCCCTGTACAACAAAAGAACTTCTGGAAGCATCACCATTTCTGACACCAAATTCTACTCTAGAGCTACAGTAATGAAAATAGCTTGATACTGTCATAAAATTAGACACGTGGACCAATGGAATTGCATCTAAGACCCTGATATAAATCCACACACATATGAATACCTGATTTTTGACAAAGAAGGTAAAGTTATACAATGGAAAAAAGTATCTTCAACAAATGGTGCTGGAATAACTGATATCAACATGTAGAAGAAGGCAAAGAGATCCACATCTATTCCCATGCACAAAACTCAAGTCCAAATGGATCAAAGATCTCAATATAAATCCAGTCACACTGAACCTCATAGAAGAGAAAGTGAGAAGTAGCTTTGAATGCATTGGCAAAGGAAACCACTTCCTGAATATAACCCCAGTAGCACAGACACTGAGATCAACAATTAATAAATGGGACCTCCTGAAATCGAGAAGCTTCTTTAAGGCAAAGGACACCATCAGCAAGACAAAACAGCAACCTACAAAATGGGGAAAAACATTTCAGCAACCCCACATCTGACAGAGGGCACATCTCCAAAATATCCAAGGAACTCATAAAACTAGATATCAAAATAAGCCAATTAAAAATGGGGTACAGATCTAAACAGAGAATTTTCAACAGAGGAATCTCAAATGGCCAAATGACACTTAAAGAACTGCTTAACATCCTTAGGCATCAGGGAAATGCAAATCAAAACAACTCTGTGATAACATCTTATACCTGTCAGAATGGCTTAGATCAAAAACCCCAATGAAAGCTTATGCTGGAGAGGATATGGAGTAAGGAGAACACTCATCCATTGTTGGTGGGAGCCCAAACTTCTACAGTCACTTTGGAATTCAGTATGGCAGCTTTTCAGAAAATTGGTAATCAATCTCCTCAAGGCCCTGCAATATTGCTCTTGGGCATATACCCAAAGAATGCAGACTCATACTACAAGGACATTCGCTCAACTATGTTCATAGCAGCATTATTCATAACAGTCAGAACTTGGAAACAACCTAGATGCCCCTCAACCAAAGAATGGATAAAGAAAAGGTGGTACATTTACAAAATGGAGAATTTCTCAGTGATAAAAACAATGACATCTTGAAATTTGCATGCAAATGGATGGAAGTAGAGAAAACCATCATGAGTGAGGTAACCCGGACAAAGAAAGACAAATGGTATGTACTCACTCATAAATGGATATTAGACATAAAACAAAGGATAACCATCCCACAGTCCGCACCCCAGAGAAGAGAGGAAACAAGGAGAACACTAATAGAGACATACACGGATACCCCAGGGAAGGGGAAGTGGACAAGATCTTTCTAGTAAATAGGTTGCATGGCAGGAGAGTGGATGGTGGTAAGGGAGTGAAGAGGGGAGAAGGGGAGTGGGGAGGAGAACATGAGGGACCCAGAAGATTGAGTTGGTAAAGGTCAGAGAGGGAGAACAAGGTAAGAGATAACTTGAAAGAGGGGGCCATTATGGGGCTAGTGAGAAACCAGGCACTAGAGAAATTCCCAGAACTCCACAAGGATGACCCCAGCTATACTAAGCAATACTGGAAAGGGTACCTTAACTGCCCTTCCACTGTAATCAGATTGATGACTATCTTAGTTGTCATCACAGAATCTTCATCCAGAAACTGATGGATGCAGATGCAGAGATCCACAGCTAAACACTGAGCCCAACTCTTGGAGTCCAGTCATGGAGAGGGAAGAGTGATATTATGAGCAAAGGGGCCAAGACAATGATGGGGATACCCACAGAAACAACTGACCCAGGCAAGTGGGAGCTCACTGACTCTTACTGTGAGCTGGAGAACCTGTATAGAACCAAACTAGGCCCTCTGATTGTGAGTGACAGTTGTGTGGCTTAGGCAGTCTGTGGGGCCACTAATAGTAGAACCAATATTTATCCCTAGTGCATGAACTGGCTCTTTGGAGCCCATTCCCTATAGAGGGAGACCTTGCTCACACTAGATACAGGGGTCAGGACCTTGGTGCTGTCTCAAGTGATATAAAAGACTTTGTTGACTCCCCATGGGAGCCTAGTCTCTGAGGAGTAGATCGCGGTGTGGTGGGGAGAAGATGGGGGAGGGAGAAAAACTGGGATTGATATGTAAAATAAAATTGTTTAAAAAAAACAAAACCAAGACAAAATCAATCAATCAATCAATAATTATACAGGCTCAACTTAGTTGATGCATTGTTAAAAGATGTTCTTTGAAAAAATAATCTATAAAATCACTTCAAATTAGTGAGGTGAATCTTTTGAATCTTAGGGGCAAACTTATCAGTCTGGGCTATTGAACTTGAACTCAGGAAGGATATTAGCACTGGAGGCAAATGCTTTTGTCCACTGAGAGACCTAGTTCCCCCTACATTAGATTAATTTTTGTACTTGACAGTGATAAATAGTAATGACACTGAAATTATGATAAATATTAATGACACTGACATTATAATAATATGTGATTGTTATTTAGAATCTGTTAATTTCCAAGCAAGGCATCAAAGTCATTTTTACCTTAACGCTTAAATAAATACAATCCATTAGGTCATTTCTTCCATTTTTCCTAATGAGAAATGAGCTGAAAGAATCCGAGTAGCATCTCCAGAATCACACACAGTAAGAGCCTGGCACAGGAGCAGATCTCGACGTGGAGCCTGAACTCCTTAACCCCAGTGTCCTACAGTATAAACAGTTTCCTGTTCTTCCCATGGCAAGTCCTGGTGAATTTATTATATCATGCTCACATTCAACCCCTACCAGCAATGTGACCTTATCTAGACTGCTTTTGTGTAACTCAGTGTGGGACTCCAAGATCAATGTGTTGAATGTTTATTTCTGCATCCTCCAGGATCTTAATCAGAATATGCTCTCAGCTGAAGAAGTTGGCCTAATCCCTAGCTTTAGACTCCCCTTTCCTTTTTAGTGGTCTCCAGTTGCTTTGTGTATCTGAACTGACAGCAATTACACAAAGCAGCCAGGAGATGATTAGCTTGGAGAGGCGAATTGTGTCAAGTTAATTACCAGTGGTGCACGCTGACTTTGATTCATGAAGATGGCTTTTAGTGGGGCTTTTAAAAAGCCATGTTAATCAGTCGACACTTTTTTTTTTAGATTTTAATGGAAATGTCAGAAGGAGAGGTACATGGAAAACCAAGGAAAGAGGGATCCTGGTGCGCACTAAAGTAATTATAAAATATCAAAGAAGCATTCATTTAAAGAACTGTTTTGTAGGCCATTTGATCACGAAATGAACACTCCTTTCTTTATCTATAGGGATGGGATCAAATCAACCACCAATGTTTGAGATGCCTTACTATCTCTCAGGTACATAGTTCCCAAACTGCAATAAACAGAACTGCCAGGAAAGAGGTACAAACATGAAAAGAAAGTTTAAAGGTGTATTCTTTCAAAATATAAACTATTGAGTGGTTATCATAGAGTTTTCGTCCAAGCTGGAGATAATCTTCAGCCTCTTCAGGGTTCAATAGTGCATTGACACCAGTGGACTAGGTCCACAGTTCCTGTCAGTCCTTCACACTGCTCTTGAGGCCTGCTATCTTCTTTGTCTCATGCTATGAGACTCTCTTGACCTTTTTCCCAGGAAAACAAACTTTTTAGCTGAACATGTTTGAATCTAGTCATATCATAGGAAACTATACGCTTTGGATTATGTCAAATTTTGCCACTGTATAGATTTCTAAGTCTTTTTAAAACGTTTTCTTTTTTCTTTTTACAGCCTACCAGGAGTCCATGTTTGGATGTATAGTTCAATCACTGCCCTTCAGTAACTTGTTTCTGACTAAGACAAACACTGAAGTAGTAAGCAATGTCTTATTGGGCTCGTAAGCTGTGTGACCAGTCAACAATATACTCAAGGACACTGGGTTTTATATTTTGAAATTTGCAAATAACATATGATATTAGTCAACAAAATACTATGGTTAAAAACATCTTTCAGTGTTCATAAATATATTCTGTAAACCTACTGCTCTGTCTCTATTTATAGGCCAAGTTCATACCCAGTATTTATGTCTTTAAAGCGAGGCACAACTCCTAATTCCACTAAGGATAACTATGCTCACTAGACAACTAGAAGTGTTTAGCAAAAGTGAATAAGCAATTATACTTTTCAATATGAGCTATTTAGCAATTTAGGGCTACTGGAAGAAGATGTGTCGGAGATTTTGCTTTGGTTTGGTTTTTAAATGATGTGACCCCTAGTAGTATGGTCGGATACCAGAGCAGATCTCAATACCAAGATTATCTTGGCAACACAAACTGCACTTGATTGAGAAAGCAGGAGGAGGGGGAGGAGGAGGAAAAGAAAGGGAGAAGAGGAAATAAAGAGAGAAAAGAAGGAAAGAAAGAAAGAGGAAGAAAGAGGGAGAAGGAGAGGGAGAAGCAAGGAAGGAAGAAGGAAGAAAAGAAAGAGGGAGGGAGAGGGGCAGGGAAGGAGAAAGGGAATGAAGGGAGACAGATAAGAAAGAGAGAGAGAGGGAAGAAAAGGGAAGGGAAAAGAAGAAAGGCAGATAAGCAGAGAGGAAAGAAAGAAGGGGAAAGGGGAAGAAATGAAAGAAGGAGGAAGAATGGAAGGAAGAAAGGAAGGAAGGAAGGAAGGAAGGAAGGAAGGAAGGAAGGAAGGAAGGAAGGAAGGGAGAGAAAAAAGAAAAAAAGCAATTTCAAAGTTGGGTGGGAAAGGATGGAAGGATTGATAAGACAAGGAGCTGGGGTGGGGGTGAATATGTCCAAAATACACTGTCAAAAATTCTCAAAAAATTAGGACTATTTTTTTAAACTACACTATATCTAGACTTTTACCTTAACTATCTTTGAATGTAGAAAAGGAAGATGGGGAGAGTAGGTCCCAAACCAGTGTGACCCATAAGCCAATACATGGCAACTAAACAAAGTCATCTATCTACACTAGATGAACTAGTGCTCTAGAAAGAACAAGAGCAAACAGTATATAAGTTCACTCATTACTGAGTATCACTTAAAACTGGCTTGAAATTAATCGTATTTCAAAAGCATCCATCAATTTATAAGGGCAGAGAAGACATAAAATGTTCATTTTCCTCATTTTTATGTAGCCCAAACCAGTTTCTGTGTAGTAAGGAGGAGTGCCAAAGATTGCTGTTGGATCAAGGGGCTGCCATCAGTGAAATCATTTGAAAGGATTTTTCCAGAATTAGTGGCTGTCAGCTTATCCAAACATTTGGACAAAAACCACTGTAGGCAAATTATTGACACTTCACTGCTTCTCCTCGCCGCTCCTCAATAGAGACACTAATAGGATCTCTGAGCATTTTGCACCAAAGCCATCTCAGTGGGTGCATTTTGTACACCCTTCTTTGTTGCAGAGAAGAAAATAACTCAAGTCAGGACTGCTCAGCAGTCTCCCAGGCAGTCCACCATCCTGATCGTCAAGGACTCCTTTTTAGAAACGTGGAGTTTAGATAATGAGTTTTTGGAATGCAACAATGTGATGTCATAGCCCACTCGCTCATGTAGCACTATAGCCAACGCTGAACAGGCATGTTCTCTCACGGGATATGTCTTCTGTCTCTGGTGCGGTCACCACTTTTCAACACAATTACACTTCTGAAACTTAACTGGATTTTTAATAGATAATCAGAAAGTTGACATAACATCACGTAACACCTCAACAACCGCTCCACATACCGAACACATTAGGAAAAACACAATCACCTCAGTTAAGCAAGACAGGCCTAAAGCTACTTAAACCGTCCCGCATCATGTGGCAAAAAATTAAATGCTGTTTTTTTCTACCTGTCCTCGTTTACATTGTAAAAATTTTCATTTTATATTATAAATATTTTTCAGTCATTAATTCAGTGTTGTTTTCAGGTTTTTCCTACACCAGGATTACAATTCTATAAACCAAATGCCTTTTCCCCAGGAGTCAGGAACTCTGAAAGATTGCATGCAAGGCATATTTGCTATACATTTATTTTGTTCCTGTACTGGAACTTAATGAGACAATTTAAATAATGATTTTAGCACTCATCAAAAGTCACACTAAAATATTGAGGCCTATGAAAGTGTTTGTGTTTATTAGATGAAACACATGAGGGTACTGTTTTAAGGTTAGAAGTAGCCAGTAGCTGCAAGTTCACACAGTTCAACCTAATTTACATACCCACTGGAGTACCTACCTCTCCAGTTAAACTTTTTTTTAACTGAAATTGATTCTTCTCTCATACAACACATCTTGACTACAGCTTACCCTACCTCCACGACTCCTAGCTCCCACATCACCTCCCTTCTCCCCCAGAGCCACTCCTCTTCAGAAAAGAGCAAGCCTCCAAGAGAGAACAGAAAATAGGACAAAATCAGATACAATCAGACAAGGCTTCAAAGTCCTCATTTTGTTGGCTTTTGAGACTGTTTTTCTCCTATGGGGTTGCGCTTTCCAGTTAAACTTTTAAATTATTTTCAGTAAGCTGTGATAATAAATAGTGTTATATATTCAGCCAGGCATAATAGGCTTTTTGTTTTGGGGCCACCAATCAGCTCCCAACTCAAGACATAGAGACTTAATAGTTATAAGTGTTCAGCCTCATTTTAGTTTTTATTTTAACTAGTTTCTCTTTATCTACGCTTTGCCTTGGGCCTTTTTACCTTTCTTTCTGTATGTCCTACTCTGGATCTTCTGGCTGGTGCTCTTTGGCTGACCCTGAGTGTCTCACTCTCTTCCTCTCTCATTCTCTTCCCCTTCTTCTCATCTAGTTCTTTCCTCTTCTCTTCTTACCTATTCTTTCTGACCACCAGTCCCACCTATCCACCTCCTCCCTAGCTATTGATCATTCATCTTCCTAGTTAACTAACCTGCCTAGTTAAAGTAATATCCCGCAACAGTAATGTATTACATATCTTTCATTCATACCCTATATACTACTTTCAATGTATCTAAAAAAATTTTCTTTAAAAAGATTTATTTTTTCCCTTTTTTATTGATTTTTATTGAGCTCTGCATTTTTTTCTGCTTCCCTCCCTGCCTCTACCCTCCTTCAACCCTCCCCCAAGGTCCTCAGGCTCCCAATTTACTCAGGAGATCTTGTCTTTTTCTACTCTCTACTTCCCATGTAGATTAAATCTATGTAAGTCTCTCTTAGTGTCCTCATTGTTATCTAAATTCTCTGGGATTGTGGTTTGTAGGCTGGTTTTCTTTGCTTTATGTTTTAAAACCACCTATGAGTGAGTACATGTGATAATTGCCTTTCTGTGTCTGGGTTACCTCACTCAAAATAATGTTTTCTAGCTCCATCCATTAGTCATCAGAGAAATGCAAATCAAAACAACTCTGAAATTCCATCTTACACCTGTAAGAATGACCAAGATCAGAAACACTGATGACAACTTATGCTGGAGAGGATGTGGGGAAAGGAAACATTTCTGCATTGCTGGTGGGAATGCAAGCTGGTACAACCCCTTTGGATGTCAATGTGATTTCTCAGAAAATTAGGAAACAACTTTCAAAATCCAGTGATACCACTTTTGGGTATATATGCAAAGGATGTTCAATCATGCCACAAGGACATGTGCTCAACTATGTTCATAGCAGCTTTGTTTGTCATAACCAGAACCTGGAAACAACCTAAATGCCCCTTGATCAAAGAATGGATAAGGAAAATGTGGTACATTTACACAATGGAGTACTACACAGCAGAAAAAAATAACGACATCTTGAATTTTGTAAAAAAAATTAAACAAAATCTTACCATGTAGCTCTACCTAGCTTGGAACTCTCTGTGGAGACCATGCTGGCTTTGAACCCGCAGGGAATTTCTTGCCTCAGCATTTGGACTTCCAGGCATGCGTGCATGTGTGTGAGAGTGTATGTGATTAATACCAATGCTCAGAAGGCAGAGATAGGTGGATAGCTATCAATTCAAGGCCAACCTGGCTTACAAAGGGAGTTCCTGGCCAGTTGGGGCAATACAGTAAGATTCTGTCTCAAATCCCAACACCCCAAAATAGAGTGCTGAGACTAAAAGCATGTGCCCCTGCTACCAGACCTTTTCATTTTTTAATATTTATTTTTTAGTTGTGTTTAAAAGACCTGCCTCAGATTATTGTTTTCTTTTCAATTTGACTTACCTTATCTCAAAACTTAATTGCCAGGGCCAATGAGATGCTCAGCAGGTAGGTTAAAGTACTTGATACACAAGACTGCCTTCTAAATATTTTATTCTTGGCCATTTTAACCTTAGAGTTTTCTATGTATTCTTGGATTATTAAGGGAACAAACACTTAACGTATATTGTTCCTGCTCAGTATATCTTGAGCTTATTACCTAATTATGCATATTTTCCCTCTAGTATTTGACAAATACAACATAACAGCAGAATTGAATTTGTTCTTTGAAGACGTAAGATTCATTTATGTTGTTTGTAAAGTTGGTTGGCTTAGCAACCACTGCACACGTAGAGCCATTACAAGTCCCCATTTTTGCCTGTCTTCTACTCCTATAAAAGGCACATACAGAAATCTCAACCAATCCTCCAAAACCAGGTCAGACCACTGATACATGACTGAAAGTTATTGGGTTGTCCTTCCAGGAAGGCTCCATAGATACAGAGTTTCTGTACACCATAGTCAGCTTGCCTCCTGGTCCTCTGCTCATGTCTAGGAAATATGAAACCACACAAACAACAGAAAAGCTGGAGAATCAGAGAGGCTTAAGGACATCCAAGGACACATAGGGACAATTGACCTGTCTCTGCACACACCTATTCATGTTCTAATCATTGTCGTCAGAACTTTTCAGCCTTGCAGCTAACATTAATCTTAATGGGTAGCAAGGAATTAAATGCTGTTAAGACCCACCCAGATGTCCTACAATGTGCAGTGTGTGTGTCACTAAGGCCGAGAGCTAATAACTGTACCAATGATACATTGTTCTTGGCTCATGTGTCACTAAGGACAAGTGCTAACAGCTACCAATGGCACATTGTTCTTGGCTCAGAAGAACAGAGCATGTTTAGACAATGGTTTAAGGGTACGATAGGGCAAATACCTGAACCCCCTTGTTTGAGCTGGTCTATCTCTATGGGTTCACTTATTGAGCAGGGTGCTTAGTGGTAGCCACCCAGGCTAGCCTTCAGAAATGTCTCACTCTACTCTGGTTCCCTCAATTTCTCACAGTTTTTCAGAGTGGATTCATTCCCTTCATCAATCAGTTGTCTCTAGTGAACCCTAGATGATTCAATGAGTATTTTCACGTCACTAAAAACCTCCCTTTATTGTGGATAGATGGGGAGTATAATGTGTGTTGTAAGTGCTTCTTGAAGCGTTTAAAGGTTCTGTGTCTTTCTATGGGATGGGTTTTGTTTAGAGATATAGCCATATGAAGACAAGATAGTTTTCTTTAAATGAGTTATTAAATTTGCTACATGAGTTTCTCTTATTAGATCCATCACTTAGAGTCAATATGTTGATATCTATTCGCTGTTTGAGTTTCCTGACATTTAGATCAGTATTTTAAATTTAATTTGAGTCCGAATGGTTTTTATCTCTGAGGTAAGTTTTCTTACTGTTTGCAAAATGAATGCTCTGTATTTATTTTGTGTTCTTTGCTGGAATTCTGTTAAGGATTTCAATGTTGGTTTCTCTACTTTATTTCAGGACAGCTTTTCTCATACTGTTTGCAGGTTTTACATCATGGTAAGTGACTTCTAAACGTTCTCTTGGAGACAGAATATATCAAATTTCCTTTTCTTTGCTCCTTTCTTGTTTTTTTTTTTTTACCATTGTGACAATGTTGCCCTTGCAGAAGTACTGTAGGCATTCATATTTATATTTATATAACAATTTTTATTCCTTTAAATATTCCTAAATATTTGTTTTCATTTATATCTTTATACTAGATTGATATGTGGTTCACTGTAGACATTTTGTTGTTGTTTACTACTTTTCTATTGATTTTGAAGTAATTATTTTTATTCCAACAGAGACTTCAAAATGTTTAAATGAATCTTTCCTTGTAATTATCAATGTAAAAATAAGATTATTTATCTTTTTCACTAAGTTTCTTCAGATATACTTAAATTTAAACTAGAATGTGATTTAGGAATTATTTTATATTTGGATTTTACACAATATTTTGGTAATTTCATCCCCTCATATTTATATCAGTTATTTGTGTTTTGTTTCTTATGTATTCAGTCTCAATTCCCATTTTAGATGCTTTCTTCCCCTTTGCCTAAATACTCACTTAAAACATTTTTAGCATTGAAATGTAAGAGGGTTTGCTGTACGTGATACTGATTTCTTTTGATATTTTTTATTCATAGATTTGGATGACTCAAGACTTCCTTAACACATGAAACTTTTTCTCTTAATGGTTCAAATTGTTATTTCTCTTCAGTTTGCTATGGATTTGAAGTGTGATAGTTTAGTTCCATGGCTTTGTTTTGTTTTGGTAATTTTTGTTTGTTTTGCTGTTGTTGTTACTGGGTTCCTATTGAAATTAAAAAAAGGGAATGGATCTCAAGGAATCTAGCCTACATGTGTCAAATAAGTTTGTACTGGAAGAATTTAAAAAGTTAAGAAAAAAAAAGCATCACTGTTCAACACTGTTTCAGCTGTGGCTGAAAGGGACAGAATCGAGCATCACTAAATTCAAGGTTGGGCAGCATCTAGAGCTACAGTGGGTCAAGGGAAAAGCTTTGCACGCTGTGGAAAAGTATGTGTGATGAGGTGGTATTTGCTAATTGGTGTTAACTAAAACCAGAATCTTAAATTCCAACAAAGTTTGGAGAGCAGAGGCTACCATTGTTTGTAATGGCATGTCAAGGGACAAGTCCAGGTCCTGAAAAAGAAAACTGGAAAGAAGTTGAGACAAGATAGACAGACAGATAAAAAGATAGATTGATTAATAGATTGATGATAGGTAGGTAGATGATAGATAATAGATAGATAGATAGATAGATAGATAGATAGATAGATAGATAGATAGATAGATGATAGATAGAGCAGAGCAGAGCAAACACATTCTTGGTCATTGGATAGTTATTTATTTAGGACTTCACATACCTGGTAGAGATATCAGAATTTTCCAATTAAAATATTACCCACTGTCTTATTTCCCTATTTTCATGTTCTATTGTTCACAGCTGTAAGATGTTCACAGGGCAATGGGTTAAAACACCTCATGCACATACAGAACAGCAAAACTATGAAATATGGAGTCATTGGAGAGTAATTCCATCAACAACACAGCAAGTGTTTCACAAAAGAATGTGCTTTAAAAGTCATATCTAGATGTGGTGTCTTTCCAAGCTCAAAATTAAATATTCCATACAGTGGCAACAAAGCTATCTTCTATTCAATTCCAGCTTCTAACGCTTTTCTAGAAAGAAAATTAAGTTAAATCTCAAAGTCTCATATGAATCACCCAGGAGGCTTTCCTGTGCGCACCGAGGGCAGTTGATATGGCTGGCTTATTGGAAGAATGCCTGAGCTATTACAGATGATAATATTTAAAAATCATGGAATCATTTGGTCTATCAATAGGAAATCTAGCATTCAATAAAAGTCTCTTGAATGGCTGAGAATTAATTATGTATAATTTTGTGATACAATAATATCATTATCCTCATGGTGTGCATGGAAACACCATCACGAGAAGCAACATTTCTGGGCTGCTTCCTGCAGCAGCCACCCTGTAGCACTGACATAGCCAATGCTAGCCTTGCCTTGCGGTTATTATTTTGTTGATAATAAACTGAACTGGAGACTTTAGAAAATGTGCCTGAAGTCCTAGGGAAACAGCAAAGAACTGAATTAGGAGCCAGTGATCTTCTGCTCAGATCTCTGTTCTAAACTCATTCCATTGCTCTGTCTTCACAGCTGATTTCTTTTAATTGGGAGGTGCACATGATGGAGGATATTAGTCCCCTTGTTACTTGTGTACACAGTTCTTCCTGGCTCTGGGGTTGTTTAATGCTACTGAAAAAATAAATACAAAGACTTGCGACCTTCCAAAACCCTTCATGCCACAAAACTTACTCTAAACCAACAGTAATTTGCACAATACTACAAAATTTACATTATGAATATTGCATGTCTACAAGTTTAGATGTGTGTACAAGTGTCCTGTATGTCTACTTGCCAGTGGATGAGCAACCGGTAATCATGCTTGACAGTGTCTGAGGTCTGTGTTTACACCTCAGAACACTAGAGGCTCGAGGACAGGGCAATATCTAGTAGGGTCCTTTCATCCATTTTCCAAAGCACATTAGGTCAGAAGTGTTTTAGATACTGATGGAGAATTCATGAAGTTCTGGAAGGCTAAACAACTGTCTGTGTTAGCAAAGCATAATTTGTACTTCTTTATAAAGTACTAGTCCTCATAATAGGTAGTATAAATATGCCACATCTTTCATAAGCTGATTCAGAACAGGGTTCATTATGATGTGAGTTCAGCCTGTGATCAGATGCAGGTATCTAATGAGTCGGTCATGAAACAGCACATGTAGGTTGAGCACAGAATCAGCAGAAGGGAAAGGGGAGCTGTGATGCTTTCATACACAGCATGCATCCACCACGAGGGCTTTGTTAGCTCATGGGTGAGTCTTTTACTCTCCAGAGCTTTAATTAACGCTATATAATAAAACCCCACAAACAGTGTCTTTTGGAGAAGTTTCATAAATAAATCTGTGAAGTTATGAACTTGAGAATCAACGTCCACTTTTCCATGCCGTGTCTACCTTAAAAAAGAACATAAAATGATAATTTTAGAGTTCTGATATAAATGAACAGAATTTGAACGCCATGGAAAAGACTCAACATAAAGGAAATAGGAGTTGGTCTTGAGTGCTCTGTATAGCTTACTTCACTGATTTTCTTGCTTAGAAAACATTACAGAAAATATGGAAACCTATTTGTTTTCTGTAGAGCAGGGCTCAGACTCAAAGCCATGCATCCTGATGTCTTCTGCAGTGCACACATCTGACCAATGAGGACATTCAGGTGAACCAGAGTGGCAGGGTTTGGAAGAGGACATGGACGAGCAGCTGATCCAGTCAGGTCTATTCTCAAAGGAGAAAAATTTGATTTTCTTCTCTTCGAATGTCGCGTAATCACAGAGTGACTTACATCACCCAGAATTATTTATAAAATGGTGATATATACTATTAACTACTTTTGATATGCCCTTTAGCTTTTAAAGGGGGGTTACAAAAGGATACAGTTGTCTGGCAGTCATATTGTCTTTGCATTGCAAGGGAAATTCAGTTCTCAAAAACGCAAAAGTCACACAAACTAAATGGGAGCGTGCTCTAACCTTGTGGTTACCATACATATACACAAACGCTTTGAGTTCTAGTAACCTTTAATTTACACTGTCTTCTCCAGTGATGGTTGGTGGCATAAGTTCATGCAAACAGCTACAGCAGAAGCCAGGATATTAATTGCTAATTGGTTCACTTTTCTAAATTTATCCTTTTGAAAATAGTATATCGTAGGCATAAAGTTATGGAGAGAAACATATGTAGTAACACGGGAGCCATCAGAGAAAGCAGTGTTACGGAGTGAGAAAGTATTACTATCAGCTAGCTTGACCATTCTGCAACATTTTATTCTTTCTATTAGTACAAGTTTCATAAACGCCTTGCTGTCCAACTAAGATGTGTAAATGTCTAGCAGCTCTGTCGTGTATTTCATTTGAATCATGCAGTAAGGAATGAAAAGTGACACACTGCATTGCTCTCAGCCACAAAGAAACAAGTTGAGCTCCACAATTTCACAGAGTATAGTCCAAGTTCTCCTTCTAATGCCAAGTTGAATGATTTTTCTTTTCTTTTCTTTTCTTTTTTTTTTTTTTTTTTGAGACAGGGTTTCGCTGTAGCTTTGGAGCCTGTCCTGGAACTAGCTCTTGTAGACCAGTCTGGCCTCGAACTCACAAAGATCCGCCTGCCGCTGCCTCCCGAGTGCTGGGATTAATGGCGTGCACCACCATTGCCTGGAGAATGTTTTTTCCAATAGTAACCCCAGTTTCCACTTTTTTTCTCTGCTCTAGTAATTCTACTTATATGCTTAGATGACCAAGTTTCGAAGATCTTCCCTTTGCAAGTGGGATTGTGGGATTAAAGTGATAGTTCAGTGATTAAAGGATTCCAAGCATGAGGACATAAATTTGAACCCCTGACCCTATGTAAAAAACAATCCAGGAGTGGTGGCAAATACTGGTAATCCTAGTGCTGGGGGAGGCAAAGACAAGTGGATCCCAGGGCCGTGGGGCTCATTGGCCAGCCAGTTTATCCTACTTGGTAAATACAAAATCAATGAAGCATCCTATCTCAAAAAGTTTTTTTTAATGGACAACATTTGATGATTGATAGCCAAGGTTGTCCTCTGGCTTCCCCATGAGCACACATACATATCTGTACATGTACACACACACACACACACACACACACACACACACCACAAGTGAAATTTCTTATGCAAGATCCCAGAAAATATATAACAGATTTGTAACTACCAGAATTCCATGGTATAATATGGGGTATTATATACATAAGGCTTTCTGAGTTACCAGAGTCTGATAATACAGCTGTTTACAATTTTGGGTTATTTTTCCATCGTTCTCACCCAACACTGACTTATTTAGAGGAAGCATTTTAGAATGTTTCTCACTTAACCTTTGCTTGCTGTGCAAATTCACAAGTAAGCAGGGAGAATTTCTTTTTGTCAACAGGACTTCATCATCAGCAAGAATAAATCATCCTCACATGCCCTTCAGAACTTCTCCTTCAAGTCAGTTCTGTTGAGGACCATTACAGTTGTGTGAGGAAGATAGTTTCACAGTGAACTATAAAAGTACAGTTAGCCTTTCTTCTACTGTGTTAAGTAGAACTGTTACAGCCATAAGCACAGCAGTATAGCCTCACATCTGCAAACATAGGGTCTCTGGCATACAGAGGAAACTCCTTTCATGTTTTTTCAGAAGAACCAGCGTTTTTCAAAAAGTCATTGTACCCTGTGAATTTTTATGAAATTTGTCCCATTTGTGTCTGTATTATTATTGAATCAGTTTTATAGTTAGTAAATTAAACGAGATTTCTTTGCAAATAGGGTATACATTTTATCCTAAAAATGAGGATGCTAAGATTTTAACTGAGTGGTTTTTAAATGCAATAGGTTAAATTTTAACTTATTTCACACATGTGTACACATACATATACACATGCACATGAGAGACAGAGAAAGAGAAGAGAGAGAGAGAGAACAGAGACAGAGACAGAGAGAGGAGTGTCTAGCACTGCTACAAATGAAGGAGAAGGACTAATGGAATCACTCCAGATTGTGCTCTAATGGCCTGTTCCTCATTCGCTGAACAACATCTTGCCATGGAAAAGAAACTTTACCCTTTCTTCAAATCTCCTTTCTTAAACTCTCTTGTGTGAGAGAGCAACAACCTCTATTGTGTGAGTATATGAATTTAGAGACCATATTTATAGAATATCCTCTATTGAAACTCACATGGCAAGCAGATGTCTTGGAACCTTAGCACCTCTGTCTCTACTTCTCTCCTTATCTATGATCTTCCATGCTAAGCCCCTCTGCAATTGAAATGTGACTATCTGAACAGTGCACAGGGGTCACAGATATTGTCTTCAGGGTGGTTTGACTATCTAGCTAAGGCTATAAAGCCCCCAGCCTTAATTATTAATTATCCTTCAAATCCTAATTAACCTTCAAAACAAGAAATACTTGTGAGTTTTACCACAATCCCCAAAGTGTATTTACCAGTTATTAGTCATGGCAAATTACATTCACCTCTCTCGTGTCTGACTGCTGGACTGCGTTTCAAGTTAGCCAAGGAGAACCCATCAGGGCCATCTCATTAGCTCCCCTCCACAGACTGACTGTAATAAAATGTGAGACAATCATAGATTTGTTTCTTAACAGCAACCAAAAAAAAAAATTCAATATTTCTCCAACACAAGAGTAATCAAATCAGGCCCTAGAATCTTCCTTGTGCTGATTTATAACAGCATGAAAATGTATCCGTAATATTAAGCCAAGGAATGCAGGCTTGCTAATGTGACATCACTCGATATCTAAATAAGATGTTTTGTTTTGTCCTCCCCCCATTAGTTGATATCCTTGGTGGAGTTATCATTAAGAGTTACCAGCCAACCAGGAATCCTTGGAACAAAATGTATTTAGGGCAGTCATAAAGGGTTCTCAACAGGCAGTGTTAGCTTTTACAAATGCAAGTTATCAATGTCACTCCAGACTTACCGAATCATAGGTCCTTAGAACCTGTTTCAACAATCGATTCTCCTGACACTTAATACACATTCATGTTTAAGAATCACAGACTTAAGAGGATAGTTTGCAGCAAATGAAATTCCGGTTCACAATCCATGGTATTATGTATTCTTATCTCATCCCTCTCTGCATCTGTTTTTCATCCCTCCATAAAATGCTTATAAAATCATTTTCATGCTGAGAGAATTTCTTTAGTCAGCTGGCAAAGGACCATGCTGGCTTGAGAGGTTCTGGTTTCAAAGAATCAATATTTATTTCTTGTATTAGAAACAGAACACTCGCAATCTATTTTTTAAGTGAACCACACACAGAGAAGAGTACTGTATTCCTATTCTCCTTCAGCAGGTCCCGAGGCAATCAGAATTCCCCAAGAACTGGAGAGCATAAACTCCAAGCTCGGGAAAAACTGCAGGATATTACATGTTTACTTACTTCAGATCTTTGAAAGAAAATCGTGCATTTGCTTGCTTTACAGAATGTTTAAAAGCATGTCTACAAAGAAACTCACATTAGAGCTCTTGACAACCTCAGTATCTTCTAAGCTGAGGTGTTACACAGCATGTGTAATAGACGAAAGTCTATAGAGAAGCTGATTTGAAACCCTACTCCTTAAGTAGCAGATGATGCTGATTAGAACAAATGTAAGAGATGAGACCATCCTGTTGGTAAAGGATGAACAATTACTTGTGTGGCTATATCCTTTTGTTCTAATAAAGATGTGTAGCATGACCTTATTAATAATCAGCATTTTGATCATTCCTACATTAGAGTGACGAAGTTTTGTGATTTAGAACTACATAAAAGATTGTGTGAAATTTTATAGTTGCTTTTCTCCAATCACCTAATTCTAGAAACTCCCAGTTTCGTGAATCCTCTGGGCTTACTCATGTTTAAAATTAGCATCTATGGCTAGAGAGTTAGCTGAGTGGTTAAGAGTGCTTGTTGCTCTTGTAGAAGACCCAGGTTCAATTCCCAGCACCAACATGGTAGTTCACCACTGTCTGTAACTCCAATACTAAGGAATCTAGCAACCTCATCTGACCTCAGCTGGCACCAAGCATACATGTGGTTTGTCCATACATGGTATACACACAGGAAAAACACTCATAAACACAAAATAATAAAATAAAAAATAACATATGATACTTAGTCAATCATCATTTTTCCTTAAAAATGAAAAAAAATTTACATGAATAATCAAAAACTTTGTAATTTTTATTCTGTTGTGTGGACCCCAGACTATGTATTTACATCTATTTGTAGTCAAGGCTGAAATTCTCTCACGTACCTCAAGTCCAGAAGTAAAGCAAGATCATGGTCATCCTATTTCACATTACATCAATGGTCAATGAAAAGGAGACCTTCCCAGCAGGTACCTAAACCAGAGTCTAAGGAGACCACTGACCTTTATCATGGACGAGAAGACAATTTGAAAATACCAGGGAAAACAAAGTTAGTTCTTCTTTTGAATAATAAGACTTGACCAAAGTGCCAGATACTGAGAAGACACAAGACTTAACTTCCTAATAGGTCACACAGAAAGAAAGCACAGAGCTTCTGGTTGGACATTTTACTGTTATTTTATTTATTATGTAAATTGTATTCAGAATTTAGTATGTATAACTCTTCAGTATTCTCTATAAATACTAACTATGATATTGTACCTGTTAAACACAAAGGACTTCAAAAAAGGGGTACTGAATGAATTCTGCATACACCATGTTCATTACTCAAATGCCTTTGGTTTCCCAGTGAGAGCATGTACTGACCAACTCATGTGTGTTATGCACTTCCTGTTATCCCATAGAAATAGAAACATTATTTTGTTAAAATATGCCCAAATAAATGAGAAGCACCCAGTAACCTCATTCTTCATTCTAAAACTCTGCAATGCTGAGCGTCAGAACTCTCAGTTCTTTACAATCACAAGTGGATTTTATGAATAAAAACAATGCTGCTTTACAGTCCATCCACCATTATTATAATTATGTCTACCAGTGTGCAGGAAGACATGCTAGAAGATGGATATAGCCTGCTTACATTTTTCAAACATGAAATACTTTTACAGGTGAATATTTAAAAAATAATTTACTTATTTATTTTCTTAAAAAGTACTCCAATAGGACATCTTAAAAATATTTAATTATAGTGCATTTATATGTTTAGTGTTTTTAAATACAATAAATGAACTTAGAAATTATAGCCAAAAAATATAAGGTATGGTCTCCGTACTTATAACCTGGTAATGAAGAAGAAATAGAAGTTTGACCATAAGTTTAGAAAATGAAGAGGCATAGGGGATGTGACAGAGGTCTGTACGTGGTACACTGGGGACACAAGGGAGGTGCTAGCATGCCAGAACCCAGAGAAGACACCAACCAGAATTTCCATTTCAACAGACACAAAAACTTTCTACTCTGTTAGGTTATCAGACACTTTTAAAACATGCTTTACCAAGAACTCTTGCTAAAATCCACTATTAAAACACATTGAAAAGAGATCTGATTTTATACCGAAGGAATCATCCTTCATTAACACCCATCAATCATTGCACTTGTCCTAAGATCCATGCCATTTATATAAATGAAACAGATGCATGGGGAAGACAAGATCCATGGCTACCGACACTGGAAATCATAAATCCACTTGCAAACAGCATGTCAAGTGAAAGAGCATTGCAAGCAATTTCAATGGGAAGTATTCCCTGGGTGAGGTAAAAATCCTCCTGGGGAATTTTAATTCTCTGGTGAAACAAATAACTGCCCAGCCTCATTTCTGAAGAATAAGATTGGGTTTGAATGCTGCAAAATTGGCCTGTGCTATGCGTATCCATCTGATTCCTCTGCAAGGCATTTCTGCGAGAATTGGTGACTCTAAAAAGAAAGGGAGACCAGTTTTATCCCAGGCTTTTTCATACCCAGGCCAGCTGGCCTTGGTGAGTTCCCGATAGAACATCCCCATTGTCTCAGTGTGTGGGTGCACCCCTCGTGGTCCCAATGAGGACTACTGAGAACTCAAGAAAAATGGCAATGGGTTTTTTTTTATTTTTTATTAAAAATTTCTACCTCCTCCCATTTCCCTCCCACTCCTCCCACTTCCGCTCCCCTTCCCTCTCCAGTCTAAGAGCAGTCAGGGTTCCCTGCCCTGTAGGAAGTTCAAGGTCCTCCCCCCTCTATCCAGGTCTAGGAAGGTGAGCATCCAGACTAGGCTCCCACAAAGCCAGTACATGCAGTAGAATCTAAACCCAGTGACATTGTCGTTGGCTTCTCAGTCAGCCCTCATTGTCCGCCTTGCTACAATTTTTTTTTGATGATAATGTGTATTTATTATTTTTTTTTCCATTAACAGCTTTAATTGGGTGTGGGGCAATAGAACTATTCTTAGCACAATTATGGGTCTGGGGTTCCCTGAAGACTACCCAGGGTGACGGTTCCTGTAATGATTTTTAGGGGGAAACGGCTCCCAACAGATCCCCCTTTCTCTTATATAAAGGCAGGTAGTTATTACGTGGAGAGCACCAGTCAGAGTCAACCATGGTGTCAGATCTAAAGGAGAAGGGACTGAGATAAGGAGAGACCCTCCTCTCAAGTGGTGAAGCAATTTACCTCTCCTGGGAACAGAGGGGTGCCTGATGATTCTTAGGTCGAGTGGGGACCAGGCCTTTTTACTTTCCCCCTTACCCATCCTAGGGTTCCCAGGGCCCTGTCTTAGGTTGGGGGATTATCCTGCCATAAGTCGCCCATCCTTGGAGCTCCTCAAATAAAAGGCATCTAGCAGGATTAAAGTAAACAGATCACAGGGCACCCTGTCTTAGGCCATGTGGAGAGCGCCCTCATACCAGTACCATGCCATGTTGAGCCGGTTTCTACAACCTCTGTATGGTGTGCTATTCAGGCGAGGATCCACACTAACTCCCGTCATTGGGCCCCTGCATCTTTGATCCTACTGCACGTACTGGCTTTGTGGGAGCCTAGGCAGTTTGGATGCTCACCTAACTAGACCTGGATGGAGGTGGGTGGTCCTTGGACTTCCCACAGGGCAGAGAACCCTGATTGCTCTTTGGGCTGACGAGGGAGGGGGACTTGATTGAAGGAGGGGTAGGAAAAGGCGAGGCGGTGGCGGGGAAGAGACAGAAATCGTTAATTAATAAATAAATAAAGCAAAGGGAGAATAATAGAGAAACAAGTGTGACGTTGATCACAGTCACTACATGTCTTTGTGGCTGCTTCATCGATGCTTTTAGTAAAATATTAGAAAATAGATTTTTATTGCAAGGATATACCATAATTGAGGCAAACAGAGGTTTTCTGAGCATATTTCAGGGTTACGAAAGCATTTGAGTTAATAGCAACCACTAGGCACATAGTGATAGATAACATTTTCCTAAAAGTAAAATGGTACCACTTCATACATCTATCAAAGTGGACTGGTCCCATATGGTGGCTTGACAATGACCCATATAAGCTTATTCCTCAGTTAATAGAACTATTTAGAAAGGATTGGGAGGTGTGGCCTTGTTGGAGGAAGTCTGTCTCTGGGTGTGGACTTTGAGATTTCCAAACTCCATGCCAGGCCTCTCTCTCTCTCTCTCCCTCTCCCTCTCCCCCCTCTCTCTGTCTCTGTTTCTCTCTCTACCTCTGTCTCTCTCTTTGCCTGTTGCCTATGGATCTGTGGATCAGATGAAAGGTTTTGGGTAATGATCTAGTATGATGCCTGTCTACCTGAAGCCATGCTTCCTGCCATGATGATCAGAGACTAACCCTCTAAAACTGTAAGCAATCAAACCCCAAATTAAATGCATTTTTCTAGAAGTTGTCTTAGTCCTAATGTCTCTTCACAGTAATAGAACAGTAACTAAGACTGGCCATATAAAACATGAGACATTAAAAATCATACTAGAAGAAAAAAAACAGACCTGAGAACTTATGGAACACACCAGACTGAAGAGGTGTATAACGCTGTTCCCTGGACTACATAAACATATGGACACCTAACACTGGGATTGGCAGTCCCAGCCTTCTAACTACCTAGTCTGTGATTCTAGGGATCAGGAGGCAGAAAACTTCTGACTGCCCCAAGAGCTTCAGCTCAGTCAACTTTCCATTATTAAAGTAGCCTGTGAGAATTGCTGTCAGTCCTGTGGTTCATTCCTCAGTATGGTGCAGTACTAGCTGAGTCATTGCCGTGCTTTCATGGTATCCACATTCTTGCTTCTCACTCCTGCAACTTGACTGAACCTCAGGCCCACTTTGACCCGACAGCCCTGTGGCTGAGCCCCCAGACATAGCGAGTAGCTTGTCCATACACAGGGAGGTCCCCCTGGGTATGCTTTTAACTGTCTTACTTGTCTCTGGTAAGGCCTCTTTAAACTTCATTATGGCTTCTTTAGCCCTTTAAGAGGCATTCTAAAACCAACATGCACATAAATAAATAGATACAATGACTATGATATGTAATCTAAGAGTTGATATTATAATTAAGATTACAAGAATCTGTGTGTGCCAGTGGCTAGCTATCAAGAGACATGGGGATTACTTGGCAAAATGCAGCCATAAAAGTAGATATTTTCTATAAATGTATTATTATTCAATATAAATTCTGTCATTGTGGAAAGACACAAAGGTGCCTGTTTTTAATATAACACACTCTTACAACCTTGACCTAAGTAGATTTCTGTTACTACTGCAAAAGCAGCATGGGAACAAAAGGGTAGATTTGGCCTACAGTCCATCATGAAGAGAAGCCAAGGCAGGAAAACTATTTACTGCCATTCTTCTTCTGCCTTGCTTAGCTACCTTCCTTATAGCACCTAAAACCAACTGACCAAGGTTGGCACCGCTTATAGTAGGCTGGATCCTCTTTCATCAATTAGAATCTAAGAAAATGACCCACAGCTACAGCCACAGAACAATCCAATTGAGGTAATTCCTCAACTTGAGTTTCCTCTTTCTATGTACAGTAAGTTGACAGTTGAAGCTAGGTTGAGTCTATATATTAGAAAAGACACATAAAATAATAAACCTTTATATTAGAACTATTAGTAATAATACAAAGCTGAAACAAGCCATATCTTTAACTCTAGAATAAACAGATATTTGGATCTCTGTGAGTTCGAGGCCAGCCTGGTCTAGAAGAGCTAGTTCCAGGACAGGAACCAAAAAGCTATGGAGAAACCCTGTCTCAAAAAATCAAAAAAAAATAATTGCAGTATTTGTATAACAAAATCCTGTAACATTAAAACAGGAAGCATCACTACAAATTGGAACTTTATTCAAGGAAAGTTTGAACAAAAAAAAAAATCTGTTACCAAACAAAGTACATGTTTCCTGAGTCTGTTCTTATAAATATCAAGAATCTTTCAAATCATTCCACTGTCTTAAAAATAAAGAGACAGCTCAGTTGGTACACAGCATGAAGGCTGAGTTCAATCGCTATAATCCACATGAGAACTAGCCAGCAACAGAAACCAAGGAACAAAACACCCACCAAAGACAAGACCAGATATTAGTACCTAGAATTACAATCTTACCAAACCCAGATGCCCAGACACCACTGTAAAAACACAATCAATAACAGTCAGGACAATATATCCTCACTGAAGCCCAGCAACCCTACCAGAGTTGGCCCCTATAATTGCAACATTGCTGAAGCAAAAGTCAAGGACCTTTAAAATATCTTTTATGAATATGATAGAGGTTCTTAAAGAGGAAATAAAAAATCCGTTAAAGAAATGTATGAAAACACAAACAGTGAGAGAAAACAAATAAAATATTTCAGGACATGGAAAGTAGAAATAGAATCAATAAAGAAATCCAAACTGAGAGGAATCTGGAAATGAAAAATTTAGGAATTCAAACAAGATCCTCATCAACAGAATATAAGAAATGGAAGAGAGGATCTCTGGAATTAAAGATACAATAGAAGAAATTGATATATCAATCAAAGAAAATGATGACTCTAAAAACATCCAGACATGACACATCTGGGAATCTAGGACACTCTGAAAAGACTAAATCGATGATTAATAGGAATAGAAGGAGATAAAAACCAGGTCAAAGGCACAGAAACCACTTTCAACAAATCACAGGAAAAAGAAAACAAACTTCTATAACTTAAAGAAAGAGATGCCTGTCAAGATACAAAAAACATACAAAATACCAAATAGAATAGACCAGAAAAAAATTTCCCTCAACGTTAATAATGCAAACACAAAGTTTACAGAACAAAAACAATATAGAAAGTTCAAGGTAAAAATACCAAGTAACATACAAATGCAGCTGAATTAGAATAACATTTGACTTCTCAATGGAAACTCTTAAAACCAGAAGGACCTGAAAAGATGTTCTCTGAAATCTAAGACATAACAGAAGCTAGCCCAGACTTCTATCCCCAACAAAACCTTCAACCGCAATGTATGGAGAAAGAAAGAAATTCCATGATAAAGCTGAATTTAAACAGTACCCATCTACAGAAGGCACTAGAAAGAACAGTTCTACTTGAAGAGGTTAACCACACCCAAGAAAAAAAAAACAAATAGTAATGCTAGGCCAGCAAACAGAAAGAGGAGAAATTAAAAACCACACTACAAGAACAAACTATCAGAAAGCCACAAACAATGCTCATTGATGACTCTCAGCATCAATGGTCTCAATTCCCCCAATAAAAAGACACAGACTGACGGAATGAATGGAAAATCAGGACCCATTCTTCTACAGTATCCAAGAAACACACCTTAACATCAAGAATAGACAGTACCTCAGGGGAAAAATATAAAAAGATATCCCAAGCAAAAGGAATTAAGAAGCAAGCTAGAATAGCATTTTCAATATATGACAAATAGACTTCAAACAAAAACTAAGAAGAGATGGAGAACGACACTGCATACTCAACAAATGAATTATCTACCAAGAAGACACAGCAATTCTTAACATCTATGCACCAAACACAAGGGTATCCAAGTTCACAAAAGAAACCACCACTACCGTTGAAGTCACATATTGACCCTCATGCACTGATATAATAGTAGGTGACTTCAATAACCCATTCTAATCACGAAGGGTCATATAGAGAATACAGTTGCCAAACATATTGGGAAAACAGTGTCTTGACTGATCAACTCTCTTCACCAAATGAAGCTTCAGTACAGGGAATGGAGTACATATAAGTTGTTGGCCAAACGGATCCCATGGGAACCCCCAAACAATCCAGGCTTTTGCAAAGGCTATAGGTTACTCTCCACAAGCTGTCAACAAGGCCACATTGCTGAAACCAACACCTACACAACTCATTGTACATGGAGAAGTCGAGCTGTGGCTGACAGAACCCTCACCCCTACATTCCAACATTTGTGGTACTCTGTATGTTACCAAAGTAGAAACTTAAAGACCAACACAGCTACAAACCCTTTTGTCTACAATAGTGTCATGCCTGCAAGATTTCCAAGTGGCCAAAGCTTGTGTTAGTAACCAACCAATATCTGATTTGAGTTAAGGTCTGCTATATGAAATGGAACCCTTACTCAACACTACTTGGGCAGCCAAGAACCAGACACTAGATAGTCCTAGGACCTAGGAGCAAAGCAAATATTACTGATTTACAAAAAAGATGCAGCAATAAGATGACTCTTGTTGACAGTCTTCTGTTCTCAGATCAGTGCCTCGATCAGCCATCCTCAGAGAAGCTTCATCCTGCAGCAGACGGGAAGAAATACAGAGATCCACAGCCAGCAAATATTGAGAGAGGAGGACTTTGCAACACTCATATCCCTGAAGAGAATGCTTCCATAAATCACTCTTGGGACCCTAGAGAACTCTGTGAAAGATGAAGCAGAACTATTCAAGAGCCAGAGGAGATGGAGGACACCAAACTTCTAAAATGAGCAAGACCAACACACATGACATACAGTTGATTAACATACACACTCACAGACACACTGGCAGCCTGCGCAGGACCAGCAGGGGTTTGCACCAGATGGGGTCCTAGAGCTGAAAGAAGTGGACACCTTGTTAGCATTCAGGCAGTACGTTGGCCTGTCCTTCTCAACAGCAGCCATTAAGAGCACTCCCTGTGTGCATGCACCTATTAGCACATAGGTGCTTAGACTGCTCAGCACTAAGGGTCCTGGCAGGATATATCACAAGCTGTGGCCACTCCCTGGGCCCTATATTCCCCCATAAAGGGAAGACCCTCTCTCTCCTGCCACTCTCATGACAGAGACCTCTACTAAGCCCTCTCCTTTTCCCTCTCTCAATAAACCTTCCATGCGAATTTGTTGAGTTTCTTGTATGGTCTGACTTTCCTTTCCGCCGCTGTGGCTAAACAACAACACACAAGTCCCCATCTCTAACCCAGAAGCTATCTCCAATTCATTCATAACCACTTGCAAAAGAAAATCTTATTTTCTTCAATTAAGTCTCACTGGGAAGACAAACTAATCTTAAGGGCAGGCTACATGCCCAATAGTAGATAACCAAAAGAAAAAAAAAACTCAACAGTATATTTGGAGGTTCTTTGTTTCATAATATTGTGCCAGGCGTTTTTTAAACTTTATTTTAATTTAATATATATTTTTATATATATATATATGTATATGTATATGTATAATTATACTACATTATACATATATGTGTATATATTGCTTATATAATGTAATATATATTATATCATGGCTTCCAATTTTATGGTTTAAGAGAGTCCTGAATATACAAAGGAGCAGGTCTCTACATTTTTATCTGTTTCTTGGGCAGTTTCTTGGGTTCTTTTCCTTCTGTTTTGTCCTATTCTGATTTATTTTTGTTTTATTTTATTTTACTATTATCCCTTAGATGCCTGTTTGCTCTCTAACATGAGACATAAAGGGGGTGGATCCAGATGGGGAGAGAGGTGGGCATGAACTAGGAAGAGTAGAGGGAGGGGACACTAGCCATGATAGGTTTAATAAAAAAAAATCCATTTTCAATAAAAGAGAATTAAACACGGTTTTGCAGAATATATTAATGTGTGCTTTAGTAGAAGTAGCTGTCATGCTCGTGACCATCAGCCTACACATAGCCCAAATATCTAAATTAACTACAAGAACCTGGGTTCATTTTCTAGTAACCAGAGTTATAATGATCCTAAAACAACACGTGAAGGCTAAAATGGAATCAATCCGCTACTAATTTAAAATATTTTCAATTAAAATGCATTGCCTCTGATGTATAAAATATTAGGCACTGTCATTTTCTGATATAAAATTTTGTTACACTAAACAAGTTGACGCTCAGACTGAAATACTACACTGTTCTTAGCATCTTTGCAGGCATCCTGACAGCTGCAGATAGAGATCTGCATTCTCAGTAACCATGACAATTAAATGTGGTCAGATTGCAAACCTTAGTATAGAATTGCCGCTAATGTTTGTGGTGGTGGGATGGAAAATTAGGTCAGAAAGCTATAAAACTCTGATGCTTGCATCAGAATTGTAATAATAAATATTTAAATGCTACATTGTAAAGCTCTAATTCGCATTTGGAAAAGAGCACCGTGTAAGTAACTGCAGCAGAAGACCTTTTTGTTTATGAGCCATCTATGAATAAAACATTTGAAAATTAGGAAGATTTAATTCCTTGGGTTAACACAATATATTGTGAGTCTAGCCTACGTTATATATACCATGAGCCACAGGATACTAAAGCCTGCTATTCATGTAAAAACTGATCACATAACAATGCAAGGATTAAAACCTTGTTCAGGATGATGAGCATCAAATAATAAAGAGACCCTGTCCGAAAAAAGGTGGAAGGTAAGGACCCTTGAGGTTGTTTGTACTCTGACCTCATCATGTAAGGTATTTGCTCTAATTTCCTGACTTACACAATAGGGTGATACATGCTTCAAGCCATCTACACTGTGGGTAAAGTGCCGAGAGGTCACATGCAACAGATTTAAAACAATGATTTTCACTGTGGTGTTCAGTAAGTGATTATTGTTAATAAATGAATGGGAATTATAGACATGATACATTTGCAAACTGGTCAGAAAATTATTCTTATATCTCAACATGGTGAATGTCCAGACAGGGTAGATTAGTGTTCTAAGTACCAACACTTTTAAATGAATTTTTTTTATTATTTGCCTTAGTTCCCACCTCCCTCCAAAATTTGACTTTTGACTTGATTCCTATAAATCTTCAAGACTGTATAGAATTTTATGGTAAGCAAAGCTAAAAAGTAAACTTGAGCATCTCCATTTAGAAATATCCCTCAAATTTATTTCAATAACTCAAGTTAATAAGATGAGGAGAAGGATATTGCAGTTTTCACCACAAACAGGAAAGAAATACACTCTGAAACAAACTCTACGAGTAAAAGAAGAATTCTTCTCAAAGACCTGCAGAAAGTCTAAATTATTGATGGATTTTATTGATGAAAGGAAGGGATACTACACTGCCCAGAACTTTCAATGGATCATTAAAATTTGGACCAATGTCATTATTCTGACAAGACATTGAGAGCCTCTCTGTGGTAAGACTAGCACACACACTGGGCCTGAGTACTATCAGTCCTTTTGTGCTTAATTCCCTAACATTTGAATTCAGGCAATTAATTTATTTCTCTGACTTTACCCATAAATCAGCTAATCACACTTTTTCTTTTAATTTTAGATTATAGTATAATTACATCATTTCTCCTTCCATTTTCTCCCTCAGAACCCTCCTGTCTCCCTTCTTTACTTTTCTTCCAAATGCATGGCCTCTTTTTCATTGAACGCAGTTACATTCACATATGAGTATGTAATGCATGTATGGACCTAACTATAACCTTCTCAGTGTGTGTAAGGTTATTCATATACTCATTTTCAGGGCTGACTATTTGGTATTAGCTAATCAATAGGCGGCTTTTCTTAGGGAAGATAATTTCTCCCATTTTTAACATTAGCTACCTGTAGTTGTATATATGTTGAAGCCTTTTGAGGTAGCTGTCAAAACCCTTGTGAGGATCTGATAATGCCATACACATAAGAGAGTATTCTAAATGTTATACACATTATAAAATATCAGAGATGGCAATGAATACTGATAATTAAGCAGAGAAGATTGTAATTATTTTTGCCAATATTTAATTCCATTCTGATAAGTTTATTTTTTTACAACATCCATACATTTACAAATGTATCCTACCTTATGAAATACAGGATTGCTTAAAAGAAGTTAACTTAGTGATTTTGCATTATAGAATCATCATATCCTCGGCAGGGATTCTCACATTAAAAAAAAGGAAATCACAAAAATCTTCATTAAAAATCTTTTATCTCTTTTGTATAAACCACAAAATGAGGATATCAAATTTGAAATACTATAAAAAACCACTATGACTTGTAGTTTTTATTTGTTAATTTTTCAAGGCAAAGATTCATACTTCATTTGATGAAATCATAAAGCAGATTTAGGCTTGGTTTTCTTCTATGTCTTCAGAAATACTTAGAAAATATAAAACATATGAGAGGACCTATTGGGACACAGGAAGACCTAGTAATGGTTTCTGTTCTTCAAGGCACACACAGTAGCTTCTGAGAAAACAATTGACTACAATACAGAAGTAGTTTCTGGTTGCTAGAGACTGATTGAGAAACTCTGAATATGGGCTAAAAGCTTGAGGATTGTACTCTAAGGAACAACTCCAGAAATGATAGAGTATCGCTTCAGACACGGGGAGTTAGGCAATCTAAAACCAACCAAGAAGACAAGTGACTTATATTGGAGACTAGAGCCTATCAGAGGAGAGGAGAAAAGAGAAAGCGTGAAGGGAGGGATATGGAACTTGTGAGTCACCTGGGCACAGTCAGCAGCTACAGAGAGAAGAGATCTGAAGATGGAGAAATGAATTTTCGAAACTCAATAAGGACTAATGTCAAAATACTTCAGGTGAAATAAAGAGGGCCTTAGGAAAGAAAAGGGGAGACCCTAGCGCAAGACCTTCAGTCTAGGGATCTCGCTATGAAATTTGCTTTGGAAAGACAGTTGGGGCTGTGGAGGTGGGAAACGAACTTGATGTAAAGGAGACAACAAAAGGAAGACCAGAGAGTGGTCTCTGAACACTGAACATCTTTTTCAAAACACATTAAACAAAATGTTTGAAAGAGTAAATAACTTATGCTAGTTACAGAGCAGTTACCTGATTGGGGTCTGCTACCACACTGTAGAGGTCTTGATAGCTGTAAGAGAACAGGTTAAGGACCAGCTCACATAAGGAACCTAAAGTGACCAATCAGAGGCACTTAGAAAGAAGTCACAAGACGGTACAAGGAAGGCATGACACGCTCAGGTCTACATCAACACGCACAGGGCTGAGCAATTATCCAGCGAGCTAAGGACCATCTGGATAATCCTAGCAGCAACAAATTTAGTGTTTGAGTCATTCAGATAATTGTGCAAACAATGTGCCCTGCTCTGGCTGAGTAACCTGGATGCTAATACCTACTGTTGTACGCTGTGCCCTGAGGTATTTTTGGAATGGACGATGGAGGTTCAGAAAGCATTAAGGAGCCAACTACTTACTTTAAGAGCCGCATGAAGAATAAAGGTTATCTTAAGAGACCGATATTAAATTATATGTGTACCCAGAAGCCATGTCACATGAGGATAGACATAAGATATACTCATTCGGTTTTGCTTTAGAGGACAAAAGAAATTAGCAGTGTGATACTCATATGTGAGCTTTTATATTCAGTTCTGTTTGATGGCAGAAAGTTCTCCGAGCTTCAAGACTAGATGAAGCAGCAGTGTGAATGACTTAATAAACAAAAGTAAAATTACAAGTGCTGTATGGTAACGTACATTTCTAGAAAGTCACAGCTGAGCACAGCAATTCCTATCTAATCCCAGCACTTAAGAGACTAACATAACAGGATCTCCACAAGCTCAAGGCCAGTCTGAACTATGTGGTGTGTCCAAAATCAGCCTGCACACAAAGTCAGACTCATTTCAAACCCCACTTCTTGTGCTCCCCTCCCTCCAATAAAAACAAAGGCAGAATCAGGAGAAGAAACACTTTTGCAAATGTTCTGTTACATGAGGAACATGGGAGTGCCCTGAGTCAACACAGCTTCACAAATGGAGAAGCACAGATCAAGTATGACATTCCATGAACTCACTACAAAGCACAGAAAGACAAAACAAAACTAAAAGAACTCAATATATAACTTGTACCATCAAAATGGTCACCTTTAAAAGCTATAATACCAAGTGTTAAAGAACAGAATGCATTGCCAAATTGGTATAGCCATTGGCAGAATATAAATCTGTGCATAAGTTTTGAGATACTGTCAGTATCCATTGAGAGGCTACAAATATTGTCTTCACTAGTAACTTTTAATCAGTTATGATAAAGAAGTGACCATAAATGTGGAACATGTACATTTGCATTCATTTCCTTAACTAAGAAAAATTAGAAATATCAATGACACTATATAAAAGATTACTTGGAAGCCAAATATATTTTCTTAATAACAATGGTCAATGAAATCAACAAATGCTTAGTGTCTGATGTGAAGAAAAAGTAGAGCACAAAAATCAAGTTACTTACATTATATCCAATATTCAAAGGGACAAATTGAAAATACCTACATCCACTGACAGTAATGAGAAAAATAATGACCTAGGCATGATGGCACATGCCTTTAATTCCAGTGCTGGAGAGGCAGAGGCAGGTAGATCACTATGAGTTTAAGGCCAGCCTGCTCTACACAGTAAGCACAGTGAGTTCCAATCAGACATCCTGTCTCAAAGAAAAAAAAAAGGAAAAAAAATTCTTTATTTCTAATTTCTCCTTAGTGATTATGTAATTTCTTTTAAATACTCAAATTTATTTTCAATTTTATCTGAATTTAAGTTTAACAAAATAAGTATTTACGCACTTTTCAATATAATTTTACATAATAGGTCTCACATTCAACCATAGTGAACAATGTGTTATCCATCTGCTACATGGCCAACAGCAAACTCAGTCCTCCTTAGAAGCTGGACCCAAATATGTCTTGCTACCAGTAAAAAAATTTCAAAATAAAGAAAAACCAATAGTAAAAATCTAACACACAATACACTTGAGGTATCTGTAGCATCTTGGATTAAACTTCTGTGCTGGTGGACCTATTCGCCACTCTGCCAATCCAGGTTTATAACAGCAATGCAGAATAGAGGATACACACTAGAAATTAGAATAAGAACAGATAAACTACTGAATAGCTAGTGGATACTTCTAGACGAAAGGAAGACTTGAGAAGTATTAGCAACAAGCAAAATTGTCTGGAGAGATGTAGCCTGTGTTCCTAAAGGCCAGTTTATGGCTGGTGCCTATGAATAGGGATAGGCAAACAGGGGTGTTCACTCCTTACGCTATCATCACAAATAATACTCTTTACCAGCTATTACTTAAGAACGATTTCTGTGGCCCAGGTTCTGTCTTGAATCCTTCACGTTCACTGTCTCAGTCAAACTCAGGAAAGCCTCCACAGTGTTATTGTAGAGCCCACTGCTAGCGTTCATATATCTGCATAATAGAGACTCCCACCCACCCTGCCCCCTGCAGCCCATGTTCTTAATCAGCACAGTATTCATTGACTGCCAGGAGCATAATAGAAATTCAACTACAGAAGGAAATATGCCATTTGAGAGCTTGGAAAAGAAAGCAAAAATAGGGAGATCAAGAAAGGAGGCTTAGAGACGTAAGAAAACCTGACAACAGATGATTGTGGTGTCTACTACTGAAATCTGGTGGAAGAGGGGAAACCAAGGAGAATGGATGTCGGAGGGAGGAACAATAGCCAACATGCTAGTAGCAAAAGCAAACACTGCTCCTGTAAAACAGGCAGTTTACTGGTGACGTAGACGGGTTAGGTTCTGGGAGATGAGGCAGACCATAGGCAATTTGCAGGTAGAAATGATAGCATTTGACTGGAAACATCAAGAGATTAGCTGGGTACATGCCAGGCAAATGGGTTATTTGCAGCAGAGAATGGAACATGTTGATAGGTGTGTATCAGGGGTAATACATGTACCATGGAAAATGCATCTGATTTACTGTGATTATTATGATGGGGATTAGAGATGCAATAGACTTGAAGAATAAAAACCTGAACACCAAGAATGTCCAAGGGACCGATGATGACTTCATATTTATAGATTTGGGGGTGGGGGAGTGGGGAGTGTGGTTAAGGCAAGCATATGAAATGTTCTTACTTGTAGAAATCTATCTGTCACCTAACTCTCTAGATGGATGTATGGAGCACAAGAAAGAATACATGGCAGAATA
Source organism: Microtus agrestis (assembly GCA_902806775.1). NCBI lineage: Eukaryota > Metazoa > Chordata > Mammalia > Rodentia > Cricetidae > Microtus > Microtus agrestis. The sequence goes on from CADCXT010001983.1 coordinate 130,666, forward strand.
TATTCTTTACCTGTGTTAGAAAACTGAATGATTCTGGGGCAAGAATGCAGAAACACCCTCACATCAGCCATTAGTCATCACGGTCAGGATCATGGAGTCAGCATTCCCAAAAGTAGCCCTCAACTCTGCTGTCTATTGACAGATGAGCCTCAAATTATTGCAGCACCTATGTGAATAATTTGCCACGATGATAGGTTTTCAGGGGATACCTTTGAGTATGCTTAGAACTTTCAGTGTGATAACTATAAAACCACATAGGTCATAATGTCACAGTTGTCTTCTTTTTTTAATTGTTGTTGCTGTGATAATACAAAGACCAAAACAAAGACCACAGAGGAATATTGCTTACTGCCACTCTTTGGCTAGTTCAGCTACCTTTCTTTTATCTCTTGAGCCCTTTGAATAGGAGTGGTGCTGCCCAGAGTAGGTTAGGTATTCCTGCATCAGTCTCTGACTAGTTCAGCTACCTTTATTGTATAGCCTGAGCCCCCCACAGTAGGTTGGTCCTTCCTGCATCAATTAGAAATAATGAAATCCCAACAGACATTTCGAAAGTATAGTCTCAGTGTAGCAATTTCTAATTGGAGTTCCCTTTTTCTAGGTGACTGTAGTTTGTGTCAACTTGAAAAAACCAGCACAAATGTCTTTCAGAAAAGCACTACTAGATAATTGCAGTGATATTTCATTTGTATTTTAATAAGTAAAGCTTGCCTGAAGATCAGAGAGTAAAACAGCAGCTCTAGTCAGCCTTACAGAAGAGGCAGTGGTGACACACACCTTTAATCCCAGTAACCACACTAGTTTGCCATAGAAACCAGGCAGTGACGGTACATGCCTTTAATCCCAGCACTAGAGAGCATTATAAGACCGAAGGAGACAGCTCTCAGTCAGCCTCATTCTGAGGATTCCTGGAGGCAGAATTGCCATTTTCCGGCTGAGGTAGAGGTAAGAGTCAGTAGCTGGCTGCTTTGCTTTGTTGGTCTTCAGGTTGAACCCTAAAACTGTCTCTGGGTTTTAAATAATCGTTCTATAGATAATAAAACGGATAGATACATAAGGTTAACCAGCATAAGACTAAGTGTGATGAGGTCTCCACATGTGTTTCCAAAGAGACTCAAGTTATAGATTAATAGTCATAGTACCTCTATTTACCCACAACCTATTAAGTACTCACTCTCACAGTGGAAGAATGCACATTTTTTTTTTTGTTTTTTGTTTCTTTGTTTTTAAGGCAGGGTTTCTCTGTGTAGCCTTCCTTGGCTGTCCTAGAACTCACTCTGAAGACCAGGATGGCCTTGAACTTATAGAGATCTGCCTGCCTCTACCTCCCACATACTGAGATTAAAGCTGTGTTCCACCAGTACCCAGCCAAGCACAGACATTTAAGAGAAGCTTCAGGACAAATCTAGAAGTCGAACCTATCACTTCTCCGTGGAATGCCACGAGGCTCACATTCTAAGAGACTAAAACACTCCACAAAGCAGATAGGCAGGCAGGCAGGGTGACAAAACTCAACACCACCAGCTCCCTCTGGAATATTGGAATGATATCTAGGAAACCAAAATTTAATTCTGAAAAAAATAAAGCAATAAATGAACAAATGAGTTGCACATCGTTGCGAATATCAACACTATTTAAATTTATTACAACACTGTTTAATTTATTACAAGGACCAATGACGATGGAATACCACGGAGAGTGCTGTCTGAAGAAAAGTTGCTATGCATGCACGCACAGCAGGCTTTGCTAAGACCAGAGCTGAAATTCATGAATGCACACTATTTGGTCCTTCTGATTCAGGACAATGGAAAATGGAAATAACCCTGGACAATGATAAAAATAAAAATATAAGCATCTAAAAAGAGTTCAAGTAAATCTGAAATATCATATCAGCACAAATTTATGTAAGCAGCGAGAAAAATCTGTTCAAGAAATTGTATCAAAACTACCTCCACCAGCCCTACAAGAACCACAGTCCTGCTTTCTGAAAAGTGGGTGGGTCCTTTTCAGACCCCTCAGTGCAGCTAGCTATAAGTTACCACACAAATATATTTAATTCTAAATAATCAAGAAGCAAGCATGTGCACAACATTGTGCACCAATGAGTCAATGAAATAGTGCAGAAAAGACATGCATTAGTGTGATGTATGCTGCACTTCATGCTGCAATGGTCGATATGCACCAGACTCCGAAAAACGCGGGATAAGAACCAAGAATGCATTCAGAATCATTTTGGAATGCATTGATTTCTGTGCTTTAGCAAAACGTTATTCCATGTGGGGGCTTGTTACTCTGAGTTTCTCTTCCCTGGCTCTCCCCATGGATGAAGAATTTGATTCTATTTCGCCCCTCCCAACCAGTGCTTGCGGATTGCCTGAGAAGGCCAAGGCAGCCCGCTCAGCAGCAAGGAACCCTAGCAGGCTGCGCAGGAGCTATATATAGCTCCACCTTGGAGATGTGCATACACAGGCACACGTACAGATGCCCATGCTGGATTTGGCATGAAAAACAGGACAGCCAGAAATGGCTACACCTCTCACTTGCTTCTTTCCCACCATTCCTTTTTTTTTTTTTCAGGAATTTTCCCAGCATGGTATCTGATCTCCCCGCAATTCTTCTCCCGCCTGCTACCAGCAATCTGATTCCAGTAGGAATCGGCACTGAGCCAACTCCTAGTTCCCAAATACGGTCACCCAGGGAGGATGCTATAGGGTCCATCCTGACACAGTCATTTGACTAGATGAAGTGGTAGTTCCTGGTGGGAAACAGGGAGGCAGGCAGGAAGCTACCTCTCTGCCATGCCCAGTCCGCAGCACTTCGTGAAGGGGAGACCCTGGCTTTTCCTCAGACTGGATTAATCAGAAAAATGCCTGGATTCTTCCCAGTCCCCACGCCCAAGGGGAGCTGGCCCTTAAACTGGGGACACCCCAGCCCCTGCCTCCCTTACTGCAAGTACCGGCAGCCAGAGCTGTTCTGGAGAGTACCCTGCAGGTGCGGGGGAGGGGAGCAGGCGGCGCCTGGCGTGCTGAGCAGTTGAGATGCAGAGAGGACCTGCGGTTCCAACAGCTGTCACGTCTCCACCCCCAGGCCCCAGCCTCTTCGTCAGGGCAAACCCCAGGCCCGACCCCGCAGGCAGCCTCAATGACTACAAACAAAGTTGCCCAGACGCATTGCCCCTCAGGCTCCTCTCAGCAACCCTTCCCGGTGCGTTGCCCCGGCTCCAGCATCCGACCACCCCCTCCATCCCATCTTCTGATTGGTGTCATGGACGTTGAGGTGACAGCCACAGCGACCCGGGGAGCCGGGGGGGTAAGCAGGGCGGGGCAGGGGCTGGGTGGCCTCTGGGAAGCATGCCTTCCCTGCGCTCTGCAGAAGGGCGAGCCTGCCTCCTACCTGTTCCCCACTCCTGTCGCCGCTGCGCTGCCTGGCCCTACAGCTTTCCCGCTCCTGCCGCCGCAAACAGCTGGGAGCGCATCTCCCACCGGCGCCACTCCTCGCCTAGGCGGAGCCCACCCTAGCTACTTGACAGCAGAAGCCGGGGCCTCAGAGTGCAGTTATTGGGGCCGCAGGGAAAGGGAGGCGGGGACCGGAGAGAAACCTGCACCATTGATTGGACAGAGGAGATGTCATTCTCAACTCCAGGGTTTCTGTGGACTCACAGCTTCTGAACCTTTGAAGTCCGTGGTTCCAAACCCTTCTGCTTCTTGGTCAGAGAGCTTTGGAGGAGGGAACCTGCTTTGAGGACCCATCATAAAAGGCTCCAAGAGGGAGGGGGGGATCTGACAAAACCAGACTCCGGTAACTCCTGGAGATTTAACCAGGGATACCACCAGGGGCAAAGACTCTATACAGATCATGTACTTCAGTGAGGAACCAAAAAGCAACAAGATGCACAATTAAGTGGAGAGAAATCACAGAAATATCAGAACTGGGGACTTTTGTCTCATTCCAGTTCCCAGTCATTGCCCAAATACACCACGGAAGTTTTCCTTATATTAAAAAGCAGAAACTCTTTACTTCGTGTGGCGGAAAATAGTCCATATAGGATCCAGTATTTTAAATGGGAAGACACTATAAAGCAAACTGTCAGAGTAAAGCAAATTGAGGCATTTGCCGTTAGCAGTTCCATTAGCAGCCAGTTCTTAAAATAATGGCCACCATACTGACTGATAACCCGTCTCATGTTCTTAAGTCTGAATACACAAAACCGGACAGCTAGGTGGTTGCGAGACTGCTTTTCAGCGGGCAGAGTGTCTTTGTGTGCCTATGTCATCTCTCCTGTCTGTCCAGGTAGAACCAGAAAGCTATGAAACCCCGAGGGACGCCTTAGTGGAAGACCAGGAAGAGACTGGAAACAGACTTGAAATAGAGCATGTGTTCTCTCAGTACCTAACGAGGGAACAAGATACCCTCCTCCTCTTTAGAGCCCAATCCATCTTCCACCTTGGTAACTTAGCCATCCTAACGCATGCTGAACATAAGCGAAAACTCATGATCATGAGTTCATGAACGGCTTGCCCCCTGGACTGTTGTTAAAAAGAAGGCTGGTGCTACCAAATGCTAAGTACAGACACCCAATATTCAAAGTTTTTAGTGCCATCAAGGTCTACCTTGTATATTCTCTTCATAGCCCTGGAAGACTCCAGGGTTATAAGGAACAATAGATACATTGTTATTATACATATATACTGTGTATGCCCGGAACCCTCTTGCCACAGCTACAAGTGTCAAAGCCTCCAGAGTCATGTTTCCCCATAACATGCCTGATAGTCTTGTATCCTCATCTCCAGGACGTTCCAGCTTTCCCAAGGAACTGCACAAAATTCTTGGATTACTGGACACTTGTCCTGTGCCTTATTCTCTGTGTGGTGTACCAGAACTCGGCAAGAATGAGATGTAGATCTTGCAGAGGGAATCCAGGGGGACAAAATTAGCAAACAGCTTAGTTAGGGAATGCACTTTCAATATTAGTATCTCTCAATTGCTCAATAAATCTCAATTAGCTGCCTTCCACTACACTCTCCTCCAGGAAAGAGAAAGCGTAGAATGAAATGAAAGGAAAAAGAAAGAAAAAAAAACCACCAAGCACTCAAGTTTACAAGAGCTGAACAGAATACTAAAATCTCCACCATGCCATCATCTTATCCTTCCATTCATTCCTTTAATGAGTGCTAGTATTGTAAATATTGTGGAGGGTGAGATAAGATAAACAAGCTGTCATTTTTTTTCCGAGCATACAATGCTGGTTGTGCATTTCTTGATCTAACGAACATAAGCACAAGCACACAAAGAATTATGAATAGCATTCAGATTATTTCTATCTCATCAGGCTCATGTACTTTCAAATAAAACAGACGTTTTCCAGGTTTTGTAATGGCTTTTTGCAGAGAGCAAAATCTGTACATCTGTTCATGGCATACCTATATTTCTATTTACATAAAAACATGATCAATGCCTGCTGTACAGGGGTTTGTCTTTTCCAAATCACTTTCTCATGCTCTGTGCTGTCACAATTATAAGCTTAAGTATAATAGTCATACTTGCACAACAGGACTAGATACTCACACCCATAAACATCTAGATACAAGCTGAGCCTGGATTATAAGACTAAACCATCATTATTTTTTCCACTCCATAACTTTATCTGGTATGGGTCCTGTACAGCTCTTGCCCTTTCTCCTCCCAGAATCATCTGCATATTGAAGCTTTTTTTTTTAAAAAAAAACAATTAAATTGGCATATTCCCCTTGCCACATTTATAAAGCATATGAAAGTATGCGTTTGCATTAGAGATTATTCAGGACACAATCAGTTTCTAAGCTTGGGGTCTGCTTCTAGAGGCTGTAATCATAGCCAGTGGGCCTGGTATTGAGGCGTGAAGAAAGCTGAGAAGCAGTGAGTAGCTATGTGGGCAGGTGTGCATTCATGACAGTTTCCCCACTGACTGAAGGAGGGAATTGTTATACATGGTCTGGATTGCCTCACCCTGGCAACATGGTGGATAATATAACTGGACATCTTTGGCTTTCTCAATGGATGATCCAAGCTAGTAAGCAACCAGAGTTCTGCCTTCTCCTTCCTGGGGCTTACCATTGCCCAACTGCTCTTGACTCTGCTGGGTCCCAACCCCACCCCAGACCCCTCCTTTCTTTCACACTGCATTGACTGTCATTCTTCAAGCATTCTAATTTCCTCCACCACTGACTGAATCTCAGAGAGAGTTAAGGAAACCACAACAGCATCCCAGCTTTCCCCAGGGAGTTCTCTCTTCCTCTCTCCTCTGCTCCGCCCACCAATTCCTCACTTGGAAGCTTCCCAGGGGAGCAATTCCCAACACAGCCTGATGTGACAAAGAAGAGGGGAGTAGATAAAGGCATGTTTTTGCTTTTTTGTTTTGTTTGGTTTTCCCAATCAAAATTCAAGGCTGCACTCAGCACCTCGGTACAGCAATAGACATTCTGCCCACTGGTTTGAAGAGTCCTGCTGAACACGCCCTGCAGCATCTCCTCTGCCTGCAGTGTGTCTCAGCCCACAGCATCTCAGATCTCATCAGCCCACTGACCTAGCTTTTCAGAGCCAATTGGGAACTCCGCAAGGAGATACACACAGCAATCAGGAAGCATTCAACACAAAGCCAAGAGCAAACACATACACACTCTCTGTGAGTGTGAGGTGTTGGGGAGACAACACTACCAAAATGGTTTGCAAATACTTTACATTGGAAATTCTGTCAACAAGCCTCTCTCCAGGAGCCATTACAATTTTCCTAGATATTAAGTGTAAGGTCACAATTCCTTTTGTTTTGGAAGTGACTGCTGTGTCCCCAAAATACAGGCTTTCAGAAAATCCACCTGTTTTTATTACTAGAGGATTCTTATACAGCTGCCATTGTTTGACAATGACCTACTGATTTCTTTTTACTATTACCTCATATCTATAATAGAAATCAGTGTATAATGTAATAAAAATGTAACAAAAGACCTGTTACTTCTTAGTCAAATCCTTGTCCTCAAAAATCTTTCAACTCATAGATCTAAAAGGAATGGGCACCTGGGTAATTTAGTGTCAAGTTGTGGTTTTATTCTGTTGTTCCCCAATAGTTGGAGGTCAGACACTATTAACCAACTCCAATCCTCAGCCATAATAAATACACTCTTTCCCTCAATTTCAACTGCCATTTTAGACACCACACATCCTATTTTCAGAATAGCTCTTCAAAATAATGGCTACTTCTATCATCTGTAGTAGACAGAGAATTGAACATTAGGCATGTGTCATTGTTCATTTTTGTGCTGCTAGCGAAATTCCTGAAAGTGGGCGATTTGTGAGGAGCAGTATGGATGTTGTAAAGCCCAAACCTTGTATCTGGAGAAAGCTTTATGCTACATCATGCCAAGAAGGCATGAAACCAGCCGGAGGGGGAAGTTGCACGAACTAACCTTCAGTTGAGCCCTCTTGTAGTGTGACTCATCTTGTAGCTACAATAAAATAGCCAACAAGAGCAATGAGAAAGGACAACTGTTTGTTTTGACTTGCAGTTTGAGGCTACAATCGTTCCTGGTGAATAAGTCATAAGGACAGGCACTCAAGGTGCCTGGTCACATGGTTCCTCAGTACGGAAGCAGAGAACTCAGCTCATTTTCTGCTTATCCAGGCACAGCTCACAGAATGTTATCACCTATATTTTGGATGGTGTTCCTACCCCAGTGAACCCAGTCTAGATAAGCTCCCAGATATTTGCCAGGAGATTTATTTCCAGAGCAATTCTAGATCCTGTTAAGTTGACAATCAAGATTAGGCACCACATCACTCCATCAATGACTGACCTAGTCCTGCAGGACAGTGTCAGTCCAATTCTGGGGGCTGTCTCTGCACATCATTGCCTATAGTGGTCCTTAATGATTCTGTGCACTAGACACTGGGCTTCCAACTGTGAATGTGGACTTTCTAACTTTCTATAAGCCATATTTGATTCTATGTTACTGTTTGCTGAGTTTATCAATTATTTGCTTTCTCTTGCTTACTTTTGATTTAATATCCCCTTTCTGTCCTCTTGAAATAGAACACATCACTGGATTTCAGTCTTCTTTTCTGCAAAATATTTGCCTTCAGTGAAAAATTATTTTATTATTTAGTAATGTGTGTGCACATGCATGCATCGATGTGTGTTTGCATCTCTGTGTGAGTATGTGCACACATGTGTGCAGTTGCCTGTGGGGACAAGATACTCCCTGGACTATTATAGCTACACAGAGTTGTGAGCTGCCTGACATAAGTGCTGGAGATTGAACTAGGGTCCTCTGGAAGAGCAACAAGTGCTCATAAGCACTGGGCCAATGCTCCAGCCTCTAATTTCAGTTCAGTATATCTAGAAAGATTTACTACATCTTTCTATACACATAAAAGAAAGAGTTGGTTTGGGAGTTATGGGCCCCAAGAGTTAGAGTTCATGATGGTGGAACAAGGTAGCAGCAGGCCAACAGCTGGAGCAACAGCTAAGAGCACACATCTGGAGCTGTTTGCCAGAGGCAAAGATGTGTGTCTTAACATCAATTATTATTTGCTTCAAACACTTTCTAATCTCTTGTTTAGGGTTTGCTGTGGACTGCTCTTGTTTGTGGGTTATGGAGTGCTGGACACTAAAGTTATGTTAGCTAGGCAAGTGCTCTCCCACTGACTATATCTGGAGCCCTGTGTTTCTTCTTGACTCTAAAATAATTTAAATTTATATCACTGCATAAATGTTTACTTACTTACAGTTTACCCTTTGCTTTAGATTTATATATATTTATTTGTTATTATTAATTTTATAAAGTTTCCCCTTCTTTAATCTTTTTTGTCAGAAAGATATCCTATAGATGCTTAGACTGTAGCCAAAATTTTCATCTTTTATATTTGCCCTCATAACTCTTGAAAATATAGAGAATCAGCTTCGAGTGACAGAAGGTGTCTGCTGTTGGAGTGCCTGGTTTATAGACTGTGACTATATATACTGTAGAAGAAAGAAAGGCCTTCTGGGAATGGGAAGAAACACCTAGTAAAAGACAATGGTGAAGCTGAGGACTCCACTGAAGCATTTTGTCTTCAAGACAGAACCCAGGATCTTTCAGGCAGAATGGTTAACTCTCAACCAACATTAGCAGTGACAACAGCAAAAGGTACAATCAACGGAACTCCATGTGATTGACAAAGAAACCCAGAATAGACATCCAGAGAGAATCCTTGGGTTCAGAATTCAAATTCTATCTCCATCTTAAACTAATGAACTACATAAAAGCAGGGCTTGCTCCGGGCAGTTCAGATGTGACCAAGAGACTACAGCAGGCTGAAAAAAAAAATGACCTTCTGAATCGCTGAAACCTGTGACTTCTGCCTTCTCTAACAAAGTCTATGCAGGTGTGATTAATTCATGGCTCTTGAGACGGAAGATTATCATGGATTATCCAGCTGGAGGGCCCCAAACGCAATCACATGGATTCCTGTAAGAAGGAGGCAGAGAGGATTGTATTGCAGGGAACAGATGGCGGCGTGAAGACGCAGCAGGAGATGTTTGAGGCGCTGGCCATGAAGACTGCAGTGTACAGCCATCTGCCAGGGTCCCCAGCCACTGACAGAGGAGGAAGCTAGGTAGGGCAGCTCCTTCGATTTTCAGGACAGCTCTGCTCCCACCTTAACCGTGACCCAGCATTACTGGCTTAGACTATTTCCAGGACCTTGTGAGAATGAACTGTTGTTGAAAAATTTTTGTCGTTTCCAATGAGCAAATTATTGTTTATTGTTGTATCGTAATGGCAATGTGTTGGAGGAGGCCTAAGTACCTAATGTCAGCACTCAGATTCTAGCTGCCTGCAAAAGCCAAGTGTGGGTGTATATGGGTGAAAAAGTTAGGCTTCTGTTAAAACACAGCAAAAATATATTAATATTCCCTGGTAGCAGACACAGAAAAGAATACAGAATGCACCATCACCATGTCTATAGTGCATATTTTAAATGATTATTATTTAAATGCAGTAATTTTAAATTACTGGATTTAATTTCTAGGTAGCTCCTCACCTCAGCAACCTAAGACAAACAGATTTAAAAGATTATAAAAAGCAGGGAGATGTGATTCATACTTGAGCAAGAGGTCAGATACAATAGGAACAGGTCTTGAATGGTTGTCAGAAGTCTGCCTAAGGGCCAAAAGCCACGTGTGTCTATAAAAGAAGTTTTCCCCGTGAATATTCTGCACAGGTAGCATCAGCTTAGAGTCTGTCTCCTTGGCAATGAACACAATGTAATAAATCATGTTCATTATAGAAAGTATGAAAAGCTAAGAGAAATGATATTCGGAAAGAGGCCTATGCAGATTTGGGAGTTGCTACTGGATACTAGCTTTCAAGGCTTTTGTGACTTTCCCAAGTTTTCCAGTGTAAGGCTGACTAGTTCCAGTTGGAAGCCAGGTTACTTCATCACTCTCTCCAGCCTCCTCCACTGCAGTTAGGACATATTTATTACATGTTCAATATTTGTTTCTCTGAAGACATCCCTCATTATAAAGACATGTGGGACTTTATTTTCTCCCGGAGACCTTGGAGCCTGGGATTCCTTCTTTCTACCTGTTTCTAGATTTAAGTCCCACTGTATGTCAAAATGATTTCCTTATTAGCTGCTCCATCTTCACTTCCTATGGTGAGCTGACCCTTGACCATAAAATGTATGCACAAAACATTTAGGAACCATTTGAGACATAGACAAAAAGATCAGGCACCTAAGCAAAGCAAAGTAGCCATGGTGCCGGGCTTTCCACCTCCACGCCTGCTTATTTTCAACCTAGAAACTCCCTTCTCCCTCCACCCACCCTGTTTACAGTCCGATGTACTCCAACATTTGTTCAGCTGGTACTTCTCACATCTTTCTCTTCTCTGGTTTTTGACTCATCGTTTTTTGTAGTAGCCTATTTTGTTGCCTACATTTCCTAGTGTGTCTCTCTTCACGACAAAGCTTTTAAAGGCAAAACTATATTGATTGGTCAACTTTGCTGCTCAGAACTGAAATATAGCCCTTTCCCTCTGCCTTCTTCTGTTATATGTAAGAATCCTTCCTTGTCAACACTGTGGAGTTTGACACTTGAAAGAGGATACGTGCTGTGGTTTGGATACAACTATACCTGGAAGGCTGAAAGTCCTGGGAACATTTCCCTAATGTAGCAATATGGGAGGCAGTGGAGCATTTAACTGGAGCCTCTTAAGACATAACTTAGCTTAGAGATACCACCTATAGGCAGGATCAATGTCCACTTTGTTTACACAGTGTTTTCTCTTTCTCAGGACCGAATCACGTTTCTTCAAAGGACACCAGGCCTTTGGACTCCCCTATCCATGCTCCTTCCCTGTAATGCCATCCACCGGGACTCGTGACAGATCAAACTGCCTGAACTGAGGATGTTAAGCGTCCAACAAACACGATAAAAAGTAAAACATTTGTTTTTATGAAATACTCGGACTCTGATATTTTGTCTTAGTAACACAAAATGGACTTAGTAAATAATTGCAGAGATAAAATCTTATAGCTAAAAATTGTCCTTTATTTCACTTATAAATGAAATAAGAAGTATGTATTTTCATAATCAGCCTGAGTTATTGTAAGCACATTGTCTTTGTTGGGGTTTCTACTGTTGCGATGTAATGCCGTGACCAAAAGTAAGTTGGGGTAGTTCATTTGGCTTATATTTCCACATCACACTTCATCATCAAAGGAACTCAAACAGAGCAAGCTCCTGTAGGCAGGAGCTGATGCAGAAACCATGGAGGGTTACTGCTTACTGGCTTGCTCATCATGGCTTGTTAAATCTGCTTTCTTATAGAAACCAGGATGTCAGCCCAGAGATGCTAGTGCCTACAATGGGCTGGGCACTTCCTGATTGGTCATAATTATGGAGGTATTTTCCTAACTGAGGTTCCCCCTCTCAAATGACTTTAGTTTGTGTCAGGTTGACATTAAACTATCCAGCATATGTATATCTGCTATTTTTTATATTAATGCTGTATTTATTGAAGTTCTCATATGTTTATGAGATGATCAGGTTATAGATAAAGCTCTAACCTTCAGGCTGAGAGCACGTGCAGTTTGTCAGCATTCTGAATCCTTCCTAGGTGTTTCTGAAATGGAATGTGGCTACAGAAATGCAGCTTTCCTATAACCATTCCTATGAGGCTTAAGCAATGGCATGAGGAAGAACAGAACTAATATCCCGGCACACAAGGGAAGCACCAAGCTCGACTTGAGAAGAAACGATAGGGCCTCCTGCCAGATCTGAAGATTTGGCCGCCACTCAGTCTTCAGGTGAGAAACTATTTGCCTAGTCGTAAAGTGACAAAAATCATTCCACTTCCTGGGAGATTTGCTATTTGGCATCAAAACAAAATTGGCTCAACGCCTCGACTCCCTTCTAGCTGGTTGTCTGCCCCTTAGGCATTGCCTGATTAGAAAGACAGGTTCTATGGTGCATGAAACTGCCTAGCAAACCCTTCTACTTTCCCAGAATGCTTCGTGATTTCCAGAGTCGTGGCCTCTCTTTAAAATCTTGTCGGTTACTCTAGGTTCAGTAAGTAGTCCTTGTCCTTTGGAAAAGTCCTTTGTTGAGTAGCGTATTTTGATATAAATGCAAAAACATATGGCACAGAGCCAGGTAGGTCAAGAAAAGAGAAGGCACCATGGAGGTTTCTTTGGACAAATCTTGAAAGTGACAGGAGAGATTGAGGTATTTGGTGTGTGTCTCTGCTCTTGGGAAATGTACCAAAGGGGGCAACAAATTGATTCGGAAGTGCGAGATCCTAGAGCAAGGATGACTCTGTTCTGCAGTGCTCTGTGTGTCTTCTCCCATGGAAGTCCTTCCTTCCATGAAAAACTCTAGCAAGAGTCAGATGAGGAAAGACAGTTTCATCATCACAATATGATGGGATGCTGAGGCAGGAGGATCACGGGTTTGGAGCCAGCCTTAGCTACACAGTGAGACTGCCGCAAAAACAAATGAATGGATAAATCTTAATGATGAAATAAAGCCCTCTAATGGTTCCAGTTTGAGTGTTTGGTTTTCATTCTGCATGGTCAGACTCCTTCCTGTGTCTCTCAGCTTCTCAAGCCATTCATCCTTTGCTTACTTGCAGCCAACAGCTCTCTCTCATGTTCTCTAAATGTGCTAAGCTTAGTTGCTCTCTCTTCTTTTTTTAAGTTCTTTCCTCATTCTTCCGTTTTGGCTATGCGGGATGTTTTTAAAAATCTAATCTTTTTTAGTATTTTTTCCTTTGTTTTTGAGATTATAATGTAATTACATCATTTTTCACTTCTTTTCCTCCCTCCAAACCTCTCCCACACACCCTTCCTTCCTATCTTTCAAATTCATGGCCTCTTTTTTCAATAATTGCTATGACATGCATATATGTATATGTAGAAACACATATGTTCCCAAGAATAGTCTTCTCAGTGTATATAATATTACTTGTATATATGTTTTCAGGGCTGACCATTTGGTATTGGATAACCAATTGGTGTGCTTGTTCCTGGAGAAGACTATTTTCTTATCATTCCTTAGCTGCCGTAATTCTTTTACAGAGTAGAGGCCACATGGTGTTTCTCCTGTCTATTTAGTCAAGTCTATTGATGTCCTCATAAAAGAGGGGGTGGAAAGATGGTAAGAACCAGGGAATAAGTGAGTTTATTTTGAGATGGTGACTCCAAGTAATCTCAGACACTATACCCATAAGGTCTCACCACCATGGCTGTTCAATTGTAATATTAAATGGCACCGTCAGAGATGTCCTTCTTGACAATACTGGTTAGCTGGGCAGTGGTGGCACATGCCTTTAATCCCAGCACTCGGGAGGCAGAGGCTGGTGGATCTCTGTGAGTTCGAGGCCAGCCTGGTTTACAAGACCTAGTTCCAGGACAGGCACCAAAGCTACACTAGTCAAGTAGACCCAAATAGGCATCCTCTGCCACATCATTCTTTTGCTTTCCCTTCATGGCATTTTAAGATAATAAATATAATGTTGGCTATCTATTTAATTTGTGTATTTTCCTGCTTCCTACAATAATCTACAGAAAGACTCTTAGGGACAGGGGCCTTGCTTCCTTCACAACTCTTTCTCCTTCTCTAGGGTGGTGCAGCACATGCTGTGTTGTATGTTCCCCTTGTCATTGCTACAACCTCGATGGAATGGTAATAGAAAAGCAACATTTCTGGCCACATTCCCTTCAGAAACATTCAGCAAGAATTTAGATATTTAGTGGAAATAACTACCACCAGTAACAAAATCTGCAGAAAAGAAACAACAGACTTAAATCAAGTCAAGAGAGAAATTTAAGAAAAAGATAATCCATCTCATACAAGATAGATTACAAAGTGGTCACATGTAAGAGATTGGAGTGAAGATTTAAAAGTGTCGTTAAATAAGAACAAAGCCACAAACTCATGGGAATGGGCTTACGAAGACAATAAGGTGAAGACAGAGACTCCAGGTGACACAGAAGATGAAGAAAGTTCAACACAGAGACGGAAAACCAGAGCACAAAATGGAACAAACCCTAAAGATAGTTGAAACTTTAATCTGACAAATATTTCAAAGGAAAACTTTAATCTAAAAACTAATGGGGCTGAAGACACAGCTATGTGGAAGAGAGCTGCCTAAGCAAATGTGAAGTCAGGCCTGAGTTATAAAGCCCAGCACTCAAAGAAAAACCAAAAGCTAGGAGGAGGGGACATTGACGTCTGTAACCTCAATGCTTGGCCAGAATGAAGGCTCAGAGTAGCCTGGAGCCAGGAGAATTGAGTGCTAGTTGCCAGCCTAGTCCCAGGTTCTGGGGGAAAACTTTGTCTCAAGGGACTAAGCCAGAAAGAGATAATGCAAGACACCCAATAGCCTTTTCTGGCCTCTAGAAACATCACACATTTACTTCATTCACACACATATTCACACACACACACACACACACACACACACACACAACCCATGTGTGTCAGGTAAAGTTGAGCACCCTAATTATTAGACTTTAAAGACAAAAATAAAATCATCAGGATTCTCAGATAAAGCATGTCTTATAGAGCTGTAGCTACATTTGCCTATCATGTGGGTTCAGTCACAAAGCATTGAAACTACAAAATAAAATGCTAAATCTATCAGGCTGATAG
The DNA here is from genome assembly GCA_902806775.1 of Microtus agrestis. NCBI lineage: Eukaryota > Metazoa > Chordata > Mammalia > Rodentia > Cricetidae > Microtus > Microtus agrestis. The sequence continues at coordinate 145,835 of CADCXT010001983.1, forward strand.
CAGAGTTATGAAGCAACATAAATAAAATTCAAGTATAATTATTTTTTTTCTTATTTTTAAAATTGTTTTTATTTTTCTCCACTTTTTTCCCTTCCTCTTTCCTCCCCTTCTCCCCTCTCCCATCATCCCCATGCTCCCAATTTACTCAGGAGATTTTGTCTTTTTCTACTACCCACGGAGATTAGATCCATATATGACTCTCTTAGGGTCCTCTTTGTGTCTTGATTCTCTGGGATTGCGTATTGTAGGCTGGTTTATCTTTGTTTTATGTCTAAAAGCTACTTATGAGTTAGTACATATGATATTTTTTTTTCTGGGTATGGGTTACCTCACTCAATATGATGTTTTCTAGATCCATCCATTTGCCCACAAATTTCAAGATGTCATTTTTTATTTTTTCTGCTGTGTAGTACTCCTTTGTGTAACTGTACCACATGTTTTCTTATCCATCCATTAGTAGAGAGGCGTTTAGGTTGTTTTCAGGTTTTGGTTATGAAAAATAATGATGCTATAAGCATAGCTGAGCACATGTCCTTGGTGGTATGATTGAGCATCCTTTGGGTATATATCCAAAAGTGGTATTGCTGGGTCTAGAGGAAGGTTGTTTCCTAATTTTCTGAGAAATCACCATACTGATATCCATAGCAGCTGTACCAGTTTGCACTCCCACCGGCAATTGATGAGTGTTCACTTTATTCTACATTCTCTCCAGCCTAAATTGTCATCATTGGAAAAGAAGATGTCAAACTCTCACTATTTACTGATAATATGATAGTTTACATAAATGACCCCCAAAATTTTACCAAGAAATTTTTAAAACTCATGAATGCCTTCAGTAATGTAGCAAGATACAAGATTAACTCAAAAATAAAATCAGTAGCCCTCCTTTACACAGATGATAAATGGGCTCAACGAAATCAAAGAAACATCCTTCATAACAGCCACAAATAACATAAACCAACTCTAAATCTAGGGGTGATTGGAGCCAAGCACCTGACTTACTGGCAGGCTACACATCCTTCAAGTTCCGAGGCTGCAAAGCCAGGGAGGTTTAGAGAAGTTCTTCCTGGTGTTTTGTCCCCTATAGTTGTTCACATGTCTGTTACAAGACAAACTTCCTCAAAGCAAACATGACTGGAGAAGACTGTATAAAAAGACAGAGTTAATTCCAAGATGGAAGGAAAAACACCATCAAACCAAATCATCATTGCCAAGTTAACTAGAACAAGCCAATAATTAAAGGAAGCTTTTTTTATTTGTGCCCACGGTTTGCCTTGCCTAAAGTGGGGTTTGAGAGGTAGGCATTTGATGTGAGGAAGACAAGCCTTCTATAGCTCAGGAGTAAGGGGTTTCCAATTGAGGAATTTGGTGGTGGTGGGAAATAGACCAGGTTATTGGAGTAGGACAGACAAGTTATTCCTAACACCCTCTTGAAACAAAGACATGATTGCAAGGTGGGCATGACAAGGTAGCCACAACAATAGGTAGTCACAACAAGGTCATCACAGTCATCCTAAGATAGTCATAGAGGGTCATAAAATCTTGTGAAGCACAGGTAGGATTGCAAAATGTTTGTAAATAACTTTATGAAGCAAACACATGATTATCATTCCTGAAACAGGCAGTACAGAACCTTTGGTAGTTAAGCTTTCAGGTAGAGGATAGCCCATTTCTTGAGAAATAGGAATGAGCCTAGATTGTTTATACTATAAGATGGCTTTTAAGTCTAAGATGCCAGCATGCAGGTAGGTGAGATGAGCAGGGCCTTTTGTCCTTAGGAAAGAAATGCTCTGACGATATGGGAAAAGAAAGGAGCCCCTCACTCAGAATCTGGTTGAAGCCTCCTGGTAGCTAAGAATCAAGAAGGCCTGTACAATTAGCACTTACTATAGGGATTGCTGACAAAAAGCATACTCCTCTCTTACACAGGCATTTTATGTTAAAATAACAATCAACCGGATTGAAGACTTAAATGAGTTCGCTATTGGGTATTTGGGTTCTCTTTTGTGAGCTCTTAATCTAATTAATAAACTATTTTTAAAGCAGATTCATTGGAAAACTTAAGGGTCATTTTAATAGCATTTGAGAGAAAAGTAATAGAGCAAGAAAGCTATAATTTTCAAGATGTCCAAAACATGAGTAAGAGCAGAGCAGAAAGTCAAATCTATTGATTAAGGTCAGCAACAGTGACCTACATGCAGTTATAGAAATGAAAGGGTTGGGGCTGAGGCCTCAGAGATACATCCAGAGAACCTGGGGTGTTTTAGAGCAAGAATGCTTAGAACTTGAGCTGTGTGCAAAGAACAGGATTAAAGGGAACAAAGGAAGTCAGGGCTCGGGAAACAGGCAGGATTATCAGAGCCACAAGCTCTGAGGATTTATTCTTCAGGGAAGCCGCACTTAGGAGAAGGAATAGCTTAGGAAAGTTGGTTTATGTTTCATGGAACTGAATTTTACATTTGTGTTCCCTAATAAGAAATTATTGCTGAAATAGAGAGTATTTGTGCATCTAGGTCACGTATTATGCTAATGGACTTACAGGAAAAATGTCCCCATCCTGACAGGGAAGACACATTTCTTCATTTCTCCTTGAATCCAAATGAAAATTGTTTATGAGATGTACAACCTCTCCATGAAATGTTACATATGCATATTTCTAAGGGGAATAAAGTACAAATATTCCCACCTGGTTTGATTTCTGCTGCTGTGATAAAACACTGACCAAAATCAACTTGAGGAGGAGATTTCTTGACTTGATCTAGGGAGACTAAGGCAGGAAACTGAAGGCAGGGACCTAGAGGCAGGAAATCAAGCAGACACCACAGAAGAACACTGTTTACTGCCTCGCTTTTAGACTTACATTCGTCTGTCTTTCTTAGATAATCTGGGATCACCTGTGTAAGGAAAGTACTACTCACAATGGACTGGACCCTTCTCCATCGTTTTAGCAATCAAGAAAATGCCCTCTCAGACAAGTTCATGGGCCAATAGGATGGAAGCAGTTTCAATTGAGATTCCTCTTTCCCAGGTGTCTCCAAGGTGTGCCAAGTTGACAAAAACTATCCAGCACATTTGGTAGTGAATTTACATATGAATTTTATGAATTAGAATAAAACTTTTTGAGAAAATGTAGTCAGGGTTAAAATAGGTAAATAACAGGACACAGTATCTCACCTTAGAGATATTTAAAACCATACAAGAGTCCAATAAAATTATAACTGATATTTGAGTTATATTTTCATTTGTCTGAATTTTTAAACTGCTTATTTAATGTATTTTGAGACATGAGCAAAGTATTTTTAAGTTTCTAAAAATACCCTTAAAATGTGTTTTTTAAAGTTGAACAAAATAATTGTCAGAAAACATCTAACAGTGAGACACAAAATTATCTAGTCAGAAGCATAAAAAATATTCCATGGTAGAATTCAATGTTGGTAATAAAATGTAACTGAAACACAATTTGCAATATCTCGGCTTCAACCACCCACCCCAACCCCGCCCAAAAAAAATTTACCAACCACATAGTCAGGAAAGCCTTTGGGAAATGGGAAATAGTTACCTACAGTCAGTCAATAATCTTTTTAACCCTTGCCTTTAAATAATGTTCAGGCATTATTGTTAAAGAGTTATCCCTAAACTTTCAAAAGTCATAAAATAGAGTAGAACTTGGGCAGCTTGAAATTCAGTTCCAATTCAACTGGTGAGCCCTGGAGCAGCCACTAGGTGACAGATTTCCTTAGAGGGAATTCCACAAATCTTCAAGGCAAATGCTCGCCCAAGCTTGTAAACCCAGTGTCCACTATTGTCTGAGCAACTTCATGTTTCTCTGCAGTGTACCCAAGTTCAAGAATACTCAGGTTTGGTGCCAGAAATTACTTTTCACTTTCTCCTTTGTTGTCCTGACTTTTCAATTCTCATCACCTGTGGAAATAAACAAATCAGCAGTGAGACCTTTCCATGAAGCCTAAAGTGAACTGGTGCTCCTGTTTGCAAGAGGAGCACAAATCTATGTGCTCGGAAGCTTCAAGGATCAAGGTCAACAAAGGTGAAAAAGAGGCAGCCTCCATCTTCTTCCCCATCTTTCTCTTCTTAACGTGGTGTCTTAGGGTTTCTACTGCTGTGAACAGACACCATAACCACAGAAACCTTTTATAAAGAAGACATTTACTTGAGAGAGCTCACTAACAATTTCAGAAGTTCAGTCCCTTATCATGGCAGAGAGTATAACAGTGTACACCAACAGAAGAGGTGCTTGCTACATTTTGATCAGAAGGCAACAGGAAGTGGACTGTATCTCGAGTGAATCTTAAGCAAAGGAGACCTCCAAGGCCACCCCCCACAGTGATGTACTTCCTCCAACAAGGAAGTACATCACACCTCCCAAGAGTGCCACTCTCTGTGAGCTTCTGGGGGCTGATTACATCCAAACTACCACAGTCAGTGACAATTGAAGGCTACAGTGTAAACTGAGAAAAAAATAAAACCTGTAGCATCCAATTTAATAAGTGTGTAACACATAGTGCTCTTACTTGAAGGATATGCAGAAATTTCCATTTTTTTCCAAAGTTTCCTCTTGAACAGTTTGTACCATTTGCCAAGCTATGGGAATCAAAGGCAAGTTCTTCCTTCTCTGAAGAGATAAAAACCAGCCTCCAGACTATCTCCAGGCCTCCTACTGGTTTCCATAGAACCCTGGTGTTGATGAGGCAAAGCCATGTTGCTATGGCAGTTGTCCCATGTCCATCCTAAATAGGTCATGGTACTTTAACTAAACAAGCATTTAAAAAATTGAGTACTGAACTTTTCTATCAGAAACATTAAAAAAAATGCTGCAAATAATATACCAGGTATTGACTGTATGAATACTAACATCCCAAACTAGAGTCCAACCTGAAACAGAAGGCACATTATCTTGCTGACTGGTATTTATATATAATACAGAGCAGCAAACAGCAATGCAGTAGGAGTGGACTTTACCATAGCTACCCCGTTTGATGAAGTGCATGCATGTTCAGAAATGTGTCTCCAGGTTAGGTGTTTATTTACCCGCTACTATGCAATGCAATGATATTTCATAAGTAGACAGTAGGAAAAAAGAAAGTTAAAACAACGTATACCAATAGATAGATCTTCTATAATGCACATTCCCTTTAATTTTGTCCATTCGGGTATTTTTTTTTCACTATTGCTATCCACGCCTCCTCTTTTCCTTAAGAAAATGAAACAGAAGAGTAAACTGATAGGCAATAGCTGTCCTTGGACCAATTACATGTTCGGCGAGAAATACATTTCAAACCACAGGATGTCCAACATTTTGGCATTCTTGCCAACCCTGCTATTTCCTACCTTCTTGGCCCCTGGTATTTTCAGTTCCAACTTCACAGCTGCCCTGACTTTCTTGTGTCCTCCAGAGCCTCTGCCAGCATTTCATCAGACAGCAGTGACAAGATGATAGCTTCACAACGTAAACAGATCTTGCTTCAGAGACCAAAGTTTTCATAATAATATTGCAGATCTCCAAAGAGGAAATTTAAACATTCCTCATGGTCCAGAAGAGTCTAGAATTTAGCCTCTGCCTATACCTAAGAGAATGCAAAGCAGAGCTACCACGATGACAAACGGAAGATAGGCTGCAAATGCTCCTGCAGAGTAAATCTGAGTGAAAAACTTAGGGTACCTTTTTATTGGAAATGTGATTCTCTAAATAAGGAAATAGGTATATAGGGATCAAAAAGGTACAAAATGATTCATAAAAATATTTTTTTTTCTGATCAGAGGTCAAATAATTATTTAGCATACATGTAATTAAAGCATTTTGTATATGTTGATTAAAGAAAATGATTTTGAAAATGACTTATCTTTGCACGATTTTAATGTAAATTTTCCTGGTTAGTCAGGTCAAACTGAAAGACAAGCTTCAGCTTTCATTGAAGTAGTTGGGGTTGTCTTCAGTCCTACATGAACATTTTCCACAGTCACGTTTTTAAATAAAGTAAAGTTATCCTAGAGAACTTTGAATCAACATATTGAGGCAGAAATATCAGTCAAGTGATAAAAATAAAGACATGTGAGAAGTCCCTAAAAACATAATAAAAATCCAGGGCTCATACTTTCTCAGAAATGTTACTACTCAAGCCTTTGAAAACATGGGCATCATTTCCCCTTCAAGTTTTTCAATAGATCAAAGGGGTATCATAGAAATCCTTAAACAATATTGACAAGACAGTGGTTCACTCTCCACAAACACGCAGCAAGACCCTATTGCTGAGGATAACATCCCCATACCTCATTAACAGTGGAGAAGTAGAACTGGTGTCTCTCCTACATTCCAGAGTCTTTGGTATTGGAAGGTACTCTGCATGCTACTAAGGAAGAAATGTAAAGACCAAACCAGCCACAAAACCTTTGGTCTACGATCTGTCCTGCCTACAAAATATGCTAGGGTAATGGTAGCACAAAACTGCTGGAGAGCAGCTCCAGCCGGGGTTCAGGTTCCAAGGAGACCGTGTGGACGCCAGGAGAAGGGAGAGACTGACATGAGCTGATGGTGAATCGGGATAGCTGCCACTTTATTGAAAAAAAGGCTATACATTTTATTTTCTACAATTTCACAAAAGATTAAATGGGAGAGAAGGGGCGTGTGAGCTGAGTCATAGCTTGTGATAAGGGACTGAGGAAACTAGTATTGACCTTTACAAGTTAACAGGTACCACAGTCACAGGTTAATGGAAGGGCCACCAGTTCCTCTTGCCGGATATAAGAATGATTCCTTTTCTAGGAAGCAGAAACTGTCTTCAAGCCCCTGGGGTAATGGAAACTTTTGTCTAAATGCCTGACCTTGGCAAAAGGGACTTTCCAGGGGGAATGGGGTGGGGGGAAACACACCAGACACTACATTATAAAATATTGCAGGTTTTTTTTATGATTTAGTTTACATGTTTTCAAACAGCTAAAGCTGAAAGTGAGCAAAGACAACGCTAGAAAAATATTACTGTGACCCGCAGTAGCCCTTGGGAATTTATAAATCATGATTATCAAATATACCGTATCAAGCACGTTTTAGTTATCTACATTTTCTAACAGCCATGTGTTAACTTGTGTGGGAGTAGTTAGAGTCATCACTTTGTATGCTTACATGTGGTGGGGAATTTTTCCAAAGAATTATTTTCTTTATAGAGTCTGCCGTTTTATACATTTTCATCCTGTAAATCCCATAAAAAACTTCCCAAAGGAAAAGGCATAAGGGAATTTCTGTTGCACATAGTAAGAATTATTAAAAATGAAGGTAAAAGGGTGTGGGAGAATTGTGAGCTAGTCAAAATGCTGGAACTTTGCCAAACAGCAGTGGTTGCTATTTGGCCCATGCCACAAAACTTATGGGAGTAACCATCCAATCTACTTAAGGTCTGTTTCATAAGATGGCACCCATGAACCCAACACTGCTTGGGTGACCAAGAACCAGAGATTAGACAGCCTAGAGCCCTAAAGTAAAACCAATAATAATAATAAAGGTAACAATACACCGACTCCTAATGAATCTTTGTTCTATAGCAAATGGAAATAAATACAGAGATGCAGAGACCACAGCCAGACACGAGAGAGGGAGAGAGGGAGAGAGAGAGAGAGAGAGAGAGAGAGAGAGAGAGAGAGAGAGAGAGAGAGAGGACCTTGGAACACATAACTCTAAATGGGATATCTCCATCAAATCCCTCCCTTCAGAGATCAGGGAATCCTATGGAAGAGGAAGCAGAATGAGTGTAAGAGCCAGAGGGGATGGAGAACCTCAGGAGAACAAGGTCCTCTGAATAAACTGAGCAAGGCTCAGATGAGCTCACAGAGACTGAAGCAGCAAGCACAGAATCAAGACTAGTCTGCATCAGGTCCTCTGAGTATATATTATAGTTTTCAGTTCAGCATTTTTATGATACTCCTGGCTGTGAATGAATGGGTCTCTGATTCTTGTACCTTCTCTTGGGATTCTTTTTCTTTTATTGGTTTGCCTTGGCCTACTTCAAGGTGATGGTTTTTGTTTTATCTTTTTTTTTGTTATAGTTAGTTATTTTTTAGAATTCTGTTCTTTTCTAATGAGAGACAGGAATGGGGAGTGGATCCAGATGAGTGGGGATGTGGAGAGGAACTGGGAGGAGGAGAGGCAAGGGAAACTATAATCTAGATATATTGTATTGTATTTGTTTTTAATAAAAGGGGGAGAAAAAAAGAAAATTTCCAATGGATTTTTACCTTGAGATTTCCTCATTACAGTCTTACTGAATGGAAAGTTATTATACTTTAAAATGCCCCATTTTAATGTTTATTTATTGATAACAGATTTGTCTTCTAGGTCAATGAAGAACTAATTAATTCTTCATCAATTAATTCTATTGCTGATCTCTTTGTACACAGTAGAGCCTTGTCTCACCTTCATGTTCTTCTAGAGTCTAACCATCCCTAATTCCATCAGTGCTCCCTCACATTCAATGGCCTCTTTTTCATCTACAACAACACCATGATTCCTCTAGAGGTCCTTGTTTGAGGACATTTGTATCAGACATCACTGAGCCTTCACCATGGTGACCTAAACATAGGGAGGCCATGACAATTTAAAACCGTGAGCCCGGTGAGCTCCTCTGCAGTCTTGATTCCATATTGCCTGGCACTTTCTCTGCCAGTATTGTTAGGAAAAATAATCCATGCAGTGAAAGCTGACCCCCATGACATATCTTAGTGGACTATATTAAGAAGTGATGATTCAGCTTTTCGAGTTCTTCTGTTCTACAGCTCATCACCACTGTGCGTTGCTCTGGGGCCGTTCCTTGACAATATCGTGAAACATTTTCTTAAAATTTCTGCAAAAGTGATGCATGGTAATTACATAGAATTCTCCCGACTTAGCAGTCTAGTTGGGTATCTTTAAAAGACCTAATTTAGGATAACTTACATTTAGTGGATCTATTTTCACGGAGGATAACACTTTTCATTCTAAATCTTCATGAACCAATTGAATTGAGTTTCCCGTCTTTTTTAATGAATGTTTTAATTTGGCTTAACGTCATTATCAGCAAAGTGTGTGTGTGTGTGTGTGTGTATGTACACACTTGTGTACATGCAGAAAAGACAGAATTATTTTTTATATTTCCACTATATTGGTAAGGGTCCTCTAGAAGAACAGAACTGATAAAATGTATATTAAAGGGATTTTTATTAGATTTGTCTAAATGACAGAGCCTGAGCAGTCCAACACTGGCTATTTTTACACAAGAGTATCTGAGAACCCAGTTCATGTTGGAAAGCTGAAGAATCAGGGAAGAACGGTGGTTGCAGCAGCAGCAACAGCACACAAACTGCCATCACCTATGTATATACCTTAGGAAGTTTCTACTGTATGAGGTTTTTCTAAGTTACCCCTCAAATGACCCTTCATTTTAGCTATCTCCCTGTATTTCTCTCTCTCTCTCTCTCTCTCTCTCTCTCTCTCTCTCTCTCTCTCTCTCTCTCTCTCTCTCCCTCTCCCCACTTGATCATTCTCTTCCAGTACCCCTCATCCATAAATATCTTTCTAGCTCCCTTTCCTAGGGAGATCTATCTGCCACCCTTCTCCCCAGGTCCCTACTCTATACCCAGAACCACAGAGGACTGCAGACTTTCTCAAGATGTGCCCAGTGAATGGGGAGCTGGCCACCGTCTTTAAATGCTCAGTCTCTTGCATACTCAGATGGTCATGCACATCTTGGTTCTTGGAATGAGATGACCTCTTCACAAACAAACTCTTTCCAAATCCCCAGCTGTGGGATGACTTCCTTCACTGGCCATCTCCTCTCTCCCAGGCTATGTCTGTACCTAGCACCTGCTTTCCAGGTACCTTCTTGCGCTGTTATTCTGCTAATCAAACTCTTGGGCTGGAACACTTGAGTTTCTCTAGACTGGCATGATGATGTGTTTGGGGCTCATTAAGGCTTGATTACATAAATGAGAGAATAAGTAAACTCATTGCTAGGCAGCAAGAAAATTCTGTTAGAGTGAATGGGGACAACACATTATCCCAGATACAATGTAATGAAAAATCGACTCCAGACCCAATATGTGCCGCCCCAACAAGAATTATTTGCAGGCCGTTTTCAAATCCACTTTACTGAGACCAACTCAAACTCTCCTAAGGCAAGATTGTTTAAAATATTCAACAAGCAGAAGATGTGGAAAGTAGAGGAGTTACAGCAAATGTCCCCATGATCAGTTTGTGAATTCTTCAATACCTTCTGCCATAACACAGATATAGCTGGTTCTGTGCTTTGCCAATCTTATAGACACCCCATTCCATACATTCACCAAATATATACAGGGTGACCAGGCATGGTGCCTGATGCCTTTAATCCCAGGACTTGGGAGGCAGAGGTAGACAGATCTCTGAAGCCAGCTTGAGTTCAAGGCTAGCTTGTTGTACATTGCAAGTTTCAGGACTGCCAAAGCTAAGTAAAGAGACCCTGTTGAAAACAAAATGAATATGCATATCATGAAACAAAAAATGGCTTTCCCCCCACATCTAAACATTTATTACATTAATAGAATGTTTAAAAAATGCAATACAAGGCCACAAAGAAACTGGTAAACAGTGAGACATCTGGGATAATTTTAACTTAATAACATGCAAAATCTGGATAAACACTGAATATGGAATCTTAAAGGTCGAACGACTTTGCCTCATGTAAAATGTAGTCACAATAATTACGTGAGGATTTCAAAAGCCAGCTGTCAGAATGTCAGCTTTTATTTTCAGATGTTTTGTTTTCTCCTCTAACTCATCCTTATCCTTTTGAATATCGCCAGGTCAACTTCTCCCATCACAACTGTGATTGTATTATCATATCATCATGTCCTTGGTTCAAAAGCATCCTGTAGAACCTCCTTATTATGAAATGGTGTGGCGGCACCTCCTCATAGCTATCGAAATCTCCAGTCTCAGTTCTGCTGTCCCCTGTCTATATCTCACCTGCCACTTACAAATCCTCTATTTTCCAAACTCTATCATTTGATATTACTACCACCCCCATTGTCTCCTAGGAATGGCTGACCTCTGACCTTCCTAGTCATTTTCTCCTTTCTACTCCAGTACATACATTAGTATATGTATTAGTATTTGGTAGACCTATGTACATGCGTGAGTATGTATCCATGATGTCTACAAAACACTTTCTGAGGTCATAGTTTACTGTCTATATCTTCCACATTTTTGGACATTTTGTAAGTGCTCAGTAAATAGGTATTAAAAATGAACAAATGATTGTATACCCTAATAAAAGTCACTATTTTGACCACATACAAAGAGTTTTTAGTCTCATAAGACATATTCTAAATACTGGTTCTTGACAAGCTGAAAGACACAATCCCCTTTCTCAGCATCACCTTCTGACACTGCATCTTGTTTGTGCTGCTGTTTTAATATGGGCATCTGCAGATCCTCAGAGGGGAGAAATGCACATGTTTTCTCACTTACAGCAAGGTGGAACCAACTGTTTCAAACCATTTGCACTGTCCCCAAACATACATTTTAGTAATTCAGTCTGTCCAGAAGCTGCCGAATAGTGACAATTTTGAAAATTATTTCTAGAATGGACTATAATGAGAAGTCATATCCTAAATCTACAGAAAACAAATATGTATATTTGAAAGAAAAAATAATTCTTTAGAGACTAGCAGAGGTATATCTGTGAATATGAGAGTCTACATACCATTCTTTGATTTCTATAAGAATGTTTGAGTTCTGTATTTTCAGTTCTTTAAATCTTATTCATTATTTTTAAATATGTTTGATATCTGCTATTTATCTCAAGAGCAAAAAAATCTGTATATTGCTATTGAGACAAAGACAGAATGTCACTTTCAGTGAAGATTTTATGTATTTTGTGTTTGGATTGGGAAAGTCTTTTTTTTTAAAGGGGGATTTTTAGACATGAAAGGATAAAGTCAGTTCTATTATAGGAAGGATATTTTCTCAAAAGTTGGAATACTAAGTGCTCTGTGTGTATTAATCCTGAGCACAGACAACTGGACTGTCAGGAGGAAGGTTCTTGGGGAGCACAATGTGATCATGGAGGGGAATTTATCCTCATCCAAGCGGCATATCTACTGCTTAATTCCAGAAACTTCCATGCTCACTTCCGATCCAAAGGGGACTGCTGAGATATCTATGACCCTCTTTCTGAGTCCACTGTAATTTTTTTTCTTTTTCAGGGCTTTGAGACAAGGTTAGTTAAGTGGGAAGTTAGAAATAATTATTGAATGAGCATGTTCCCATATTCAGGACATTCCAACATCCTGGAGGAGTTATATTTACCCATAAGTAGTGTTCAGAAGTTCATTGAAGAAACTTAAATGAACAATGCTACATGGCATGCGGGAAGTATGAGTGAAGGAAGACAATCATGGATGCTACCCAGGAAACATGTGCTGAGAGAAATAGCTGTGAGACCATATTTTCTGTACTTGAAGCATGATAGAAAAACACAAAGCACTGCCATTCAGATTTTAAGAATTTTTTTTTATTTTTCTTTTATATGTAAGAATGTTTCCTGCATGTGTATAAATGCTCTGGATCCCATGGAACCCAAAATGGATCCTGAATCCTCTGGAACTGGAGTTACAGATGGTGGAGACTCACTGTATGGATCCTGGGAATCAAGCCTGGTTCTCTGTAAGAGGGGCAGGTGCTCTTAATTGCTGAGCCATCTCTACAGCCCCTGACATTTGGATTACAAAGACAAGGGGGACCTTTTAAAAAAATAATTTGCTTGTTTTATTTAAATTGGTATTTTTCTTGCATGTATATCTGTGTGAGGGTGTCAGATCCCCTTAAACTTACATCAACATTTCAGTCACAATTGAGGAAGGGCATCACACATGACTACTCTGTCTCTCTTGAAAGGGTTCTGCTACATTATTAAAAAAAAAGGCTCACCATATTTCACTTCTTATCTCAAAAGCACATCAACCTCAAGAAAAGATTTTTTTTTTCTGATCTCCCAGAAAAATTCTGGGAAAGATTCTTACTGACTCATCTTGATTAAGTAGGTACTCCTAAACCAGTCACAATGTCCAGAAACTCGGGAGAACTTTGGGTAGACATGACGTATATTCCCACTCCCTGTGTCTCATGAGGAGAGGTCATATTTCAATGAACAAACTACAGTGGGGTTCCCAAAAGGGAAGAGGAAGTATTTTACAGAATAAGAAAGCAAAGGTGGATAACCAAAAAGGATTGTATATACTACAGTGCAGAAGTCTTGGTGCCCAGACCGGAAATGCTCAGAGGGAGGTTTTCCTAGAGTTAGAAGGAATATGATGGCTCTGACCTCATGGCTGGATTAAAGTACAAAAACAACGCTTAATTAGTTTGGGAGGAGAGGCTTGAAAACAGAAACAAAGGGAAGTTCTCTCGCTGCTCTCTCCATTCTGTGAGGTGAGCAGCCTCCTTTGCCACATACCCTCTTGTCTTGTTATTCTCTTTACTCGTATGCTCACAACTATGACAAGAAGTCTCTGAAACGATGAGCCAAAACTCAGCATTTTGTCTATTTAATTTGACTTTTCAAGGCATTTTCGCACAGCTACACAAAGCTAACTAACTCTTTAGCAATAATATTCAGAAATAAAGCTAGTTGCTTAACATAGGGGAAGATTGCAAGGAAGTAAAAACAAATTTCATTATGTATATAAAAATTGCCCAAACATGGTATTGATGTGGGATTTCCTTCTGTATATGTGTTATTTCTTTTGGTTGATGAATGAAGCTGTTTTTACCAATGGCTTAGCAGAGTAAAGTCAGGTGGGAAATATGAACAGCAATATGTATAGAGAACAGGCAGAGTCAAAGAGATACCATGCAGTCACTGAAGGAAAAAGATGCCAGAACATTACCGCCACAACCTCATGGAGATACATAGATTAATAGACATGGGTTAATTTAAGATAGAAGAGCTAGTTAGGAATATGCCTGAGTCATTAGTCAAAGGGTGTGATAATTTATACAGTTTCTGTGTGATTATTCGGGCTGGGCGCCAGGAAAATAAAAGTGCAATCTCTGTTTACATGGTATGAAAAGGAGTGGAGAATGGACAGGAATCCATTGTAACTGATTTTGTTTTATTTTTCATATATATATATATGTATGTATGTGTATGTGTGTGTGTGTATACATTTCATATATATGTATTTCTTTTTCCTAAATATGTATATATATTTGTATGTCTGTATGTCAGCTAGAAAGCAACAACTGAGCAAAACAAACTGAAAAATGAGATGGATTTTTCTGTACCTCTTAGTACAAGTACCAGAGAAAATTTATTTCTCCCAAAAGAAATATTAATTTAAGACTAGCTAGACTTACAGGGTCAAAGAGTTATCAGCTACAGATCTCCAGCAAAGTGATGGGAAATGTAGAATATTTAATTGGTTTAAAAGAAAGTAATCACAAACCTCATTATTTACCTGTGGTCTGATTTTTAAAACTATAGTGATAGAAATCTTTGTTTTAAAATTCACTGTAGTCTGTCAGCACTATATTTGATAATTTCTAATTTTTCAACTTTCCTATTTGACTATTCCTCTTTTAAATCATTTCCTCTTACCATTAAGTAAGCGATGTTTCTCTTCTAGTGATAAAAAACAGCTTCAGTAAAGAAGACGAAGATAGAGTTTGGGGCTACAGGATGAGTGTGTTTGTTTTCCTGTGAACCAATGTTTCTGTCTAAGAGGAAATAACAAAAAAAGGAGATTTTTTTCATACAATATATTCTGATTATAGTTACCCTACCCCCAAGTTCTCCAAGGTCTTCCCCACTTCCCCACCCACCCAACTCCACACCCTTTTCTTCTGGACACAAACCAATACATATTTATTTGTGTGTGTGTGCGTCTGTGTGTGTGCCTGTGTGTGTCTCTGTGTGTCTGTGTATGTAAGAAGTCTCGAGTTGCTTTTCTGCATTTTCAGCAGAGAGACTCCTGAGTAGTAAACAAGTCACCCGATTGCATGTTCCTGCTTTATCCATTTCCTAGAACTCCCATGGCTTTGTTTGAAACTGTACTTTCTGACAAGGTGAACTTGACTTGATTTCTAACTATTCACGTCTGTCTCTTGCTGCGTTTTCATTTACAAAGTACACTTGAGCGCTACTTTTATTATTAGGCTAGTGGTATCCAGAGCCCTACATTGCTATAAATGCTAGACCACAAAAGATGACTGCTCTGTCTAAAATGATATCCCCACAGAGTAGAGCAGCAGGCAAACCTTGCTAAATTCCTGCTCAGTTTTGATCTAACTTGGTTGAAATTAATTACGCTGTATTTAAAACACAGTGCTGTGCACCATTGAATAAAAGGTGTATGTCATTTGCCAGTGTCCATGTCATTAAATTTCTAATAACTCAGGCAGAAGCTGAATCCCCATCTGTGAAGGAAACTCTTACTTCAAGTGGAATTGTCTTCTGTTTCATTTTAATGCGGCTCTTAAGAGTTGACAGCAGAGACTCTAAATCAGTTGTTCTCAACCTATGGGATCATGACCCCTGGTGGGGGTGAAATGACCCTTTCATAGGGGTAACCTAATACCATCTGCATATTGGATATTTATATTACAATTCATGACAGTAGAAAAATTACAATAATGAAGTAACAATGAAAATAACTTTATGGTTTGGGTCACCATAACATGAGGAACTCAATTAAAGGGTTGCAGCATTAGAAAGTCTGAGAACCACTCTTCTTGATAATATTACTTCATTCTTTATTATTATTATTATTATTATTTAAAATAGATTTTTTTGGGAGGCTGAAGGGATGGCTAAGTAGAGAACACTGATTGCTCTTTTCAAGGACCTGGGTTCAATTCCCAGCATCCACAAAGCAACTTACAGCTGTCTGTAATAATAGTTCCAGGGGATCTGACACCCTCATACAGATATACATGCAAGAAAAATACCAATTTAAATAAAACAAGCAAATTAATTTTTTTAAAAAAAGAGAATTTTCATACAATATATTCTGATTATAGTTACCCTACCCCCAAGTTCTCCAAGATCTTCCCCACATCCCCACCCACCTAACTCCACACCCTTTTTTCTCTCTCTTATTAGCAAATAAATAAATATATAATAATAATAATAATAAAAATGACAGAACATAAAAGCAAACAGGAAAAAAAGCCAAAGAAAAAGCAAAAGAAACCCAAATGGACTCTGAGATACACATATTTGCACACACAAAACTGGAAACTATAATATATGAGCAAAAGATCTGTTAGGTTAAATAGAAGAAAATACCCAAACAAAGCATTATGAGACCCCTCCCCCCAAAAAAATACCACTGAGTTTATTTTGTGTTGTTCATCTACTTTTTGCTAGGCATGGGACCCGTCCTTAAACACGATGTATATACCCAGTAAGACTCCACTGGAAAAAAAACCTAATGCTTCCTTTGTGAGTGACTGTCAATTTCAGGCAGCTTCTGGGTAAGGGATGGGGGCTTTAGTCTACTTCCCCTCTCAGCACTGGGACCCCACCTGGTGTGGAACTGTTCAGCTCCGTGAACGGTGCCACAGTCAGTTTGAGATCATATATGTGTCAGTCCTGTTTGTGTCTAAAAGGTCTTGTTTCCTATGTGTCTTCTATTCTCACTGGTTCTTAGATTCTTTCTGCCTTCTCTTCCACAGGGTTCCCTAAGCCATTAAGGGAGAGGGATTTAATGGATATTTCTAGGGTCATATGAGTATTCCAAGGTCCATCACTCTCTGTATATTTTCTAGTCTTAGGTCTCTGTATTTGTTTCCATCAGTCAGAGAAAGAGTAGGCTTCTCTGATAATGGCTGAGCAAGACACTGATTTGTGAGTATAGGTGCTTCCTTCCTAAAAGGGATTTCCTTTGTGTTTATCACACAAACAGAAAGCAAGCACTGCTTGCCAACTAGAATTTGCCAGTGTCTTCTTACGATAAATTTTATTTACTGCTCTTGAATCCTGATCATCTCTGCAATTGCTGCAAGCACAGGTGATGCGGTCACGCAAGAAGGTGACCACCAAAAGTAGACTGTCATTTATTTCTCTATTTCTCTCCTTTTTCTCTGAATTATCACTTAAGCAGGTGTAATGGAGTTTGAAAAAGTTGGCTCTTAACAATATCATGAGAAATAATTTGAATTATAGAGGTCAGGAGACAAGAAAGAAAAGGAAGAAAGAAAGGAAGGGAAGGAGGAAGGGAGGGAGGGAAGGAGAGAGAGAGGGAGAAAGGAGGGAGGATGGGAGAAAGAGAGAAAGGAAGGAGGGAGAGAGGAAAGAGGGAGGAAGGAAGAAAGGAAAGAAAGAAGTAACTAGGCAAAAGAAAATCTGTTTTACCACTACTATGAAAGTCTGCTAACAAAATTCAGTGACAATGATACACACAGTGTAAAATCATTTGAATGCTGCATGGGTAATTTTTAAAACATGAATTATGATCATAACTCAACCCTCTCCCTCCTCAAGACTTGGAGGGAGTTGTGGGCTAGCCTCTGCTGCTAATTTGGATTCCCAAAGACAGGCCAGTAACCACACTTGAAGCATTTGTACTTATTTTGATAGAGGGAGGTGTGGCCTCATGGAGCTCATATGAGCAAATTCCATGCATGTGTTTAGGACAAACTAGAAACCACAAACTACTTTGAGGATGTAAAGAGAAAATGAATGCAAAGAGTAGTCACACAATGAAAAGGGGGATGAAAAGTTGAACAGCATGTGTTAACTCCAACAAGATCAGCAGTAGCAAAAAAAATACAGCTTTTGCTTAAACAGCACTGGGAAGGACATCTGCTAGAGCCTGGGGCTGCGTGGACTAGAAACTGTGTGAGCTGGAGGGACAGAAAAAAAGGCTATAAAGAAATAATACTCTTTTATTATAATAATAATACTAGTATAATAATACTAGAAATAATAATTTCTAGCTTAACTTCTAATAATAATTTCTAGTACAATAATATGAGAAAACACAGAAAGATGCTCATGGGGCTCTTTGTCCTGCACTCCAGGATCCATGCTGCTCTTTGTCTATACTAAGACACAGTCATCAGCCATACAGAAAACCTGAGAATACAGTCTGAAGGAAGCAATTAATGAACAGAGAGTTAACAATGAGATCCCACCACTCCTCTGATTCCAGATTTCCTAGACTAAAATAATGAGTGCTTATCTCTAGGTATTTTTGTATTAAATACAATAGGACATAAATACATAAATGAAATCAAACAAGAGGCTATGTACTTGAGAGAGTGGTCACTCAACAGTTCTTTTTCTTTCCTTTGTGCTTCAGATAGTTTTGACTTGGAACATTCCTTTTTCATTAAAACTGTTCTCTTCCCATTAAGTTGTTCATTGAAAATAACAGCAAGAGGGGCTCTATACACAATGACTAGGTGGTGTGGACAATAATAATAATGCCACATTGACATGAAATATTAAGGAAGATAAGGAAGACAGTAACAGTGGATAGAAGCAAATGTACTCAAGTAAAGAAAGAAGGCTTTGTGACGAGCTAGTATGGAGAGCAGTGAGAAGAAATAGAGGGGCTTCCTGAGGATATTCACAATAGATCTCAAGCACAGAGAGCAAACACAGGAGTCACAAAGAAACTAACATCCCTGTCCCTTGCAGGGTCTCACTCTAGTCTGGCTGGCCTAAAACCCACTATCTAGTGCAGGCCTTGAACTCACAGCAATCCTCCTTCATTAACTTTCCAAATATTATGTGTGAGCTATCATTCTGGGTCAGAAAATTTCTTTAAAAATCTAAAAAAGTTATAATAAGTGAAGTCGTGAGTAAGAGTTTTCCTACATTGTGGAATATTTTGGGAAAAAAATTACCCTTAATTAACATAATATTTAAATGAAGAGGTCAAGTTCCCAGATAAATTTGATAACTTACCTATTAAAATGTATACATGTGAGAACATACATTTTAAAAAGCCAAAGACATTATTTTTATGCAAGTGATATGACAAAGAAATGGCAACTGTACATTTAACATATTCATAAAGGATATGACCAGGTTCATAATGGCTTCAAAGAGAATTAAGAGAGACCAGTTAGGGAATGTATTGACCAGAAGGACAGTCAGAGGAGAAAGGAATGCTGAGAAAGGTCAGCACGCCATGCTACAAAACTGGATGGTTTCTGCATGGCAATACAATCATAATTGATGGCATCTATTTTCTATGGTGTAATATGCATTTGTTTCACTATAGAACAGTGTATTATATCACTATGATCTAAATAATGAATATGGTCAAACTATGTGAACCTCCTGAAATAAACATTAAGTCAAACAACAGTTTAATTTTCTTCAAGCCATTGGCAAACATATAAATTATTAGCCATATAAAACATATTTTCTAGGATACTTCCACCTGTTTCTTTAAAAAAAAATCATTTATTTTCAATCCTCGTCAGAGAAGCTGCTTCTTGCGGTCAATGGGAATTAACTTAGAGAATTTCAGCTGGTTGATAAGCAGAAAATTTCAGACTGTGGCGTGATCAATTCAAAATAGGGTAAATATACTACATCCATCTTCTCCGGGCTCAAAGATCTTTGAGAAAAAGGAGGGTGGAAAGATTGCAAAAGCCAAAGGTGGTTGATAACAGCAACAAACTGTGTTTTCCAAACAAACATGGCAGATGAATGAATATATGAACTCATAGAGATTGTGACAGTATGCACAGGTCCTGCATAGGCCCCAACTATACAAAACCCCAACCCAGAAATGGGGCCAGTGGAAATGAACTCCTGCCACTGGCTGAGGGGATACTGACATTCGATACTTACTGGAAAGAGAAAGACATTTTCTTCTTCATTTTTAGGTAGGTTCACCATAAACCAAGACAAACTCCAACCCAAGACTAGCTGGACAACATAAGCTGAAATCAATGGAAGGGGAAAAATAGGAAACTTCAAGTTGGGTGGAAAAGGATGGGAGGATAAAGAGTGAGACCATGGGAGTTTTCATAGAAGGGAAGGGAATATGTTCAAAATGCATTGCATGAAATTCTCAATGAATACATTAAAATACTGTTTAAAAATTAATTGGGCTACCGGAAAATTGAAATTACATCGTATCATAAGTTCTATTGCATTGTATTTCTATTACAAAAATTCTGATGAACTGGTGAGATAATGCTCTCATTTAGCCTTAAACAAGGGCTGAACAATATCAGTACTTATAAATTCTGACAGTTTTATTATAAAAAATTAAAAACAGAATAGCCTCTATTATAAAAGTGTATTAAAATAGAAGAGAAAGTTAAGGTCTCTTTCCTTACTGAGTTATGTGTCCTGTGATGACCAATCTGCAACTAAAGATTGGGTCAGAATGTCTGTGAAGACACTTTTACTGCTAGCTCTTTATGGCTGTCTCTACTTCTAAATTGTGGTCACAGGCCTGGTTGTAGATCAGATTTATAGGATTAAAAAAAATCCCGTGACACCGTATGTAGCCATAAATACACTCAGTTTTCATCCTTTATAACACGAACATACTACCAGGGATCCTTACACACCCTTTTCTCTTTCTTTTGATAAAGATCTATAAGATGCTGTCACAGTTACTTTCTCTGTTGTTGTGATAAAGCACCTGTCAAGAAGAAACTTAAAGATGGCTCAGTGGTTAAGAGCATTGCCTGCTCTTCCAAAGGTCCTGAGTTCGATTCCCGGAAACCACATGGTGGCTCACAACCATCTGTAATGATGTCTGGTGCCCTCTTCTGGCCTGCAGACATACACACAGACAGAATATTGTATACATAATAAACAAATATTTAAAAAAAAGAAGAAACTTAAAGTCCTGGAGAGATGGCTCAGAGGTTAAAGCACTGGCTGTTCTTCCAGTGGACTCTGGTTTTATTTTCTGAAGTCATATGACAGGCACAGTTCTCTGTAATTCCAATCCTGGGAACTGAGTGTGTTTATGGCCCTCTCTGGCCCTCTGTAGGCACCAGACGTGCACATAGTGCATAGATATACATGTAGGCAAAACTATTGTACACATAAAAATAATTATAAAAGAGAAGTAATTTAGGTAAGGAGGAGTTCATGCCAATTCTTAGCTTGAGGGAATAGTCCATCATAGCAAGGGACCCATAACTGTAGGATCTTGGAGCAATAGGACAAAGTGCATTCAGAGTTAGGAGGCGGAGTGAAAAATGCTGGGGATCAGTTGGCTTTCTGCTTTGGATTCAGTCTGGGAACTCAGCCATGGAATGGTGCCATCTACATTGGATAAATCCTCACACATCAGTCAATTTAATCAAATGGTCAAATAATACCTAGCTAGTGACTAACCCAATCTAGATAATTTGTAAGAGGCTTACCTCATAGATGGTTCTAGATTCTCTCATGTTGCTGAACAGTATTAACTATCACACAGATGTAGCTTGCTCTTTTTATGACCTACCTCCTCACCGAACAAGTCAGAGTATTATGGAACCTCAATAGTATTACTACAATGTTCTGTGAGAAATGCTATTTGGGTATACCAAAGAGCAGGCATACTCTCTGGCTTTACAGAATTTAAGACAGTGAGAAGAGATGGCCAATAGGAAGAATAACAACTCAGAGAAGTAATGATACAATAGGGGAGAGACTTAGGGACAGCTGTGAGGAGTGAGTCTGAATGACTACCTGGAGGCTGTAGTGGTGGAGACAGATGAAGAACACAGGGGAGCCAGACTAGGAGTCATTCAAGGTATCAAAGTGTGTGGAAAGACTCACTTCTTGGATCACACAGAATGTTGTGGAAGCAAACTAAGTAGTGAGGCCAGGAGCCATCAACGAGAGACAGCATTGAAAGTTTGGCATAGGAAAGAGGAAATGAAGACTTTGACTATTACTCTTAGTGGAGACGAGGGATACTGATGATATTGGTAAGAAATGTAAGGGCATTGAATCCTGAGTGGTGTCAGTGTGGAACTATCAAGACCAGTTAGACGTTTACTGCTATAAGTGTATAAGGCGAGAAGAACTTGACAGGGGCAGACGTGGTAGAGAAATTGCCAGATTACAGATCCATTCTGAAGCTGGTTCAAGGAGGATGGCTAACAGGCTGAATAGTTGAAAATACTAGATGATGAATGTGGAGATAATGCTTCAGCTTCAGCCATAGAGGAAAAGAACTGTCATTATGTAGGAAGAGTGCTCTATAGTAGGAACAGGCTGGGAGAAATTACCGAAGATATATTTGTTTTGAAGATGTTAAGTTTGAATGCCTGTTAGGATGCTAGTGGAAATACCAGTTTGCAGTAAGATGTGCCTTTGGACTCAGAGGTGTGCTGAAAGTCATGAGACTGGTTGGGGTCACCTGGGGGTGAGAGAGGATATCTGATTATTGATTACAAAGTACTCCAATTTAAGAGTTAGGAGAGATGAACAAAAACCAACAAAGGAGTAGCTAATAAGGACAAACACAGACAGACAGATAGATAAATAGAGACACATACAGAGAAAAAGACACAGAGAGAGAGAGATCTTAGGAATAAAGATAAGAATGGAAATAATGATATCAAATGGATATCATATGAAAACAGAGAATTGACTGTTGCATATGGCAGTATGTGAATGGAAATACTGATAGGTTGAGTGAATTAAAAGGGAAGGGTAATAGATAAAAGATTAGAAGAGTGTAAAGAACTCAAGTCCAAGTGGATTAAAGACCTCAATATCAGTCCGAACACACTGAACGTGATAGAAGAGAAAGTGGGAAGTACTCTACAACACGTGGGCACAGGAGACCACTTCCTACGTATAACCCCAGCAGCACAGACAGTAAGGGCCTCATTGAATAAATGGGACCTCCTGAGACTGAGAAGCTTCTGTAAAGCAAAGGACACTGTCGCTAAGACAGAAAGGCAACCCACTGACTGGGAGAAAATCTTCACCAACCCTGCAACTGACAAAGGTCTGATCTCCAAAATATACAAAGAACTCAAGAAACTAGACCGTAAAAGGCTAATCAACCCAATTATAAAATGGGGCACTGAGCTGAACAGAGATCTCTCAACAGAAGAAGTTCAAATGGCCAAAAGACACCTAAAGTCATGCTCAACTTCCTTAGAGATCAGGGAAATGCAAATCAAGACAACTTTAAGATACCATCTTACACCTGTCAGAATGGCTAAAATCAAAAACACTAATGATAGCCTTTGCTGGAGAGGTTGTGGAGAAAGGGGTACACTCATCCATTGCTGGTGGGAATGCAAACTTGCGCAACCACTCTGGAAAGCAGTGTGGAGGATTCTCAGGAAATTCGGGATCAACCTACCCATGGACCCAGCAATACCACTCTTGGGAATATACCCAAGAGAGGCCGTATCATACAACAAAAGTATATGCTCTACTATGTTCATAGCAGCATTGTTTGTAATAGCCAGAACCTGGAAACAACCTAGATGCCCTTCAATTGAAGAATGGATGAAGAAAGTATGGAATATATACATATTAGAGTACTACTCAGCAGTAAAAAACAAGGACTGCTTGAAGTTTACAGGCAAATGGATGGAAATTGAAAACACTATCCTGAGTGAGGTAAGCCAGACCCAAAAACAGGAACATGGGATGTACTCACTCATATTTGGTTTCTAGACATAATTAAAGGACATTGAGTCTATAGTTCGGGGTCTTAGAGAAGCCAAATGAGAAGGAGAACCCAAAGAAAAACATATAGGCATTCTCCTGAATATTAACCTTCATCAGGTGATGAAAGGAGACAGAGACAGAGACACACATTGGAGCACTGGACTGAAATCACAAGGTCCAAGTCAAGAGCGGAAGGAGAGAGAGCACCAACAGGGAGCTCAGGACCACGAGGGGTGCACCCACACACTGAGGCAGTGGGGATGTACTGTCGTGAACTCACCAAGGCCAGCTGGCCTGGGTCTAAAAAAGCCTGGGTTAAAACTGGTCTCGCTGAACATAGAGGACAATGAGGACTACTGAGACCTCAAGAACAATGGCAATGGGTTTTTGACCCTACTGCACCTATTGGCTTTGTGGAAGCCTAGGCAGTTTGGATGCTCACCTTACTAGACCTGGATAGAGGTGGGTGTTCTTTGGACTTCCCACAGGGCAGGGAATCCTGATTGCTCTTTGGGCGGTCGAGGAAAGGTGATTTGATTGGGGGAGGGGGGCGGCGGTGGGGAAGAGACAGAAATCTTTAATAAGTAAAATAAAAAAAGAAGAGTGTAAAGAGATAGAAAACCTATATTTTGATGTTTTTGAAACCACTTTGCCACAAGTTTTGAGAAACGAGAGGGTAACAACCAAAGTGTGAATTAGAGAAATGGGCAATGTGGCCCAAGGGACCAAAGCTGGAAGACATGGAGAGGAGCCTAGGAGGAGAGAACACACCAGCTAGTTTCTGGGCCACTGCTGCTGCTGTTGCTACAGAAGCAGAGGCTGCTGGGTCATGGAATGGACTGGGACTGCAGAGTTGAGTCCCACAGCAGAGGCAAAAGGGCAGGACCACACGAGCAGGCAGATGGCTGTCAGGTCCAGATGGGCAGATATAAGCTGAAGTAAGCTACAGCAACAGCAGGGACTGGCTGAGCTGAAGCCCCTGGGATATTTAGAATTTCTCTAGCTTTCCTTGTCTTGACAACGCACACACTGGGTGATCAGATGACAGGTTGACAGACCTTCACCTTCATCTTGGCTGTGCCCTCTCCTTAACATCCTCATGGGAGCATCCAGAGGCTGTGACATAATCTCACACCTTGAAGATGAATGGCCTTTGCTGCTGACTGTTAAGTTGTCACGTTGCCTCTGCTGAAATCCCTAAACTCTCCATGCTGAGCTTGATTCAAACAATTCTATTCAAGATTCTAAACCACCTCAGGTTTAATGAAATGTTTTCTAATATTGTCTTCCAGCATTTACATGACTTAATTTAATTAAAAGTATAAAAAATATCTTAAGTAAGTATAGCTTCCTTCAGGGCATGAATAAAACATAGCTTTGTGTTTTTTTTCAGGCACTCTGCCCAAAATGAGATATTACTATTGTATAAAACATATATAAAAGTATACAATTACATTAACAATAATTTATCAAGGTTATTATTTTTAAGTGATTATTATACTGTGAGTTAATTTTATAGCCATAATTGTAAGTCATAGTAATATAGGGAATATAAGAAACTAGACATTAAAGCAAATCTGCATTCATTTTTATAAGAAACTACTCAGGTAAGTTATGAAGTAATAAAAGAAAATAGAACATAATACAAAATAGTGGCAAATAGGTTTCCATAATATAATTTTTAAAATGTATATTACGGAGAAAAGGAAATTTATCTTTTTTTAAGGAGATTTTGTTTCAAGATCAAATGAGAAAATGAGGTCTAAATTTCAGAATGAGCTTCTTGGAGGAGAGGATGGCAGTCTCTGTATGTCTCTATCTGAGGGTTGGCTGTTGAAAAGAAGAAAAAGATGTTTTGGGTAATGAATGGAATAAAATGTCAGAAGATTTCTCTCTTGCATCTTTCATGACACACAGACAAAGACAGACACTTCTGTGAAGGAGCAACATAAGCCACCCTAAAACTACACAGTTGTTCTCCTGGCAAAAGCATCTAATTGGCTTCAGGTTTTGATCAGATGGAAGAAACTTTTTTTCTTTTGAAATTTTATTTATATATAATTTTACAACTATGTATATGTCTAAATATACATATATAGAATTTATGGAGTATGGATATTTCAATAGATTAACATAATGAGAGATACAGATCAAATATAAATCCTGCCCTGGAAACAAAAAGCCATGTGATGTGGCTTCCAAGTTAAATTAATGACTTAGAAGCTGAAGCCCTTGTCAATTCTTTTGTCTTTAAGAATTTTGTTTCAAATTACTTTGAGTTAAGAATAGTTGTAGGGTTTTTCAAAAGTCTTTGGGAGTCTCTTCTTAGAGAGAGCAAATCATGTTTCAAAGCTAAAGGTATTAAAGTCATTGAAGGAATATACAAATATTGGGGTTTGATGCCAGCTTAGCATGGGTTTGTTTACCCAGCCCATTAGGGAACAGAAATGTGTGAGAAGCCTGTGGGGAGACAGCAATTGCTCTCGGGAAGCTGGACAGTGTCAATCTTTGGAAATCAGCAGAGAGAGCTTGGCAAGCACGTGCATGTCATGAGCTCTCCTTGGACAGTCTCCTTAGCTCTGTGGTGATCTCTTCTTGGGGCATGGAGGAGACCGTCACAATCAGTGGGCCTTTTATTTTGGAGAAGTGGGTGATTTATTATGCTGTAGGCATATAACACTGAAATATTTTTAGACAATAACAGCAGTTGGCTTGTTTACAAGTTCTCAAAAGCCCAGGTTTCAAAATTGAACGTTCCTTGGAAAATTTCCCAATATAATCTCATTAAAAGTCCTGTTACTGTTTGGGGGTGATTGCACATCTGGGATGGGCTTCATTTGTCAGCAAAATGTTTGCAAGAATAAGTAAATGCATGGCCATTAGGTGAGAGGATTATGGTTGGGCAATAAGCATCTTCTTAAAATTAAATCTGTAATAATGAACATAGTCCAATATTAGTGTGAATTCTAAGGCTCTAGAGGTCACAGAATCCTTGTACTTATAGATAGCACCAAGGAAATTAGGAATGTTAAACACAGAGGATTGTCTCCTCAACATAGGAAATGTGGACCTGTTTTCCATCCAAAGGACTGGGAGCAGATGGATTTTATAGCCTGGTGATCTCTGCTATCTGTAGTAGTAGGTCTCCAGACTGTTATGTTTATCCCGGACTCTTCCTCTGTAGACCTTTGTCTTGAACATTGCTTCGCAGTCAATGGAATCCATCCTTATGGAAGATGTAACATGTAGCTTGGTGAGCTCTGTGATAACCTGGATCACACCATATTGCCTTTTAGGCCCTTAAGCTACTTAAGAGACTTTAAAGTTCTTCAGTAGTTCAGACAACAGACTCATTAGTATCTGTAGAATAGTTTGGTTTAAAGATCATCATTGTAAAATTCACTCTTTGAGTCAAATACTTAAGGTGAGGACTCCCTCCTCTAGTGAGGTATACATCAGTGTTTTCTGACAATGGAAGCCACTGTCTTTGTTCCCACTCCCCAGTCCCACTTTTCAGAATACTTGTAAATGTCCTTAACAAACTAATATCAAAGCTTTATCACTTTAGAGGAAATGACTGGTCCTGACAGACATAAATGCCTTCTTTGTCTGTCACTTGAGATTGTACATATTCAAATATAAAGTACAAGCGTAATAGAACCATTTTAGCCAATAGCTTGCCAGCGTAGACAACATGCAGCAGACTGCACATGCACACAGGCAGAACAGCTCCTCCCCATATACACAGCATGCATCTGTTTCCATGAAAGCACTTGTGTTCATGAAACACTTTACGGGGGAAAAGGTTTACCCTAATAAAAGAACACAGGGAAATCCAGAGGCAGACATTAGCACAGAGAAACAGCAAGAGTAGGCACGGGCATTATTTTCTGCCCCAGAAATTTGAGTCATGTTTTCAAACCATGAAAATTTAAGAGCAAAAGTTTATAGTTCTACTCAATGGAAAAAAAAAATTGAGACTCAGCATACAAAGACAGCAGACTTGGTGACCGAGGTAAAAAAGTTGGACTTGGGACTGACTCTTGCCACCATAACAAACATGTCTCCACAGAGAGCATTGCTGTACTGTTCTAGAACCTGGGTTCAAAAAATCGGCAGTAAAGTGTAAGGTAGCATGCTCAACATAAGTAAATCCTAGTGGGGACATGGCAGGCAGTCCTGGAACACTGAAGTTTCTGCCAGCATAAGGATACCTTAATATCTATGAAGTAAAGTTATAGCCTTTGTCTGTAAGACACCAGATATTAATTATTTTATGTTTTCATGTGCAACGATGCTTCTGCCATCAATCTCTTTCTTTTCCTACTTTTCCTTTTCTTCTTGCTCATATATAAACATGTTGAACACATATTTATATTGAATACTGTATAAAACAGACTAGGGCTGGACTTCGTCAACAGTCTCTAGTTTTCTAATGCTTCTTCTAAAGGGTTAGTAGGGAGCGATAAATAACTACATTTGTCCAGAGAGTCTTCTTGCTATTATGAATGTCTGTAAAATAGAAGGCTTAGAAAAGCAAAAAAAGTAGTAAGGAAAGTGTTTAGTATCAGGAAGGGAGAGAGAAAGCATAGATTATAAACAGGAGAGGAAATGTTGAGGGGTAAGGTGGAGGGATGAAAGGATTTTGACTTTCCTTCTAATGCAGTGTGTCAGTTGGTGGCACTGAGACTGGGGATGCTCTCTTCTTCATAGCCACTCAGGGACCTATATTTGCTGTTTCATACTTTGAAACTGGAGTTCCATGCAGGTGTCAGATACACTACCTGAATCCTGGATACCAGCCTCAGGTTCAGTTCACTGGAAGAACAGCACCCACTCTTACCTACAGAGCCATTACTCCAGGCCCAAAGACACTATTAAGAGAAAGAAACCTGACACCAAGGGCTGCTATAATCAAGGGCAGAATACTAGCTTTGAATGTGCACGACCCAAGGTTTCATCCAACATGTAAAAAAATTTAAAAAGAAAATCAAATTAGAAGATATCCATCTGGTACTGACAAACCTCTTTTTAGGCTTGTAATGTTTGAACTCAAAGAAGACGGCCATACCTTTAGTTAATCATTTAACATGTTTCTGGAGCTCAGTATCCACATTAAAGTGAACATATGTATCTTATTTTCTTGAAGCCACAGGAGTATCTTATATAGGAGTTAAATCTGTGCCATTCAAATCCTCCACGCTGACTGTAATAGTACTGCCCAGCATCTTTCAAACCGATTTTCTCAATTCTAATGGTGAGTAATGTCATCCCTCGTTCTGACTGCAGTCATAGCAATAAAGTACCAGGAACTCTGGCAGAAAAAGAATCAGGAGGGCCTATTCCAGCACCACCTTCTTCATCTCCTTCAGATTTCAAATTTCATCTTAATGGGATAGGCCGAACATCAGATGGGAATTCATTATTATATGTAAGGATATTCTTCAGGATTGGTTTTAGCTTCTTCAGGTCCTCCAGTCTAAGTTCTTCTTAGGACTGTGTAGACTGTAATGCTGTGCTTCACAATTCTAAAGATGTGGCGATTTTGCCTATGGTTTTCTTTTGCTCTTCTGTGAATTAAGAATTATTATGTTGAGCTTAGGCCTCCTTCTGTAAGTGTCTTGCTAATATATTATACATTTCTATTGCCTCCACCAGCTAGCCCCAAGAGTTGAAGTCCGCGCCTCTCCTATGACTGGTGCCCCAGCACTGCAGCAGACTCTGGGTCACTTCCAATGTAGCTGGTCTCCATCCTTGTCCCCTCCCACCCCTACTAGCAAGGCTGGGTTCTAGGGTGCCATCCTTCCCAGGCTTGGCCATGACATTAACAAGTTCTGGAGGAACCACTAAGGTCACCACAGCCTCCCACACATTACAAATCTAAAAAGATGTTTACGAGCACTGAGTTTTTGCCTTCATGGAGATGAATGAACTCAAACCTGGGCCAATTGTAAAAGAATTATACAATAAACCCACTGACTTTAAAAGAAAAAAATTACTATTATTGACCAAGAAACCACTTTATCCCCTAGTGACACACTTCCTCTGACAAGGCCACAACTACTGCAACAAAGCCTTACCTACTAAGCTTCCTCAAGTGATGCCACTGCCTGGCATCAAATGTGTGAATATTTGGGGCCATTCTTATGCAAACCACCACTCTTGGTATAAGTTAAAGTCATGTCATACACACTTCTTCCTCAAGACTCAGACCAGTCCTTTTCTCTATCAAGATTAAAACAAAAACAAAAACAAAAAATATGTCTTTAGAAACTCAGACATCCAAGAATGCTATTAGTGCATGCCTATCTTTCTTGGCATATCGCCAGTAATGAGCTGAATGCTAAACATATAGACAATGGGTAGGATAAAGGAGATTGCAGTTACAGGAAACAGAAACCACTCAATACATTTTAAACATCCCTTAGTTTGGTAATGGAATCCGAAGTTTACAAATTTTGGAAGACCTAGAAAAATAGACTGAGGCAGGTCCTCCTGAAAGAACAAATCCAAGATCAATACTACTGCACTGAGCTACAAGGAAATGACAATTCTTAGAACAATCAAAAATACATTAAAACTAACTGTGGCCCAAAGACTAGCTGTTGTGGCCAGAGAATAAAAACTGACTTACCCCACATCTCAGATACTTTTGGAGATTATAACTAGTGTGAGTATAAAGGCTTGCATTGGGCAACAGTACTGCTGGTTGGCCGTGTCACTGCAGAGCTATGTTCTAGGGAAGAGGTTAGCAGACTATGTTCCCCAGGCCCTAGCCAGGAAGAAACCACGGCCACATTTCATGTATGTAATACCTCCTCTTGAGTGGTATTGTTTTGTGCCTGTGACAACTTGTATGTAGCTTCTTATATCTGGCATGTGAAATCTCTTTTCCCTTTACAGAATCAGTGAGCCAATGTCTAGTCTAGACGTCAGTGATTAACTGCTGTCATAAGAATAAAATCTCCAGGGGCTGGAGAGATGGCTCAGAGGTTAAGAGCACTGCCTGCTCTTCCAAAGGTCCTGAGTTCAATTCCCAGCAACCACATGGTGACTCACAACCATCTGTAATGGGGTCTAGTGCCCTCCTCTGGCCTGCAGGCATACACACAGACAGAATATTGTATACATAATAAATAAGTAAATAAATAAATATTTTTAAAAAAAAATAAAATCTCCAATAAATCTATAATTACACTGTGATGTCTGCCAGGAAAAATATCCAAAACAATAAAACAAAAATTCTTGTGTCTTTCCTACCATGGCAGTTCTAAAATGCAGTACCTAATTTTCACACACAACTTCAACTGAAAGAGAATTGAAAGCACAAAGTTGTAGCTGTTGATTTGGTAAGTGTCTCCAAAGATCCAAAGAAGTCCTATCCCAAGAGACTAAAAAAATTGACAGAGACTTACGGAGAAAAGCCTGTTGGGAGATGTGAATGTACCAGAATAACAGAACTTTACAGGGAACCTTCTACAAGCCTGATCACTGACTGAATGTGCTCTGTGGGGTAGGGAGAGTCAAAGTACAATCAGAGAATTACTAGGGTTCCACACACAGAAAGCAAGGACCTTGGTTAGGAACAATATCATGTAGACACTTGATGATATGAGCTAAGCATTCAGGGAATTGTAGCTGTTGGTTCCCCAGTGTATAGACAGAATGGGTCAAACCAAATCCAGAATAAGTGTCAGTTCCCGGAAGATGCAAATCAGTATGGTGGATATGGTTCAAACAAACCCCAATGGCTCCCACATGTTCCCTGGTGCTGCCAGGTTGTACCAGCGCATGGTGCACAGCGGTGTTCTCAGGTCCCGAACTTGCATGTTTCACAATTCTGCTGTGCTGGGTTCTTAGTCTCAGTCATAACATAATTTATTAGCAGAATCAGAAGAAGCTCAAGAAAGATTTTTATTGAAGTTTGAGAAAAAAAATAAACAAAAGAGGAGCAGGCTGTTGGAGGGAAGGGGTTGTATATGAGGGAAACAGGAAGTCAAGCCTTTTAAGTTAATTTCCAAGAAAGCAACCAGGCTCAGCAACAGAATGTGTATGGAGCTAGTCGGAGACAGTGAAAATGTGTAGACTGTGAGGCAGTCATTAAAAAATGGAAACAGAAGTTATATTTTGAGTTTAAAATGGGGGGGGGGGGGGGGGGTCAGTGCCTTTGGGAACCTCTGCATGAGGTCTGTGCCCCTTCTGCCTTCGGCATACACACAGATAGCATACTGTATCATAATAATAATAATAAATAAAAAATCTTTAAATTTTTAAAAAAAAAATGGGGGCTGGTCAGGTGGTGGTGACACAAACCTTTACCAGGTAATCAAGAAGCAGAGGCAGGTGGATCTCTGTGAGTTCGAGACCAGCCTGGTCTACAAGAGCTAATTCCAGGGCAAGCACCAAAATTACAGAGAAACCCTGTCTCAAAAAGGCAAAGAAAGAAAAAAAGAAAGAAAGAAAGAAAGAAAGAAAGAAAGAAAGAAAGGAAGAAAGAAAGAAAGAAAGAAAGAAAGAAAGAGAGAGAGGAGAGAGAAGAAAGGGGGCTGGTTTAAAAGCAAAACTTCTAAGCAAACAACCGAGGGAGAAAAGGAGCATCATCTCATTCCTAGGTCCACTACTCCTACAATCTCCTTCGAGTGTGTTCACGTACTTCAGCTTTCCTAAGTAATTGTGTTAACACTGAACACATAAACAATGTAATGGATAATCTTTGGAGCTGTTTATAATGCCATATCTCCATCCAAGGTAGAAGGAAAACTCAAATTTTTATGACCAGAGGAAAGTAACTGTCCTTTAATGTGTCTCAAATGAGTCCTGGTACCTCCATCCTCCATCCTCTCGTAGGGTATTTTAAATCTTAAAGAGGGGCAATGCTGCTTCTTTTCCTTGTATATTAGCAGAGAAACAAGAGGTGGAGACTAAAGCTGATTATGAGGAAGGGGTCTATTCTCAATGACCTCCAAGGCAGCTAATTGCTGTCTATTCATCTGCTATGCTTTTGAAATTAGCCTTACCACAGAGGAGTCTGCACAGGATTGACACCCTGGCCCCACAGCCATTTTGTTCCTGAGCCTTTCAAGAAAGCACTGGCTTAAGTAGAGAAATAGCCTAATGGTCCTGCATGATTCCTAGCTACTTGATTTTATTGACTACGTGATCTAAAACATTAGAGATGTCATATTTACAGTAATATTAGTTTACCAAGCTGCAGTTACCTGGAGATTACTAAACATGTTTTTTTTTCATTTTTAAAAGAATTTATTCTTATTTTATATGTATGTCTTGGCTTCATTATGTATGTTCATCACGTGTGTGCCTAGGTGTCCAAAGAAGTCAGAATAGGATGCCAAATCCCCCAGAAATGGATGAATAGACAGTATGAGGAATCATGTGAGTGCTGAGAATTGAATCCCAATCTTCTGCAAGAGCAGAAAATGCTCTTAACTGCTGATCGAACTCTCTAGCGTTTCTCTGAGCATGTTTCTTAATGGAAAGGGGAATGCCAATCCGAGATAGAGGTTCCATTGCACCTTTGGGGACAAAGGAAACATTACTTCTCAGGCATTTTAAATTGGGTATGGAAACTAGAAAATAAGTTCTGTTTTTAAAGAGCTCCTTTGTATGGAACATTCCAATAAACATGAACCACAGAGTTGATACTACTCAGAGATTTTACAAGTTGCCTTCTTCTAAAGGAGAGCTTTGATTTTTTTTTTTTTTGGTTTAGAAGTATCAAATTTGTTGACTCTTCTGCCTCAGTATCTTCATATCAGAATAAACATTTACTTCACAATCATGATTATTCTATAACATTCTAACAGGCTAGCCAACGCCATTTCATGCTGAACACACACCATACGCCCAATGATGAACTATTTTCTTTGTTTATCAGTAAGGTATGAAATCATCTAGGGATTTAAGCTATGAGGAAAGCTTTGTTTCTGGGTGATACTGACAAACAGCACACACACACGCATGCACACACACATGCACATACATACACACACACACATACACACACTCGCACACATACGCATGCATCATCTAAAACTCATTTTTATCTTAGCAGCTCTTTGAGCAGCAATTCTGACAGTGCTTATAGGACTTCACAGCATTTTAATTGGCTAGCTGAGAGGTCTCACAGAAACCCTGGACAAGTCTCACTCAGTACCTGTGGCTCCACCCAGCACTGCTCATCCCTCCCTCCCTTTCCCTAAACCTCTACAGCCCAGGAGCCAGAATTGCTTCCCTTGCCCACCTCCTCTTTCCTAAATGACTCAGCCATTTTGGCTACACATTCTCTTGGTTCCTGGAAGTCTACTCCTGACCTTTTTGATATCTCTCTTCTCTCTCTAGTCTCATTCTTTCTTATTCCCTGCTCTCATCCTGGCTAAGTCTGCTGGCCATATTCAGTCTGGACTCTTCCACATGCCTCTGGCTATGCTCCTCGTCATATCTACAATAAAATTCTTCTCCCCCAACCATACATTGGAATGTCATTTTCATTCATTAGCCTCAGAGAGTCTTCACAGCTGTGGTTTTGCTTTTTTGGGGGAATTTAAGATCACGGTATTTTACTTTTCACTTTTTAAAACAAAAAATAAATCACAAGCAATTAGGTTTACATGCTTGTTTTAAGTCAAGGTATCATTATGTAGATCTGGCTATCCTGGAACTTTCTATGTAGACCAGGCTGGACATAGATAACAGAGTTCCTATCCACTGTAGCCTCTGAGTGCTGAGACTAAGGGTGTTCACCACCATACTCAAACCAAGTGATGAGTTTCTAATAGACTATTAGTCAAAAACCACACAGGCAAAATGACTATGTAATTTGTAAAATTATTTTCTAATGAAATAGTTCACAGTATCTTAAATAAATGATTCAAAAAAATGCATGACAAAGTCAGTTCATATCCTGCAATTTTTATTATTTAACAAACTACATATTGACCTGCACAACCACTCCCACTAAGATTCATTTTGATATTTATTTCCTGGATTTTGCTAATAATACAAAAGTTATTTTGTCTATTTTAAACGTCTTTTCCTTAGCAATGTCATTGAGATATAGCTCAGAGTGACATGCTTTGAAAAAGAATAAAATATATAATTTTATTCTATCCGGTAGGATGTGATTCACAGTAATCCCTTTATCCATAGTAATGACCTCAGCTTTCATCCAAACTAAGAGTAACCATTCCCTTCCAGTTCATAGCATGTGTTACTGTTTCCTATTTTCCAGTGGCAACTGGTTCTTCCTGGCTCAAGCTCAAATTGATCATGAAATCAGTCTCAGATTTCCATCCATGAGGTCCCACTCATTACAGTTACAGTAAGAAGGAATTGTAGAGTTAATTGAGCTGTAGGGTTAAAAACGTAGAGTTGGAAACAAATGGAGAGAAGATAACAAACAAAAAGGCTTGATGCTGGATGCTGAGTTTCAGAGGGCCACGGTGACCAGATAAGAGGGAGGATAGGGACTCTTTAAAACAAAATGCAAAACAAATAAATAAAAGCCATCTCAACAGGCTTTGGCTGACTCCCACAAAAACTGATAAATAAAAACAAAACAAAATCCAAACCCACAAAACTGCTGACTTTTCATGTATTTTTATATCCAATGCCTCTAATTACAGTTAGCTATGAGCGTCTGTATTGTCAACTTGAAAGACTCTACAATCGCCTAGGAAACAAACCTACAGGCACATTTATGAGGGATTATTTGCCTCCAAATTTGCCTGTAATCATTACTTTGCTTAGCTGATTGAATTGGGCAGACTTGCCCACAGTAGGTGGCACCATTCTCTCAGCCTGAATAAGAGGGAGAGAACCAGCTGAGCGCCAGCATCTGTCACCCTCTTCCAGAATGTAGATGGATGTGACCAACAGCTTCATGTTCCTCGATTCTCCAGAATCTTCCAACTGTGAGCCAGCATAAACCATTTCTGTTTTAAGTTGCTTTTGTCCAAGTATTTATTTTTTCCACAACAAGAGGAAAACAAACTAAGACAGAAGCCTTTTTAAGAAAAAATAAATTGACGTATTGTGGTGTTTTGAATGAAAATGCTCCCATAAACTCAGAGGGATTGATACTACTAGGTGCTGTTGCCTTGTTGGAATACGTGTGGCGTTCTGGAAGGAAGAAAGATTTCAGATGCCCTAGCCAAGCCCAGTGGCTTATTCTCTCTGCCTGCTGCCTACAGATCAAGATGTAGACCTCTTGGCTCCTTCTACAGCACCATGTCTGCCTTCGTGCCACCATGCTTCCCACCATGATGACAATGGACTAAACCTCTAAACTATAAAATAATCCCAATTAAATGATCTTCTTTATGGATGGCTATGGCCATGGTGTCTCATCATAGCAATAAAGCCTAAACTAAACCTATTAAATCCCTGCTTTTAAAGATTGTTTTTGGGAGGCTGGAGGCATTGTAAATTAACATATGATCTGAATATATGACTTAAATTTTGTGCCATCATATAGACATTGAATAGGAGATCAGGATTAATTAATGTGTAACTATAATTCAGGTTATCTCCATTCCAAACAGCAGGAGGCTGATCTTACTCCTTACCACTCCTGGTCCTGCTGCTAATAGGAAGGACCTTGGCTAGGCTTATTTATTTATTTATTTATTAAAGATTTCTGTCTCTTCCCAACCTCCGCCTCCCATTTCCCTCCCCCTCCCCCAATCAAGTCCCCCTCCCTCGTCAGCCCAAAGAGCAATCAGGGTTCCCTGCCCTGTGGGAAGTCCAAGGACCACCCACCTCCATCCAGGTCTAGTAAGGTGAGCATCCAAACTGCCTAGGCTCCCACAGGCTTCTTTACAGAGTTCTCTCCTTAGGACCTAAGAAAGCTACCAGATCCTGTGCTGTTATTTTGCTTGTGATCAAACAAATAAAGCTTGCCTAAAGATCAGAGTGTGGAGACAGCCACTAACTAGCCATAGAGGCCAGCCAGTGATGGCACACACCTTTAATCCCAATACTCAGGAGGCAGAGGAAGAAGGATCTCTGTGAGTTCAAGGACACCCTGGACTATAGGAGATTGATCCAATCTAAAAGAGAAACAGAGTCAGGCAGTAGTGGCTCACATCTTTGGTCCCAGTACTTGGGAGTCACACATCTTTAATCCTAACAATAAGGAGGTAGAGTCAGGAAGGGATATGGCTGGGCAGAGAAAGCCATATAAGGCAGGAGGAGACAGAAGCTCGAGGTATTCATTCTGAGGATTCTTACAGATAAGACAGCTATTTGGTCTGAGTATTCAATAGAGGTAAGAAGTGGCTGGCTGTTCTGCTTCTCTTTTCCTTTAGCACTTACCCCTATATCTGTCTCGGGCTTATTATTATTAAGACCAATTAGAATTTTCTCTACAAGATATATAACTAACCATCTCATAAATATGCATAAAACACACACATAAACACACATTTATGCATACACATGCCATGCACACATATTAAGAAATATATTTTAAAAATTTATCTATTTTTATGTTTATGTGTATTTTATCTACATGTTTGTCTGTGCAATACATGTGTAAAGTGTTCTAGAGGCCAGAAAAGGGCATCAAATTTTCTAAAACTGGAGTAACAGGCAATTATTAGCCATCATATGAGCACCAGAAACCAAACCTGAATCCTCTGTAAGAGGAGCAAGTACTCTTGACCACTGAACCATCTCTATTACCCCCACATAAAACTTCTTTAAGATACACAACACAGAATTCACACCAATATTCCCCTCCTTAGAGCAGCATGAGGCAAGCTTTCTTTGAACATTATGGGATACTTATTTATATTGTGAGCTTTATGGGAAGCTGGAAGGTAAGGCTAATGTCCTTCCACCCATTGTGATTGGGAAACACTTCCTTATTTCCCTCACTCAACAAGGGCACAGGGCATCCGTGTTATCCATGTAAGCAGAAAGATATGAGTCTTTTCTCTAAAATAATGTGGGTCACGACCAACATCTCATCACAAGAGCAGCGATAACAAGAAATGCATGACTGATATATTTAAGGTTTTATGACCCCAAGACTTTTAGAAATGAAGATCCAAATGCCCTCAAAACCCGTCCACTTTTGTGGTAGAAATATGACTTGACAAAACGGCATCAACTAATGAGTATAGGTTGGCATGATTCATGAGGGTTTGTCCAGACTCTTCTTGGTCTCTGTAGAGCACACACAGGACTCCTCAGGAGTGGTGTTTCCATAATCTACTAGCAGACAAGATAAGTGAGAGGATTTTCTCCTAGGTGACTCTTTTACCCTAAGGTAGTATGGAGTCTGAAAGCTGACTAGCCAAGTTTTGACCTAGGGATGGGGCAAAGCAGAATGTCATTTGCAGGCACCCACCATGCAGCAGGTTTGCTCACATATATCTGATATTAATAGTGTGATATCTCTCTCCATTGTCACAAAAGGAGGAAGTCTGCATGGTGAAGATGATCAGAAACTGACCTCACTTCACTTTCTAGCCTCAAATTACATTTTCCTTCTTCAAGTTGTCTCTGCACAGCGGTTGTTTTTATTTCTGTACTATTTTTATTTACTTTGGAAGTGCAAAATGATTTTTCTATTGTAATTTGAGTCCATTTTCTTGGTATTTTTTCTAAAAATTCTTTTAGAGAATTTTCCCTGTTGGATTTGTATAGCCCTCATTTTCTGAGACAATTGAAAGGCTTTTGATTTCTTGTTTGTTTCAATAGAGAGCTGAATAAATAGATGGATAAGAAATTGCATTTGTATTAAAAATAAGGGAAAATATCCCCAAGTGTAGCGCCAGCACTCAGTTTTTTTTTAATGAGGGATAAATATGCTCATGCATATTCTATCCTCTGAACATTAAGAATTAGCAAAGTGTACATACTGTATTTTATCCTGTGCTCTTTGGGGCTCTTTTATGCCTCAACTCTTTCTGTTCCATTATATCTGGATGGTGTATGGGTAGAAAGGTTGAAAACACAAACTTGTGATTATTTTAAAATCTCCAATGAGAATCACTGCCATCAAAGGGAAAAACAGCAACAAATGCTGGAGAAAAGGTAGGAAAAGAACTCAAATTAGTGCAGCCACTGTGGAAAGGGTATGGCAGCTCCTCTAACTACTGGAAAGAGAACTGAAATGTGATCCAGCTATACAACTCTTTAGTATACACAGGGGAGAATCAAAGTCACCATGTGTGCTGGTTAGTTTTATGTCACCTTTCCACAAGCCAGAGTCATTTTTTTTTATTTTTTTTTTTTTTTTGCCAGAGTCATTTTGAAAGAGAACCTCAAATAAAAGATAATCATAGCAGATTGGCCTATGGGCAAGGCTACGGAGCATTTTTTTGATGGGTGATTGATGTGAGAGGGCTCAGATCACTGTGAGAAGTGCCACTCCTGGTCTGGTAGTCCTGGATGTTATATAATAGCAGGTTTAGCTAGCCATGGAGTCAAGGGGAACCAGCCAGTAAGCAGTATTCTTCCAGGTTCCCACTAGAGTTCCCGCCCTGGTTTCCCTCAATAATAGACTGTGGTCTGGACATATAAATAAAATCAATCCTTTCCTCTTCAAGTTACATGGTTATGGTGTTGGATAAAAGAAATGGAAATCCTAACTAAAAAATAAACATACAACTCCTGATACTTGCTCAGCCATGTTTGTTGTGATACTGTTCATAATAGCAATGTGTGGAATTAATGGATATAGAACGTGAGTGAGAGGACACACACACATACAGAGAGAAAGGAGGGAGAGAGGGAGAGACAGACAGACAGACAGACAGACACACACACACACACACACACATGGGGTGGGGCGGGAGAGAGAATAAATTTATTTTCAACCACAAAGAACAGCAACATTATGTGCAGAAAAATGTGTTGAACTGATGGTGATCGTATTAAGTAAAGCAAACCAGACTTAGACAGATCTCTCATATTTGCCTTTCATTCTGAATCGAGATTTAAAATAAGAAAAAATATGAAAAAGGACATTTGGGAAAATGAAACGGACCATTGTCAAGGGGTCAGGATGATGTGGGAGAGAAATGGGGAAATTAATATGGTCAAATAATACTACACACACACACACACACAACTTTCAATCAAGGAAACCCATTACTGTGCTCAATTAATGCATGCTAATATAAATAAAATGGACCTAGAAACGGGTGGTTTCCATTTTACTACTAGATGAACATCTTTTTTAGAACAAAGAACTGGACAGTGGAGGAATTACGGAGCACAGACAACACACAAAAAGCAGTTTCCACGTTGTCGGCTTACAGGGGAGATACAAACTGCTGCTCTTATCCCATCAGACATAAGTGCGTGGAATTGTCCAGTGTTCCTTGATGTAGACCATCAGCAAGCAGTGGACAGTATACTGGTCTCTTCTGGATCCTTTCAGAAATCCGTGTGAAGTCAGGCATGAGGCTGCATCAGAGACTCTTTACTATTTTTAATACTAAGAATCTTTTAATAGCAAATTTTACTTGCTTTAATTTGGGGTAAAAATACAATTCCACAGACAAAACAATGCAGCCAGCTTAAACTGATGTTCCCAACAAGTTGTGGGGTTTTTTCGGGGGGAGGGGGACTTCTCTAATGGCTTCCTTTGTGTTCTGTAACCCAATGTCATCTCCCCGCCCCTGCACCTGGAAGTGGAGAGCTCCAGATTCTGTGAGGAGAGTGTTCTCAGTGACCTACTTCTCTGCCTTGCTGCTGTGTCACTCTCTCTACTGAAAGAACTGATTGATTTCAAAGGCGGCCTTGCAATGAGGTGCTCTGTGGTGCCAGGAGAATTAGAACCGGACCCAAAGGTGCAAGGGCAACCTGGACTAAAAATAGCGCCCACTCCTGAAAGTTGATTAACACCAAAAAAGACGTTATTAAGTTTTTCAATTAGAATATCTGCTCTTGGAGATTCTATTTTAAACTTCGAAGGTAACACGTGTGTTAAATACAAGAGCCTGGGACTTACCCGGAGCAGGGAAGTGAGCGTGCAGTGCCTTTGGAAGGCAGCCTGAACACTATGATACAGGCAGGATGGTAATTATAGCCAGTGCACTAGTCTAATTTTTCTCCTCATTAGCATAGGAAAATTTTATTTAATTAATACTTATTTGGAATTCTACAAACTTCTTAAAACTTGGAATTTAAAATTTACATGCTCTCTTATTAAAAAACCTCTTTATGCACGCTATTTGCTTCTGGATTACACTGAACGACACAGTAGCAATACGATGCCAAACATTAAACGAAAATGTAAAACCTAATCACACCCTAAGGAAAGACGGTTGGATAGCAAGTTAGCTGTTTGTGCTAGCCCGGAGTCCTTGATTTCTTCTCCTTTTAAACCATCACCAAGCCCTGTCAATTGAGCCTCTTAAGTAACAGTCACGTTGCCCCACCTCTTCCCCATCCCCATGGTTACAATCTATCAAAGCCTCCTGCCTCGCAAACTTGAGTAATCTCTCTATCCTTTTCTTTGTCTCCTTGTGTTCTTCGCTCTGTTAGAACAGCAGATCAAATACACGGGTTATTATTTTATTACTCCCTTAAATCTCCCCTCTATGGTTGTGTAAAGTCCGGTCCCCTCATCAAAACTTTGCGGTGCTGGCACAGTTAGCCAGCCTAACGCGCTAGCACCCTTAGCGGAAGGAGGATCTCAAGACTAACGGGGCAGCCCCTGAGTGTCCTTCCCCTTTCTCTACTCTGGCAGCTCTCTGGCCTGCAGCAGGTCACTCCCGCTAACAGATAGGCTCCTCTGTTCGCAACCTTGCCTTTTGGAAAGCTCTTCCACTCTAGATGAAATGTGACAATTCCCAGTAGCTATAGTTTCTAGAATGAGACCAACATGTTTTTCTAGCCCTCCCCATTCTGCTGATCCCTGGTCGAGGACATGCAGGAGACCTGCTTCTCCTCACTATGAAATTCTTTCACTCACCACCCCTTGATTAACCATTGCAATGGTCAACTGCTGGTGAAAATAGGAAAGTTCTCAACCTCTCGCAATCCCTCTGCCTAACCTAACCTAGCCTGTTAGTGAAGGATGGACGGCTATGATTCTTACAGACCTTCTGTAGAGTGTTTCCCAAATAAAGAAGGCAAATTGCTAGATTCCTTTCTTTCTTGTCTGCTTTCTCTGTCTCTGTCTCTGTCTCTGTCTCTGTTCTCTCTCTCTCTCTCTCTCTCTCTCTCTCTCTCTCTCGTGTGTGTGTGTGTGTATACAGGGCAGGGCTCCTCCTACATTGGTTTTTTCACTGTGGCTTTGGAGCCTGTCCTGGAACTAGCTCTGTAGACCAGGCTGGCCTCGAACTCACAGAGATCCGCCTGCCTCTGTCCTACATTGTTTTTTGTCTTATATTTTGAGACAGGGTCACTCACTGAATCAGAAGTTCTCCCTTCAGACTGACCGGCTAGTTGAGATCAGGTCTAGTTGAGATGAGTGTCTTTGGTCACTCCCCATGCTGGGCTTACCAGACATACACAACAATGCTTTGCTTTTGAAAAGAGTGCTGGGGACGCTTCCACAGTAATCACTTTCCTGCCAGGCCCCTCCTCATTGCTAACACAGTGATTTTGCAGTCTTTGCTCAGTCTTGGATATTTTTCACCCCTCTGAGTGCCTCGCTGACTTTAATTTGTCCTTCGGATCTCAGCTTGGTTACCGATGAAAGCAGGATGGACCCAGACATACTCTATCCAATTCTTTGTACCACTCTTCATACCACAACGCTTCCATTTAATGTGTTGTCCTATTCCAGCTGAAGAGGGCATCAGGCAAAATCTTTTATTTCCTTGGCACACAGAAGAGTACAGGGTTGTTAGTATTCTCTGGGCGAATGAGCAGGTAAAATGCTATAAATAGGTATTATAGAGCTGGCAAGATGGTTCAGAGGATAAAGTACATTTCTTGCATACCTGATATCCAGAGTTCTGTCTCTGTATCCTATGCTGGAAGGAGAGAACTGAGTCCTGAAAGTCCTCTAACTGCCCATGCACACACCCACACTCTAGTATATATTACACACCCACAGTCTCACACATATCACAAATACACACACACACACACTCTTACATGTATGACACACATATTCTCTCACACACATCCCAACACACATTCTCACACAT
This sequence comes from Microtus agrestis, assembly GCA_902806775.1. Classification (NCBI taxonomy): domain Eukaryota; kingdom Metazoa; phylum Chordata; class Mammalia; order Rodentia; family Cricetidae; genus Microtus; species Microtus agrestis. The sequence goes on from CADCXT010001983.1 coordinate 188,604, forward strand.
ATCACACATGCATACTCGCACATGTATCACAGACACACACACATATCACAACACATTCTCACACATATCACAGACATCATACACACATCACACACATATTCACACATATCACACACATGTCATCACACACATCACATAGACTCACATATCAACATCACACACAGTCTCACACATATCACACACATCACCTGCACAATTCTCACAAACATCACATACACAGACTCTCACACATATCATGCAGATCACATACACAATAAATATTTTTAAAGGATTATAGAAACCAAAACCATCTTTAACCCTAAGGGAGAACTAAGGGCAGGAAAGCTTTCAGAGAATGTTATATTTGAAATGAGTTGTGAAAGCCACATAGCATCCTGTCAGGTGAAAAGACAGGTAGACTATTAATGGCTTTATGTTGCCTAAGTACTCGGTTACGACAGGAGGTAATGGTCTCAGAAATTAGGAAAGTCACCACAGGTGTGACTGAATTGCTGTCAAGAGCACCTGAGACAGCCACACATGCTCTTGGTTTTTAAAGTTTTGCCCTCAATTGGTATCAAGAGAATTTATTCATTTTCAAATATATCTTTATCGTGAATGGTTCAAATTAAAACTCTAAGGTTAAAACTGAGTATTGGCTAGGAGAGGAAACACATTATTTTTTAATTACAGAAATTTGCAAATTTGAATTATGTTTTCTTGTCTCTAAACAACCCGTTATCCAGAGGAAGTTCCCCCATTGAATTTGTAATCTAGAGGGGGAGGCTGCTCAGTGAGCAGCAGCCCTTGCTGTGCAAACATGAGGACTTGAGTTCAAATGCTCAGCTTCCACATAACCCCTAGAGAAGGGGGAAGAGAGACAAAGCCCAGCTCATTGGCAGCCAGCCTAGCGAAGCATGATTAATAAAAACGCAGAGAGAGAAATTGGGGTTCATCCTGAAGATCCGAAAAGTAAAACAGCCAGCCACTGAGGCCTCAACCTCAGACCTAAATGGTGATCCTGCCTCCCAGAATCTCAGAATGAGACTGTCTGTTGAGTGCTGTTCCTCCCATTTTATAATCCTTTCTAGGGTTGGGATTAAGGGTGTGCACCACCCAGTTTCTATAGCAACTAGTGTGACTACTGAGATTAAAGGCACATGTTACAATAATTTGGTCTGTAAGGCTGACCAGTGGGACTGTTTTAGTTTAGATCTTCAGGCAGTCTTTATTGATTAAAATACAATTGAAATGCCACTACAACCTAGCTTAAAGTGTGAGCTTCAGGTTCAGTGAGAAACTGCCTTAAAGGAATAAGGCAGAGAAATACAAGAAGATTTGAGTCACCCTCCTCTGGCCTCTACTTACCTATAAATGGGCATACAAACCCACATACACAAGTGTATACAGCACACACACTCACATGCACACCAACTCCAACCCCAAATGAATAAGCAAATAAATAAATAATAAATGACAAACTGTAGGTATTTGAAATAAATAGACATAAATACCAACTGGAAATAAACTGATGGATGCCTTAAGTCTATCTGAAAATTAGTCATAGTCTAATATTTTATTTTATTGGGTGGTAAGGATTTATTTCATTCCCAGTTCAATATCATCATCAAAAGCAGTGAGAGCAAGAACTCAAACAGGCAGAAACCTTAGGCAGGAGCTGATGCAGAGTCCATAGAGGGTACTGATTACTGCTTTGGTCATCATGGTTTGCTCAGTCTTTTCTTACACTGTCCAGGCCCAAGTGCCCAGGGTGGTACTACCCACAATGACCTGGACCCTCCCACATCAGCAATCAAGAAAACGCTCCCATAAACTTGCCTGCAGGCCAGTCCCATGGCGACTATAGTCTAACATTTTTTGTTTTTTTGATTAATTTTTTATTGCTTTTTAGTGAGTTCTACATTTTTCTCTGATCCCCTCCCTGCCTCTTTCACTCCCCTTCAACCCTCCCCCAAAGTCCCCATGCTCCCAATTTACTCGGGAGATCTTGTCTTTTTCTACTTCCCATGTAGATTAGATCCATGTATGTCTCTCTTAGGGTCCTCATTGTTGTCTAGGTTGTCTGGGATTGTGATGTGTAGGCTGGTTTTCTTTGCTTTATGCTTAAAAACCACTTATGAGTGAGTACATGTGATAATTGTCTTTCTGTATCTAGGTTACCTCACTCAAAATGATGTTTTCTAGTTTCAGCCATTTTCACGCAAAATTCAAGATGTTATTTTTTTTTTCTTGCTGTGTAGTATAACATTTTAAAGGAGGGTAAAATTAAGATACCCTAGGGAGAGATGCAAGAGGGGATGACTTTTTGCTGCCACCTGGTGGCACTCAATTTTTCTACTGGACCCTCTTGAGGTCCTAACTTCAGAGTCCCCCAGAAACTCTTGGGCTGGCAGAAAATATAGTTATACAATCTCCCGACAAGTGGTCCTCCTACCTGTCTGTGGCAGCTTTTGAGATGTCCAGCTTTTCTGCTACTTCAACAGCTAGCAGATGGGAAGACAACAAGACTGCTATCGTTATGGAATGTAACAAATTTTAAACTGACCAGGAAATGAGAAGAAACTCATCTTCCTGAACGGGGTTCCGGAAAGGTTTTAAAAAAAAAAATTAAAAAAGAACTCAAGGCTCTTTGGAAGCTGTCACTGAGCATATAGGCTTCGCTTGGTCCATTTTACCCAATCTGTTCCCTTGTATAAACAAATAAGCCCCGTGGACCATGTTTCAACACATTCATTTTAACAGAGAAGTGGGATCAATAGCGCCAAACAGATGTGGAATGCACATCATAGTGAGGACGGAAATAAAACTGGATGTAGGAGATGCACTATGCCTGTCAATTATAATGGTAGCTTTTCGGGAAGCAGTAGGAGGGGGGCAGGTCATCAAGAGCACATGAAAGGGATGTGGTGAGGGCAGCCTCCTGAAGGTGTGGCTTTGAACTTGAATCGGAAGGAAATTCATGTGATAGGCACATAGAATTTGGCATGACTGTATTCAAAACATAAGCGTGGCCCATGCAGAAGAAGTAAGACAGCTGAGCATGGACCACTCAGACTATCAATTTGCACTAGAGTTTAGAGGATGGAGGTTATTGAGGTGGGATGTTGGGAGATGAAGCTAGATCTTGGTCGTCCAGAGTGATGAACTGTTGAAGGGACATCTGAATTTTTGTAAGCACAAGAAATAAACATTGCAAGATTTAGACAAAAGAATAGCATGGCACTTACACTTTAAGTTTACTTCCTGGCAGAAAACAAGGTGTTAAAATGAGACCACAGTGAAGAATAATTTATGGATCTGTGCTCTCTGAGTGTAGGAGTGACAGACATTGTCAGGCTTAGAGGCCCCTAATGACAGACCTAAGTTGGAATCAGCTTTGGATCCGAATCTATGCTTTTTCTGATAGGACTAGAAAGGGATTCCTTGAGGTCCATTGTAAGCAAACTACTCCCTCCTGCTCAAAAGAATGAAAACTAAGTTCTATCTTTGACCTGAGTAGGTACATGACATGTCAGGCTCCCAAAATACGACATCACTCTTTCCTTAAGAGTGACTGCAGCAAAGTCAGTAAATTACCTGGCCAGGAGCCCACCAATCAGAACAGAGACCACTGAGGCCATCCTCAGGAGGTGGGTAGAATAATTATCCCTGTAGTGAGATGATGTACTTGGACCCTCTGCAGTCTGTCCTTCCATACAGTTGCTAACGGATCATCACTGCGGAGTCGACCTGCTTTGCTGGGTTTTCATTCAATAACCATAACTTTTCCCATTCTCCCTCTTGTATTTTCTATAGATGTTGACCAAAATTCTGAGCACACTCGCTCTGACACTTTGAACCTTCTCACATTTTCTCTGAAAACCTTTTCCACTCAGTGAAGCTGTTTACCTAACTCCATGGCTGACCATTCTGTTTCTTGGCCTGTCCCTCAAGAGACAGGACTTTCTATTTTTATCTTCTCCAACTTCTTCCTCTCAGAATGTAGAAGAATTAAGTGTGTGTGTGTGTGTGTGTGTGTGTGTGCAACTGCACATCACCAAAAGATTATGTGGCAGGTGTGTGCATAATGTGTGTGTGCATGCACATGCACGTGTGTGAACGTGTGTGTGTTGTTTTGTGCCTCAGGAGCTATCTACCTTGTTTTCTGAATTATATTCTCACACTGTGTCCTGTAACTTAATGATTAAGTAATACTAATCCCAGTAAATCCAAGGAATTCATCTGTCTCCAACTCCACAGTACCAGGATTACGGAGATTACAAGTGTGTGCCCTCACAGCTGACTTTCTGATGTGCTTCAAACTCAGGTTCCCATACTTGCATGGCAACTGCTGCTAAGATTCAGCCACTTCTCCAATCCAGTGACTTCTTATATCAATATCGTAAGAGTTCTAAAATGCTTGCTAATACTGAACACCTGAGAGCTGATCTTAAAAACTGGAAAACAACAATAAATAAGTCTTTAGACATTTCAAAAGATTGGAAATAAATTAGCAGTAAAGCTGAGAAAGATAAGATTAAACATATATTGATTGTGTAGTACAACATCCTTGTAGTGTGTGTGTGTGTGTGTGTGTGTGTGTGTGCGCGCGCTATTCAACATGATGTTTGCTTTCTGGCGTCCTCTGGTCTTTAGCTGGGACACAGCTAAATATGGGCTTAGTCTTCTTTTCAATGAAAATTATGTGAAGTGATTTAGCAGTTTTGATTAGAAGATAATATTCTCTTTAATCACACAGACATGATACTTGCTTCCCTTCTCCTATAAATAATGATAAGTTGGCTTAAATTTTTTTCATGTTAGTAAATAAATCTTTGCAATTGAGAGTGATCTGAAGGTCAGAATGCCAAACACATCCAAATAGAAAACACACAAAAGTCTTTCACCGCCCTCTTCCCTGGGTCTGGAAACTGTTAGGGGACACACGCTGCTTGTTTGTATTTAAATTCAAGCTTGTTTATCATTTTACTGCAGGAAATTCCGACAGCAGTATTAAAATAGAAGCCTACACCTTCCAGAGTATCGCCAGTGGTACAGAAGCAGGCAGAGGGAACCAGCAAGTCAGGACTTGTTCATGGGATGCAGGCATGTGAGACCCTAGTGTGTGAGGCATCATGGATCCCAGTATGTACTTCTGCTGGGATCACATCCTCTGGCTTCTCAGTGAGTGTCCGTGTATAGGTAGATATACATGTGTTACATGAGGAAACACAAGCCTCACAGGTGGTTCCTATGTAGAGCCAAAGATAATAAACAGAAAACATATGGCACATGCTAGGCTTCCCATAATATTAGACTATTGATTTCCTGCTCAGTCAGCATTGGAAAACGAGATGAGAGCCATCCAAAAGAGGGTATTTCTGATTGTCAAAGACATAATTGTGCATTGTGCTTCGACGTAAGATAGATTTACTAACCATTTTCTTTGAAGCAGTAAGCTCTGACCCAATTTCTCAAAGCCAGATGGCAAAACCACTTCCAGTGGGGCAGATGGTCCTATTGATTTGCAGAACCACAGAAACATCAGGCTTGGAAGATACTCTGGGATGCAACTGGTGCACCCAGAAGACAGAAGAAGGCCTTTGATGTTAGCCTGGATATCAAGGAAGCACAAACTGTCAGAAAGACGTGTGTGGCTTCAGACACTCGCACAGTATGGAGGGTGTGAAGCAAGGCATTCAGAGGAAGCCAAGCTGCTTTCATCGGCACCGGGGGTATTTGAGAAGCTGCAAGAACTGAGCCTCTCTGTGGAAGACCCCGGCATGTTTATGAGTACCAGATGCGCTTGCCTGGAAAGGAAACGGGAAAGCCCCGCATTCATATTCATTAATGGGGTAACAGCAAAGCTCATTTACAAAGGCTACTATCTGTTGAACTCACACTGGTAAGAAGCATTGAGAAGTAGTATTACTCTAATGGAAAACATATCGGGGATCAATTTTCCTTTGAAACAACTAAATTATATATATAAAAAATCTGGCACCGAGAAGTGTATCTTCTTGTAATACAGTATGCAGCTTAAATTCCAAGAGCGTACTGGCATTACCCAGAACTTCCCAGTAACCAGACATCTTTAGAAATAGAACTGATTGTCTTAGCAATTATGAGTTCCTTACCTACAGATTCAAATCAGTCCCTGAATAGAAGATGACCTTAGTGAGAATTCAAGCATTGGTCAGTGCCTTCATTCTCTGAAGCATCGCTAAAGTGGGCATTCGGTCCTTTACCATAGTGTCCAGGAATTATAAGGACAAGTTGTGCACCCAGGTCTAAATCAAAGAATGCTTTGTCTATACATTGTGGTTTTCTAATCTTACTTTTATACATGGTAACATGTGACCTACAGGTACAAACACTCCATCAGAAATTCTTGTCCCAAGTAAACTACAACTAAATAATTATTAGACATAAACTTCACATGCATTAATCATCCCATTGCATAGTTTTATTTCCTACCAAATCCCAAGTGTATTTATGGCAAAAATGTTTTAATTCCCTTGTTTGTTAGTAGTTATAAATAACCAGATATTCTAGTGCTACCCAAGGTTTCATAAGTATGGGTGTTGAGGTTTTGGGAAAAGGAAAATTACACATACATGTACACACACATGATCCCAAGATACTATTTTTAAATTTGTATGTGTATGTGTGTTTGTAAGAGACTGAACAATAACACTTCTATTATGTTCTAGTGGCCATTTGTATAATTCTTCTGAATGACAAACTTTTTATATTGATTTTCAAGACAGGATTTCTCTCTGTATCCCTGGCTGTCCCGGAATTCGCTTGTAAACCAGCTGGCATCAAATTCAGAGAACAGATTCAGAGAACGTCAGTTTGTGACCATGGTCTCAGCTGTCAAGAATTAGGGTCTGAGAGAAGGCGTCAAGGAAAGACCAACAGCCATGTATAAAATAACGAGAGTGCTTTATTAATTCCAATGTTGGGATGGCACTTAGTGACCCCCAAAGAAGGTCACAAGCTCCTTTTCAGCAGAGTTAGGGGAGTTCCAGGGAGGAGGAATTAATCTGAGAATGATTGGTGAAGGAAATATTAGTCTGGAGGCTGATTGGTGGGAAGTCCTAGTGGTTAGAGACCTTCCTGCAGCAGGATAGGGAAAGCTATCTTTAGATATGAGGAGACTGGGGGACATATGCTGAGCCAGCCAAGGGGCTTTGGGGACTTGCTGAGCAAGCAGAAGGGACCTTGAGGGGCCTGCTGAGCTAGCAGACAGCTGTGGGGCACCTGCTCATTGGTTGCACCTGATATGTGGTTTTCCTGAGGACTGTCTGTTTAGCTCTGCCCCATTTTAGTGAGCTGAAACGAAGGCCTGGTCTCTATCAGGGCTATTAGGAGAGCCTGTTTTGGCTCTGGTCTGTCTTCTCCCAGCCCTTTCATCAAGCTGTCTCTAGGCATTTATTTAATATCGTTCAGCCATATTTATTTAGATATTATTTAACATACTTTAGTAGTATTTTACATTTTTTGAGCAGTGCTTTACAGTTTAAACATGTTGTCTTTGTAAAGACAAAAAATAAAGGAAAGAAAGAAAAGAAAAAAGGAGAGAGAAAGAAAGAAAAATGGCACAGGCAACACAGTCAAATTAGTAATGTCACCATTTGCTTAGGGAAATCCGTTCTGTTCATTCAAGGGAATCAGCTACAGGACAAGCCAGTCTCATTCTCATTTAGTGTAGTTATAAATATCGCGATGAGCCTGATTAGTAAAACAGCATCAAAAAAGATTAGGATGCTCTGCTAGCTTCGTAGATGAATATTCAATATTTACATCTTGGTAACTATAAAAAGTAAATGTGCTATTTGAATATTTGAAAAACAGCCCTCCTTGACACTGCTAAACCATTTTCTTTTGAGACTAGCCCTTTGAGATTGCCACATGCTGACTGAAATATGAGTTACGTGTACCTCTACCTAGAAATAAGACATATACCACCCTGGCAGAAAAGGAAGCCAGAACCAATGAGGAGTCCTCTCTCAGGTGGCTTGCGGTCAGTAACCAATGAGAAGTCCTCAATCAGGCGTGCCTTCTTCGCCTTTTCCACTGATATTCTTCCTCGACCATCTACTCCATCTTCCCCAGTCACATCTTATTGCTAAAGTCTGTCCCAGCATATACTGCTCTCTCTTAAAATGATGCTTTTAGAACCTTCATATTGGATCAGAACTAATAGATGTATTAAAGCAAAAGTATCGACACTGACAAGGGCCAGCAGCAATGTGTCCCAGGTTGTTTTGAGCACAGGAGAGAGTCGCTATAGTCTCATTAGAGAGAGGCCTAGGCAAAGCTAATTCTGTAAAGCTAAGGTCTGTGAAAATGGCACCATGCTCTCCTTAGGGTCAGAGACAAGATGCCATATGTTGAGAAATGTGAGATTAACATTCCAAGAGAGGTGACTTTGTCAAATGCAGCATGGGACTACGGGTATTAAACCATTATTTCTACCTTTAGAAGCAAGAATTTAGCTGTGAGTCTTAAAAGAGGTAGTGCGCTCTAAGGTCATGAGAATATAAACTTCCTTTATGGTCAACGTGTGAACGAATCTGTTATGGACACTGAGCATTTGCCCAACTTATGGCATCTGGTCAGATTGCATTCTTTTGTGGAATACAAGGCAGTTTTCGCTGTAATAATTCTTGCAGCTTCCGCCCTTCCCCTAGAATCCTGAAGGTGAATTTGATTGATAGTTTTCTCCATACGTTCATTTTCCTGCTGTGCTTCAGCTACTGAAAAATTCTTTTAATTTTATTTTTGAGATTACAATATCATTAAAAATGTATCCCTCCCCTTTCCTACCTCCATGCCCCCATACTCCTCCCCATTCTCCTTCAAATTCATTTTTCACTAATTGTTATTGCATGTATATATATGTACACACACACACACACAGAGAGAGAGAGAGAGAGAGAGAGAGAGAGAGAGGAGAGAGATTTCTAAATGCAAGTTACTCAAACCATATAATGCTGCTTGTTTATATAGATTCACGGTCAACTGTTTGACCCTGGACAACCAATAGGTGTGCCCTTTTTCGGGAAAGACAACTTCTTCTGCTGCCAGATTTCTCGATTGCCTGCAGTTCTTTGTTGATACCTCATGACCTTTTTCCTGTCCAATGGACATCCCACGTCCACTTTGGTATATCCATTGATGTAATCTGTGTTTAGCTCACATTTGGGTGGCTATGCTGGTGATGACTTTATGGGTATAGCTTCTGATGTTATTATGGGATGCAGTCTCACAGCAATCTTTGGTCCCCTGTTCTTGAAATCTTTCTACCCCCTTTTCTGAAATGTTCCTGAGCCTTTGGGGCAGAAGCATTTTGTTGATGTGCCCTTTGGTGATGGGGAAAGCCTTGTTAATCAATAATCTTTAAGAGGTGGAACCTAGTTTAGGCTTTGTGGGACCGGGAGATAAAAACCTGTGTACCACCCAGGTATACTCTCTGTGTCAAGCAAAGCCTGGGTCTTCCATTCCTGTGGCATGAGTTTTCCCTTTATAATAAATCAAATATAATTATTTTACCCTTAACTAGCCTGGTTATTTTAACACTTCAGGGCTGGGCTCTGCAACTCTGCACTTTGATTGGTTGTAATTTTCTGTAATGGTCTTTGTCAGTTGCAAGAATTTACCTTGATGAGGGTTAAAGACTACATTTCTCTGTGGGTTTTAGGACAAATATTCATAGATTTTTGTTAGAGATTATACTGGTTTTATAAATCATTGGCTATAGAATCTCCTCCAATAATAACGACTTCACTAGCACTAAGTTGTCAGCTAGGTTTCATTAACTATCTATTCGGTAATTTCTTCCCAGGCTATGCATAAATTGTGCAGGTCATTCCCACTGCCAGCTGCGTTAGGGCAAGCGTAGGTGCCAGCACAAAAGGATGCTGATTCCTGAAGGTGAGTACCAAGGAGGCCAGAGCACTAACATGTACCTTCTTCACAAAGCCCCATGCCAGATTGCCACAGCAAAAGGAGTTTTATAGCTTGAAGAGACAAGCATAGGTGTAAGTAGCTCATCTTGTGTACTGCATGTCCTACATTCAAAGCAACAGCTGCCTTTGACACTAGTATACAGAAGATGGCTTTCCTCCAAGGGACACCCGTCTGTGCTGTGTCTAAGATAACACACAGTTGACTTCCAATTCTATCTCAGCGCACTCAGTTCTTTTGACTTGGCTAGAGCCTTAGGAATAGTCAGTCTCTTAGGAACATCAGTTTGATGTCTCTTTTTTCCCTCTCAAGAATCAAACACACCAAGTGATAAAATAGGAGCGTTTAGCAAGATGCCGGAGTCATGATTACTATTGCCGTGATGAAACACCATGACTAAAGCAACATGAGGAAGAAAGGGTTGATTTGGTTTACACTTGCACATCACGGTCCATCACTGAATGAAGTCAAGGCAAGATCAGACAGGGAAAGAACTTGGAGGCAGGAGCCGATGCAGAGGCCGTGGAGGGGTGCTGCTTACTGGCTTGTTCTCCATAGCTTGCTCAGCTTGCATTCCCATAGAACCTAGAACTACCAGCCCAGAAGTGGTCTTCCTCACAATGGACTGGGCCCTCTCACACCAATTGTTTATTAAGAAAATGCCTTATAAATTTGCCTGTGGCCTGATCTAATGGAGGCATTTTCTCAACTGAGGCTCCTTCTTCTCCAATGTCCCTAGCTTGTGTCAAGTTGACATAAAATTAACCAGCACAGAGGACAAGGTCAGAAGACAAAGGCAGGCAAATCTCAGCATTCCAGGGCAGTCTGGTCTATATAGAGAGTTCCAGGACAGCCAAAACTTTACAGTGATACCTGTCTCCAAAACAAACAAACAAAATGCTATGGAAACACACACACAAAAACAAGTAAGTAGGAATGAATAGACTTGTTGAGAAGAAGAAGGGATTTGGTGGGGGGAGTTAAGAAAAATAATTGTAGGATATGATCAAGGTATGTTAAATATATGTATGAAATTATGAAAGAGTAAATGAAGACATTTTTTAAAAGACTAGAAATACAGTGATTAAAGATTAGAATTTTTGTTAGTTTTATACCCTATATATTATGTTAAAGTGTGACAAGGCGATCTGTATCACACACTGCGGGAGAGGAGAGTCTCTGGCCATCCTCTGTTTAAATCCAAACACAGCTGCAGCCCAGCTGACTCAAATTGAACAAGATTCTTAACATCATCGGCTCTCAGGTTTTTATTCTTTAACTGCAAAATGGGAAGCACAATAATATACTTCTTCATGGGTCTAACCAGAAGACAGGATGATAGTCTATCCCTTATTCTTACAGCGGTGCTCGACACCAAGTACGAACTCAACAAACACAGTTATTATTATGACTACCAGAGTTCAAGTCTTTCCTATCACACACTGAAAATAGGCTCACAAAATAGGAAAAATCAGGGTGGGTGTAACCCCTGCAGTCAGCACAGTTTGAGACTGGTGGCAGCACAAACATTTCTGCTTTGGAAACTTGTACACAAAACAGATTTGGATGTGCTCCAGTAGGTAACACACCTTGTCACAAAGCAGGTTCATTTCAATCCCATTCTAATGTCTGCCATTTTGTTTGCAAAAGTGAAAATAATACAGCAGTAGAGGGTGATTAAGGCATGATAACAGAAACTTAAAGTGAGAAGTTATTTCTATGCTTCATCAGATTTTAGCTTATTTGTATTTGTGTGTCTGATCACTATGTGTGAGCATACAGGACAAAGCATGAATGTGGAGGTCAGAACAACTTTGTCGAGCCACTACCACGTCCACCTGTGGATGGTGCCAGGGCTGCAGCTCAGCATATCTGATGAGCGCCATTAGAAGTCAGACCAAAAGCGCCTTCACCTTCTGAGCCTTCTCACCGGCCCTTGACTTTGACACATTTTTTTTTTTTTTTAACAAGGAAAGAAAATCACACTTTACTAACACACATTACATATATGTGTAGTCAATGGAAAGTACTCAAGGACAGGGTAAGTTTCAAAGAAACAGCTTAGCACTCTACTTACAGGGCATCTTCAAATTAAACAGAGAATGCGAAGGGAAGTGATGAGAGGTGGCTGGGAAAGGCACCATGAATGAGTTCGCCTTGTTCTGTGTCATTCAATCAAGGTCTCCATTGATGAAAAGTCTATTGTGTTTTCATTCCTTTTCCCAGTACTGAGAACCGGCACCCTTCCAGGGGATAACTGCCTCTGAGCTTCTCTTAACTTCACTGTCTCAAAACAAACAAACGAATAAACAAAAACAAAAAATCAACAACAAATGGCCATATTTGGGTCGCATATTCCTCTCACAGTCATATTAATAAATCAACTAGGGAGATCTCCACCATGAGTTAGGTTGCTTTCAACAGTGGGCCATCTTTGCTATTCTTGATGATAACCAGTAGGAGACAGTTGCACAACCATGTTTAAAGCCAGTGCTATAGTACCAGGTTTTGCAAAAAGAATGAGTTTACTGTAAGACCAACTGGCAAGGAAGCCACAAACTAGAAAAACGCTCAAATCTGAATCTCTGATGTGTTGGTACCAGGGGGAAATGCCTATTTGTAAACGACATGGAGTTTGAAAATCTTGCTACAGAAATCTAGATGCGAAATTGGAAAACAAATGTTTGAATAGCAGCAGTGTTTTTAAGCTGTCCACTAATATAGCAGGAAAGCAGTATATCATCTGCAAAGCTGAAAATGATAACCACATCTAAATTTAATAGCCTAACTTGGTGTTACAAGTCACTCTCCCTGTGGGAACCATATCCCATTGCATCTGCCTCAGTCACAGCTCTGGTTACCACTGCTGCAGCTTCAAAATGATCCCCCTGATACAGATACCAGAAGGAGTAGACATAACCCTAAAATGTAATAACTTTGTCCTGATCATGATGATCTTTGATCTCAACTGAAAGAGAGAAGGGGGGGGAGAAAGGGAGGAGCAATGGACGGAGATTAACCCAGAATCTTCCCTTTAGCATCCAAAGTCCCATCTGACCAAGCTCTTAGCTCATTTCCTAAGTGACTTCAGTCATTTTTCTCACTCACTCCTCCAGCCACTCGGGGCACTTGGGAAATCACTTGCTAGATTCTAGCATTGATGCCTATTATTCAGGTCTCTGTTGTCTGAAATCACCGCCAACTCTTAGATATTTATAAGGCAAAATTCCTTATTCTTTTCAGTAATAACTGTCTGAAAGAGGCCTCTTTGAATATTGTTTTTAAATGACCTTTGCCAATAGTCTTTCAAATCTATTTGCTCCACTGCATTTTCTTGCATTTTTTCTGTTGCTTGTGTCACGGTCACTATCATAATAGTTCATTTACTTAACTAGAGGCAGTCTCTCTAGTTATCAAGCAAGCTTCCTGCAGACACAGACTATTTTTTTATTTTTAGAATAGAAATCAATGTTTTGTCATGAATATTCAGAATAATGTGTCCCACATAAGTAGCCACTCAGAAAGTATTTTCTGAAGGAGCCAGGGAAGTCCCTCTCAACCAAGACTTTGATGCAGCAACATCAGCCCAAGACAGATGACATGGACCATCCCTAAACACCTACCTGCAAAGTCTTAGGAGAATGAGTGATTAAGAAATTTGCTGAGTACAATGTCTGCTCTGACACATGTAGTAATTTTCTAACCTTAGAGAGAAGAGCTGGAGAAGACCCCAGAGTGTGGATGGAAAAGGAATAGGTGCTTTAGGCAACTGACAAAAGCAGATGATTTTCAGGGGCTGGATGTGGGGATACTCATTGAGCTTTCTAAGTCCACAGCCTCTTTGGCAGGGCTGTTTTATGACAGACCCCTGTTTGCCAGGATCTTGATCCTTGGGTAAGTACTAAATTGCTCATGTTGTGGCCGGAAGTTTGTTTGTGATGAAGAGATTTTCTTCTTGCGACGTCAGAGTAATGAAAGCTCCCAACAGTTATTCGACTGGCCAAAATCATATTGTAGTTTTACACTGCAGATGAAATTCTAGGAATGGAATGAGCTGGAGGCAGAATAAATGTGACATGGCCAGCTGTGGGCGGACCTATGTGTTTTCTTTAAAATAGGACTTTTCAGAGTAAAAGGAGCTGCATCCTTGGCTGGCTCAGATATAGCTAGAGAGAGTACAGAGTGTGAACTCCATATCCACGAAGGCTCTCACGTGGCTTATGGGCCCCAGTTCAACATAGGAGTCTTTCTGGGAGAGATAAAGTCCAATTTTGTAGCTCTTACCAGAAGACATTCTTGCTTCAGTTGACAAGAATACTCTATGAAAGTCCTATTTCACACACTGTTCACTTAAGTTAAATTAAGTTCACCTACTCAAGCAACCAAGACTAAGCTTGCTTGTCTCCCTATGTACACAGTAGATAGGAATGGGAGACTGTTTAAGACCTTCTTCTATGTAAGCAAATCCATCTGCCTCTTCCTTGCAGGAAATTGGATGTAAGGTTGTTAGCTTTGAAAACTGCTTATTAGGATACAGACCCTCTCTTTGTCTTAAGTTCTTTGTGAATCTCTTGTTGACAACAGCAAAGATGAAAACAGAATGTAGGCAAGAACAGTATCAGATAAGGCCAGAGGCAGAGGCTGGATTTATTTCTTGGGTCCATGAATCTTTGGGTCCATGAGTCTTTAGATCTCTCTTATAGCCCAACCTGCCTTCAAAAATAGATCATACTAGGCTAATATTGAGGTATAGAAAGGGCGTATTTCATTTGAGAGTTGCAGAAAATAACCCATGTCTTTCCTTTATCAGCTCTCAGGGACTCCTTTCTTTGTGTCTTCAAAGACAACAGTCTTAACTGAAAACTTTCCCATATAGCACTTTCTCTGGATCTTTCTTGTACATTCCTTTTCCACTTACAAAGTCCCTTAGTATTACCTTGGGCCCATTCAGGTAAGTAATAATCATACTTTTATCTCAAGGTCAGCTCATGAATAGGCTTAGCCTCTCAGCAGCCCAAATTCCCTTTGTTATGCCACTTGATGTACGCAGAGATTTAGGGTGTGGGTGTCTTTGGGGAGCCTTTATTGTACTCACAACAAAATACAAAACCTTGTATTGAACACTTAGGACCAGATGTACCATGGAATCCATAATTTTAGGATTTCAACTTAACACTCTAGGCAGTTTCTGCAGCAGCCCCCATATTCAAGCACATTAATCTTTCCACAAAAAATATGAATATTCACCCCAAGTGGGATAAACAAGTCTATAAATAACTTCATGTCAGTGAAGGTCAGGGTTTGCCACCAGAGGAGTTCACTTTGGGTCAGATATTGCTGTCAAGCGAGCTATTTAAAAAGCCTGGGATTTGAACTTTATGAATTACAAAATTACAAAGAATATGCGTATGAATAGATTATGTTTGGAAATATGCAGAAGCATTAGCATTTGTCCTGCATCTCCCTTGTTCCCAAAAGTCTGTTCTAATCCTGCAAAGTCATAAGGAAGGATTTTCTGGTTTCAAACTTTTAAAAAGTGAATCCATAAAGAATATATTCCCTTGATTATTTACTTGAATATAAATTATTATAATTTATATTGTTGCATGCATTTGTTGATTTTCTTAAACATTCCTCTACATAGTGTCTATCTTATGAATAAGCCACAATCCATTTATCTTCTATAGCCATTCTATGAAGATCTTTTGATGGACAGGAATTTTTATTTAGGGAACATTTTAAAGTTAGCACAACTATAAATACTCTTCTTAGACATATATGGATATTTTTGTTGAACAAATACCTAGCAGTGGAATTTTTGGGTCCCAAAGTTGTTAATACTCAGTTTAGAGAATGCTACTGAAGAGCTTTCCAGAAAGCATTAATTGTTGTGTCATTTGGGTAGTTGAGGGAGGTTCTAGATGAAAATATAAACTAAGAAAAAAATCTAGTCTGCTTGCTTGAAGGAGCAAGGCATTCTACCTCTGGTGATATAGATTTTAGTACTGGCTTTACCATCAGCAGTCCTGGCTCTCCAGAACTGAGTTTTCTTATTTTAATGAAAAGCTTGAAGGGACGTGTGCAGAAGACCTGTTCAGACATAAGCCTATGAGGAAGAGCAGTGTATAAGGTTCTGAGCAGTCATTATACCATGATGCCTACAGCTCTCTTCTGTGGCTGGAGTTTGAAGCACACCACCTCTGGGGCTGCTGTGAAGCTGTTTACTACCCCCACTTGTCTTTGTATTGCTAGAACAGTACTGATGTATAGCCTAATAGCCAACAGACTTGTAAGAAAAGCTAAAGATTGAAGCACAAGATATTTAGAAAGAGCTGAGAACCATAGCTGACAGTCTGCTGGAGCAGAGATTTATGTGCAGAGCAGTAGTGAAGAAGACACTGACAAGGTGAGCACTAACAGGGATGTGTGCAGTTTGGTTATTAGTTCTGGAAAGATCAATTTCCCTACAGTTACAAACATGTCGTGTCACCAGAAGCTGGCAAAGCCTTAAACATGAATTTGCTCTTGTCCCAGCTCTTTTCTACAGTGGCTATATTGATTTATGCCATAGTTGATTGATAGAAAGACTTGAAGACTCATTGAAACAGAGGTCATTAACGGGGCTCAGGATACAACTTAGTAATGGGGCACTTGCTTAACAAGCATGAGACAATGAGTTACACATATACAGGGGCAATGACCACTGCCACTATCACCACCAAATGACCACAAAATCCAAAGCAGAGAAACTGTAACAAGGGAAAGCACACCATTGGAGCTCCTGAATAAAGGGAAGGGGAAGTTCTTGGAAAGATGACCATGGAGCCAGGGATGTAGAAGTGGGACAACTGTATTAATGATGCTCCAATGGAATCTTTTCATTAAGGTTTACCAGTTATCTCTCCTAGATAAGTATACGTACAATCTTTCACCCAAAAGGCTTCTTCTTGAAGAAAATGGAGACCAACACATACACACAAAACACAAATGACACAATGCAGAAACAGTGTCCAACCCCAGAATTCACATGTATACCACAGCTATAGCATCTATGTCTCAGAGAACAGCCTCAAAGAATTAACAGAAAGACTGTAAGACCTGGTATATGAGGACATCTGCTGTGAAACACTCTCCTGGAATGGTTGCATGAACAAGACTAGAGTGATGTCAATGTCAATAAACATGTAAACATGGAAGGGAAAAAGGTTCACAGGATAAAGATGAAGATGAAGAACTACAGGCAACTCATGACTGCTAAGGGAGAATTAAATTCTCATTGGTTGTCTAATACTAAGAGGTCAGGCCTAAAATGATATATACACAAACAACAAAGACACACACACACACAGTAACAGTCAAAGAAAATGAAGCCATCAATTTGAGAAATTTAAAAGTGAGAATCAAAGAAGGGTTGAAGGGAGGATATCTGGGAAAGCCTGGAGAGAGATAAGGTAAGAGTAAAAAGTGAAGTAATTCTAATTTAAAATATATTAAAATTAAATGATAAAATGTTTTATAAACAAAACCCCACCCATTTGCTTACGAAGTACAAAAATCTACTCCTATTGACTTGAAGTCAAAAGGACTAAATAAAAAAAAATATGATAGCACAAGAATTCAACCTTTTCTTGTAAGGTCAGGAAAGCCTCTGGGCACCAAGCATGGCAGCCTTCTGTGTTATCCCTCTCTCTGACCCTTTCTCCAGGCCAGGTTATTCCCCTCTGCTTCCTGAAATCTCCCCATTTCATTTCAGTACTCTTAGCTTTCTGATTTCCTGAGTGGCTCTGGCTTATGTTCTGCTACCTGGTTCATTTGTGCACATAGTCAACTTTGATTAATGATCTGTACTAGTTCAGCTCTGCCTTGTCTTTACTTGGCCTGAGAAACAGAGCTTTCTGAGCAAAATATTTCTGGGCCCCAATTTTTTAACTTATTTACTCTGCAAGTATTTTCTTCATTTACATGCTGAAATGAATCAGATAATGATTGCTTGGCCAAAATGTCAGTGGAAGATATTAGACATCTTTGTGGTGTCTTTAGATTTAGATATTTGGTCTATGTTAGATTATACAAAGCTCATACAAATGTGGGTCAGAGGGGATTGCAGATTTTCCAATGACTGGGATACATCCTTGAGAAAACACCTCAGAATTTCCGTCCTACCTTCCTTGTTCCACAATCCTCCGGGAAAGGATCCTGGTCAGTCTGAATGGAGTGGGTCTTATTGAGTCACTGTTAACGAATTATTGACTTGATGCTAGATGAATATAAACTGAATCTGTACAGCCCCATTGGCAGATCCTAACTGTTAAGCATGATATATGTGCATTGAGCTGGGAGAAAATATGGGTGATGGCCAGGAGCCTGGAGAGGGACTATGGGACTGAGAAAACAAAACATTTATAGAAGTGGGGTGCTGAATAATGGAGGTGAAAGGGTAGACCAGGGAAGTGAACACAAATACGAGGAGAGGCCAAAGTGATGAATCAACCCAAATAAAATATGTTTGAAAGCTCCATATAAAAATATTTGCTTTATAATATAGTCTAAAAATAAAAAACATATTCTAAAAGGAGGAAGGAGAGGTATGAAAGGGGGTGAATACATTTCTCCAGAATGGCCTTAACCTATTCATGAGAACGCCACACACATATCCCAAATTTCTTCCTGCTATCCCCGACATGGCCAGATTGAGGAACTGTAGCCCCTATCTGCTAACCTTTGGGGGATGCTTTCAAAATCTATTAGTATCACAGCCAAGTCACCCAGACATGAATTCTAATAATTTCTGTTTTCTCTTTCTTCTTTTATATTTTGATGATCTGTCATTAAATGTCTCTAAATCAGACCCTATGTATAGTTTTTTTTGAAAATCACAGACAATGAAATGGAAAACAATTTCTTCCAGTGCCCACTGTGGCTGTGTACTCATTTCTCCCAGCTGTCAGACCCTCTGACAAAGCTGGACACTCACACTGGAATCCGGCTCTTTCTCTTTCCTGCATCCAAAGAGGCACTTTCCAGATCACAACTTAGCATGTTTTTAAAATATTTTTATATTATAATTAAATCATCTCCCCTATTCCTTTCCCTGCTCCAAGGAGGTTGTTTGTTTTTTTTTTTCCTGGCTGCCCAAAACAGAAAATAATGACACAAAAATTATATTATTTGCAATACTGTGTGACCAATAGCTTAAATGTATTGCTCACTAGCTCTTATATCTAGAATTAACCCATTTCCATTATTTTATATTTTACCACAAGGCTCATGACCTACTAGCAAGGTTCCAGCTGACAGTTCACATCTTTCCTATCTAGCAGCTACCTGGTGTCTCCCTGACTCTGCCTACTCTCTCCCAACATTCAGTTTAGTTTTCCCCACCTAGCTCTATTCTAGCCTGTCACAGGAAAAAGCAGATTCTTGATTCATTTAACCAATAAAGACAACACATATACAGAAGGACTTCACACACCATTTCCCCTTTTCTGTTTAAATAAAAATGAAGGTTTTAACTTTAACAGAGTAAAATTACATTTACTAAAACAGGTATCAAGCAAGATCTACAGTTATAACATTTATATCTACTTTATTATTTATTATAACTAAGGAAAACTTTAACTATAACTCTCTATTCTTCAACTCCATCAAAGATTCCAGAAGGGTATAATATTACTTAAGTTAACAGAAAGTACTTTGTAAGCAACTTCCCAAACTCCAGAATTGACAGAGACATCTTGCCTCCTAGACAGTCAACCAAAGTTCTTCCATATCATTGGAGCATCCATCTTCAGCCTACAGGCCCATAGTATTCAGCAGACTTTTCCACACAGCAGAAAATTTCAAAGACAGTTTTTCAGCTATATTGACACTTTGTCAGTAACTTTCTTCGTGTCTTGCAAAATATCTGGAAGACTCTTCCCTGAAGCAGGAACCCCGAAAGATTGTCTCACCTTTAAGCAAGTTCAGCAGTCATTTCTCTGTGGGTGCTGCATGTCCGGTTTTTACAGCACGGCATCAAGCAGTCCAGGCAAGAACAGTTTCTTGCACAGATGGCTAGCAAACTCCACAAGGAACTTCTTCAATGCCCATAATCCTCTTGGAATAGATTGGTGCTGCCAGGAGCAGATGTGTCTCATTGTCATAACAAGTCCTAAGTTCTTAAACTTTTTAAATGCCACATTCTGTAGCTTAGAAAGGTTTGAAATATACCTATCTAACTGAAATATATCTCTGTATATCTAGAAAACCCAACTAATATGACTACAAGCTTGATTATTAACTGATTATCTATTAACATATATTTCTTAATTATACATTACATTTTTTAAATTGACTGCACAATCACAGTACCTTAATCAAGAGCAGACATATATATATATAAGATTGATCTAAAATTTGTATAAATAGACCAATATCCATACCAACGCAAATCTCTATAGCATAACCCCCTTTAAATGTAAACAAACATTTATAAACAATATTTGGGAATTTGGGTGTAGTTCTCTTCAAATTGCATCCTGTTGGGTGAAGTATTTTTGGGGGTGCTCGTGGCAGCCTTTTAGGGATTTTGATCCATCAAACCACAATAGTCTGGAATTAATCCACAGGTTCTTAGCTTTTGTGGAAATAAAAGCATAACCTCTTTTCCAAAGCAACAAATCCTTAGACCCAAATTCTGAAGTCGTGATACCTTTAACAGGTTTGTGTTGGTTTAGTTTAGCAGCCCATACAATGAAATGTCTCTCTGTACTTAGCTCCTTCACAGTCAAAAATTAAAAAAAAAAAAACGTGATATACATAATTCAGACTTTCTGTGTATTTTCCATCTTTATGTGGTTTATTATTTTTTACTCTATTGTTTTTTAATATTTGTCTTTACTCCTTTAATCTATAACTGTCTTACTCTGTCTCTTTAAAGACTTTGTTTTAATTTTTAAAAACCATTTGCTTCTTTTTATAATTCTCTATACTCTTTTTCTTCTTTCTCCCAAGTCTACATACATTTACCCAACACTATGACCCATTTAGAGGTGTTTTTATCTGACCCTGTCATTATTGTGTATCTGTAATTATTTTCTAACTAGAAGTGCCTCTTTTTTATGTTAAGCAGGCTTCACCAAGACCCACACAATCCTGCCTGCTTGCTCTACCCAGTCCTATATGGCAGAGGCATGTTTTTGCTGCCTCTCAGAGCCATGTACATTTTTAAGCACACAGCCAGTCTATGTTGCCATTAAGTTGTAGCACTCTCTTCACAGATACCATTCAAATGCTCCATAGTTGGACCTCCTGAAAGAGTTAGAGTTTGTTGCTTGGCAGCAACTGCCTTTAAACACTGAATCATTTCACTGACCCTACAGTGCTTTTGTTTGTTTCTTTGTTGAGTCTTGTATACTATTATACAAGACTTGTATACTTAGTTAGCTCTGTCTCAGGTCTCAGGTATATCAGGTATATTGCAGCATGTAGAAAGCAGAGGCAGGTACTCTGTGGGTTCAAGGTCAGCCTGGTCTATAGAGTGAGTTCTAGATCAGCAGACATACATAGTGGTTCACTTTCTCAAAATAATTACAAACTAATCAAAAATAATTACTATCTAAGAGAATTATGCAGATACTGATAATTTAGGATTCTCAGGGCATTAAATCCCATGCATCACAAACATTAAGATAGCAGTAGACTATTCCAAAGAATTCCTTGAACTGTGACTACATAACATAAAGCATTTCCTTTAGATATTTTCAGTAATCAATAGAGTGTGTGTGTGTGTGTGTGTGTGTGTGTGTGCGCGCGCACGCGCACAACAAATTAAAAATACCTACCAAAACAGGCACAGCAATTTGGAGTTCAAACTACAGGCCTCAGATCCAAGGATCAGTCTGTTCCTTTCTGCTTGATGTAAATTAATTCGCGATGCATGTCACAGTGGCAATGACAGACGCTGAGACTTTGAAGCTGACACCAAAAATAGCCCTCATCTTCACTGAAATATGCAAGAACCTTTGACTTGTGAATGCATAGGAGGACATGCACAGGGAACGAAACCGCACTGCCCTTCGTAGACAGTGACCAAGTCTGAGCTGTCAGAACACTGCAAGGGTGAAATAGGAAAGTGTAGCCCCAAAATCATTACCATGCTGGCAAAATTAGCATGGTTCTTACATGTCACTGAATGTTTAATGTTTAGCTTTCATTTAGTTAGCTCTGTCTCAGGTATACCTTAAAATTGGCTTGTTGAAACAAATCATATTTAGTCCATATACTTACTCTCTTACAAGACGCTTTCTCCTTCTCTTCAATTCCAGTTGCTGAAAATAACGGAGCATTGTGCAGTTCAACTGTCTTTTCATTGTGACACGGAGCTGAGAGAAGCTTAAGGGGGGTTGTTTCAGTTGAGTATTTTAGGGTCTCAGTACAATGTGGCAGGCAGGGAGGCTTGGGACAGAGCAGGCAGAATTGTGTCTGCCAGGATGTGAAAATGAGAATCCCTGGGCTGAATGCCTTTCTCCTTTTCTCCCTTATATTCCACCCTGTGTGATAGCACCACCCACATTCAGTGGGCATGACCGTTATCAGCTTGACCCAGTTTAGAATCAATGAAAGGCAAGTCACTGGGCACACCCCTGAGAGGTTTCCTTGACCAGGTTATTTGAAGTAGGGATGAATACCCACCCTAAATGTGGGCAACATCTTCTAATAGCAACACAGATAAAATGGAGCCCAAGAACAGGAGCTTCACTTCCTATATTTTTGCTGCCACACTGATGGGCAAGTTTACACCCTGTTGATATTGCTGCTGCTGCTGCTGCTGCTGCATTTCTCAGCTGATATCAGAGCCAAGTTTCTTCCAGCTTCCACTGTGGACTAAAAATTAGTGACCTAGGAACCCTCAGCGTTCAGTGCCAGGATGGGATGGTAAAGCACCCATCATCAAGGACTGAGAAGCAACCAGGTTCCTGAACTCTTTCTCCAGTATGAAGATAGCTTTTGTTAAACTACCCAGACAGTATCATGTAAGCCAATATGATAAATACAATAAGTCCCCTTTGTGATGTCCATCTGTTCTGTCATTTCCTTTCCTCTAGAGAGCCCTCTATGGAAATGATTTTGAAGATGACCACAAACATGCTCTAATAATCTACAGGCTTCTCCATCAATCAAGTCCTACAAGAATTACTAGCATATTATTTTTATTTGGATTTTGCATCTTCAAGGTATCATTTATAATCTTTATATAATTGGTCAACAAATTTAGAGGCATGCCAATATACAGCTTTACAACTGATAGCAAGAATACTCTATAAAAGCACTATTTGGGGCTGTTACATCATCAAATATTGATGTCTAGTGTCTGTATCATTACTGAGATTATTACTACAAACAAACAAACAGAAAGTCTACCGAAGTGGCACCAGCCTTTGAAAGGTCATTTTTAGATTCTCACGTGGTAGTTTAAGGAGCCACTGATGACCTTTGCCTGCTTCCACTCTTTTGTGGGCAGCAGACAAATTGCTGCGTTTGCATTCTCATTCCTCTTGATGCATTTGTTCCCATAAAAAAGAAATTTCTCTCATTGGTGTGGGACAATGGTCTATATTCTCTCAATTATATTTTAAATAAATGCTGACTGGCCAGTAGCCAGGCAGGAAGTATAGGCAGAACAACCAGAGAGGAAGTAGAGGCAGGTCAGTGAGAACAGGAGAATTCTGGGGAGAGGAAAGCCCACTCCTCTGCAGTCCTGACCCTGCCATAGAAGAAGCAAGATGTGACTGCCTTACTGAATAAGGTACCAAGCCATGTACCTAACATAGATAAGAATAATGGGTTAATATACGTTATAAGAGTTAATAAGAAGCCTGAGCTAACGGGCCAATCAGTTCATAGTTAATGTAGACCTCTGTGTGATTTCTTTGGGACTTAATGAATGTGGAAACTGGGCAGAACAGAAACCCCGACATCTCATTAACTATTTCATTTCTTATCTAGACACACAAGAATGGTTGAAAAAAATACTCAATTCTCTTCCTCATTCATTTTTGAGAAAATACCAATTCAGAGCTACTATTAACAGAAAAGCTTCAGACAAGGTAAATTACAGTTTACTTGAACACTGAGAAAGTCAGAGAGGAAAGGTCAAAGAGCTTTTCTTCAGCCAGAGGAGGAGTTGACCTTCTGAGAAACACAAGCAAAAAAAGGAAGGATTTGACTGGAGTGTGACTAGGTGTAGCTACTGGCAATAGTGCTGCTTTCACACAAGTATTTACCTAACATCAGCTTACTTCCCACAAAAGCAAGCAAAGCCAACACTTCTTGAGCAATTTCAATGGCTTTGAATATTAGAATGAAAGAAAGCTGCTTGCTTTGTGCCCCATGTAGTCTGGACCTAGACTTCCTGTGTAACATCTTCTCACACTGTTCCTCTCACTGGTCTCTCTGTGTTTCAAGCTCTTCATCTAGACGCTTCCTCTCCTGAAATGCTTTCAACTTTGTCTTCAAAGATAGGACCTTGCTTGTTTTCAAGGCTCAGAAAGACCTTCTTTTTCAAATATCCCTAGGAGATGCCTCTCTGCCAGGTATGTAGATGATTATGCTTTGAAAGTTGGCGCTGTGTCCTTTCCTCACAACTCATTGTACCCCCACAAGATGATATGTGATATCTACATAGAGAGTTATATATATTTATGACTCACATTCATTATTCTATGTAACCATTATACGTCTTATATTTCCATGGCCTAAAATAGTATTTGTTTGGAAAATAATTATTGAAGGACTATATATGGAGCATATGCCTTCATACTCTCTGATGAATGAACTTGTATTATACAATTGTATATAATTTCAGAAACAAAAGAGAATTGATGAATTCTCAGCCAAATGCAATATGGAACGTTAATAATAACTTGAATGACTTCTTTGGTTAACTTTTTAATTAACAAAGTATGTCAAAAGAAACAAAATTACAAGAATAAAACTATTAACATGAGGCACAGTTCAAATTATTAGGTAACACACAAAAAATATGTAGAAAATATATCTCTGATATTAAATTTAGTTTCTCTGGGTATATTCATATGAAAGTTATGCTCATGCCTTAATTAAACATAGAATTTTATTTAAGGCCGCTGAATTGATGTAAAGGGTTTAAATAAAAGATAGAATGTTTTTGTTTTCTGTTTGTTCTTTTCTCCCATGTGCTTAACACCGTTCCCATCTAAAGAGATGGAGATATGTCTAGGCAAGCCTTGAACACAATATAGGGTCAACTTCTATTCTTCTGACATTGTTTCTTGGATATGTATCTCCCTCAGGAACATCAGCATAGCTGATGCCTCCTAAAGGCTGTGACATTGCCATGAGCTCCGTTTTTAATGCCATTAGATGTAATTGTACAGAATGACAAGCTGGTATATGACTGACATCTTCATGGGTTGTCAAACATCTATGCAGTGCAGATCAAGGAATACGTGTGGACAACGCTTTCAATGCTGGTGAATGACTATAACATCAAATAAATTTCCTGAACATTCTTCAAGAAAAGTCTGTTACATTGAGCAGTAGAGTATACACAGAACAGTGCGGGCAAAGTTCCATGCTCCCTTAACCCTGTTTCCTAGCAGAGTGCAAGAATGTTCGGAAATCTAGGCAAAGGATAAGCAGAAGAGATAAAAATATTTTAAAACATAACCCAAGGCACAAGGATAGGAAGTACCAAAGGGGAGAAGAGGTCGGGGAGGAGCACAGCAGAGCCTTGTTCCTGCTGCTATTCAGTGGATTGCCAAAAAGAGTCAGACTCTGGAAAAGGAGATCACAGCTCGGGACTGGGAAAAGGTTGATAGCAGACCTCTGTAACAAGATGGAAGTTTGACTCTCAGAGCCAAGAAACACCAGCTCAATGCCGACAACGGTGTGGAATATTTTATAGAAGATAATTAACACATGACTCCTAAGGTAGAATTGCCCCAAAATTGCAAGGCTATGGCTAAAGATAGTGATCAGCTGCTTTGAGAAACTGGGTAGAAGGAGGGGGAGGCATGAAATAGACAAAGCTATTGTACCCAGACAACTTTGGGGAGCACTTAAGTGATGGTAGATGAGGGAAGGCTGGATTAAATCAGTGCTTTCTATTTGAATGTTTTAAATATCACTCTGAATTCCATTAATGTGCTAATGGATTACCAATTGTTATGTGTTAATCAAGATGTTCTAAAGAGAATAGATTTAAAAAGCCAGCAAAGAATACAAGCATAATCAAATAACTCATTACATATGGCTAGTATTTGCATAGGAAATCTTCAGTACTGAGAATTCCATTATGTTTGCACAATCAGGCATTGGTGTTATGTCCTGATTAATGATAAACAGAGTGAACATTGCTCCATTATTCCTCCACTTATATATAAAGGAATAGACTTCATATTTGTTTCCTGGCAAGTTTGGATTCCCATGTATCGTGAAAGAAATTAGTTTTTGATAATTATAGGACAGCAGAAGGTAGCTGTGCAATCTCATCTAGATTATTGACCACAAAGCCCAACAATAAAGCTAAAATGGACAAAAAAATAATTTCAAAGATAAACTATTCTAATTTGTAAAAGTCTGACCTGGTGGCACAGGCTTGTATTTCCTGTCTACAGAGAACCTCTGAACGACACAGTGGAGTCTGTGGAGCTCAGTGTAGAGTACTTGCTTAGCATATATGAGGCCTTGCTTTTGGACCCCAGTGCTGAGAACAAAAGAGGAGGAGCAAGCATGGGACACAGTAAAGAAGCATAGAACACTGAAAATTCCTCTTTTCTCACAAGGTACCCTCAAACCTGTGGCAGGGCACTGCCATCACCAATGGAGCTGAACTGAACTGTTTTCAACCCCTGTCACCTCCATCTTTCCATTTCACAAGGTTCAGAACATTTCTTTATTACCCACTTGATTTCAGCAAGATTCTAGGTAGACTTGGATAGCCTTGCTATCAGAGACAGTTATGTCATTATCACCTAGAAGTGCCACTTTATTTGGCCATTATCCACAAATCCACAGCATGCAAACCTGTTCTCGAGCTGCAGAGAAACACTCAGTACTGAAGAACAGCAGAATGGTAAGTACCAAAGGAGATGCTTTGCAGAACAATAGGCTCTGGGATGTAACATGTTTCATTAGTTCTGTTCTACACGTGACACAGAGTTTGCGAAAGAAGTTAAGCCCCCTATTAGAAGAGATGGAGATGGTAATAAATACCAACAAAGGTGGAGAAAAGCAATGCTGTGGGGGCTTGTGACATGGCCAAGCCAGTTTGGAAATGAGGAATTGCCTCAAAATGTTAACCATGAGGTTAACACAACATTGCATAATTTGCAAATGTTTGTTCTCCCATCTCCTGTTTCATCCATGCTGAGAATACACCAGAAGATCGTTGTCAGCTGTTATCCTCTTTTGGAATTGCCTCACTGTTAGGTTCCCCCTTCTAGGGAAGTGGGTAGCATCCCGTGATTGATGGGTGTCAGTAAAAGGGTCATCTCTCTAACCACAGCAAGAGTTCATGACCTCCTTACAGTGTCCACAGCTGCCTCCACTGAGACATCACAAAGTACCTTGATTTCTTCCTTCATACAATAAAGTCAGTGCATAAAAATCTCCAGTGCAGTTTCTTCCATAAGGGAACTGAATCTGTAATGTATGTGCTCCATTCTCTAAACTCTTCAAATGGCTGTGCTGTTGAACTCTGAAGACCGAACGGGGAAGGGAGCACTTATTGGCTCACCTACATCTTTGGTAATGGGAATGAGCTACATGCTGAACCCTTCTCTACTATAGTGTCTTCTCCTCTTCCCGTTGCTACCCTTAAACAATGCAGTTTTCTATAGGTCTATATTTTAATGGATTTAAACCACAAGATTACCTCATGACAGAATTAAAGTGAATTTAAACCCAAAATGTACAGCTCTGATTTGGGTAAGCAACTTTAAAGCTATTTCTAACATTCTTATGTCTTTCTCTCTATCTTTAACCACCCCCTACATGACCAACCCCTCTTTATTCACATCTATGCTCTCAGAAGTCTTACATACATTTCTCATTGAAGTTACTGCTAATGCTTACTTGTCCACTATTATTTTCGAAATTTTAAATTTTTATAAGAGCAAATTTGGCTGTGTGTTTAATAGCTCTATTACCAACATTTACAGGAGGGCCTAGCATATTCTAAGTAATAAACAACCCTTTGTTGAAAACTGATTGGTTAACAAAGATAACCCGACTAAATTCAACTACTTCTATTATACTATTCCCTCTTGTCAAAAATCTCTGTTCATAGAAAACTATTCATGGAAAATTGCATTTAACCCTCATATGCTAAATTATATCCCTGGAACAAATAAAAGGTAAATTAATTTATATTGAACTGCAACAGGCTTTCCTTTGAGCCACCAATCAGCTCCCAAATCATGACATGGGGACTTATTATTAGTTACGAATGATTGACTGTATCTTAGGCTCATTTCTTGCTAGCTCTTATAACTTGATTTAACCTGTTTCTCCTCACCTATGTGTTGCACAATTAATAAAAACTTAAAGACAAATATTGAGATTCAACTTGGAAGATCAGAAATACAAAGAAGCCAGCTCCTGGTTCTTATCTCAATCTCCATCTGAAAATGGCGATCCTGCCTCCAGGAAACCTCAGAAGGAGACTGAAGGCTGTCTCCTCCAGTCGTATATTCCTCTCTAGTTCTGGGATTAAAAGCATACACTACTACTGCCTGGTTTCTATGATAATCTACTGGGCAGTAGCCCAGGGCCATCTGGGATTAAAGGTGTGTATCATTACTGCCTGGTCTGCAAGGCTGGCCAGTGTGGCTGTTTTACTTTTCTGATCTACAGGCAAGCTTTATTTATTAAAATACAATGAAATGCTACCACATCTATGTTTAGCCTCGGGGTCTTCTACCTTTCTTTCCTTCTGTAGGTCCTACTTCCCTGCTTACTCTCTACCTGGCTGCTTGGAGGCTGCCTGACTGGCTGGCCCTGGGTGTACCCCTCTTTTTCTCACTCCTTCCTGCTTCTCACTACTTTCCAAGCCTAGATTCCTCCCCCTACTTATCCTCTCTGCCTGCCAGCCCCACCTATCCCTCCTCTGCCTCGCTATTGGCTGGTCAGCTTTTTGTTAGACCAATTAGGTGCCTTAGACAGGCAAGGTGAACCAGCAACACATCTTTGCATAATGAAACAAATGGAGCAAAAACAAATGCAGTGCTCCTTTACACCGTTAAAGCAATATTCGGCAACATCAACAGATGTAACACATCTTTGCCTAGGTAAATATTCCACAACACTGAACATGGCAGCTGAGAAGGATCCCTCAGCAGTCATATTCCTACATACACGCCCGTGTAAACAACCATTAACGTACAAGCTACCCTGTGAGAGTTAAGAAAACAGGTAAAAGACTATGGTGCCCAGTGTGAGTGAAAAAATAGAAAAGAAGTTGAATAAAGCAGGAAAGAAAGGGTGGCCTACGTCACCTATGCCCAGAGACAAGGAAGGAAATGTTCATTTACGAAAAGAAGAAGCATTAAATTGTATTACTTACTTTTCAGTTAAACTTATTACTTGTATTACTTACTCTGACCAAACACCACAAGCAAGCCAATTTATGGGAAGGCAGGTCTATTTGCAGCCTACAGTTCCAGGGAGATAAGAGTCCATTTCCATCCTGACAGAGAAACTTGGCTCCAGGCAGGCGTGGCAGCCAGAAAAAGAGCAGATTACTCTCATCTTAAACTGTGAGCAGGAAGCAAAGAACAAACAGAATGGCATTTGCCTTTAAAATCTCGAAGCCCACCCACAGTGAGATGCTTCCTCCAACAAGGCTACACCTCCTAAGTCTCCCCAAACAGCACCACTAAGTGGGGAACAAGCAATCAAATACCCAAGACTGGGGGGAGGGCATTATCAGTCAAACCTTCACATAAATAAAGGCATAAGATTTAAAACTCAATACCAGGTCTGCCATGCTGAAACCTGGTACCAGAAAGATCCCTAAACCCATGATTCTAAGCTGTTGCTCAAGGAGTGAGACACTGCAACAGTGCTAGGCAGGTGACCATGCGGCTTCCCGACCATAATTCCTCCAGCATCAGACAGAGCACAGTGCAGAGAGCAAGACTCAGATACAAAGAGCAGAACATAAAAGCCAACACAGGACATTGACTTGTAACTCAGCTTGTTCAGCCTACTTTCTTATAAAACCCTTGATGGCCAGCCCAGGGATGGCCCCACTCACAATGGGAAGAACCCTCACCAGTCAGTAATTAAGAAAATGCCCTACAGCCAGATCTTATGGAGTCATTTTCTCAGCAGAGGTTCCCTCCTTTCAGATGACTCTAGTGTGGGTCAAGTTGACACAAAACTAGCTATGGAAGCTATCATTAGCCCTTTCTCCTTTAAGTTGCTTTTGCTGCTATATTTTGTCACAGCAACAGAAAAGTACTCAGGACAAAGATAAAGCTCAAAGGTATTTGAGCTCATCCTTGTCAAAATGGTAACTATACTGAGTGAGGTAAGCCAGATCCAAAAAGAGGAACATGGGATGTACTCACTCATATTTGGTTTCTAGCCATAAATAAAGGGCATTGAGCCTAAATTCGTGATCTTAGAGAAGCTAAATAAGAAGAAGAACCCAAAGAAAAACATATAGTCATCCTCCTGAATATTAACCTTCATCAGGCGATGAAAGGAGACAGAGACCGAGACCCACATTGGAGCACCGGACTGAAATCTCAAGGTCCAAATCAGGAGCAGAAGGAGAGAGAGCACGAGCAAGGAACTCAGGACCGCGAGGGGTGCACCCACACACTGAGACAATGGGGATGTTCTATCGGGAACTCACCGAGGCCAGCTGGCCTGGGTCTGAAAAAAGCATGGGATAAAACCGGACTCGCTGAACATAGTGGACAATGAGGACTACTGAGAACTCAAGAACAATGGCAATGGGTTTTTGATCCTACTGCACGTACTGGCTTTGGGGGAGCCTAGGCAGTTTGGATGCTCACCTTACTAGACCTGGAAGGAAGTGGGAGGTCCTTGGACTCCCCACTTGCTCTTTGGGCTGTCGAGGGAGGGGGACTTGATTGGGGGAGGGGGAGGGAAATGGGAGGCAGCGGTGGGGAAGAGACAGAAATCTTTAATAAATGAATAAATAAAAAAAATGGTAAGACCTTGTCTCAAAAAACCAAAACCAAACAAATTCAAATTCAAAAGTAATCAAGATATTGGGATTATTTTGGCTGGGAAAGCTTTTGCCCAGAGAGGAGAAGAGAAGGGTATAGCGATCTGAAAAGGGAATTGGGAAACCCAGGCATGAGGGTTATTCTAACTAGGGAGGGGGAGGATAAATAACAGGAGTAGGAAGGTAAAATAGCAGTAATGGTGTCTGAAAAGGTCCTAGGGAATAATCATATTAACTGTCTACTTGAGGATACCTATGATGCATTAAGCCATTGTATAAATACACATATATAGTTTAAATGAATTTCCACTGAACTGATGCTTCCTCCAAGAGCCAAAGGCCTTCTAACAAAGTCTTCAATATTTGACATGAGAAACTCTCTTTTGAGTTGTTGTTCAGAGTTGTCCAAGACACTCCTTAAACATTATAGGCTGCTGCCCTTGGTTGCGCCCCATTCAGGTGAAAGAGGTGAAATCTTTGTTGCCAAAAACAACTTTGAACACAGGACTCGAGGCACCCAAGCTGAAACTGACTTGAATGACTGGTGACTTTTCTAGTAATGAAAGGTGCTATGGAAGCTTCCGAAAGGGGGAAGAAACCAACAGACTGACCCAGCTATAATGCCTGTGATACATAACAGCAGCCATCGTGGCATGATAACCCTAAGGGTGCATTTATGGAACTCATAGCTTGGTGGTATTAACTGCTCTCTAACTGGACTTAAGACTTGCTCATCAAGAGGGAAAATATGTCTGGTACAGAAAATCTAGGTAGCTACCCAAAGCCAGTGAAATCAGAAATCCTGGAAGAGAACCACCATTTTACTAAACCAGCATTTTAGTATGCCAGGGATTAAATGTAGCTAGTCCCTAACTACATTCTAAATATATATCCCTGCATCCATAGATAAGTGTGGTCCTTCCCATCTTCAAAGAAACTTCTCTTTGCAATGGATGGAGACCAGGACAAAAAACCTCAACCAATCAAAATGTAGAATTGTCAAACTTAATCTTGAGTGCTAATATCTATAGCACAACTCCTACACCTAAAACTTATTATAGTGATCATTGAAAAAGAGGAGGTGGAAAGATTGGAAGAGCTAGAGACACAGGGAGCTGACTTTGCGATTGTGTCTTCTAGTAAAATCAGAAGTTACACACATAATGTCTCACTAACAGGACAGTCTAAACCTGAGCTGAACAAGGATAGCACTGATAGGCATGCTAATGTGGATGGGTGATAGTTTATAGGCCCTTAAGTCTACCAAAACAACTACAGGCAACTAAAAATGCTGAGAGTGGTAGAAAGTCTTCAGGGAAAAGCACACCAATACCAGATGGTGAGTCCAGGAAACATGCAAGAAATGTTATACAGGCTGAACACATTGTATTTATATACTTAGGAATATACATGCGTGTGTGTGTATGTGTATGCAACAGCAATTAACACAAAAATGAGGGTGTAAATTGAAAAGAGAGAGAGAGTAGAATTATACGGAGGTGTTTGGACAGGGGAAAGGTAAAGGAATAATGATGCCATTCAATTATAATCTTAAAAAGGTAATGTCAAACAACAAAGAAAAAATACCAACCAACAGATGGGATAAAACAATTGTAAATCATAAACTTAAAAAGGAATATCTAGGAGTGGAATTGAGGAGTGGATCCTGCCTTAATTGCATGTTTAATATGTTGAGGAAATTCCTCATTTTCCAAAATAGCTTGGCCATTTTACACACAATCCCATAGCATTTGTGCCCCCACAAATCATAACTCCACAATTTGAGTTTTAGTTAACTTTACTTAACTTTAGTTAACTTTACTTGTCATGAGATAATCTTGCGATTTAAGACCCTTAAAACAACGCGCTTGACATAAAGAAACCTGTATATTGTTTAAGCAGAGTAGAGAAGGGTCAAGCATGTAGCTCATTTCAACCATCAAAGACTAGCAAAGACGTAGGTGAGCTAATAACTGCTCCATTCCCCATTCAGTCTTCAGACTTCAATAGCACAGCCATCTGATGAGTCTAAAGAATGGTACATATACAGTACAAATTAAGTTCCCTAATGGAAGACACTGGAGATTTTTTATGCACTGACTTTATTGTGTGGAGGAAGAAATCAAGGCACTATGATGTCTCAGTGGAATAGGGAGGCCATGGACTCTGGCTGTGGTTAGAGAGGTGAGCATCACAGAAAGCTACCCTTCTCCCCAGAAGCAGGAACCTCACAATGAGGCAAACCGCAAAGAGGATAACCTAAACACTGGAAATGATCTTCTTGTGTATTCTCAACATGTATGAAGTAAATTTGGGGAAGAATATGTACTAATACATGAGAGCACTATTACGGTAACCTTAGTTCAGTGATGACTCAAGCTGCAATTCTCCTAGTACCTCCTAGAACTTGCTTTGCATTTATTAGTTTGACTAATCAATTTCTCATCTACTGAACTGGATTTTGGGGGAATCTCCTACTTGCATATTTTTACAAAGGTAGTTAATTATTACACCTTCATTTAGAATCACCATTTATGATTCTATTGGACTCTATATTTCCCCCAAGCAGGTGTTAATGGAAGAATGTGTACAACTTCTAGGTCTTGCTCTCAAAGGAACAAACAGCAATCACTTCCCATCTTCCATTCCTCTCTTTTGTTAGCTGGATGGAGACAGAGAAAGTAGGGAAGATAAGGTCATTCTGGGCCATCAAGGTAGAAGATGGACGATGCATGTTTAAATGATAGAACAAAAACTGGAGAAGGAGGAAGGATGCTAGGTATAACCATGCCTACCCACCCTTGTGTGTGGGGGAGGAACAAGCTTTCATAGCTTCTGAGTTTGCTATTTCAGGGCATCTATCGTTTAACATTAGTAATTTAGAGATAATGAACTTTAACCTCTAAAACACAGTGATGTCAGTGTATTCGGAATAAGAGAGAAATCCCTTGGTTTGTGATCCGATGTTGGTAACATATATCAAAACACTGGAGTAAAATGAAAGGAAAAACACAGTGCAGCTATAAAAGTTGCAGTCGTCCACAAAGGCTACATCATGGATTTCAAATGCTGCGAAAACAACTAGAAAAATGTTTTTGAGAAGCCAGCATAGAAATGATGTTAAACTCTCAAGAACTATGAATAAGTCAAGGTGTTGCAGGGGAGGGGGATGTGGCACAGTAAAAGTAGTGGTGCAGCTGGAACCCAGAAATGGAAAAGAATCAAGAGAACATTGGGAGAGAATAGTGAGCGGAAAAGATGGGGAAAGGGACACACAGGACACACCACACTGTCCCAAGGGCACTGAAAGTCCTGACTGGTCTGCGTTCTCTGTAACTTGCAGGATTAATACTGTGTAAATGAATCCACATCCTCACTAAGTACTTGCACAATTGCATTTATTTTCTAGGTGCAGTTAACAACAGAATGAAATGCCCCATTTTGTGAACAAGCCTTGGTTTGTGAATAAGACATTCTCGGGTTTATCCATTCTCACTACTTAACAATGCAACTGGAAAGGCAATGCAGCTATTGGCTGTCTGTAGACTGTTCACACTGGTCCAGACAGGAGCAGGTTGTAGTGTGCCTGTATCTGTATTCGAGGGTGCTGCCATCAGAGCAATCGAGGGCAATGTCCCTGTATTCATAGTTGTCTTCACGGCAGCAAACACAGGAATTCTCCAATTGGAAGGTCTCATAATTGTACCTAAGAGAAAGGAAACCAGGAATAAATATTTTGAAACATTTTTAAGCATCACATAACTTGACATGAATGCTCTATCAAATTTGATATGATAATCATATTGAAAGTGATATAAAAAATAATTTAAGTAGCCTAAAGCATCAAGATATTCTTAAAATTTCAAAAGCCTACTTCGAAAAAGTTTCTCACCAGCCATAGGTTTTTTAGAAAATATGAATTTAAATTAATGTCTGTGCTCATGAATCTACTGTTTGTGTAAAGAATAAATTTGATTATGGTCCTAAAAAAAAAAATTTTCTAATGACTTGCTTATAAGGCTTACTAGCCTTGACTAAATGTGATCTTTTTCTAGACCTTGCTTCCCTTCCAATTGCAAAACTCTGAAGATCAGTGAGATTTGTCATTTGAAACAAGAATGAGATTAAGAAGGAAGAGTCGTCGCCGAATAATGGGAACATTATGGTGTAAAAAAATGTAAATAAGAGATTTTAAATCACTGTCAAATTATAATTATTCTTACTAAATTAATTTATGTGTAAAATTGTATATTAAGGAAACCATGCGTGTCATTCTAAAATTCAACTTCAGAATGATTTGGTAATGTACTTCCTGGAGTAAGAATCTTCTATAGTCACTACAGGAAAATGAATGCATTTATCACAGATGTGTTAAGCATGTTTAGAAAGTGACCTCAGAATAACTGAGGGCTAAAGTGATTACTTTTAATCCTCAGGTCTTAGTGTTTTATATATTCTTCCTTTGCATCCTAATCAGGCTGTTCTTTCCTGTCAAACTACCCTACGTGATGTTGCTTGATTTTTCTCTAAGCATCAAGTGTGGAACACATTCAAAGGAAAACTTACTTGAGGGTCCTTTTGCAGTCTCCTATACATCTGGCCATCTCAACTTTCTTCCTACAACCATTATACCTAATGGTCACATTCACAGGAGAAGTTCTGCACTCACTCTTACCTAAAGCAAAACATACAATGGACAAAGAAGTGAGAGTTACCATCTTAACTATTACTAGGTGTACATTATCTTAACCAAAGGGAAGAGACACACGAACTACTTCGCCATGTTATTAAGGAAAATAACTATCTCGGCCCCGGCTGTGAAAGGAACTTCGTTAAAACTTGGATAGACATTATCTGATTATTGCTTATAGTTCTGGTTAAGGGGAAAGGGAGCAATAAGTAGAAGAAAAGGAGAGGAGCCAGGCTCAGCAGAGAAGATGATGGGACATCACTGATGAGCAGTTTCTTACTGCCGATTACATAACCCTGCATTCTAATACACAGATTAACAATGCAGACTGGTGTTAGGACAGAAAAGTCATCCGCTTTTTACACAGGAATCACAACAAAATCCCTTGCAAATATAACTGCTTATTTTAAAAGCATTATTTTACAATAAAAGTGGTACTAAAGTAGCTGTAACACCCTAGGTAACAATTGAAAGAGATTGACAGCTCTATTCACCACCTAGTACTCGTCAAAGGAAATTAATTAAAAAAAAAAATAAATTTTAAAAAAAAAAAAAAATTAAGGAAAAAACCATTCTGTCTTAACAAAATGCTACTTTTTCAACCACTTATTTTATCATTTTCTTTGAATCGTAGGTTCTCTCTCCCTGTAGGAACAAAAAATTGAAATATTTGTTATTCAATGAAATATGACATTTCTTATTTTTTTATAAAAAAAACAAAGGGGGGGGGAAGGAAAAAAAAAAAAAAAAATATAAAAAAAAAAAAAAAAAAAAAAAAAAAAAAAAAAAAAAAAAAATTAAAAAAAAAAAAAAGAATTAAAAAAAAAAAAAAATTTTTAAAAAAAAAAAAAAAAAAAAAAAAAAAAAAAAAAAAAAAAAAAAAAAAAAAAAAAAAAAAAATTAAAAAAAAAAAAAAAAAAAAAAAAAAAAAAAAAAAAATTTTATTATTTTTTTTAAAAATTTTTTTTTTTTAATTTAATTTTAAAATTTAATTTTTTTTTTTTTTTTTTTTTTTTTATTTTTTTTTTTTTTTTTTTTTTTTTTTTTTTTTTTTTATTTTTTTTTTTAAATATTTTTTTTTTCTCCCCTCCCCCCCCCCCCCCCCCACCCAACCAAAATCGACTGCCCAAAGAGCAATCAGGATTCCCTGCCCTGTGGGAAGTTCAAGGACCTCCAACCTCTATCCAGTTCTAGTAAGGTGAGCATCCAAACTGCCTAGGCTCCCACAAAGCCAATAGGTGCAGTAGGATCCGAAACCCATTGCCATTGTTCTTGAGGTCTCCGTAGTCCTCACTGTCCGCTATGTTCAGCGAGACTGGTTTTAACCCAGGCTTTTTAAACCCAGACCAGCTGGCCTTGGTGAGTTCCTGAAAGAACATCCCCACTGCCTCAATATGTGGGTGCACCCCTCGTGGTCCTGAGTTCCCTGCTTGCGTTCTCTCTCCTTCCGCTCTTGACTTGGACCTTGAGATTTCAGTCTGGTGCTCCAATGTGGGTCTCTATCTCTGTCTCCTTTCATCGCCTGATGAAGGTTAATATTCAGGAGGTTGCCTATATGTTTTTCTTTGGGTTCTCCTTCTTATTTAGCTTCTCTAAGATCCCGGATTATATGCTCAATGTCCTTTACTTATGGCTAGAAACCAAATATGAGTGAGTACATCCCATGTTCCTCTTTTTGGGTCTGGCTTACCTCACTCAGGATAGTGTTTTCAATTTCCATCCATTTGCCTGCAAACTTCAAGAAGTCCTTGTTTTTTACTGCTGAGTAGTACTCTAATATGTATATATTCCATACCTTCTTCATCCATTCTTCAATTGAAGGGCATCTAGGTTGTTTCCAGGTTCTGGCTATTACAAACAATGCTGCTATGAACATAGTAGAGCATATACTTTTGTTGTATGATACGGCCTCTCTTGGGTATATTCCCAAGAGTGGTATTGCTGGGTCCATGGGTAGGTTGATCCCGAATTTCCTGAGAAACCTCCACACTGCTTTCCAGAGTGGTTGTACAAGTTTGCATTCCCACCAGCAATGGATGAGTGTACCCCTTTCTCCACAACCTCTCCAGCAACTGCTATCATTGGTGTTTTTTATTTTCGCCATTCTGACAGGTGTAAGATGGTATCTTAAAGTTGTCTTGATTTGCATTTCCCTGATCGCTAAGGAAGTTGAGCATGACTTTAGGTGTCTTTTGGCCATTTGAACTTCTTCTGTTGAGAGATCTCTGTTCAGCTCAGTGCCCCATTTTATAATTGGGTTGATTTGCCTTTTACGTTCTAGTTTCTTGAGTTCTTTATATATTTTGGAGATCAGACCTTTGTCAGTTGCTGGGTTGGTGAAGATTTTCTCCCAGTCAGTGGGTTGCCTTTCTGTCTTAGCGACAGTGTCCTTTGCTTTACAGAAGCTTCTCAGTCTCAGGAGGTCCCATTTATTCAATGAGGCCCTTACAGTCTGTGCTGCTGGGGTTATACATAGGAAGTGGTCTCCTGTGCCCACGTGTTGTAGAGTGCTTCCCACTTTCTCTTCTATCAGGTTCAGTGTGTTCGGGCTGATATTGAGATCTTTAATCCACTTGGACTTGAGTTTTGTGCATGGTGATAGATATGGATCTATTTTCATTCTTCTACAGATTGACATCCAGTTTTGACAACACAATTTGTTGAAGATGCTCTCTTTTTCCATTGTATACTTTTAGCTCCTTTATCGAAAATCAGTTGCTCATAGGTTTGTGGGTTAAAGTCAGGGTCTTCTATTCGATTCCATTGGTCGACTTCTCTGTTTTTATGCCAATACCAAGCTGTTTTCAATACTGTAGCTCTGTAATAGAGTTTGAAGCCAGGGATGGTAATGCCTCCAGACATTCCTTTATTGTATAAGATTGTTTTGGCTATCCTGGGTTTTTTGTTTTTCCATATAAAAT
This sequence comes from Microtus agrestis, assembly GCA_902806775.1. Taxonomy (NCBI): domain Eukaryota; kingdom Metazoa; phylum Chordata; class Mammalia; order Rodentia; family Cricetidae; genus Microtus; species Microtus agrestis. Next base: position 227,392 of record CADCXT010001983.1, read on the forward strand.
TGATTATTGTCTTTTCCAGATCTGTGAAGAATTTTGATGGGATTTTGATGGGGATTGCATTGAATCTATAGATTGCTCTTGGTAGAATTGCCATTTTTACTATGTTGGTCCTCCCAATCCAAGAGCAAGGGAGGTCCTTCCATTTTCTGGTGTCCTCTTCTATTTCTTTCTTCAAAGACTTAAAGTTCTTGTCAAATAGATCTTTCACTTCCTTGGTCAGGGTTACCCCAAGATACTTTATGCTCTTTGTGGCTATCGTGAAAGGTGATGCTTCTCTGATTTCCCTCTCTGTTTCTTTATCCTTAGTGTATAGGAAGGCAACTGATTTTTTGGAGTTGATCTTGTATCCTGCCACATTACTAAAGGTGTTTATCAGCTGTAGGAGTTCTTTGGTAGAGTTTTTGGGGTCGCTTATGTATACTATCATATCATCTGCAAATAACGAAAGCTTAACTTCTTCCTTTCCAATACGAATCCCCTTGATCCCCTTATGTTGTCTTATTGCTATTGCTAGAATTTCAAGCACTATATTGAAGAGGTATGGAGAGAGTGGACATCCTTGTCTTGTTCCTGATTTTAGTGGGATGGCTTTGAGTTTTTCTCCGTTCAATTTAATGTTAGCTGTCGGCTTGCTGTAAATAGCTTTTATTATATTTAGGTATGATCCTTGTATCCCTAGTCTTTCCAAAACCTTTATCATAAAGGGGTGTTGAATTTTGTCGAATGCTTTTTCAGCATCTAATGAAATGATCATATGGTTTTTTTCTTTCAGTTTATTTATATGGTGGATTACGTTAATAGACTTGCGTATGTTGAACCAGCCCTGCATCTCTGGGATGAAGCCTACTTGATCATAGTGGATAATTTTTCTAATGTGATCTTGAATTCGGTTTGCCAGTATTTTATTGAGAATTTTTGCGTCAATATTCATGAGTGAGATAGGCCTGTAATTCTCTTTCTTGGTTGGGTCTTTGTGTGGTTTTGGTATCAGGGTAACTGTAGCTTCATAAAAGGAATTTGGCAATGACTTTTCTGTTTCTATATTGTGAAATACATTAAGGAGTATAGGTATTAGCTCTTCTTGGAAGTTCTGGTAGAATTCTGCATTGAAACCATCTGGTCCTGGGCTTTTTTTGGAGGGGAGATTTTTGATAACAGCTTCTATTTCTTCGCGACTAACCGGTCTATTTAGATCATTCACCTGGTCTTGGTTAAGTTTTGGTAGAAGGTACTTATCTAAAAAAATGTCCATTTCTTTTGCATTTTCCAGTTTTGTGGCATACAGGCTTTTGTAGTAAGATCTAATGATTTTCTGAATTTCCTCTGTGTCAGTGGTTATGTCCCCCTTTTCATTTCTGATCTTATTTATTTGCGTGCTCTCTCTTTGTTGTTTAATTAGTTTGGATAGGGGTTTGTCGATCTTGTTGATTTTCTCCAAGAACCAACTTTTTGTTTCATTGATTTTTTGGACTGTTTTCTGTGTTTCTATTTTGTTTATTTCCGCCCTCAGTTTGATTATTTCCAGTCTTCTACTCCTCCTGGGCAGGTCTGCTTCTTTTTTTTCCAAGGCCTTCAGGTGTGCTGTTAAGTCCCCAATGTATGCTTTCTCCGTTTTTTTAAGTGTGCATTTAGTGCTATGAACTTTCCTCTTAGCACTGCTTTCATCGTGTCCCATAGGTTTGAGTATGTTGTTTCTTTATTTTCATTAAATTCAAGGAAGTCTTTAATTTCTTTCTTAATTTCTTCCTTGACCCAGGTATGGTTCAGTAGTTGACTGTTCAGTTTCCATGAGTTTGTCGGCTTTCTGGGGATAGCATTGTTGTTGCCTTCTAACTTTAATCCGTGGTGATCTGATAAGACACAGGTGGACACTGATATTTTTTTGTATCTGTGGAGGTTTCCTTTGTTTCCGAGAATGTGGTCAATTTTCGAGAAGGTTCCATGAGCTGCAGAGAAGAAGGTATATTCTTTCCTATTTGGGTGGAGTGATCTATAGATGTCTGTTAAGTCCAATTGCTTCATTACCTCCAATAATTCTCTTAATTCTCTGTTTGGTTTCTGTCTGATTGACCTGTCCATTGGAGAGAGAGGTGTATTGAAGTCTCCTACTACTAGTGTGTGTGGTTTAATGTCTGACTTCAGTTCTAGTAATATTTCTTTTAGATAAGTGGGTGCTTTTGTATTAGGGGCGTAGATATTCAGGATTGATACGTCCTCCTGATGATTTGTTCCTGTTATAAGTATAAAGTGTCCATCTCGATCTCTTCTGATTGATTTTAGTTTTAAGTCAGTTTTGTTAGAAATTAATATGGCCACACCTGCTTTTTTCTTAGGACCATTTGCTTGAAAGACCTTTTCCCAACCCTTTACTCTGAGTAGATGCCTGTCTTTGTGGTTGAGATGTGTTTCTTGCAAACAGCAGAATGTTGGATCCTGTTTTCGTATCCAATCTCTTAGCCTGTGCCTTTTTATAGGTGAATTGAGCCCATTAATATTAAGTGATATTAATGACCAGTGGTTGTTTACTCCAGTTATTCTTATTGTTTTTGGTAGTATAGTTTGTGTGTCTCCCTTCTATGAGTTGTGCTGGTGAAGGGTCTCTAGGTGCCTGAGTTCTTGTAGGCAGTGTTGGCCATGTTGGGTTCTTTGGGTTGTGATTTTCCTTCTATTATCTTCTGTAGGGCTGGATTTGTGGCTACGTATTGCTTAAATTTATTCTTATCCTGGAATGTCTTGTTTTCTCCATTGATAGTGAACGATAGCTTGGCTGGGTATAGTAGTTTGGGTTTGCATCCATGGTCTCTTAGCTTCTGCAGTACCTCTATCCAGGACCTCCTGGCTTTCATGGTTTCCATAGAGAAGTCAGGTGTAAGTCTGATCGGTTTACCTTTATAAGTTACTTGGCCTCTTTCCTTTGCAGCTCTTAATATCCTTTCTTTAACCTGTATATTCTGTGTTTTGATTATTATATGGCGAGGGGATGTTTTTCTTTGATCCAATCTGCTTGGTGTTCTGTATGCTTCTTGAATATTCAAAGGAATATCTTCCTTTATGTTGGGGAAGTTTTCTTCCATAATTTTGTTAAAAATATTTTCTGGGCCTTTGAGCTGTGACTCTTCTCCCCTTCTTCTATCCCAATTATTCTTATGTTTGGTCTTTTTATTGTGTCCCATATTTCCTGCATGTTTTGTGATGAGAATTTGTTGGCTTTGCTGTTTTCTTTGATCAGTGTGTTTATTTTCTCTATGGTGTCCTCAGAATCTGAGATTCTTTCTTCAATTTCTTGTATTCTATTGATTATGCTTGTTTCCGTGGGCTCTGCTTGTTGACCTGGATTTTCCATATCCAGCTGGTGCTCAGCTTGTGTTTTCTTCCTTGCTTCCCTTTCAGTTTTCAATTCTTGAACTGTTTCCATTACCTGTTTGATCGTTTTTTCCTGGTTTCCCAGGGTATCCTGTACCTGTTTGATCGTTTTTTCTTGGTTTTCCAGGGTATCTTGGACGTATTTTCTCATTTCTCCAAACTTTTGTTTAAACTTCTCATCCATTTCTATAAGGGCGTTTTTCACATGTTGTTTAATGGACTCTATTGCTTTCATAAAGTCAATTTTTTCCACTTCTTCCGTATTAGGGTGTTCAAGTCCTTCTGTTGTAAGATCATTGTGTTCTGGTGTTTTCATGTTGTTTTTCAGATTATTGGGTGAATTCTTGCCTTGGCGCCTGCCCATCTCCTCCTATTAGTCTATCTAATGGGTCTTCTGCAACCGGATCAGGTTTCCCCGTTGGCCAGGGGCTCCTCTTACAAAACGCTGTCGCCTTGTTTCCTGGCTCCAGCCAGGGGCCAAGTTCCCTCTCTCCCCTCGGAAGGGTCTTCAGGAACAGGACCTGGCTCCTTCCTTGCTAGGGATCTAGCCAATCAACGGCCTACCTCTTTGCTTTAATTGTAGTGGGGCGATCTGCTCTTGGTGTCGCGCTCGGTCTCTGTAGCTTGCATCTGCTGTCCCGACGGTTCCCGCCGCCTCTGTCCTCTGCTGCCGCTTGGGATCTAGCCGGTCCCCACCCGCTGCGGGGGGGGGGGGGGCGTCCTCCGCCCCGCGCTCCGCGCCCGGCTTCCGCCCCGCGCTCCGCGCCCGGCTTCCGCCCGCGCTCCGCGCCCGGCTTCCGCCCGCGCGCCCGGCTTCCGCCCGCGCTGCCCGCGCCCGGCTTCCGCCCGCGCTCCGCGCCCGGCTTCCGCCCAAGCGCTCCGCGCCCGGCTTCCGCCCGCGCTCCGCGCGCCCGGCTTCCGCCCCGCGCTCCGCGCCCGGCTTCCGCCCCGCGCTCCGCGCCCGGCTTCCGCCCCGCGCTCCGCGCCCGGCTTCCGCCCGCGCCCGCGCCCGGCTTCCGCCCCGCGCTCGCGGCCGGCCAAGCGCTCCGCGCCCGGCTTCGCGCCCGCGCTCCGCGCCCGGCTTCCGCCCGCGCTCGCGCCCGGCTTCCGCCCGCGCTCCGCGCCCCCTTTCCTGACTCTTAAGATGAAACCCAAGTAAACTATTGAAATATAGGTTTTGAATTCTAAAATAATGCTTTAAGATATGTTATAAGTTATAGATGCAGAAAGAAAAGTGATAATTTAATATTGAGTATTAACTAATATAAAAAACAACATATATTAAGTGTGTTGGCACGAACTAGAACCATTTGAGGAGAAAGAATCTCGTTTTAAAAAAATATCCCAACTAGCCAGTAGGAAAGCTTGTGGGGAAATTTTCTTGATTAATTGTTAATAAAAGAGGACCAACTCACTGAAGGCAATGCCAACCATGGTTTGGTGGCCTTGGGTGGATAAAAAAACAGCCTGGGAAGCCGTGAGTACCAGCCCGTAAGCAGCACTCCTCCATGGCCTCCGTGTCAGTTCCTTTCTCCAGGTTCCTGCCTTAAGTTACTGTCCTGACTGCCTTAGTGACATGTGACATGAGAATTGTAAAATGAATAAATCCTTGCCTCTTCAAGTTCTTTTGATCACGGTGTTCATCACAGTAATAGAAACGAAAATACAAAGGCAGAGAGAATAATGGTTGTGGCACAAAGATATAGATAGTACAGATATGTGTCATTTTAGAGAATTTGAAGTTTTATAGGGAGTAATTAAGTATGAACTTTCAATAAAAAGGTGTTTTTTTGTTTTGTTTATAAAATAGTGAAGGGGGATTTGGCTCAATAGGTTAGAGTTATTGTTTCTTTATTTGTTGTTGGTTTCCTGAGAAAATTTTAAAAATTTAATTAAAATCTAATTACATCATCAAATATTTTTATGCCCCCACTCAATCTCCCTTTTGAATTCATGACTTTGCATTCTTTAATTATTATTGTTACATATATGTGTATATATGTATATATGTATGTATGAATATGTGGTCAAGTTTATACATACACAAAGAGAGAGAGGGGGACAGAAACAGAGAATTTGTAGTCCTTACAGAGGACCCAGCTTTAGTTTCTAGATCCTACAACCAACCATACTCTAATTCCAAGAAACCGATACCCTCTTCTGACCTCTGGGGTACCAGGCATGAGCGTAGTGCACATACACACATGCAGATAAAACACTCACACACAAGTTAAAAAAAATAAATATAAGAATAGCTAATATTTGTTAGACCATGACTTACTTCTGCGCACCAGGTTTGCTTCGGGCAGTTCTGAACCACGGCCGCCAAGCCAGTGCTGTTGCAGGTGTAGGAGACACATGGGTTGCTAGGGTCATCAAAGGATGTACCAATCTGAAAGGTGATTAGGGGAGGAGAGCAGTTATTTGCCTGAGAATATAATTTAACTTAGCAGTTAAAAACTGGTAGAAAAGAACAAAAGAAAGGAAGAACAGGGATGAAATTTCTTTAGTGTCTGTGAAGAGACGATTTCAGTTGTTATAAACAGTTAAGGAAAGGTGGTTCTTCAACTTCAGTGAAGATAAATCATAATTCTCCACCGGAGACATGGACACCTTCAAGATTCCCAATCTTCAAAATAAATCTTATGACAGTCACTGTATTATATGTTTAAGAATATTTTTTCAAGAATGGATGTTTCATAGTAAGCAAGATGTTCACCAATTGTTGTGCTCTATGCTTCATGAAAAGTATGACATCTAAGCAAAAGAACACAAAGAGGTTTATTGAATTAAGACTCATGGTAAAAGCACTTTCTGCAAGCTAAAGTGATAACTTGAGTTGGATCCTAGGAATCCAATGTAGAGAGAGAGAACTGATGCCTAATAGGTACCCTTGGCCTTCACACATGCACCGTGCTGCAGGCACACACGCCAATAATAGATAAAAGTTTAAGTGAGTACTAAGAGTGCTGTAGAGATTGCTCAGTGGCTGCGTCCTTGCTGTTCTTCCAGAAGACCAGGATTTGGTTCCCAGTACCCAAATAGTGGCTCAGCATCTATACCTCAGTTCCAGGGGGCCCAGGGCACTCTTCTGCCTTCCAAGGGTCCCAAGATCCCATGTGGTGCACATGCATTCATGCAAATTTATACACATGAATATAAAACTTATATTTAAACACACACACACACACACACATATATATATATATATAACAGAAAACACAAAAACATGTATACACATAAAAAAACAAACAAATCTTTATAGTAGGGTTAATGGCAATTCTCCCATCTTTCCTTGCTTCTATCTTTGTTAAAACTCTTTGAACTGTTTTGTAATTAATTTCTGTCCAACATTCAAAAAAGAACAGTCTGAGAAACAATGTTTAATTCAAGCCAGAGGTTCTCAGCCTTCAATACAGTTCCTCATGTGTGGCAACCCCCAACCATAAAATTATTTTGTTGCTACTTCATAACTGCAGTTTTGCCGCTGTTGTGAATTATGACATAAGTGTCTGATATGCAGGATATCTGATATGTGACTCCTGTGGAAGGTTCAGTTGACCCCCAAGTGGGTTGTGACCCATGGGTTGAAAACTACTGATTTAGGGCTTTAGGGCAAAAGATAAATTCCCTATTAAACTGAAATTTTATGACTTCAACTCTTTCATTAGAAAGTCATTAGAATTTTTTTTTGGATCTTTACTTAATAGGTTGTGTGGTTTCTAGAGTCACACCAGTTTGCAAAGTTGAGAAAATCAGAATAGAATGTGAGCAAGTTGAATTTTACAAGCACTCTGTTACGTGTTTCTTTGCATGCCTCGTTTACTTTCGGTTGAGTTTTAAGTATTGATCAACACCAGCTGAGAGTGTTAGTATCAGTTCTGGAATCATTGGACATTTTTGGTTTCACAAAGCCTTTTGTAGAAAGTGAAGCCCTGCCCCAAATGAGGGCTCAACAGTCCAGATCCAGCCCTGTACAGACTAAGCCCCTGCATGGGTGGAGCCCTCGAGGTCGCTTGTTTGATGGCTGGCAGTTTGGCCATCTGATCTTTCTGGTTGTAATTACAGCTGAACTCTGTTCCTTGAAATCAATGTTGCACAATATGCCTTCTCCATCTGGAAGGACCCCGGGGAACTTCTGTTCTGAGATGAACTGCTGGCTGGGTAATGATTGAGATCATAGCTTCTTTCAGCCCCACCCGAGTGCTGCGTTTTCTATAACTACTGTGGACAGAGGAGAACTTATCCTTGGTCTTTTTAAAAGCATTTTTAAAAGCATTTTTTATTATACACTGAAAACCCCCTAGTGTGGCTTAGCATTGCATTTATTCATATGACTATATTAATGAAATAGCGAGGAAAAAGGCTTACCTCATAATCAGTATTGTTAAATAAACATGTTCTTGGCTCTGAAAAATAAATGTAATATACTTCTTTAATATTCATGAAGGAGAATTTGCAGATGGGATCATACTTACCCACAAATAATGCTTTCCTTAAAATAATATTGCCTTTTAATCCACTGATGCTGTTACTATCCCTTAATGCTAGGTTTTCCTTCATTACAATAATGATAAGTTTTAAGAAATACCAATTCTGTTATATTTACCAGATCCTAATGTCATGTGTGACATATTTGCTCAAAAACATCCCTTGAATGTCTCATCAGGCAAACAATGTTCAGATTCAGTTCATATAACATATCACAGATGCATACCACAGTGGCCGATTTCACAGCAGGAATCATTCGATTTGAACGTTATCAGCTTCTCTCCAGTTTTGCAGGTGGGTGGGGAAGGACATTCTTTAGGTTTGCAGTCCACAGCCTGTGCTTCTGTACAGGTACACTGGTGGCAGTTAGACGTCCATGTGTCCCCCGGCTACAGAGACAAACCATATGGAGACATTTTTTTTTTTCACAAAGAGGCAGGAAGGAAATTTAGGTTAAAGTAGAACATAACTTTATACGTACAGATTTCTCTTCTCCCAGTGGACCATGACACACTGTTAATATAAAGTAATAAATGTTAATTAAAAGTTGAAATTACAACCACTTGCTATTTATAGATAACCATCAGGAGGGCCCATATGGTATTTGATACCAGGATTTCAAAGCTCAATTTTTGGAGACATTGTACCTGAAAATGGATAAATGACACCTGCCTATGAAGATGGACGCCTACTTCCAGCGAAGTGTTTTGTATAGGGTTATGTACATGGTGCTTTTTGCTTTATTTTGTGTGTGTATACATGTGTACGCTATCCAGTTTACCGTCTGATAAATCTGCTTTCTATCTCTACAATTCAATAAATACCGAGACATCATTGGCAAATACAAAGATACAAATTCACGTAATTAATCATTTAAATTCCATGTCATAAGCAATATTAACTTTCACATTCAAAGCGTTGGCCTTTCTTTAAAATTCAGGAAACTCTGTCCATACTAGAAGCTCTTCTTTATGCCTCTCGTTTTGTCTCTAGTCTTTTGAATGGAATTTTTCTCCATGATGTACAACACTAAGTGGAAGGCTCTCCAACTTGTAACTCATTTGAGCCCATGGACACTTTTAAGACATGGGCACAGCTCTATCTCTATGAATATGCAGTACCCCAACAGATCTTCAACAATCTCCAACATAATTGCACAAAACAGACCGTGTCTTCTTGCCCCAAGCACAGTTTGATTATCAAAGCATCCAGACTTAGGTCATTGCAGTGTGTCATTCATACTGCCCACAAATCCCTGCCTCTCACCCTCGCTTCCAACCTTTCCTTTCTTTGTTCTTGGCTAATCCACCTCATCATCATCAACCCATCAACTCAACTGCACAGATTCCTTTCTGGTCCAGTCAGTTCTCTGCACCACAGCTACAGCAGTTTTCTGAATGCCTAATTGTCTGATTGCTTTTATTTTAAATGGTAGTCTTTTAAAATGAAACTTTATTCTAGTTTCCAAAGTCTCCCATATTAATGCTGCCTCTTTAATCAACTCTGCCCTCTCATTTATCAGACCTAGAATAGCCTACGGATTGCTTTCAAATTCCAATTCTAAAGCCCGCATTCTCCACAGTACGTCTATTTACTTCTTATTGTGAACTTTATTGTCTGCCTTATATGAAAACTGTGTTTTTTAAAAATTTCCATTTCCTCACTAGATGAGGTCAAAATTATTTTCTTTATTAAATGCTCTCTGCAAAATACATTACATTATCTTAAAAGTAGTGGGAACTCAATAAAGTTCTCAGAAATTATTAAACATGGACACACTTGCAATTTTCAACTAGAACAAACCCCCCAAAGTTGTATTACATAGTTCGCTAAACGCTCACTGTTATGAGAGCGGTAACGCTTTCTACCTCTTATCAAGACGCATAATTTCATGAAAGAGCTCGCAGGCAAATCAGCATGCATTGCTTGGCCACACTTGTTTGTGAATGAGAATATAACATACATTATTTGACAAATAAAAGCCAGACTCGTGTACTCAGTTTGTTTGATAACCTTTCATGGCCATTTATGTGCTGGACCCCTGATGTACAAGAAGAATGAGCTGTCACTGAAGAATTTCCCCACACTGGGGGCCACTCACCTGGGGCTGGTGGAAGCAAGCCTGAACACGCTGTGTGTGAAACAGAAAACCTGTTAGTCTCTGGAATTTCTGGAATGGAGTCATAGTTTTGGGGACAATACATTTATCTGATTTATTACTACATTGTCGAAATAATTGACCATACAGTCAGGCTTACAGATATACAACCCGTTTTGCTTCTGTGCCATTTAGAGCATTTTGACAGCCTGCTATTGTTTGGGTGTTTCTTTTAGACCTCAAAGTTTAATGGAAGAGAAATCTGCATTGAGAGTAAAAACTAGACTTCTATTGAAAATTTTCTTGGAAAACAATTCATATGAAAAGGCCAGTGAATAAAGAGTAAGGGATGATTTTACTACATGGGAATATAATTATAAGAAGATAGTTTTGATCTTAAGAAAATTTATCCGTTTTTCAACCTCTTGAAAGGCTTGAATTTTGTTCTATCCCTCAGAAATGCTTTAGGCAAATGACATGCGTGTATGCCTTTAAGTTTCAGAACTTTACAGGTATGGGCCAGTCATACTTACAAAATTCTAAATTCAAATTTCAAATTTTAAGTCAAAAATTTTGTACTGTTATCCGACCCTACCAAAAGAAAAGAAACACAAACTGGCCTAGGATGGGCATTCTTAAAGGAAACTTTCAATTTCTACGTATTTATTCAAAGCAACTCTTAACAACTGTTACCAAAAATTGATACTAAAGTAGTAAAGTAAGTGAAAATTTAGAAGATTAAACACCTCTAACCCTTTGTTAAGGCAATCTGGAATAGTATCTTATTTTTAATAATAGTAGAACCCAGCAATAGAAGAGAAAAACGATGGGTATATACAACAGAATAATCTAATTTCCACACCGCTGTTGGAGTCACTTCCTCCAGAGCACTGAGCGTGCCATTCTCTTGATAAAAACTAAGGGGAGTCTCATTGCTGTAAAGATGGAGTCATGTTTAAATTAGAAATTCAACTTTTTCATAAACTTTATGTATATTTATATTTTCTAATCTTCTTCCTTGGCCCTCACACTTCTGTTGCAAGCATCTGTCTGAGTCCTGAATTCACCTATGCATCATCGTGTCTCTGTTCTCACATTTGGTAGAAATTTGCTGCCCACCTAGCCAGTATAAAACTCAACTATCTTCTTTATTTGTGCCTTCAGCCATGACTATCAACTAGAAAACAGAAAGGAACCATCTGCTCTCTTCCTTGTCCATGGAATCATAATTTTTTCATATATTTTTGGTTGGTAAAAAGATGAACAATAACAATAATACCTGTGCCTATATCCCGTATCCTTACTACAAAGGTTACAATGCGGCAATCACTGTTTCTTGTTGAAGGTTTTGCTTTAAATGCATATACAATACAGAGCCTAGCACACGTTTAAATACAAGAAATGCCTTTGGATCATGAAGGGATTGGTGGTCTCCTCATACTGACCTGTTGTCTTTTCAGTGTCTTGACTCTCTGTTGCTGTTGTAGTTATTTCTAGAGAAAAGAGGATGATAACAAAATGTTTTATTCACAGTAGTAAAAATCCATGTAGTCTGTGTGTGTTCATCTCAGGAATGGCACAATCATGTGCAAGGTTGACCCCATGTGAATGAGATAAATTTCATAGGATCTGTTTGAGCCCACTGGATCTCCACATTTTACCTGGCTGGGATATGTGGGCACTGGTTGTGACTTCAGTTGCTGCTGAAGTGGAATCTGCAAAAGTAAGTAAGTCTAGATTATTCCAAGACCAGCACCATTCATTAGCTTCTTCTCTAATCTCTAGAATCTCAGACTGAGTTAGGCATGGTGGCGCAGCCTGGAATCCTAGAGGTTGGAAGTCTGAGATAGGATTGTAAGACAGAGACCAGCATATGGACCTAATTTAAAACAATATAAAACTTTCAGGCTGCAGGGTACATCTTCCAAAGAGTCAAGTGGAAACTTTTTTTTCCAAATGGCTTCTAAGCGGAATCATGAAAAGAAAGTTTCCCTGTTCTCCTTGGCCCCCATTATGGCCTACTTCCTTGCCCAAAACCCTCAACTCATCTCCATTGGAACACAGCCACATGGACCTCTGAAGGGTGGTACAGCTAACACTCATTTTGGCATTCCAGGTCCAGCCTGAGAAAACACAGCAGTGCTTCCCCCGCCCCCTAAGAACAGGATGGATTTGAACAAAGTCGTGTTTCTTATCATCAATGAAGGAGCCTTTGTATCCAAAGAGCAAACCCATTTCTTACAAACGTTCATGCTTTTGCTAGGGTTAATGTCTCAGGAGGAAGCGATTTTCCTGCACTCACCTGTGTTTCTTCCTGTGCTTTGGCTGCCTGGTGCTTCCGTGGGGACTCCTGCAGGGGTAAATTTAGGGGGTAGACATGAGAAAAAAACCATGATAGTGGCTGAATTAAACATCTGCTCCCCAGAACTGCAATTCTCTAGGTCTCTGGAAATTCCAGCCGAACCTGAAGTAACATCTAAACATCAAGATGGTTAGGACAATGAGAGCGACAAAATCCTGTCTAAGAGAATAAGTACTGTGTGGGGCAAATGGCCAAACGGAAGAGGACCATGCTTGATTCACTTGACAGTTTATGGAATAAATTGAAAACACCACAGCAAAAAAGATCATGTGCATTTTGTCAGAAGAAGCACACAACCCTGCTTCTGTCCCTTGTGCTCTCATCTGCCATCTACTACAGACCCCAGAGAGTCACCAACCCCCCTCAAGGTTGAAAATGCCAGTCACTCACTAGTTCCTGCTCTAACTCCAGTGTACCCTATAACTTCTCTCAAAACAAACAAGTAAAACAAAACAAATAATGCTGCCCCCAAATTTTATAGGATAGGATGCCTTCCAGATGTCAGAGTGTTTCTTCTCCTTCCTCTTAACACTTTAGTGGTGTGTGCAGTGTCGAAAGCTTTTCTCAAACTGACTATACAGACAACAGTCCTCAGGAAGTTATGGCTATGGGACTAGTTGCTGATAATGAAAGGGTTTTTCCAGAATATGCTCAGTCAAAAGAAAATTACTCTGAAGGAAATCAAACCTCCTCCCAGGCAAGCCCAGCAGCCACACAGAAAGCCCACATCCAGCTTTGGGAGCTTCGGGGCCTCACCTGCTGTCCCTCTGCTCCCATGGGTCTCACTATTCTCTGCTGAGGTTGTAGCCTCTGAAAAAGTAAAACCAAGAATGCGAGGTTCAAGGATTTGGTGGAAGAAGTGAGGAATTGTGTTGATATCATCAGAGTAGACAATCTAAATAGATGAAGAGCTTCAATAACTATTACCTCTTTCTTTTGAATATATTTGTGTGGAAAGTTATAGGTTGCTTCCCTGGGTGATTGACAGAGCATATGTTTCTCATCAATATTGGAAAAGTGGAAAAGCTATATGAATCTGATTCATCAGAGGAACTTTAGCCAAACCACTACCTCTGAAGGAATGAACCATCTCACTTTTTTTTCCTTCTCATGAGCCACTGAGGTTTTTTTCCCCATAAGTTCCACTGAAAGTGAAGGAGAAATGATCTCCCTCACCAGATAAAACAGGATGCCTGCTATAATACAGGTGCCTAAAGAAGAAATAATCTTTCTGAATTATATGTATCAATTACTTAAAGTGTTTTGATTTCAGTTGCTTAAAACAGAGTTCCTTGGTCATGAAACTCTCAAATGATATTTAATCCATCTTGAGCAACTTCAGACTCCATGTGCTGCAGCTTCTCCAGGTGAAACCACCTTGGTACCTCTTAAATAGGGAGAAGGCTGAGACATGATACATTACTTCCCCTGATAACATTCTGAGCATCTCCCTTGTGTGATTTTGTTGTTCCTCCTTGAGCTGTACTAGTGAACAGAACACTTGAGATCTCTCCCCTGGAACAGCCACCATTCCAGCTTCTGGTGACCAGAAGGGAATGAAAAACACACGAACACTAGGATGGTCACTGTTTGCATACACTTTGAGAAAAACAAGTAAGCTGTATGTAACAATTATGGTCCTGATATGAAGACACTAGCCAATACTGTGGTGCTCTCAACTATGTAAGTCTCCGTCCTTACAAATCCACGGTGGCCATAGAATTCCTAGGCAAGCCTGCAGATTGTATCCACAGAAAGAATGCCATCTCTTTCCTCAGCCTACCTCCTCACTCGGGTTTACTACAGCCATCCAAAGAAGGACTTGATTAAACAAAAACAAGCAAACAACACCCCCCTACCCCCTCCCACAGAATAATGGCTCACCTGTGCGAACTTCTCCATGGGTAGTTTCACTGCCTTTTGTGGAAGTTGTAGCCTCTGAGAGAGAAAACAAAGAAAGGAATAAAGACTGTGGTCTAGGAAAGTATATGATGTACTGATATAAAACATAACGTCCATATCTGAGGTATATTAGATCTCACTGGTTCTTGAGCTTTCCCAGAGAATGCAACAGAGCTCTCTAAAACAAGAACACAACTGTGCTCATGAGTTAAATTATGTGCCTAGTAGTTAGTTTAAATAGGAACCAGAGCTCTACAAAGCCACACTGAGACCTCTTAATGGAAGAAACTGTCCCATGCAATGATTCTGTATCAAGTCTACTGAGACAGTTCTCAACCATAATGCCATTTGCTTTGAATATGGGTAGGAAATTTCTTCCCATGTCATTTATTGGTCATTAGTTTTGATTTATGATCATCTAACACAATGGTTTTCAACCTTCATGTTATGGTGACCTCCAACCATTAAATTATTTTCATTGTTACTTCATAACTCGTATTTTGCTACTGTTATGAATAATAATGTAAATAATTTTCAAGACGGAGGCTTGTCAAAGGAGTCACAACCTACTGAAGTCCACAGCTACTGCGAGCTTGTGGAGATACAGGAGGCAATACAACTTTTGTTTTTTAATCTATTATTTTTTTATCAATAAAGCTTATTAGATGGGTATTTTTAGAAGATTTGAAGGAGTTACTAGGAGGGAAGGTACAAGCCCCTCAGTGCTCAGCTGTGGCTCCTTCACTGTTTACTGTTCCGTTTACTTGTAGGGAAGTTGTGACCTCTGAGAGGAAGAAAGAAGAAATAGATTAATGGCAAAGATGTAAGGATGACAGAAAACACCCTGTGATCCTCCATCAATGAATCAAAGGAAGCATGCAGTGGTAAGGGGGCACATGGAACACTCACATTACAACATGGACTCACCTGTGTTGGAACTGCCTGGGGCAACAGTTGTGGCAGGGATGAACCCAGTGGTCACTGAAACACAGAGGGTATGGGAATCACAAGGTTGCTGGTCTCTGGGAGACTTACTCTTTGGACGTCTACAGATTCTTATTTTGACCTGTTTCTCTGGCACCAGCTATGGTGGAAATAATCCACGAATTATTCCATTTCAAAAGCAATCAGAGGAATCAGTTTCTCAAGCAGAGGCAGCATTCCTAACAGTCTATGGGAGGGCAGGTGACTTTCTCCCACAAACACTTATTTATCTCCCAGAAATAGAAGACAATGTCCTAGTAGGTTCGATAAAAATTTTAAATATCAAGAAAATACTAATTATTAGTATTGCTTTTGGGACTAAGAAACCTGTGTATTGGGATGTTTCTAAGGCTAATTTATGTTATCTCTGCTATTCGAGCTAGAGATATTATGAATATCTTAATGTAGTTTTTATATTCAGGAGAAATCTTGCAGAACAATTGGCATCCTGTTTCAATAGAGTCTATTGGCAGATTATTTTAAAAAATTGAATTTTAGGGGCTATGAGACCAGTTCCAGCCCCTACCCAGGGTTTTAAAGGTGAAATGCTTGTCAGGAATAAAGGGGTTGTAAAGGCTTTCTATAATAACTTGACACAGACAGGCTAATACTCTTCATTTCAAGTGCTCTTGCAACACAAAGGTCCAAGGCCATTGAAGCAAAACCTCAACCCAACCGGGTTGAGTGTCCAATGACAACTTTGAGACACAGATCCATTGTTAGTAGGCTGGTAAGTGAAGAATTGGTGTGCTTTTTCTTAGTAACCTTGGTTGGACATCTTTGACTATGTCTTTATGTAAACTGTAAAGTTTTCTTTTTACAAAATGTCTTCAGATAAACTTATTCTGAGGTGAATATGGATTGTGTGTAGTTAGCAAGCAGGCTTTTAAGTGTCTGTAGTCCTCGTGGGACAATAGATCCAGTTACGAAATATGTCTGGATATTTCTATATATAGAAACATCTATATATCAGAACTATATAGCATTTTTCCAAATGCTGCCTCTCAAATGCTGGGATTAAAAGTGTACACCACTATGCCCAAACTAGTCTCTTCATTAGAGCCTATGTTCTGTGGGACACTCTGCAAATGAAGAAACTGTATTACTGTTGTTGTTCTTCTTTGATGTATGCTTATGTGTTTTTCTTGCATGCACATATGTGTACTTTGTGTGTGCCTGTTGCCTGTAGATATAAGACTTGATTTGTACTCAGTTGTGAACTACCATGTATGTGCTGGAAATTGAACCCTGGTCTACTGCAAGAGCAGCAAATGATTTTAACTGCTGAGCCATCTCTCCAGCCCCTATCATCGTTGTTGTTGTTTTTGGTGGTGGTGGTGGTGGTGATGGTGTTGGTGTTGTGTGTGTGTGTGTGTGTGTGTGTGTGTGTGTGCTAGAGTGAGGCAGGTCTCATGGCTCACACATGGAGGACAATACACAACTTTTTTTAGTTCTATCCTTCAACCTTTACATGGGTTCTGACACTAAACTCTGTCTACAAGCTCACAGGCAAATACCTTCGCTGCCTGAGCTATCTTGCTAGTCCAGTACTATGAATCTAGGTACCTTTCTATCTTAGGCATTTAATGCATAATAACCTTGAAAAATTAGTAGCATTGAAAAAATAAATTACCATATAGGCATTTGTGAACTTGATGTCAAGTTGGAATGATCTCAAAAGAATGTTACAAAATTCTTAATAAAGCAATAGTATTATAATTTTCTCCACTAAAACTCTCTAAAGCTTATTTCAGAATAATAGATGGAGCGAGGAGTCAGTATGGTAAAATTTTAAGGCCCTTTCATTACTTGTGTCTTGTCAGTGTCTGTGAGAAATGAAGACAAACTACTCCTTCAAAGCAAGTTTTTCTGCTGAATTATTAAAGAACATGGTGCATTTTTCTTTAAAGAAGATGGTATTGCACTGAAAAGCAGAGGCTTTGGAGTCGTTAGGAAGAGGGAAACTCCAGCAGTTCCACCACTCAACTTGCTGCAAAACTGACACCAAGTTAGAAAATGTCTTTGTCTATGTTTTTCATGAGCAGTGTGAGAAAATAATAAATATTCCCACAATTAAATGAGAAGATGTCCTTAAACAAGTAATTTACATTGTTAATGTAATTATCATGTAAATGTCAAAAATCCAACAGACAACCCTGTTCAGAGTGGTCCTCCTGATACAAATATTGGGCATATGAGACCTGAAGTCAAACAGAAAGCCAGAAGCAATGGCCTGGTTCTTAGGAAACAGTGATCTGGATGGATGTCACGTCTGAACTCAGACCTTATGTGATGGCCCTGCTTCTATCTGGCACTCCTATGTATCCCAACGGGCACTACTGGGCTGGTCAAAATTAAGACAAAGTCAGTGACTTCTAATGACACACTCAATTGTCATGTGGGCTTCCTGATCTTTTGCTTTACTTACTTGGGCTTGAACCTGTGATTTTCTTTAATCACAAGGGGAGATATCTGCTTAACATGCTCACCTTTTAACACCTCACAAACTGCTGTGATATTATTGTAGTCTTCATTTCCTTAATACCTAGTAACTTTCCCCAAAATGTTCAAATCTTTCCCCACAGAGTTCTCATAGCACATGGCACACAGTTCACAGACAATAAAATTAATCAAATATAACAAAATTATAGAAACTTATGTTACAGAACAGTCCTTCTATATAGGTGTAATATGGCATTTACATTGACTTAGCTTTTTAAGTTGTTGGTTTTAATTATTCGTTTGTCTGTTTTTCTTTCTTTTTTGTTAAAGTTCTAATTCCTGAGGCTTACTGTCATTTCCCTTTAAATATACTATCCTTTTTGTCTAGGTTATAAACTTTACCACAGGAGGGAGAGCGGTGCTGGAAGTTATGAACCCAATCAGCCACCTGATCTCCTGAGTGCAATGCCTTACCTACACCTGCTAACTGAAATTCTCCCTGATGTCATTGTTTGAAAATGTTAAAAAAATGCACGTCTTGGAAACATGGGCTGCTGTGGAAAATTAATACATGCTACATAACCCAGATTAGGGTCCTGTCCCCGCAGAATACACCTATGATTCCACCGATTTGTTATAAAATGTATTTCTCAGTTAAGCTCTGAGGAGGCAGTTGCCTATTCTTCCATGAATGCTCTATATCACCTAATGAGATATGAAATACAAAATACTAGACAATTTTGATCTGATCTTTAATCACATGAATCATCCTAGTGACCATTATTTATTAGATTTATCAGTCAACATCATGCTAAGTGTCACTCTGAGTCATATCCTCCCTCTGCCTTGCCTGACTTCTCAGATGTGGTGAATTTGGCCATGCCTTCAATTGTAAGAGTGGTGGATCTATGGTTCTTTTTCTATTTCTGGTTGAAAAAAAAACAATATTAAATGTGGTGCTAGTAAAAAGAGTGAACATTCTGTTATGTATCTCAAATCTATATATTGATAAAATGGATCATCTCTAACAGTTTCTACTAGAATTCAGGCCCTTGGTTATATTATTTAACTTCATCATAAGTTGGATTTTATATTTGCTGGTGCACAATCACCAGCAGAACCCACAGTGACCTTTGACTTCTTTGTTATCAGAAGGAATGATCAGAGCTTGGGCTTCCCTTGTACCTGCTTCCATCTACAAGGAAGATACCAAATTTACCAGGAAGTCTGAAATTCATATTAGAATAAAGGTGCTTTGGTAAACATGAGTATTCACTAATTTCAGGACTTAATATCTTATTTAATTACTAGAACATTTTACAATATCCTAGTCTGAACCAGAGCAGCCATTGCCTTGGCACAAGGAACCCTCTAGAGTCAGTTAATCATACTTGCCTCCCTTTGTTGTAGATTCAGCTCCTGGGACGCTACTAGTATTTCTTCTTTCTGTGGTTCCTTCATCAGCTGGTAGAGTTCTTCCAGAAACTTCAGTGGGTAAACTTGATGTCCATGTGTTTCCAGGCGAGGGCTCAAATGTTACAGTTAATCTAGGTGATGGCTCTAAAGGCGAAGTCAAATCACCAAATGTACCTATAGGTTGTGATGAAGGTCTAGGCATAATAGTAGTTGCAGGTGTTTGGCGGGATGAAATGGACACGCCAGGTACTGATCCAGTTGAAGATGATTGTCCTTCAAATGACCCAGTTGTCTCTGTGACTGCATTTGATGAACTGGTTGTCTCTGAGCCAGTGACTGTTACCCTAGTAGATAACAGTACTTGAGCAGAAGATACAGCTGTTGTTGATTCTCCAGCGGAAGATACATTTCTCACGGTGATTGCAGGTAATGAGCCCATTTTACTTGTATCAGTAACTGATAATTTAGTTGTGTTGGGTGCTTCAGATGATGGCTCAGTTGATGCTGATGGTCCCAGGGATTGTGTGGTTCTTTCTGTAACTCCAGTGGACACACCAGTTGTTCTTCTTCCAGTAGCAGTTTCTCTACTTGTTTGTAGTCCTTGAGATGATGATGGTCTAGTTGTTGTAGTAGGGCCAGAAGATCTTACAGTTTGATCTGAAACTACAGTGGATACTGGTGAGCTCCCAAGTGACTGTGTGGATGTCTCCCTCACTTCAGCTGATTGGACAGAGGTTACAGTCACCCTGACTGTCTTACCAGATGTCACAGTCACTTCACCATTTGTCTCTGTACTTCCTGACACAGAAACTGAGGGAGCAGTTGCTGATGTGGTACCAGGTGTGTGTCCAGATGTCACTGCCACTAGAGGTGTTGTGGTAGATATTGTTGCTTTTCCAACTGATGTTAGATTTGTTATGCTTTTTACAGTTGATTGGCCAGTTAACTGTGTGCCTGTTATGGATATTTTAGTGGTTTCTGGTGCTTTAGATGATGGTCCAGTAGTGGGTGATGATTCAATGGATTGCACAGTTCGCTCTGTAATGCGAGTGGACACACCAGTTGTTCCTGTTCCTGTGACAGTTTCTCTACTTGTTTGTAGTCCTTGAGATGGTGAAGGCCCAGTTGTTGTAGTAGGGCCAGAAGATATTATAGTTTGATCTAAAGCTACAGTAGAAGCCAGTGTGCTCTCTGCTGACATTGTAGATGTCTTCCTTACTTCAGGTGACTGGGTATATGTGACAGTTACACTAGTTGTCTTGCCTGATGTCACAGCCACTTCACCAATTGTCACTGTACTTCTTGACACTGAAACTGATGGACTAGTTGCTGATGTGGTAACAGGTGTTTTCCCAGACGTTACTGCTACATGTGTTTTTGCTGTAGTCATTGTTGCTTCTCCAACTGATGTTGGATTTCTTATGGTTTTTACAGTTAGTGGGCCAGTTGACTGTGTGCCTGTTATGGATACTTTAGTTGTTTCTGGTGCTTTAGATGATGGTGAGGATTTAATGGATTGAGCAGTTTTGTCTGTAATGCGAGTGGACACACCAGTTGCTCCTGTTCCTGTGAAAGTTTTTCTACTTGTTTGTAGTCCTTGAGATGATGAAGGTCCAGTTGTTGTAGTAGGGCTGGAAGACACTGCAGTTTGATCTACAGCTACAGTAGATCCCAGTGTGCTCTCTGCTGACTTTGTGGATGTCTTCCTCACTTCAGGTGACTGGGTAGATGTGACAGTCACCCTAGTTGTCTGGCCAGATGTCACAGCCACTTCACCATTTGTCACTGTACTTCCTGACACAGAAACTGAGGGACTAGTTGCTGATGTGGTCCCAGGTGTTTGTCCAGATGTCACTGCCTCTTTAAGTCTTGCTGTAGTTATGGTTGTTTCTCTGACTGATGTTGCTTTAGTCACTAATGCTTCAGTTGATGGGCCAGTGGACTGTGTGCCTGTTATGGATACTTTAGTTGTTTCTGGTGCTCTAGAAGATGGTCCAGTAGTTGGTGAGGATTTAATGGATTGCACAGTTTTGTCTGTAATGCTAGTTGACAAACCAGGTGTTCCTGTTCCTGTGACAGTTTCTCTACTTGTTTGTAGTCCTTGAGATGATGAAGGTCCAGTTGTTGTAGTAGGGCCGGATGATACTATAGTTTGATCTACAGCTACAGTAGATGCCAGTGTGCTCTCTGCTGACTGTGTGGATGTCTCCCTCACTTCAGGTGACTGAACAGATATTACAGTCACCCTAGTCGTCTTGCCTGATGTCACAGACACTTCACTATTTGACACTGTACTTCCTGACACTGAAACGGAGGGACTAGTGGCTGCTGTGTTCCTGTGTGTGGGTACAGATTTCATTGCCATTCTAGGCTTTACTGTATTTATTGTTGTTTCTACAACTGATATTGGATTTGTCACGGTTCCTTCTGTTGATGTGCCACTTGACTGTGGGCTAGTTAAGGATACTTTAGTTGTTTCTGGTTCCACAGATGATGGTCCAGTAGTTGTATGTTGTCCAAGGGATGATGCAGTTCTCTCTGTAATTCCAGTCGACACAGGAGCTGTTCCTATTCCTGTGACAGTTTCTCTACTTGTTTGTAGTTTTTGAGATGATGAAGGTCCAGTTGTTGTAGTAGGGCCAGTAGATACTATAGTTTGATCTAAAGCTACAGTAGATGCCAGTGTGCTCTCTGCTGACTGTGTGGATGTCTTCCTTATTTCAGGTGACTGGACAGATGTGACAGTTACACTAGTTGTCTTGCCTGATGTCACAGCCACTTCACCAATTGTCACTGTACTTCTTGACACTGAAACTGATGGACTAGTTGCTGATGTGGTAACAGGTGTTTTCCCAGACGTTACTGCTACATGTGTTTTTGCTGTAGTCATTGTTGCTTCTCCAACTGATGTTGGATTTCTCATGGTTTTTACAGTTAGTGTGCCAGTTGACTGTGTGCCTGTGGATACTTTAGTTGTTTCTGGTGCTTTAGATGATGGTCCAGCAGTTGGTGAGGATTCAGTGGCTTCTGCATTTCGTGCTGTAATGCGAGTGGACACACCAGTTGCTCCTGTTCCTGTGAAAGTTTCTCTGCTTGTTTGTAGTCCTTGAGATGATGAAGGCCCAGTTGTTGTAGTAGGGCTGGAAGACACTACAGTTTGATCTACAGCTATAGTAGAAACCAGTGTGCTCTCTGCTGACTTTGTGGATGTCTCCCTCACTTCAGGTGATTGGACAGATGTAAAAGACACCCTAGTTGTCTGGCCAGAAGTCACAGACACTTCACCATTTGACACTGTACTTCCTGACACTGAAACTGATGGACTAGTTGCTGATGTGGTAACAGGTGTTTTCCCAGACGTTACTGCTACGTGAGTTTTTGCTGTAGTTATTGTTGCTTCTCCAACTGATGTTAGATTTGTTACAGTTTTTACAGTCAGTGTGCCAGTTGACTGTGTGCCTGTTATGGATACTTTAGTTGTTTCTGGTGCTCTAGATGATGGTCCAGTAGTTGGTGAGGATTTAATGGATTGCACAGTTTTGTCTGTAATGCTAGTTGACAAACCAGTCGTTTCTGTTCCTGTGACAGTTTCTCTACTTGTTTGTAGTCCTTCAGATGATGAGGGTTCAGTTGTTGTAGAATGGCCAGAAGACACTACAGTTTGATCTACAGCTACAGTAGAAACCAGTGTGCTCTCTGCTGACTTTGTGGATGTCTCCTTCACTTCAGGTGATTGGGTAGATGTGACAGTCACCCTGGTTGTCTGGCCAGATGTTACAGCCACTTCACCATTTGTCACTGTACTTCCTGACACTGAAACTGAGGGACTAGTTGTTGATGTGGTCCCAGGTGTTCGTCCAGATGTCACTGCCTCTTTAAGTCTTGCTGTAGTTATGGTTGTTTCTCCAACTGATGTTGCCTTAGTCACTAATCCTTCAGTTGATGGGCCAGTGGACTGTGTGCCTGTTATGGATACTTTAGTTGTTTCTGGTGCTTTAGATGGTTGTCCAGTAGTTGGTGAGGATTCAATGGCTTCTGCAGTTCTCTCTGTAATGCGAGTGGACACACCAGTTGTTCCTGTTCCTGTGACAGTTTCTCTACTTGTTTGTAGTCCTTGAGATGGTGAAGGCCCAGTTGTTGTAGTAGGGCCAGAAGATATTATAGTTTGATCTACAGCTATAGTAGAAACCGGTGTGTTCTCTGCTGACTTTGTGGATGTCTCCCTCACTTCAGGTGATTGGACAGATGTAAAAGACACCTTAGTTGTCTGGCCAGAAGTTACAGACACTTCACCATTTGACACTGTACTTCCTGACACTGAAACTGATGGACTAGTTGCTGATGTGGTAACAGGTGTTTTCCCAGACGTTACTGCTACGTGAGTTTTTGCTGTAGTTATTGTTGCTTCTCCAACTGATGTTAGATTTGTTACAGTTTTTACAGTCAGTGTGCCAGTGGACTGTGTGCCTGTTATGGATACTTTAGTTGTTTCTGGTGCTCTAGAAGATGATCCAGTAGTTGGTGAGGATTCAATGGCTTCTGCAGTTCTCTCTGTAATGCCAGTGGACACACCAGTTGTTCCTGTTCCTGTGACAGTTTCTCTACTTGTTTGTAGTCCTTGAGATGATAAAGGTCCAGTTGTTGTAGTAGGGCCAGAAGATATTATAGTTTGATCTCCAGCTACAGTAGAAGCCAGTGTGCTCTCTGCTGACTGTGTGGATGTCTCCCTCACTTCAGGTGATTGGACAGATGTTACAGTCACCCTAGTTGTCTTGCCTGATGTCACAGACACTTCACTATTTGACATTGTACTTCCTGACACTGATACTGAGGGACTAGTTGCTGCTGTGTTCCTGTGTGTGGGTACAGATTTCAGTGCCTCTCTAGGCTTTACTGTATTTATTGTTGTTTCTACAACTGATATTGGATTTGTCACGGTTCCTTCCGTTGATGTGCCAGTTGACTGTGGGCTAGTTAAGGATACTTTAGTTGTTTCTGGTTTCTCAGATGATGGTCCAGTAGTTGTATGTTGTCCAAGGGATGATGCAGTTCTCTCTGTAATTCCAGTCAACACAGGAGTCGTTTCTGTTCTTGTGACAGTTTCTCTACTTGTTTGTAGTCCTTGAGAGGATGAAGGCCTAGTTGTTGTAGTAGGGCCAGAAGACACTACAGTTTGGTCTACAGCTACAGTAGATCCCAGTGGGCTCTCTGCTGACATTGTGGATGTCTCCTTCACTTCAGGTAACTGGGTAGATGTGACAGTCACCCTAGTTGTCTGGCCAGATGTTACAGCCACTTCACCATTTGTCACTGTACTTCCTGACACAGAAACTGAGGGACTAGTTGTTGATGTGGTACCAGGTGTTTGTCCAGATGTCACTGCTTCTCCACGTCTTGCTTTAGTTATGGTTGTTTCTCCAATCGATGTTGATTTTGTCACTAATCCTTCAGTTGATGGGCCAGTGGACTGTGTGTCAGTGTAGGATACTTTAGTTGTTTCTGGTGCTTTAGATGGTTGTCCAGTAGTTGGTGAGGATTCAATGGCTTCTGCAGTTCGCACTGTAATGCGAGTGGACACACCAGTTCTTCCTGTTCCTGTGACAGTTTCTCTACTTGTTTGTAGTCCTTGAGATGGTGAAGGCCCAGTTGTTGTAGTAGGGCCAGAAGATATTATAGTTTGATCTACAGCTATAGTAGAAACCGGTGTGTTCTCTGCTGACTTTGTGGATGTCTCCCTCACTTCAGGTGATTGGACAGATGTAAAAGACACCTTAGTTGTCTGGCCAGAAGTTACAGACACTTCACCATTTGACACTGTACTTCCTGACACTGAAACTGATGGACTAGTTGCTGATGTGGTAACAGGTGTTTTCCCAGACGTTACTGCTACGTGAGTTTTTGCTGTAGTTATTGTTGCTTCTCCAACTGATGTTAGATTTGTTACAGTTTTTACAGTCAGTGTGCCAGTTGACTGTGTGCCTGTTATGGATACTTTAGTTGTTTCTGGTGCTCTAGACGATGGTCCAGTAGTTGGTGAGGATTTAATGGATTGCACAGTTTTGTCTGTAATGCTAGTTGACAAACCAGTTGTTTCTGTTCCTGTGACAGTTTCTCTACTTGTTTGTAGTCCTTCAGATGATGAAGGTTCAGTTGTTGTAGAATGGCCAGAAGACACTACAGTTTGATCTACAGCTACAGTAGAAACCAGTGTGCTCTCTGCTGACTTTGTGGATGTCTCCTTCACTTCAGGTGATTGGGTAGATTTGACAGTCACCCTGGTTGTCTGGCTAGATGTTACAGCCACTTCACCATTTGTCACTGTACTTCCTGACACTGAAACTGAGGGACTAGTTGTTGATGTGGTCCCAGGTGTTTGTCCAGATGTCACTGCCTCTTTAAGTCTTGCTGTAGTTATGGTTGTTTCTCCAACTGATGTTGCCTTAGTCACTAATCCTTCAGTTGATGGGCCAGTGGACTGTGTGTCTGTTATGGATACTTTAGTTGTTTCTGGTGCTTTAGATGGTTGTCCAGTAGTTGGTGAGGATTCAATGGCTTCTGCAGTTCTCTCTGTAATGCGAGTGGACACACCAGTTGTTCCTGTTCCTGTGACAGTTTCTCTACTTGTTTGTAGTCCTTGAGATGATAAAGGTCCAGTTGTTGTAGTAGGGCCAGAAGATATTATAGTTTGATCTCCAGCTACAGTAGAAGCCAGTGTGCTCTCTGCTGACTGTGTGGATGTCTCCCTCACTTCAGGTGATTGGGTAGATGTGACAGTCACCCTAGTTGTCTTGCCTGATGTCACAGACACTTCACTATTTGACACTGTACTTCCTGACACTGATACTGAGGGACTAGTTGCTGCTGTGTTCCTGTGTGTGGGTACAGATTTCAGTGCCTCTCTAGGCTTTACTGTATTTATTGTTGTTTCTACAACTGATATTGTATTTGTCACAGTTCCTTCTGTTGATGCGCCACTTGACTGTGGGCTAGTTAAGGATACTTTAGTTGTTTCTGGTTCCTCAGATGATGGTCTAGTAGTTGTATGTTGTCCAAGGGATGATGCAGTTCTCTCTGTAATTCCAGTCAACATAGGAGATGTTCCTGCTCCTGTGACAGTTTCTCTACTTGTTTGTAGTCCTTGAGAGGATGAAGGCCTAGTTGTTGTAGTAGGGCCAGAAGACACTACAGTTTGGTCTACAGCTACAGTAGATCCCAGTGGGCTCTCTGCTGACTTTGTGGATGTCTCCTTCACTTCAGGTGACTGGGTAGATGTGACAGTCACCCTAGTTGTCTGGCCAGATGTTACAGCCACTTCACCATTTGTCACTGTACTTCCTGACACAGAAACTGAGGGACTAGTTGTTGATGTGGTACCAGGTGTTTGTCCAGATGTCACTGCTTCTCCACGTCTTGCTTTAGTTATGGTTGTTTCTCCAATCGATGTTGATTTTGTCACTAATCCTTCAGTTGATGGGCCAGTGGACTGTGTGCCTGTTAAGGATACTTTAGTTGTTTCTGGTGCTTTAGATGGTTGTCCAGTAGTTGGTGAGGATTCAATGGCTTCTGCAGTTCTCTCTGTAATGCGAGTGGACACACCAGTTCTTCCTGTTCCTGTGACAGTTTCTCTACTTGTTTGTAGTCCTTGAGATGGTGAAGGCCCAGTTGTTGTAGTAGGGCCAGAAGATATTATAGTTTGATCTACAGCTACAGTAGAAGCCAGTGTGCTCTCTGCTGACATTGTAGATGTCTTCCTTACTTCAGATGATTGGACAGATGTTACAGTCACCCTGGTTGTCTTGCCTGATGTCACAGCCACTTTACCATTTGTCTCTGTACTTCCTGACACTGAAACTGAGGGACCAGTTGCTGACGTGGTCCTAGGTGTGTGTCCAGACGTAATTGCAACTCTAGATCTTCGTGCAGTTATTGTTGTTTCTCCAGCTGATGTTGCCTTTGCCACAGTTCCTTCAGTTGATGGGCCAGTTGACTGTGTGCCAGTTGCTGATACTTTAGTTGTTTCTGGTACTTCAGATGATGGTCCAGTAGTTGTATGTTGTCTAAGGGATGATGCAGTTCTCTCTGTAATTCCAGTTGACACAGGAGCTGTTCCTGTTTCTGTAACAGTTAATTCTATTTAGTATATCTTTTAAAAACCAATATAAGTAAACACTAGTCTCTCAGTTACAATTTTTAGAAAGTTTTATCTTATTTCTTAAAAATTTTGACCATCAATTCAATTATTTTTTTCGTCTATATCTTCAGCTCTAGGAACAAAAGTGTTTTACTGTAAGCACTGCTCCGTAAGAGGTAACAATAACCCTTACACAATTTGTATATTTCTTCTTCAATATTTCTCCCATAGTAATTATAATAGTAATATCTCAATAAATGTAATGCTTCCAAAATTTAGTTGGTTCCTTAAGTAATTTATAATTGAATTATTAGCAAAGTCCTTGCTCTATCAAATTTTGATCTAAGATCTCCAATTTGTATCAGTTCTCCATGATTCCAAATATAAACAATATTTCAATGGCTGCTTCACCCAAAGCCACAATTAGTTGTCAGCTCTTGTGTTTCAGTTAGATCCAATTTGAAAACAACAAGGTTTTAGCTATAGAACTTTGCTTTCTTACAAATGCTATACATGTAAAAATTCATGGTGAAAATAAGAGTAATTTTGTAAGCTTTAATTTAATCAATCATTCTTTTAATTGGATCTTTAAAAAAAATACTCTCAGACTTGTAAATTCCGGACATCTTTCTTTGTGTTGATCGTTGCTGGAACAGTTTGATATGCTGTGCCTCCCTGTTTGGTGTTCTGAGCTGGTATCCCCAGTTATGGAAGTTCTGCCTGTGCTGTGCTACCTTGCCCCTTGGTAGCTCCCACAAACTCATCTGTCCTACCTAAACAACATGCAAAAAAGTTGGGATTAGATCAACTTCTAAAGTTTCTGGGAAACAAAATCAATTACTAAGTACTCTCTTATATTCCCATTGTGTTCCCGCCCTTTTCCAAATATTTCAATGGTTTTGTTTGTGATCAATACCAATTGATCAGAATGGATACATTGCTGTGATTATTTGACCCTTTCCTGTATCCCAAGGCAAACTCACTGCCTGGCAAGCTGGCGGTTCTTCCTGTTGCTACACTTGATTTGGCTGAGACTCCAGTTGACCCTGCTAAACAAAGAGAGAGAAGATTAAAGTAATATAATCATGCTCAACTAAACTAAGCTATTGGACACATGCTGCTCCCGCGACTAGTTTTGTTATCTGAGTCACATATCCTTCCATCTTAACTGAAGAATTATAGCTGTTCTTACTCAACTACCAGGTCAGTATCTGTCATTAAAGTCCTGATTATATTCTCTGCTCCAGAATATTGTATGGTAATAATTCTTAACCCACAACAATTAGCCTTAATTCATAAAGTGTCTAAGAGTCACTGGCTAAGCCTTTTAACATTCAAATCCTTCCGTTTATGTGTAGAAACTCCAAGGCTGGGTTTGTGCCCCAAATAGGCTCATGTACAATTTCAGTCTGTGGGATAATTATGGGAGGATAAAAGAAGAAAAAATAAGTTGTCATGACAAGCAACTCAATGGAACACTAGGAGAATTCAGGGCCTCCTACTCTGTTTATTCCATCTCCTGATTTCTGTAAGAACATTTGTATACATGAGACAATCATGTCAACCCTTGCACAACATATGTGCATATGGACACCCACCCCTTTTAAAAAAATCAGGCTCTAGATTGCATATAGGCTGTTTCTGCTTTTTCCCTGATCACATTCGGAAACAGATCTTTATATTAGTGCCTCCTCCTTAGTCCTTCGTCATGGTGGCATGGTCACATTTGCAACAGATTTTCCCTCCTACCGCCCCACTCCCATCCCGACCCTCTTTACTGAAGATAAGCTTTTTGTTTCTGATCTGCTTCTGTTAGAAAAAAAAAAAACACCAGCACGAGCAGCATATGTATATGTCATCTTGTACCGCATCACAGAGCCCTGTTGCAGGGCTTTGGAGCCAAAGGGTAAATGACTGTAGTTCTGTTTCTTTTGTTTGGCTGGCCTCCATGGGGTGTCTCATGGTGCGTGCCCATCTGCCAGGCACTAAACACTACCTGTTTCTGCCCGACCTGTCAACATCACTGTTGTCTAACGTTTGGATGTCTGCCAATCCCAAAAGCAAGAAACGACATTTCAGTCTGGTTTTATGTTTTGGAGAGATGTGAATTTGATCATCTATTTCAAACCCCATGCTTCCAATCCCTACTTAGTCCAGTTTATTATTAACTGTAAAATAGTTGGATGGTTATGTGATGGTGCCTGTCATTGTCATTTTCCCTGCCTGCATTCAGGGAATGCGTCTGGCGATTCTGTATGAAGCTATTGAGTTGATGGCTGAGGGATCTATATAATTTTAGGGAAAAATTCATACATTCCTCCTATGTTTGCTATTCTCTGTGAGACAATGGTAATCCAATGTCTTCTTAGCCTCTCTGGGGAAAACTGTTGTTTCTGTTTCTCTCAGACCAATTATTGTTCAGAATTTCAACACTGAGCTTCTTAATCTTGAGGATACCTTCACTTAATTAACAGAAATTATTAAGCATCTTTTTCCTGACGGCTCATATTTCAGCCTTAGCAATGCTACCTTCCTTTCACTTCATTCAGGAACACTTAATGACTCATTTGGACAACTCCTGCCTGCTACTTAGCAATGTTTATCTAATTTTCATCTTTTATTATTTCTGCCTGTCCTATATTAATATATTTTTCTTTTCTTTTTGATATTATAATTATGTAATGTCTCTCTTCCTTTTCCTCCCATCAAACATAGTCCTGCCTGCTCTTTCAAGTTCATGGCATCTTTTTATTAATTGCTGTTATATCCATGAGACACTGTCTAAATTTAAATTAACAATATCTGTAATATTTGGGTGGGAGGCCTCTTCTCACTCAGTCCTATCCCTTCCCCCAGATCCCTTTTCTATACTTTTATTCTTTTTTATTTTTTGTTGGGCAACTTGTTATTTATCCTTCATGTTTGAAAGAATATTTATTTCCCTCTGATCTGCTTCCTTGATTTCACTAATCGCTCTTTGATAATTCTGCTACTCATATACTCTTACTTTAAGTTTCCAAATTCATATTTTACATTACTTTATATCCTTATCCATTTTTTTATTTAAAATCACTGCTAATGTTGCATTTTCATCTTGTTTCATGATCTTTTTCTTTTTTTAGAACTTGCTTACTATAATCAAAAATTTTAATTCACACAAAGGAATAACTGCACAGAGATTATGTGCAGAGATCAGAGTTCTCTTCTTGCTTTTCCTGTATTGGCTTTCTCTGGTGGTGCAGTAGCAGGAGCTCTACGCAGCAGCAGATGGGCTTCCAGTAAGCCCCATGATTCCCAGACTGAGGGCTCCCTCTTACGTTCTTATAGAAAAGGGATGTTTTCCTTCTCCCTCCTTCTGCCTTTCAACTGGGCCTTGGGAACTCAGTCCATTGCTCTGATGAGGGTCTCTATCTCTATCTCGATCTCTATCTCTATCTCTATTTCTATCTCCATCCATCACCAGATGAAGATTCTAAGGTGATATTTCCACAGATCCCCCTGTTGAACCTGGCAAACACAAACACTGGACTCTAATGCAGTGCTTCTTTTAAGTGGCTACTGGGAAATGCAGTCTAACTTTCAGTGGTCTGCATTTCCACATAGTCACTTTGGTTTCTCCAGGAGTCCTGGCACCTGCTGTATCAGGGCTTGAGCCAGACGATGGCCCAGGTGAGCCTTATGGTGATCAAGCAGAAAAGTGTTAGACTGAGATTCTGTGAAGTTATAAACTATTATGAATGAGCTTTTTTCTGAAAAATCATATGTCTATAAACATTCATAACTGGTGATCAAGACCAGATCTTGGTAAATAATACCATTCCTATCATGAATTCAGTCCATTAATGTTTTCATTCAAGAAAGACCAGTCATGTCTATTTCTCAGTACTCAACATTGAGTGATCTTATTTTTCTTCATGCCTATAATACCAGTGACACAATGCCCACAATTCTTTCTGTCCTGCTAGTTATTTTATGCTTATATCTTATTATAAATTATACACTCTGTCCACAATTTCCCCTCTCTCCTCTCTTCCCATTCCCTACTTCCACCTCCCATCCACCCAACAACCCATTCCTTCTCTGCTTCTGTTCAAAATTGGTCATATCTCCCATGGGTGTCAACAAAGTAAGACAAATCAAGTTGCAGTAGCACTAAGCACCTCCCATTCTCTTAAGGCTGGTCAAAGCAATCCAGTATGAGGTATAGGTTCCCAAAAGCCAGAAAGTATGAAGGCCAGCCCCTCTTCCTACTAAGAGTCCTACAAGAATAACTGTCACATATATGTAGAGGGCCTAGGTCTGTTCCTTACAGGCTTCCTGGTTGTTGGTTAAGACTCTGTGAGTTCCTTTGATTCTGCTTAGTTGCTTCTGTGAGTTGGCTTGTGGTGTCCTCGATACCCTTCCCACTGCCTAGTCACTGGTTTATCCAATCCTTCCTTCCTCTTTTCAACAGGCTACCCTAAGCTCGTTGGAGAATGCATGACTTGTTGAGGAGATGTGTGACCGTGGTTGAGCTATCAGATATGTAAAGCCCATGCCAAGCTCAATTTAATTCTTTCTCTACCTTCTGCTTACCGAACAGGAAGTAAAACTTCTGCTACTGCTCCAGCACTATGACTGCATGCCTGCCACCATGTTTTCTACTATGACGACCATAGACTACACATCTGAGTTAGTAAGCAGGCCCTAAATTAAATGTTCCCTTTTATAAGTAGCCTTGGTCATGGTGCGTTGTCACAGCAATAGTTACCTTGACTAAGACAGTCTGTGTACATTCTATTTTTTTCAGGATTATTTAATAGATTTACATTATGTTGCAAAATGTCTAAGTCATACATTTCAAGTCAAATTAGTCCATATTCCTTAGGATGAGTGCCTTGTCTTTTGGTGGCTTAAGCTTTTTCCCATGGATCAGTGAAAGGGGTAGAATTCAGAATGTTAATTCTAATGCTGTTTTTGCCTTTTTATATGCACTAATATCTCAACTTGCAGAAATTATCTCACCTATCAATTAATGTTGACTGATTTATAAGGTATAGGTAATAGGGGACCCCTGTGGTATCAAGAAGGTACATCATGGTTATATTGATTTTTTTTTACCATTTTTCTGCTTACTTAGTTTGTTTCTTTCTCTAAATGCTGTGTCATTGGTATTCTCTTTCCATTTAGCTATTGCTGTTGTTAAATCTGAAGATACTAGAGTTGTATCTAATAAGACGCAGAAAATGCAATTAGCTACACAATATCTACATGAGCATTTCCAACAGTCAAGGAAGGATGAGCATAAAATGATAACATGATACATTAATCTAATTGTGAAAGATTAAATATATTACAATTCAATTAATACGAGGTATAACTAAGTATTGCATATCAAAAAAAGTGTGTTCAGAATTCTCATTCACAACTAAGTTTACCTTCTGTGGTCCCAGAACTAGAGAGACTAGAGTGCAGGGCTGCTGTGGTGCCTGCATTTCCCACTGAGGAGGTAAGAGCAGCAGAGCCTATAAAACATCCAAAGAACGTCTCATTAGACGTTTGGAAGAGCTTAATTACCAATGGGGTAATCATTTTATATCTTATTTATTAAGAAAATAAAAATAGATGAATACAATGAATATCAGCCTGGACTTTCCAAAATTATTATTTTACTATGATAATCTCAAATATGTTTGTTTTCTCTTCTGGCAGTGTTTTTACACACACACAGTTAAGAACCTGGGATGAGTGGGATTGGGTCAACCAGATGTCCATACATTTGATGTAGCTCCTATGTTTTAGGTAAGAAACAGGGTGATGACTCCACAATTCTGACCACTTGCTCACCTGATTGGTCTCCAGGCTGTGTTGATCCACTGCTAAAGGCTCTAGTTGTTTCACCAGCTGATTGTGCAGTGCTCCCTTTCATATTAGACAGGAAATAGATATTAGGACCTCTGCAAAACCACACCATGCCACCCACACTCCGATTTCACATCTCCTTCATATATTTATTTTTATTTCTTCATTTCCTATTTAACATTTCCAAAATTTAATCATAAAATATACACAGTTGTTAAAATAATTGTGTGTGCTCCATTATACATTGGATACATTTGATTTGGGCATTTACTAATGTATTTAATGTCCCTAAGCTGAGCTGAGTGCATCTGAAGTGAGGGTCCCCAATGCAATTAATTGAACCCTTAGAACTCTTTCTAATGGAGATACAAGCTCAGTGAGTCTCAAGGTTCATTCATTTGTATAACAAAATGATCCCTACTGATTCTCCTATCTAAGCCCCACTACAAGTCATATTCCCATTTCAATAGCCTCACAGGCTGTAAGGAATCCAACCACTGTGGGCATAGGCACATTCAGGCCAACTACAGCAATATGTTCTACACTACCTCTGTCATTACAGATTTTCATGCAGTAGCCCTTATATTATCAATTTCCTACTACTTCTTTCTTTTTTAAGATTTATTTACTTATTATATATGCACATAAGCCTGCATGCCAGAAGAGGGAGCCATATCTCATTACAAATGGTTGTGAGCCATCATGTGATAACTGGGAATTGAACACAGGACTTCTGGAAGAGCATCTCTCCAGCCCCTCTACTATGCCTTTCTATTGTTTACCAGTAACCACATACAGAAAATGGAATTGGGTCCATGATGCACACACACAATTCAGACCCCCCTTGTGTGTGTGTGTGTGTGTGTGTGTGTGTGTGTGTGTGTGTGTGTGTGTGATTTACCTGGACTGCTCCTAGCAGAGGTCATGACTGGTCTAGTCGATGTTCCAGGACTCACAGTGGAGGAGCTTCCAGAAGTGTTTATGGTTCCTAGAAGAAAGAACAAATTGAGAGTTGAGGACCTGATTGTTTTTCTTTTTTTACTGTGAATAGTTTAGATGTTCAGAAAATGATAATGGAAAGTTATGATCTACCAGTACTTCTCAGCACTGCGATACCATTCAGTTAAACCCAGGAGAACAAAGGGGCTCTCTATTCAGCAGGGACTGGGCATGAGCTATTAGATCATTATCTAAGCCTAATGTGTCCCACCTGAACTTGTGGCTCCAGTGCTGACTTCTCCAGGAGTGCTGGCACCTGCTGTACCAGGGCTTGATCCAGATGATGTCCCAGGTGAGCCTTATGTTGATCAAGTGGAAAAACGTTAGACTGAGATTCATTGAAGCTATAAGCTTTCATTAAAGGACTATTGAGCCTGTTTACTTTTTTGTTAGAAATGATACATACACACACAAACATAACTGGATCGCGAGATTCCAGATCTTCCTAAATCATACCATTCTTACTATGAATTTATTCTGTTACTGTTTTGCCTTTGAGAAAAAGCAATCTTTTTGATTTCTTAAAATTCAGCCTTGAGTGTTCTTGTCTATTTTCATGCCCATAATACAATTGACACGGCTCCCACAATTCCTTTCTGTCCTGCTTATTATTTTGTGTTTGTATCTTATGCAAATGCAATATCTGCCCTTTCCGAATGTAAATGGTTACTTCCTGCCATCAGATAATTCAAAATTGTCCTTGATCATGTTTCATCACCCTAATATCCCCACTCATGGTGCTGCTGTGTTCACCCTAATAGTTGTGCTATTTTCACACTTATAGCCCTGCTGTGTTCACACTAATGGTCATGTATTGTTCACACTCATGGTCCTGCTCTACCCAAAAGAATAATATTCAGGTTCCCAATTACTTTCACTTTGGCCCTGAAAACTGGGCAACAGGAGTGTCAACATGTCTTTATATCTCTAGTCATATTATTACTAGTCAGTATAATTGCAACCCTGTGTGTTTTAAGCATGCTCCCTACAGCCCTCCTGTGATACTTGACTCCTTACTTACACTGGTGTGCAAGCCCTGTGGGAATGGTCACTGCAGGCCTGTGCTTCCTGGGTTTACTGCCTTCATCACCACTAGGTGGGGGTACAGTAGAGCCTACTGTCACCAATTTTAAAAAGGGACATTTAAAATTATGCTAAATACATTAAACCCATTGAACATTCTCGTTAACATACAAGACAGAAAATACTATTGCTTAAATTTATCAGATGTGGAAAGAAAAGCACAGTTCTGGTCCACATTGGTCAAAATGTGCTGAAACCCATACTCAAACAGTGAAGGCCCATGTTTTCTACCCAAACCTCTAATTCTCAAACTATGTGCAGAAAACAATAGTTTATAAACATTCCAGTCTGCAGTAGACAGGTGCTTTGAACACAGCCTTTATACCTTTATATTACAAATTAGGAATTGAGATTAAATAATGAAAAAATTTAAAAAGTCACAGTCCATGTTAAAACACAATTTTGGAATAACACAGACCCAGATAACCTTATTTTTCATAGCTGTTGATGGAGTCCTTGTTGTTTTTTTATGGAATTTTCATAGATAACTTTGCAGTCTCTGACACTTGGACCTTATGAGCAGTCTTTATTTTGTGTAATAGTGTTGTTGAGATGAAACAGAGAACAGGCTGTGTAAGCTTCTATGGAAAGGGGCATTTCATGCATTTCCTGCTTTTACCTCTCTCTGATATGATACATTAAAAAACATCTATCTTTAGAAATGCCCATGAGAACTTAAACAGGTCACCCGCTGGATCTTCCAATAGCAAAATTATACATGTGACAGCAACTTTTAAAACACGAAAGATGTGACCAATCAATGACACTGGGGGAGGATCATATGTGTCTGATCCTGCACTAGGAACAATACTGTTCTGATTATCCTATCTGAAGTAAGGAATAGGACAGGGCCAGGATTCTTTGCTCTAAGATTTAGTTTCTAGTGTGCTTCCAGGACTTGTGACACCGGGCCTCAGTGCTGTGGCTGTGCCTAGACTTCTAACTAGTGAAGAAATGGAAGCTGACGTCTCAGGAAAGCCTGAGAGAATAACAAAGATTTCCCATTTTAAGTCTATGTGGACTTTGGTTCCTATAAGTGGCCTGATCCCCCAGTCATTTGTTGCATGGGTAATGAATGATTACAGGAGATTCTGGTTTAGTTACACTATGGATATTTCTTTATGAGGGAGTTTTTCATGCCACGTAAATTCGTAGATGAATGTCAATTGTCATGACTTAAGGAATGTCTTGTTTGACGGTGACTTTCCCTTTGACAAAAGCCATGACATCTAAAATGCACCCTCTACTCCTGAGTCAGCTTCAGGAAGTCTCTCTTTATTCTGTGAAAATTAAGTTGTTCACCAAAAGATTGCCCACTGGTCCCTTTTAAAGTGGATAATAAATCAGCACCATGGTCTATGATAAAGTGAAACACATGTCCTGTACTCTTATCTTAACGTAGCTCTCATTGGTTTATATCCATGTCTCCATTTCTTGTTCACAGGAAATTTAGCCAAGAGATTCATGTATATTCATCAGCTTCCCTGGATGTTCTATTTTTGCGAAGAAAATATTTGTCTTTGCTAAAAATCACTTCTTTAAAAAGCCCTCCAGACATTTGAACCATGTTGTTTGCAACCCTAGCAGCATTTTGGAGGCTACCTTAAGGATTTTAGCAGTATGCAGACCAGCTATCAAGGGATGCTGATATCATAATTCTGTGAGATTCTTCAGTATATATCTTCAAATTTTTCTGTGTTTCAACTCATAGCCAAGACTGTAAAATTAAAACCTCTCTATTATTCTTGCAAAATACTGCAGGCAGGATTCTGAGCTTGTTAATGCCCCATCAGTATTTGCAGGTTGTCTATGTAGTTTTCTCTGATTAGACAGCATCTAATCCATCCCTCCTTGTTACAGGCCAAATACAGATCAACAATAGAACTCCTTTACCCCAGTCTTTCATATTCTTTTCAACTCTTCAGCATGACAGAATACCATGGATGACAATAACTACCAGAAGAATTTGACACCTGAAGACTCAGGGAATTCTCCCATTTTCTTACCTGGTTCTGTGCTGGCAAAGGTGGATGATTTGGTTGAGGCCACTGAACTAGCAGTGGTGGTCCATGTAGAATCTAAAAAGAAACAAGCAGACCTGGTGTCCAACAGGTGTTTTGTCCTTATTGTTAATCCCAAATAGTTAATCCCACCCTTACAGGAAAGGGTGTATCCAACATTATGTTCCTTAATCCTCATTTTGTCCCAGTTTAATCTCATTTAATAGCTCAGTTCTTTCTATAACATTTCGTGTATAGGAGTTTCTAAGTTACCACATATATCTGTGGACTTACCAGTATCCAGGGCTTCTGTTCTTCCTGTCCCAGGGGTGCTGCTGACAGTTGCTTCTGAGATTATTCCAGAGGATGCTTTGGGTGTGCCTACCATGGAAAAATATTATCTTAAGAAAACACACAGGAAATTCTACTTGTGGATAGAACTTGAAATAAGCTTGCCTTTTCACACCTACAATGGCGATAACTGTCTATCAGCTACATAGAAACATAGCAATGATTATTCACACAGTCACTAGCATGGAGAACTGTTTTGCAAGATAAGTGATGTGCACCAGGTAGTCCTGGTATTCTACTAAATTAGTAATGTACGAGTCAGAAATAAAGTATTTCTACACACACAACTTAAGTCTCAACTATAAATGACTGGCTTTTCTTTCCAGAACAATCTTCACACATAATAATCTTGGTGTTGTACTCTACTTGTTTCTAGATGAATTATTCCCCTCCTAATACCTAAATACATATTTTAGTTTTTCCTTTCCAAGTTGTGGTGGAGCGAGACATGCATATACTTGTACATTACTTCCTTTGCCAAATTGAAATCTGACTCTGCTTTTAAGATATACACTAAGATTTAGGGTAGGTAGCTGATCTTTGGAATACTTGACCGAGCATGAGCAACAATGGTCCCAGGGATGTCTGTCTGTGATGGAATCTTAAGCACTACTTAAGATCACAAGTCTACCGCTGTGCTCTCGCAATACCTGTTCCAGATGTGCTCTTTCCAGGAGCTGCAGTGGTGGCTGCCTCTGTTCCTCCTCTTGTTCCTATGGGAAGGAGAATGGAAGTCAATATGCACAGATAGCTCCACTAATCTTTAAGCACATCCTCTTTCATACACATGCTTAGATTCTATAGTGGTTTTGGTCCTGTCTCAATCCCATGGCCAAACCATGTGCTGTGCCCTCCATAGTTTCTAAAGAGCCCCTGTCTGACCTGTTGGTGTAACAGTGCTGGCAGGTTCAGTGCCTGGTGTTCCAGGTGAGCTTCCTTTGCCTGCTACTGTGGAGGTTTCCACAGATCCCTCTGTTGAACCTGGTAAGCAAGAGTAGTGGATTAAACTGTGGTATGAAATCTGAAGGGCCCTTAGGAAAATAACTAAGCTTTCAATGGGCTGTATTTTGACCATCTTTACAATGTTCATGTTTTTGAAGAAATCTACAATTAAGTTATTTGGGTACATGTTTGGAATTACCAGAGATTCCTGGGCTTGTGGCTCTGGTTGCTTGTTCCTTGGGTGTGCTGCCTTCCCCATCAGTGGATGTTTGTCTTGTGGTAACTCCTATGTTAATTGAGGAGGAAACAGCTATTATAAATTCATTGGACGAATATACATATTCCATTACCAAAAATCCCCTGTATCAATCAAATTGTCCCTGCTAATTGGATATAATTCAGTGTCCTAAGGAAGGTCACTTTACTATTATACATCACATCCAAGAGCCAAATTCAAGCATCTAGCTTCAGCAAGCTCAAACACATGTGTCAGAGACTAATCTAACATTCCCAAGTTGTCATAGATTCATGATTTAAAATGTTTAGGTGTAAAGAGAGTAGGAAACACTTGTTTTGGAATATTATTTTAACTAGAAAGATGTGTTACATTTGTTTATGCTAGAAAATATTACTTTAACTATGTGAAAGTGTGCTACATTTGTTTCTGCTGCCTTTTAAGGATGTAAAGGTATGTTACATTTATTTATGTTGAATTAATTTAGTTACATAAAGATGTATTGCATTTGTTTTACTGTGCCTGCCTAAGGCACCTGACTGGTCTAATCTGAATGGCCAATAGCTACGCAGAAGAAGATAGGCAAGGCTGGCAGGCAGAGAGAATAAATAGGAGGAGAAATCTAGGTTTGAGAAGAACAAGAGGAAGAAATAGGAAGAGAACAAAAAGAAATAGAGGGACCCCCATGGAGAAATAGAGGGACCCCAGGTTCAAAGGTCAGACAGCCTCCAGCCAACCAGATAGAAACATCAGGAGACTGACATCTGAAAGAAAGAAATGTAAAAAGCACTGAGGCAAAATATAGATAAAAAGAAACAGATTAAAATAAAAGCTAAGTTAAGGCCAAACATTCATGACTAGTAATTAAGTCTCTGTGTCTGATTTGAGAGCTGGTTGGTGGTCTAAAAGAAAGCCTGGTACAAACACTATTATGTTACAACACAAATCTATGAAGAACAGAGTGATAATAGACCCTCATGTGTACATTTTTTTATGAACTTAAGCTCTGTTTTTGTATCTCAGCACATTTTGAACCAGTAAAAGGCAGACTGGACACCCAGGGTTTACAAAACAGATTCCATAAAGTTATTTGAGGAGTGAAAAAGTGGTGGATGGGAAAGGAGCCGAGAGAAGGGCACACACGTGATCAAAACTATTGTATAAAGTTCACAAAAAGTTAAAAATATTTTTATAAGTAAATAAATAAATACACTAATTGCAACTGAAGAGCTAGAGCTAGAGATATCGGGTGGCTTAGACATAACTTGCTCTTTCAGGGGACCTGAGTTTGGTACACAGCACTCATAGAGGGGTGTCTCACAACCACCTCTAACTCTAATTACAAGAGAATCCCACATATTTGGCCTCCGTGGGCAATGCACTAATAATCATTCACCAACTACCTTCCTCACCACACACACACACACACACACACACACACACACACACTATTTAAAGAAGAAATAAAAATCCTAAAATTACTTTTGATAAAAGCTCCAATTTCAATGAATCTGCCAAGGTTCCTCCATTAAGAGTGGATTGATATCTCTAGTGGATTCTTTCACCCAACACTCATTGCATGCATACAATGCCCTCATCTTATATTCCACAGCCTCATGAGTTGTAAAAGGCCCTCAAATAACCATGGTATAAGTACACTCAAAGCAAATCACTGTCATATCAAATTCCCCACGACTCTCACTACTAATGTTATGGAGTAGGCTAAATAACTCTGATCCCTACCTATTCCTTGACATTCGACATCAGTCTCTACACACAGAAAATGGACTCTGTTGACACACTTTGGTCAGATATTTCTCTTTCTCCAATTTTCTCAGACTCTTCTCAGACAAGTTGTGCTTTGTCTAGCGGATGTTCTATGGCTTGGGTTGCTGGAGTCAACTAACATACTTATCATTCCTAGAACCAAGAAGGCTGGCAGTCTTGAGGATATTTATGGTTTGCTATCACGATTGTAAATATTCATACAAATTCCATTAGACCGAAGACAGCATGCCCTTCTGGCTCTCCTAAAGCCTTTATTCTATTTCAGATTGAGTTAGTTGGTACAAGTGAGCACACTATTAGGAGGGCATTGAGGGTAGGAGCTAAGTCATCAACCCAGTGAATCAAATCTCACCAGAACTTGTGGCTCCAGTGCTTGCTTCTCCAGGAGTGCTGACACCTGCTGCTCCAGAGGTTAATGTAGATGATGCCCTGGTTGAGCCTGGTACTGATCAGTGGGGAAAAGATAACACAAGACAATATACAGTTAGATAATTTCTTAAAGTGCTAAGATCCCTACTTCATTAAAACAAGGAAGAATCTGCCTTCAAACTTCGCTAGGGGATGGTATTCTTGATCTCATTAAATCCTTTAATTATTTCTGTGTTTTCTGTCCATTAGAATATTCTTCTTTTCAAAATTAGACTTGTGGCAGATCACTTAATATTCAGCATCTAGTGATCTGTCGTTCCTCAGTCTTAACACTGTTCACAAAGTTCTTCCTTGTTTCGCTTCTTATTTTGGGTTTCTATCCTCTATTAATATGAAATCTGACATTTCTGAAGAGAAGGGTGAGGAAATAAACATATTCCTTCCTTTTGCTATATTCCATTCAGTGTCATATAGAGTATTAAAATACACCAAACATTTGGGTTAATTTTTTTATCTAGAGCAATTGGCATCAAACGGCAAACTGTGAGACAGTTCCCAGGAAACCTGACCTCTGATGAAATTAACACCACATCCACAAATCTACTGCCTCAGTTTCCCTCTGCTGAACAGCCTCAGTACCTGTTCCTTCTGGTGTGCTTTCCTCAGCAACTCCAGTGGTGGGTGCAATTGTTCCTTCTCTTGTTCCTATGGAAAGAATGGGGTTTAATAGGCAAAGATGTCTACAAATGAAGTCCGTCAAGATATTTTAGGCTTTCATATTTACAATGTCATCTTTGTGGCTCTCCATGCATAACTAAATGCTGACCCCAGCCCTGAAGAAGCTGTCTGACCTGGTGTTGTAACAGTGCTGGTGGCCTCAGTGCCTAGTGTTGTAGCAGTGCTGGTGGCCTCAGTGCCTAGTGTTGTAGCAGTGCTGGTGGCCTCAGTGCCTGTGTTGCAGGTGAAGCTCCCTTGCTAGCTCCAGAGCTGGTTCCCACAGATCCTCCTGTTGAACCTGGAAAACCAGAGCAATGGTTTCTACTGTGCTGCTGCTTTGAAGGGCATTCTGGGAAATGTAATCAAACTTTCATTGGTCTGCATTTCTAAGTTAAAAACAGCCTTCATAGTTTCCTGTTTGGACATAGTTAAGCCGTGCTTGGAAATATCTGAGATTCCTAGGGTGGTCACTGCAGTGCCGTGTTCCCTGGGTGTGCTGGCTTCTCCCTAAGTAGGCATTGGTATAGAGGCACTCCCTTCCCCTACTAATGAGAATATAGCACCTGCTCACCTGATTGGTCTGCAGGCTGGGTGGATCTGCTACTGGAGGCTCTAGTTGTTTCACCAGCTGATGGTGCAGTGCTCCCTTTCAGAGTAAGCAAAAATGGATATTAGGACCTCCGAGAAAGTTCATCATGCCAAATCTGCTCTCTGATTTCACATCTCTTCCATATATTCCTCTTCCTTTCTTCTTTCCCAACTCAATAGTTCCAACATTTGATCATATGCAGGTTTTTGAATCATTGTATATTATCCAATATATATTGGAAGCATTTTAGCTTGTCATTTGTGTCTTTATTTAATGTCCTTAAGATGGGCTCAGTGTTTCTGAAGTGAGGTTGCACAGTGGGAAGTATTGACCCTTTTAAAACACTTTGTCACACAGATAAAAACTCGATGAATCTGAAGGTACTTCTATTTATATTCCAAAACGATCACTAGAGAATTTTCCTATCTAAGCCCCATTACAAGTCACATTCCTATTTCAGCAATCAAAGCCTCACAAGAAGTAAAGGATTTTCAAAACCCTGTGGCCATGTGTAGACTCACGATAATTGCAGAAATATAATTTAGCCTACATCTGCCATTACAACTTTTCAAGAAGTCAGTCACCCTTATAGCATCTATTTTGTACTACTACTTTCTATTGTGAACCAAGAACCACATACAGCTTTTCAAGAAGTCAGTCACCCTTATAGCATCTATTTTGTACTACTACTTTCTATTGTGAACCAAGAACCACATACAGAAAATGGACTCCATTCACACGCTCTCCTAAGACTCTCTCTCTCTCTCTCTCTCTCTCTCTCTCTCTCTCTCTCTCTCTCTCTCTCTCTCTCTCTCTCTCTCTCTCTCTCTCGTGTGTATGTGTGTGTGATTTACCTGGACTGCTCCTAGCAGAGGTCATGATGGGTCTAGTCGATGTTCCAGGACTCACAGTGGTGGAGCCTCCAGAAGTGTTTGTGGTTTCTAGAACCAAGAACAAACTGAGGATGTGATTGTTTTTCTTGTATTGCTGCAAATATTTTAGAGATTTAGGAAACAAAAACGGAAAGGTACGGTCCCCCAAGCACATTTCAGCACAGCAAAACCAGTCAGCTAAACCCCAGGAGGACAAGGGAACTCTCTATTCAGTGGGGTATAGGCAGGTGCTGGTGGAGCATCACCCCAGGCTGTTGTGTCCCACCTGAACTTGTGGCTCCAGTGCTAACTTCTGCAGGAGTGCTGGCACCTGCTGTACCAGGGCTTGATCCAGATGATGCATCAGGTGAGCCTTATGTTGATCAAGTGGAAAAAATGTTAGTTTGAGTTTCTGTGAATTTATACACTTTCATGAATGGACTATAAAGCCTGTTTGCTTTTTTTCTGAAACATCATACATCTACAAATATTTATAACTAGGGAATGAGACTCCAGATTCTGGTAAATCATACCATTCTTATTTTGAATCCAGTCCATTAATGTTTTTATACTTTAAGAAACAAAAATCATGACTATTTCCTAGTATTCAACATTGAGTCATCTTATTAGTCTTCATGCTTATAATACCATTGACACAGCTCCCACAATTCTCTCTGTCTGGCTAGTTATTTTATGTCTATATATTTTCTTATTATATATTCTGTCCACAATTTCCCCTTCCTCCTCTCTTCCTACCCCCACCTCCCCTCTACCCAACAATCCACTCCTTCTATGCTTCTTTTATAAAAGGGGCAGACATCCTATGGGTATCAAGAAAGCATGGTATATCAGTTTTAAATAGTACTAAGTATCTCCCTTTCTATTAAGGCTGGGCAAGGCAACCCAATATAAGGTATAGATTCCAAAAAGCCAGCAAAAGCAGTAGTAGAGTCCCTGTTCCCACTATTA
Organism: Microtus agrestis; assembly: GCA_902806775.1. Classification (NCBI taxonomy): domain Eukaryota; kingdom Metazoa; phylum Chordata; class Mammalia; order Rodentia; family Cricetidae; genus Microtus; species Microtus agrestis. Next base: position 271,336 of record CADCXT010001983.1, read on the forward strand.
GGAGAGCCACAAGTATACCAAGCTACATAGCTGTCACTTATGTGTAGAGGGCCTAGGTCAGCCCCATGCAGGCTCCCTGGTTGTTGTTTCAGAGTCTGAGTTCCTATGAGCCACGTTAGTCATTTCTGTGAGTTGTCTCGTGATGTCCTGGACATACTCCCCTGACTTGTCCAAACATTCCTCCCTCTCTTCAGCGGGATACCCCAAGCTCAGCTCAGTGCTTAGCAGTAGGTCTCTGCACGTGCTTCCATCTGATACTAGATGGAAATAGTCCATCCGATGACAAGTGGGCAGACACGAGTTATGCAAATATAATATAAGTGGGAAGATAAACACCCACTTCCTATTCTTCTGTATTTCACACAGCATCATAGAGAGTATCAGGGATACAGCGAATAGAATTGGACTATTTCTCATCTCTGAGGCAACAGGCATCAATCTGTCATCCTTCACAGCATTCCATAGACCACTCCGAATGCAACAAATGAATTTATCATTTTTATCGCTAAACACTTGGTCTCACAATGGAAACAATGTGACTGGTCCCCAGAAAATGTTTATCATTGAAGGAATCACCTCCTTGCCTACCAACTTCCCCTTCCGTACCTGTCCTCCCTGATGTGCTTCCAACAGTGCTTCCAGTAGGCGTCGTACTTGTCCCTGTGGGATAAAAAGAGCTTACTGAATTAACAGTGAAGAGAACCATTTCCAGGGCATTCCATCATTCATGCATAGCCTTAGTTCCTTTAAAGCTGTCCCTGACCACCTCTCTTTACTCTAATTTCCCACTCTACCTCTTGGAGAGAGTTAGACTGGATCCAAGTAGGGGAATGCTATGTGGTGCTTGTTGGGGCAGCAGGACCTAATGCTTCAGTCATTTTTATACTCCTGGTCCTGCTGTGCTCACACTCAAGGTCTTGCTGTATTCACACTCAACGCCTGCTATGTTAATAATCATGGTGCTAAGCTAGTATACCCAAACTCAAGGTCCTGCTTTGCTCACACTCATGGTCCTGCGGTGCTCATACTCAAGGTCTTGCTGTGCTTATACGCATGGTCCTGCTATACTCACACTCATGCTTCTGCTTTGTAGACAGTCATGGTACTACAGTGTTCACACTCAAGGACCTGCTTTGCACACACTCATGGTCCAGCTGTGATCACACTCAAGGTCCTACTTTGCTCACACTCATGGTCCAGCTGTGATCACAATCATGGTCCTCCTTTGCTTATACACATATAGTCCTGCTCACACTCAGGGTCCTGCTGTGCTCTCAGGCATGACCTGAAGTTCCCACTTACTTCCCCTCAATTCCTGATTAACTAGGTAGTAGGGGCTTCAACATATGCCTATTCCTGTGTGGGAAATTAGCAAATGTGGGCACATGTGCACTCTTGTATATTTGTATACATTCATCATATCTCCTACATTCCAATGTGATACTTTACCCATCATAGACATAGATGATCAAATCTTGACCTACCTGACTCTCCTGGAATGGTTGTTCTAGAACTGTGTTCTCCAGGTGTGCTGTGTTCTTCACCACTAGGTGTGGATGTGGTAGGGCCTGCTGTTACCAATTAAAAAGAAAAGAAAATGGCATTTTGAATTATCACATGTCATCAATCCACTGAACATTCACATCAACATCCACAGCAGAAAATCATATTTTATCATCTGTGATAGAAGACCTGGTACACATTGATTTATAGTAGGCTGAGAACCAAACCCAAGCAGTCTAGGCTTTGCATTTCTACGCAAACTTCTAATTTAAAAACCCTGTGCAGCAAAATAATTTTGTAAGCATTCCAGTCTGTAGAGGATGAAAGCTTTGAATATAACCTAAATAGTTGAATTAAAAATTAGATTAAGGGCTGGAGAGATGGCTCAGTGGTTAAGAGCATTGCCTGCTCTTCCAAAGGTCCTGAGTTCAATTCTCAGCAACCACATGGTGGCTCACAACCATCTGTAAAGAGGTCTGGCGCCCTCTTCCGGCCTGCAGGAATACATACAGACAGAATATTGTATACAGAATAAATAAATAAATATTTAAAAAAATTAGATTAAATAATGAAAAATTTTAAAATGTTCAGTTCGTGTTTGAGACATCTAATGGTCTGCCTTTCCACCATGTTTACAACAGCATTCGTGTTTTCCTGCTTGAACCAATTCCAGGCACTCAGGTGCACGTTTGCAATTACCCGAGGTTCCTGGGCTTGTAGCTTCAGTGCCTTGTCCCCTGTGTGTGCTGCCTTCTCCTTTAGTAGACACTGACGTAGTGTGACTTCCTTTGCCTATGAATGAGAAAATTGCCATTGCAATTGCCATAGACACAAATATAATGATTGATATGGTTTAGATCCTCTCTCTCTGACCTTGCTGTTCTTGTGTATTAGATGTGATTCAGGGACATACACAAGGTTGCTGAACTGGTACAACCATGTACACATGCAGTGTAAGTATCTACCTCCTGCTTTACACCTTAAAATCAAGTGCTAATTAGGAATATACCATTTTCAAGCAATGATATATTTATGTTTTGAAATTGTGGTCAATGTAAAAAGAAATGGAAAATATTTTAAAAAATCTCAAGTTCAAGCAAAGTCTTTTTTCAACAGAACAACCACACTTCATTGTGTCATCTGCTGCTTTCCCTGGACCAGGCGCTCTGTTTTACATCTCAGCCCATCACGCCTGTAAGAAGCAGTGTGGGATCACTATCTGCTGAGGACCAAACTTTGCCTCTCACACTAGTCTCCACTGAAAAGGCCTGATAATCAAAGGGCACAAGGAAATGAGTTCTTCTTGGGGCCCCAGTATCTGTGATTCAAGTGTAGTTTCATGGCTAACACATTGAAATTCTAGTCTCTTAAAGGATGCTGGATTACTAGTTCTCTTGAACTATGCTCCCGTGTGTGACAATCTGAAGGATAACGGTCCTCATATGTTCACTCATATAATTGAATACTTGTTCTCTGGTTTATTGAACTGTTTGGGAAGGATTTAAAGATATGACTTTGTTGTAAGATGTCTGGCCTCGTTGGAGAGCGCTTGATTTGTTGAGGAGATGTGTGACTGTAGTTGAGTTATCAGATATCTAAAGCCCATGCCAGGCTCAATTTAATTATTTCTCCACCTTCTGCTTACCAAACAGGAGGTAAGGCTTCAGCTACTGCTCTAGTACTATGACTGCATACCTGTCACCATGTTTTCTGCTCTGATGACCAAGACTACACCACTGAGTCATTAAGCAGGCCCCAAATTAAATGTTTCCTTTTTTCTTTTTACTTCTTTTATTTATTTATTTATTAAAGATTTCTGTCTCTTCCCCACCGCCACCTCCCCTTCCCTCCCTCCCCAGTCAAATCCCCTCCCTCATCAGCCCAAAGAGCAATCAGGGTTCCCTGCCCTGTGGGAAGTCCAAGAACCACCCACCTCTATCCAGGTCTAGTAAGGTGAGCATCCAAACTGCCTAGGCTCCCACAAAGCCAATAGGTGCAGTAGGATCAAAAACCCATTGCCATTGTTCTTGAGGTCTCAGTAGTCCTCATTGTCCGCTATGTTCAGCGAGACCGGTTTTAACCAGGCTTTTTCAGACCCAGGCCAGCTGGCCTTGGTGAGTTCCCGATAGAACATCCCCACTGTATCTAAATGTTTCCTTTTATAAGTAGCCTTGGTCGTGATGCTTCATCACAGCAATAGTTACCCTAAGTATGACATGGTATGTATAATTTTTCACAATTATTTTATTGATTTATATTATCTTGCAAAGTGTAAGCTGTACATTTCAAGTCAAGACTCAACAGCTCATATTTGTTAGGATGAGGGCCTTCTCTTTTGTTAGCTTAGCTTTTACCCACATAGCAAAGAAATGAGTAGAATTCATAATGTGAATTCTAAGGCTGCTTTTGTATTTTTTTTCTTTTCAAGACTGGGTTTCTCTGTGTAGCTTTGGGGTCTGTCCTGGAACTAGTTCTTGTAGACCAGGCTGGCCTCGAACTCACAGAGATCTGCCTGTCTTTACCTCTCCAGTGCTGGGATTAAAGACATGTGCCACCACTGCCTGGCTGCTTTTATGTACTGATATCTCAACTCACAGAAATAATTTCACCTATCAATTGATGCTGACTAAATTACAAGGTCCTAGTGTAAGGCTGATAGGGAAACCCCAAAGTGTCAGGTAGGTACCTCATTATTTTACTAATTTGTTGTTGTTGTTGTTTACCATTTTCCTGTTTATTTTGTTTGTTTACTTTCTCTAAATGCTGTGTCATTGGTATCTTCTTTCCCTTTGGCTATTGCTGTTGAACATCTGAAAACTCTAAAGTTGATTCTAATAATGTACAGAAAATATAATTAGCTACACAGTATCTCCATGAGCATTTCCAACACTCAAGGAAGGATGAGCATGATATTATAACATGATACCTTAATGCAACTGTGAAATATTAAAGATATTATAATTCAATTAAAATAAGGAATGACCAAGTGCTGCAGAAAGAATAATATCTGTTCAACATTCACCTATAACAGACTTGGGTCGGGATTCTCATTCACAACTGAGTTTACCTTCTGTTGGCCCAGAACTGGCGAGACTAGAGTGCAGGGTTGCTGTGGTGCCTGCATTTCCCACTGAGGAGGTGATAGCAGCTGGTGTTCTAGAAGAGCCTGAGAAAACATCCATCCAAGGAATGTCTCATTAAATGTTTAGATGAACTTGGATAGCAATGAGGGGGGCAACCTTTTCATTTTATTCTTCATAGAATAGTTCCAAAATTTCATTCAACCGTGATAGTCTGAAATATGTTAGTTTTCTATTCTGGCACTGTTTTTACACAGAAGCAGTTAAGGATCTGGGAGAGGGTCAACCAGATGTCCATATATTTGATGCCGCTCCTGTGCATTAGGTATGAACCAAGGTTGATGACTCCACAATCCTGAACACCACTCGCTCACCTGATTGGTCTGCAGGCCGGGTGGATTCACTGCTGGAGGCTCTAGTTGTTTCACCAGCTGATGGTGCAGTGCTCCCTTTCAGAGTAAGCAGAAATGGATATTAGGACCTCTGATAGCCTACATCATGCCATAACGTTCTCTGATTTCACATCGCTTTCATTTATGTATTTCTCACTTCTTCATTTCCAAATCAACATTTTCAAAATATAATCATAAGGTAAACACAGTTATTAAAATAATTGTGTATGCTCCATTATATAAGGGATGCATTTTAGATTGCAATTTGTTTATGTATTTAATGTCCCTAAGCCAAGCTCAGTGCTTCTGAAGTGAGGATGCACAATGGAATTAATTGCCCCCTTTAAAGTCCTTGCTAACACAGATACCAGCTCAATGAACCTGAACGTCCCTCCATTTATATCCCCAAACCGTCACTAGTGATTCTCCTATCTCAGCTCCATTCAAAGTCACAGTTCCATTTTAATAGCCTAATCCTTATAAGCAGTGATGATTCTTAAAAACACTGTGGTCATGTGAACACTCAGGATAATTAGAGAAATATGAACTACCCCATATCTGTCATTTTAGTTTTTCCTGCAGTAGCCCTAATAACATCAATTTCTTATCGTGACTTTCTATTGGGAAACAACAACCACATACAGAGAATGGGCTCCATGCACACACATAAGTCAGACATCTCTCCCTCCTTTACATACATAGCTCCTAGCAGATGTTGTGACTGGACTAGTCAACGTTTCTGGATTCATGATGGTGGGACTATCCAGAAATGTATATAGTTCCCAGCACCAAGAACAAATTGGGAGTTGAGGATGTGATTGTTTTTTTTTCCGATTTTGTTTAGAGTATTTTAGGAAATAAAGTGGAATGCTATGATCTCCCCAGCACTACTCAATACTGCATTATCATTCTGGTAACCCCCAAGAGGACAAGGGAGCTCTCCATTCAGCCGGTACAGGTTATTGTGTCCCACCTGAACCTGTGGCTCCAGTGCTGACTTCTCCAGGACTGCTGGCACCTGCTGTACCAGGGCTTGAGCCAGATGATGCCCCAGGTGAGCCTTATGTTGATTAAGTAGGAAAAATGTTAGACTGCGATTCTGTGAATTTATGGATGTTCATAATTAAGCCTTTTTCTTTTTTCTTAAAAATAATATGTCTACATACAAATATATGTGCATTGTGAGACTCCTGATCTTGGTAAATCATAACATTTTTATTATGAAATTATTCTGTTAATTTTTCCTTTGATAAATAGCAATCATTTTGATTTCTCAATATTCATATCTTTTCTATCCTTATGATACAGCTCTCATTATTGCTTCCTTTCCTGCATGTTGTTTTGTTTTTATAACTTATGCAAACACACTATCTGCCCTTTCCAAATGGAAGCAGAGAGCGAAGAACAAAACCTTCTCATGGTTCTGCTATCATTTGCAGCATCTCATAGGCTACTCAGGACTCAACAAATACCATTTGATTCTTTCTCATCTCTGGAGCACCTGGCCTTATAATGGAAAAGAATGTGACAAATCTCCATGAAAACTTTAATATTTGATGGAAACTACGATCTGGACACTAAGTTCTCAGGTCTTCTCCTTCCTATCCCCTCTGTCCGTCCCTCAGTACCTGTCTTTCCAGATGTGCTTCCTACAGTGGCTCCAGCAGTAGCTGTTTCTCCACTTGTGCCTGTGGGATGAACATTGCTTAGGCATCAAACAGAAAGGAAAGCGATCTTCGGGACATTTAATTGTTCCTTTCTAACATCAGTTCATTCAAAATTGTCCGTGATCACGCTTCATTACCCTCCTATTCCCACTCATGGCGGCACTGTGCTCACACTGATGGTTGTGTTATGTTCACACTCATGGTCCTGTTCTGCTGAAAAGAATGTTGTTCCGGTTCCCAATTACTCTCATTTTGGCTCTGAAAACGAGGCAGTAGGAGGGTCAATGTGTGCTCATTCCTCTCTAGTGATATTAATGGTCAGCATAGCTGCAACTTTGTGTGCTATCAGCATGTTTCTCACAGCCCTCCTGTGATATTTAACTCCTCATAGGCACTGACGCTCAAGCCCTGTTGGGACGGTAACTGTGGAGCTGTGTTCCCTGGTTGTGCTGCCTTCATCACCAGTAGGTGGGGATATGGTAGGGCTTGCTGTCACCAGTTTAAAAAAAGTGACCTTTAAAAATATGCTATTTTGAACATTCTCATCAACAATCAAGACAGAAAATGCTATTGTTTCATTTTATCAGATGTGGGGGAGAAAAGCACAATCCTAATATGCTTAGGTCAATAATCATTCTGAAATGCATGTCAGGTAGTCCAGGCCTAGATTTTCTACCCTAATGTCTGCTTCTCAAAATATGTGCAGCAAAACAATTATTTATAAACATTCCCATCTGAGATACATAGGAGGTTTGAACACAGTCTTTATAATATAAATTAAGAAATTAGATTAAATAATGAAAAAAAGAAAGCACAGTATAAGTTTAAGCACAATTTTCAAATGACATGGTCCCAGATGACCATTTTTTTTTTTTTTTTTTTTTATAGCTGGTGACAAAGTCATTGTAGTTTTTCTGGAATTTTCCTAGATAACTTCATTGTCTCTGATGGCCCTTTTGGGCAGTGTCTTTACTCTGTGCAGTTGACTTGTTGAGATGAAGCAGAGACAGTCTGTGCAAGCATCTTTACAAGGGCATTTTACACATTTCTACTTTTTCCTAAATACAGGGCTGTATCACTTCCGTCTTCATTGGTGCCTGTTCTGGTTACAGCTGGTAAATTTCCATATCACAGTACATTAAAAAAAATGACCCATCTTTAAAAACGCCCATGAGAACTTAAATAGGTCAGTAGACGAATCTTCCAATAGTAATATGAAACACATGGCAAAAACTTTTAAAAGACTAAAGATGTGACCAATCAATGACATCGAGGGAGGAACCATTTATGGCGGATCCTGTATTAGGAATAGTACTGTTCTGATCATCAGTGCCTGAGACAAGGAATTGGGCAGGGCCAGGATTCTTAATTGTGAAATTTAGTTTCCCTGATGTGCCTCCACCACTGGTGACACTGGGCCACAGTGTTGTGGCTGTGCCGGGACTTCCAGCTAGGGAGAAATGGAAGCTAAAGTCTCAAGAGAGCATGAGAAAATCATGAAGACTTCCCATTTAAAGTCTGTAATATATAGATAGATAGCTTGATTTTCTCATCTTTGGACACATGGAAAATTGAATGAATCCAGGAGACACTATGAACATTTTTTAATGAGGTACTCTTCCATGCCACTTGAAATCAACAATGAGTTTAAATTTTATGACCTAAAAGGGGCATTGATTGAGAGAGACTATCACCATGATGCCATGACATCTAAAATGCATCCTCTCCTCCCCTGGATCAGCTTCAGGATATATTACTTTATTTTGTGAGACTCCAGTTGTTTCAACAGATGGTTAGACACATTAAGAAAGGCTTGCTAGAAATAAGCTAATCTAAGGCCATGCATTTATAAGAAAGAATAAGACTCTGTGTGACTTTTCTGGGAGCTGAGTGTCAGGGCCCCCAAAGAATAAGAGCAGGGAATAAAAAACAAACAAGTACAGTTAGACTGTGAACATTCTTTACGAGGGAGTCTTCCATGCCACATAAATTCACAGATGAGTTTCAATTATTATAATTAAAAGAAGCTTTGTTTGAGAACGACTTTCCCCATGATGGTAACCATGACATCTAAAATGCACCCTCTCCTCCCCTGGGTCAGCTTGAGGAAGTGTCACTTTATTCCCTGGGACTCCAGTTGTTTCACCAACAGATGGCCTGCTGGTCCCTCTCAAAGTAGATAATAAATCAGCACCTGATCTCTATCTATGATAAAGTGAAACACATGTCCTGCACTCTGATCTTAACGTAGCTCTCATTGATTTATATCCATGTCTCCATTTCTTGTTCACAGGAAATTTAACCATGGGATTCATGTATATTCATCAGCTTCCCTGGATGTTCACTTGTTTGTGAATAAAATATTTGTCATTTGCTTAGTACCAGTTTTTAAAAGCTCTCCAGACATTTGAACCTTACTGTTTGCAAATCAGGCAGCAATTTGGAAACAATGTTAAGGATTTGGGCAGTATGAGACCAGCTATCTAGGGTTTCTGATATCATAATTCTGTGAAATTTTTGAGTATGTATCTTTAACAATTTCTGGTTTTCAACTCATAGCCAAGACTGTATGTAAAATTAGACACTCTCTATTGCACTTGCAAAATACCACAGGCAGGATTCTGAACTTGTATGTGCAGAGTGTCTATGCTATTTTCTCTGATTAGAGAACACCTGATCCATTTTTTCCCACAGTTACAGGCCAGTTGTAGATCAGCAGTTGAGCTTTTTCCCCAGGTCTCTTATATTCCTTTAATTCTTCAGCATGGTAGAATACCACGGAGTGAGGAAAACTACCAGAAGAATTTGATACCTAAAGACTCAGTGAGTTCTCCCATTTGCTTACTTGGTTCTGTGCTGGCAGAGGTGGATGATTTGGCTGGGGACACTGAACCAGGAGTGGTGGTCCATGCAGAATCTAAAAAGAAACAAACAAACAAAAATTGGGTGGTGTCCAACATGTGCTTTGTCCTCACTGTTAACCTTGAATAGTTAGTTAACTATTACTAATACTGTTAACCTTGCTTTTTCACAACTACAATGGCTATAAATGTTGCATCAGCTACATAGACACATAGTAATGATTACTCCCACAGTTATTAGCATGGAGAGCTACCTTTCAACATAATGATGTGTACCAGGTCGTCCTGGTATTCTACTAAATTATCAGTATATGTGTCAGAAATAAAGTACTCCTACACAAACAATTCAAGTCTCACCTATAAATGCCTTTGAGTTATTATTCTACAATAGTGTTCACATGGTAATCTTGTCTCCATAAACCACTTTATTTCTGTACTAATTCTTCCTGTTTTTATATCACTGTACATATTTTAGATTTTCTTTTTCCAGGTTGTAGTTGAGTGAGATGTGCATACTTATATGATACTTCTTTTGCCAAGTTGAAATCTGACATGCTTTTAAGATGCACAATAAATATTTAGGTTGCAGAGCTGTTCTTTTGGGCACTTGACATAGCATAAACAACAATGGTCATATTTTCTATGGAACTGTCTGTGATGAAATGTTAAGCACTACTTAAGATCACAAGTCTACTGCTGAATGTCCCCCAGCTGTGCTCTCCCAGTACCTGTTCCTCCAGATGTGCTCTTTCCAGGAGTTGCAGTGGTGGCTGTTTCTGTTTTTCCTCTTGTTCCTATGGGAATGAGAATGGGAGTTAATATGCACAGATAGCTACACTAATCTTTGAACACATTTTATTATTCCATATATGTTTTCTACAGCAGTTTTTGTTCTCTCCCAATGACATGGTCATAACATGTGCTGTGACCTCTACAGCCCCTAAAGTGGCCTTGTCTGACCTGATGGTGTAACAGTGCTGGCAGGTTCAGTGCCTGGTGTCCCAGGTGAGCTTCCTTTGCCTGCTACTGTAGAGGTTTCCACAGATCCCTTGGTTAAACCTGGCAAACAAGCATAGTGGATTAAACTGTGGTATGAAATCTGGACAGCTCTTAGGAAATGCCACCATACTTTCAATGATCTGTATTTTTATCATCTTTACAGCAGACTCCAAGTACTCTTAGTGGTCTACATTTACCATAACTGGGTACATGTTTGGAATTACCTGAGGTTCCTGGGCTTGTGGCTCCAGTTCCTTCTTCTCTGGGTGTGCTGCCTTCTCCTTGAGTAGACAATGACATAGTGGGACTTCCTTTGCCTACAAAAAAAAAAAATTGCAATTGAAATTGCGCTAGACACAAATAAAATAACTGATAATTATAATCCTCCCTCTCTGGCCTTTTTGTTCTTGTCAATTAGAAAAGATTCAGGGACATGCACCAGATCACTGAGCTGGATAAGAGCACCTTCACATGTAATTTAAGCACCTGACTCCTGCTTCACTACTCAAACACATATACAATAGTAATAGACCATTCTTAATCTATCCTATTTTATATATTGAAATTATGGTCAGTGTAAAGAGAAGTAAAAAAATTAAAGAAAACTCATGTCCAAGCAAAGATATTTTTTTTCAGCAGAACAACCACACTCCACTGTGTGATCTGCTGTTTTCCCTGGAGCTGGAGCTCTGTTTTACCCCTCAGCACATCACCCCTGTGAGAAGCAGTGTGGGATCACTATCTGCTGTTCCTATAGGACCCTCTAGGGACCAAACTTTGCATTTCTGAATCATCTCCACTGAAAATGCCTGATAATCCAAGGGCACGGGGACTGAGTCTTCTTGAGGTTCCAATAACGCTGATTCAGAATTTAGGAAGTGTAATTTCATCACGATCACTTTAAATATCTAGTATCTTAGAGGATGCTAGATTACTAATGCCCTTAAACAATGTTTCTGTGCCTGACAATTTAAAGAATAATAGTCCTCCTAGGCTCATATATATTTGAATACTTTTTCTATAGTTTATTGAATTGTTTTTAAAAGGATTTGGAGATATGATTTTTTAGACGATATCTATCCTTGGAAAATGAGTGATTTGTTGAGATGTGTGACTGTGGTTGAGTTATCAGGTATCTAAAGCCATGCCAGGCTCAATTTAATTCTTTTCCTACCTTCTGCTCACACACAAGAGTTAAGCCTTCAGCTACTGCTTCAGCACTATGACTGCATGCCTGCCACCATGTTTTTGCTATGATGATCAGAGACAAAATATCTGAAACTATAAGCAGGCTTGAAATGAACAATTTCCTTATATAAGTAGTCTTGGTCACGGTGCTTCATCACAGCAATAGTAACCGTCACTAAGACCCTCTGTGTACATTTTATTTTTCACAATTGTTTTATTGATTTGCATTGTCCTGAAAAGTGTCTAAATCATACATTTCAAGTCAAGACTCTCAACAATCCAGAGTCGTAAAGATGAGCACATTCCCTTTTGTTGGCTAAGTCTTTACTTACCGTTCACATAAAGGGGGAGGATTCAGAATGTGAATACTTAGGCTGCTTTTGTATTTTATATGTACTAATAGCTTTACTCATGGAAATAACATCATCTATCAATTGATGTTGACTAACTTACAAGGTCTTAGTGTAAGGTTAATAGGGGAACCCTGTAGTGTCAGATAGGTATGCCACTCTTTTACTAAAATATGTTTTTACCATTTTCCTGTTTATTTAGTTTGTTTACTTTCTCTTAATGCTGTCTCATTCTTATTTCCTTTTCCTTTGGCTGTTGCTGTCACGACATCTAAATATTCTAGCATTGTCTCTATAAGGAGTAGAAAATACAATTAGCTACACAGTATCGACATGAACATTTCCAACACTAAAAGAAAGTTAAGCAAAAAGTGATGAAGTGATTCATTAAAGCAACTGTGATTGAAGATATTATAATTTAATTAATTCAATGACTAAATCTGGTATTGCATATCAAGAAAAGAATATCTGTTCATCATTCTCGTATAAAAGACTTGGGTCAGGATTCTCATTCACAACTAAGTTTACCTTCTGTGGGCCCAGAACTGGTGAGGCTGGAGTGCTGGTTTCCTGTGGTGCCTGTATTTCCCACTGAGGAGGTGATAGCAGCTGGTGTTCTTGCAGAGGCTGAAAAAAATATCCAAGGACCTTCTTATTAAATGTTTTGATGAACTTGGAGGAACCTAACTTTTTATTTTATGCCTACTATAAAAATATGATGGATTGCTTCACCACTCGAGAGGAGGGTCTCTCCTTGTCTCAGTCCCTTCTCCTTTGCTCTGACACCATGGTTGACTCTGACTGGTGTTCTCCACGTGATAGCTGCCTGCCTTTGTATGGGAGGGGGGAGGGGATCTGTTGAGAGCTGTTTCCCCCTAGAGATCATTGCAGGAACCATCGCCCTGGGGAGACTGTGGGGAACCCCACACCCATGGTTGTACTGGGAATGGTTCTGTTGCCCCACACCCAGTTGAAGCTGTTAATGGAGAAAAATAAAATAAATAAAAAAATATGATAGAAAAATGCAAATATCATTCTGGAGTTTCCTAAACCATTATTATACTGTGATAGTCTCAAATATGTTAGTGTTCTATTCTGGCCCTGTTTTTACACAGACAATTTAAGGATCTGGGATTGGGTCAACCAGATGTCCATACATTTGATGCAGCTACTTTGCTTTATGTAAGACAGAGGGTGGTGACTGTAATTCTTAACATCACTCACCTGTTGTTTCTTCAGGGAGGGTGGATTCACTGCTAGAGATTCTAGTTGTTTCACCAGCTGATGGTACGGTAGTCCCTTCCGGAGTAAACATGAAATGGATGTTAGGACTTCCATTTAAGTTAATCCTGCCATGCTGCTCTCTCATGTCTCATCTCTTTTGTATTTTTTTTCACTTCTTCCTTTTCAATATACCACTTCCAACATTTGATCATAAAATAGACACAACTTTTAAAATAATTGTGTATGACCCACTATTTATTGGATGCATTTTAGCTTTCCATTTATTTATGTATTTGATATCCCTAAGATAAGCTCAGTGCTTCTGAAATGCGGTTGCCCCTCACAACCCTTTCCAACACATTACAGCTTTCCATGCAGTAGCCCTTTATACTATCAATTTCCTACTACACCCTCTATTGTGAACCAATAACTATGTACAGAAAATGGTCTGCATGCACCCACACAATTCAGACATCTCTATCTTTCTCATTTACCTGGACTGCTCCTCACAGAGGTCGTGACTGGTCTAGTTGATGTTCCAGGACTCACAGTAGTAGACCCTCCAGAAGTCTTTATGGTTCCTAGAACCAAGAACAATTGGAATTGAGGAACAGATTTTGTTGGGAATATTTTAGACATTCAGGAAATGAAAATGGAAAGTTATTTTCCTCCCAGCACTTCTCAGTACTGCATTATCATTCTGATAAATTCCAGGATGACAAGGGGCTCTCTATTCAGTAGAGCATGTGCAGGAGCTGCTGGGCATCACCCCAAACTATGGTGTCCCACCTGAAGTTGTGACTCCAGTGCTGACTTCTCCAGGACTGCTGGCACCTGCTGTACCAGGGCTTGATCCAGGTGATGCCCCAGGTGAGCCTTATGTTGATCAAGTGGGAGAATGTTAGACTGAGCTTCACTGAGGCTATAACCTTCCATTGAAGAACTATTAACACTGTTGGCTTTATTCTTAACAACTGATATGTATACACAAACATAATTGGATTGTGAGACTCCAGATTTTGGGAAGTCATACCACTCTTACTATGAAATTATTCTGTTAATGTTTTTCCTTTAAAAAATAACAGTCATTTTGATTTTTCAACATTTAACCTTGAGTGACTTTGTCTATCATCATGCCTACAGTGCTATTGGCGTGGCTCCCATGATTCCTTCATATCCTGTTAGTTATTTTGTACTTATATCTTATGTTAATAAAATATCTGCCCTTTCCAAATGGAAGCAGAGCTGGAAGACTGAAACTATCTCAATGTTTCTACTATCACTTCCAGCATCACATGGATTACTTATAACTCAACAAATATCTGTGCATTGTTTTTCAAGAGAGCCTGAGAAAATAACGAAGACTTTCCATTAAAATTTATATGGACTTTTGTTCCTATAGGTGGCCTGACCCTCCAATCATTTGTCACATGAACAACTCAATGAGTCCAGAAGATGTGGGATTAATTTTATGTTTTGGAATATTATTTTAAGCTGTGTTACATTTGTTTGTGCTGTGGAACATTTGTTTTAATAGTGCAAAGGTGTATTGCATTCTTTTATGTTTTACTTCTTTAACTCTGTGAAGCTGTGATTCTTTGCCTACCTAAAACACTTGATGGTCTAATAATGAACTAAATGGCCAAAAGTGAGGCAGGAGAAAGGATAGTCAAAGTTGGCTGACAGGGAGAATAAATAGGCGGATAAATTGAGGAAGGAAAGGAATAAGCAAGAGAACAAAAAGAGGAGGACACTAGGGGTCAGTCACCTAGACACTCAGCAACCCAACCATGCATGGAGTTGGAGTGAAAGCAAGATTTACAGAAGTAAGAGAAAGGTAAAAACCAAGAGACAAAAGTTAGACATATTAAGAAAGGCTAGAAACAATCTAAGCTTAAGGCCATGTACTTATAAGAAAGAATAAGACTCTGTGTGTGATTTCTCTGGGAGCTGAGTGGCAGGGCCCCAAAGAATAAGAGCAGAGAATAAAAAACAAACAAATACAGTTAGACTGTGAACGTTCTTTACAAGGGAGTCTTCCATGCCACATAAATTCACAGATGAGTTTCAATTATTATGAATTAAAAGAAACTTTGTTTGAGAGTGACTTTCCCCATGATGGTAACCATGACATCTAAAATGCACCTCTCCTCCCCTGGGTCAGCTTGAGGAAGTGTCACTTTATTCCCTGGGACTCCAGTTGTTTCACCAACAGATGGCCTGCTGGTCCCTCTCAAAGTAGATAATAAATCAACACCTTATCTATATCTATGATAAAGTGAAACCCGTCCTGCACTCTGATCTTAACGTAGCTCTTATTGATTTATATTCATGTCTCCATTTCTTGATCCCAGGAAATTTAACCATGAGATTCATGTATATTCATCAGCTTCCCTGGATGTTCACTTGTCGTGAATAAAATATTTGTCATTTGCTTTCTGTCATTTTTAAAAGCTCCCCAGACATTAGAACCTTATTGTTTGCAACCCAGGCAGCAGTTTAAAAATGACCTTAAGGATGTAAACACTATACAGACCTGCTGTCTAAGGCTTCTGATATCATAATTCTGTGAGATGCCTGAATACACATTTTCAAAAATTTCTGTGTTTCAGCTCACAGCCAAGACTGTAAAATTGAAACCCTCACTACTGCACTTAGAAAACACCGCAAGCTGGATTCTGAACTTGTTAATCCCCCATCAGTATGTGCAGGGTGTCTATGTAGTTTCTCTGATTAGAGCACACCTAATCCATCCCTGCTCCAGGCCAGCTGTGGATCAGCAGCTAAGCTTCTTCACCCCAGTCTCTTATATTCATTTCTATTGTTCAGCTTAGTAGAGTCCCTGGGAGTGGGGATAACAAGAAGGATAACAGAAGAATTTGACACTTGAATTCTCAGGGAATTCTCCCATTTGCTTACCTTGTTCTGTGCTGGCAGAGGTGGATGGTTTGGCTGGGGCCACTGAACCAGGAGTGGTGGTCCATGCAGAATCAAAAAAAAAAAAAAGGGCTGGTGTTGAACATGTGTTTTGTCCTTATTGTTAACATTGCTAACACTGAATAGTTGGAAGTTTACAGAAAAAGACATATCCACATTATCTTCTCTAATCCCCATTCTGTTCAAGTTAGAATTTCATTTCTCAGTACTTCCTGTAATATTTCATGTTTAGAAGTTTCTAAGTTACCGGATACATCGTTCCAGACTTACCAGAACCTGGAGCTTCAGTGCTTCCTATCCCAGGGGTGCTGCTGACAGCTGCTTCTGAGGTTGCTCCAGAGGATGCTTTGGGTGTGCCTACCATGGAAAAATATTAGTTTGAGAAAACGCACAGGTAATTGAACTTTTGGATGTAATTGAAATAAGCTTGCTTTTTTACACATACAGTGGCTATAACTGTCTCATCAGCTACATAGAAACACAGCCATGATTGCTCCCATAGTCACTAGCATGGAGAGCTACACTTCAAGATAAGAGATGTGCACCAGGTAGTCTTGGCATTCTACTACATGAGCAAGGTATGTGTCAGAAATAAAATACTTCTACAACACATACGTTTCAACTACAAATGCCTTTGGTTTGTCTTTTTACAACGGTCTTCACTTGAGCAAGGTACCATCCTCACTTTATTTCTATACTAATTATTCCTGTTCCTGTAGCTTTGGACATATTTTAGATTTTCTTTTCCAGGTTGCAGATGAGAGAGACAGGCATATTTAAGTGACACTTCCTTTGCCGAATTAAAATCTGACCTTCTTTTAAGATGCACAACAAAGACTGGGGTCCATAGCTGGATAGTTGACATAGAATGAACAACAATGATCATATTTCCCAGGGAACAGTCTGTGATGAAATGTTAAGCACTACTTATGATCACAAGTCGACTGCTGAATGTCCTTCAGCTGTGCTCTTCCAGTACCTTTTCCTCCAGATGTGCTCTTTCCAGGAGCTGCAGTGCTGGCTGCTTCTGTTCCTCCTTTTGTTTCTACAGGAAGGAGAATGGAAGTGATTATGCACACATAGCTACACCAATCTTTAAGCAGATTTTATTGTTCCATACTTAGATTCTATAGTGGTTTTGGTCCTCTCTAAATCCCCAGGCAAAAGCATGTGCTGTGCCCTCCACAGCCCCTAAAGAGGCCTTGTCTAACCTGCTGGTGTAACAGTGCTGGCAGGTTCAGTGCCTGGTGTCCCAGGTGAGCTTCCTTTGCCTGCTACTCTAAAGGTCTCCACAGATCCCTTGGTTGAACCTGGCCAACATAAGCAATGAATTGAATTTTGCTGTGACATCTGAAGGGCATGTAGGAAATGCAACCATACTTTTAATGATCTGCATTTTTATCATCTTTACAGCAGACTTCAAGTAACGATAGCAGTCTCCATTTATAATATCCTAGTACATGTTCAGAATTACCTGAGGTTCCTGAGCTTGTGGTTCCAGTTGCTTGTTCCCTGGGTGTGCTGTGCTCCTCATGAGTGGATGTTTGTCTAGTTGTAACTCCTATGTCAATTGATAAGGAAATAATTTTAAATGTGTTGGACAAATATACATATTATGTTGCCAAATTCCCCTCTGTCAGTGAAATTATTCATGGTGATTGCAGATAATTCAGTGACCTAATGAAGGTCACTTTACTATAACACAACCTTATATAACACAACCAAGAACCAACAAGTATTAACTCCAGCTGCACGCAAACACATGTGCCAGGGACTAATCTAACAGTCATTCATCCACCCACACTACACAGACACATTATTTAAAGAATATATAAAAATTCTTAAAATTACTTTTGATAGAGCTGTGATTACATTGAATCAGCCATGGATCCTCCACTAATAGTCAAAAATTTCTCTATTAGATTGTTCTATCCAAGTAGAATTGCATACAATATACTCATCATATTGTAAGCTTCATATGTTTTTTCCTTCTAAATATTTGTGAATAGTTTTTCTTAATACCCATAGCAAGACACCTGATCTAATATAGAGCTATTCTGATGCTAACAGAAGTCCTGCTTTGTCTAGCTTCTCTTCCCTGGATTGGAGTGGGTAAATTACTAACACACTTAAGATTCCTAGATCCAAGAAGAGGTTGGCAGTTTTGAGGATCTTTATGGTCCTCCTATCACTAATATAAATATTTATACAAATTTTATTAAATCAAAACCCAGCACTATCATTCTGGCTCTCATAAGCCCTTTACTCTAATCCAGACTGAGTCTGTTAGTACAAGAGAGCACACTGTTGACAGGACATTGAGGGTAGGGGCAAAGACATCACCCCAATGAATCAAATCTCATCAGAACTTGTGGCTCCAGTGCCTTCTTCTCCAGGAGTGCTGACACCTGATGCTACAGAGGTTGATGCAGATGATGCCCTGGTTGAGCCTGATACTGACCAGTGGGGGAAAGTCAGCCCAAGACAATGTGAAGTTAGATGTTTTATTAAAGTGCTAACATTCCTTCTTCATTAAAAACAATGAAAGTGTCTGACTTCCAAACATCACTGGGGAATGATACTCTTGATCTCACTAAATCTCTTAATTCTGACTGTATTTTTTCATTAGAATATTCTTCCCTTCAAAATTAGACTTGGAATAGATCACTTAATATTTGGCATCTAATGATCTTGTCTTTCACCATTACCATAACACAATCCACACATTTCCTCCCTGCTCTTCTTCTTTGTCTATGTTCCTATTAGTATAAAGTCTGACATTTCTGAAGAAAAGGGTGAGGAGTCAAACATCTTCCTTCCTTTTTCTACATTCCATTCAATATCGCATAGAGTATTACAATTACACCACACATTTTGTGTTTCTTTCTTATATCTAGAGCAATTGGCAGCAAATGGTGAACTATGAGTCAGTTCCCAGTTAACCTGATTTCTGATAAAATTATAAACACTGTGTACACAAATCTACTGCCTCAATTTCCCTCTGCTGAAGAGACTCAGTACCTGTTCCTCCCGGTGTGCTTTCCTCAAAAACTCCAGTGGTGGCTACAACTGTTCCTTCCCTTGTTGCTATGGAAAGAAGAATGGGGTTTAATAGGTAAAGATGTCTACAAATGATGTCCTTCATGATATCTGTGGCCACTCATGTTTACAATGGTCATCTTTGTGGATCTCCTGGCATAACCAAGTGCTGACCCCAGCCCTGAAGAAGCTGTCTGACCTGGTGTTGTAACAGTGCTGGTGGCCGCAGTGTCTGGTGTTTCAGGTGACAGTCCCTTGCTAGTTCCAGAGCTGGTACTCCCAGATCCCCCTGTTGAACCTGGCAAATGAGAATGGTAGATTCTAATGTACTGCTACTTTGAAGGGGATTCTGGGAAATGCAATCTAAGTTTTCATGGTCTGCATTTCCACCATGTTGATAACAGCCTTCATGCTTCCCTGTTTGGAGATGTTTTAGACACTTCAGCGCATGTTTGAAATTACCTGAGATTCCTAGGGAGGTAGCTGCAGTGCCTTGTTCACTGGATGTGCTGGCTTTTCCTTGAGTGCGCATTCGCATAGTGGGACCACCTTCCCCTACTAATGAGAGAATAGCAATTGAAAATGCTTTAGACAGACAAAAATGTTTATATTCTTTTGATCTAATCTAACTGCACTAACTCATCCTTGGATGTGTTTGGATGTGATCCCGGGACATTTGCCAGGTCACTGAACTGGTTAATAACATTCACAAGTCAAACTCAAGCATTTAAATTCATCTGCACTCCTTAAACCCGTGAGCCAATGGCTGTGATAGTGTGGTGATAGTTTGAATGGCAATGGCTCCCATAGGCTCGTATATATGCAATTCTTCAGTTAATAGAACACTTTTAGAAGGAATAGGAGGTACGGTATGTCAGAGGATATGTACCTTTGATAGGAGAAATGGCTGTGTGGGAGGATCTGTGTCCTTCTGGGAGGAGGGGAGTCACTAGGGTTGGACTTTCAGGTTTCAGAAGCCCAAGTTAAGCCCAATCTTACTCTTTATATTCTGCCTACAAAGCAGGACATAAGCTCTCAGCTATCGCTCCAACACTATGACTGCATACCTTCTGCCACGTTCCCTCTGGCAGACTAATACTCTGAAACTGTAAGCAAGGCCCCAACTAAATGCATCATTTTATAAGCTTCCTTGGCCATGTTGTTTCAGCAAAGCAACAGTAATCCTAATTAAGGCACTCTGTAAATTTTGTCAACAAATTATCTTATTAATGAATATTGTCCTGAAAGTCTCAAAGTCATCTGTTTTAATTAAAGCCTCTCAAAGCCTAGATTTACAAGAACAAGCACATTTTTTATTTTATCTTTTGGTGGTTTCAATTTTGGCCTACAAATCACATAATGGGGGAACTCTAATGCTGCTTTTGCATCTTGTACATTTAATAATATCTCAATTTACAGACATGTCATGACCTAATCACTAATGTTTACTAACTTACAAGGTACATGTGTGAGTCTAGTAGGGAAACTCTCGAGGTTCAAGTAACTGTATCACTATTTTATTAACAACCTGTTACTCTTTTCCTATGGACTGATGATGCGGTCTTACCTCCTCTGACTCCTGTTACTCTTTTCCTATGGACTGATGATGCGGTCTTACCTCCTCTGACTCCTGTTACTCTTTTCCTATGGACTGATGATGCGGTCTTACCTCCTCTGACTCCTGTTACTCTTTTCCTATGGACTGATGATGCGGTCTTACCTCCTCTGACTCCTGTTACTCTTTTCTTATGGACTGATGATGCGGTCTTACCTCCTCTGCCTCCTGTTACTCTTTTCCTATGGACTGATGATGTGGTCTTACCTCCTCTGACTCCTGTTACTCTTTTCCTATGGACTGATGATGCGGTCTTACCTCCTCTGACTCCTGTTACTCTTTTCCTATGGACTGATGATGCGGTCTTACCCCCTCTGCCTCCTGTTACTCTTTTCCTATGGACTGATGATGCGGTCTTACCTCCTCTGCCTCCTGTTACTCTTTTCCTATGGACTGATGATGCGGTCTTACCTCCTCTGACTCCTGTTACTCTTTTCCTATGGACTGATGATGCGGTCTTACCTCCTCTGACTCCTGTTACTCTTTTCTTATGGACTGATGATGCGGTCTTACCCCCTCTGCCTCCTGTTACTCTTTTCCTATGGACTGATGATGTGGTCTTACCTCCTCTGACTCCTGTTACTCTTTTCCTATGGACTGATGATGCGGTCTTACCTCCTCTGACTCCTGTTACTCTTTTCCTATGGACTGATGATGCGGTCTTACCCCCTCTGCCTCCTGTTACTCTTTTCCTATGGACTGATGATGCGGTCTTACCCCCTCTGCCTCCTGTTACTCTTTTCCTATGGACTGATGATGCGGTCTTACCCCCTCTGACTCCTGTTACTCTTTTCCTATGGACTGATGATGCGGTCTTACCTCCTCTGACTCCTGTTACTCTTTTCCTATGGACTGATGATGCGGTCTTACCCCCTCTGACTCCTGTTACTCTTTTCCTATGGACTGATGATGCGGTCTTACCTCCTCTGACTCCTGTTACTCTTTTCCTATGGACTGATGATGCGGTCTTACCCCCTCTGACTCCTGTTACTCTTTTCCTATGGACTGATGATGCGGTCTTACCTCCTCTGACTCCTGTTACTCTTTTCCTATGGACTGATGATGCGGTCTTACCTCCTCTGACTCCTGTTACTCTTTTCCTATGGACTGATGATGCGGTCTTACCTCCTCTGCCTCCTGTTACTCTTTTCCTATGGACTGATGATGCGGTCTTACCTCCTCTGACTCCTGTTACTCTTTTCCTATGGACTGATGATGCGGTCTTACCTCCTCTGACTCCTGTTACTCTTTTCCTATGGACTGATGATGCGGTCTTACCCCCTCTGCCTCCTGTTACTCTTTTCCTATGGACTGATTATGCGGTCTTACCTCCTCTGCCTCCTGTTACTCTTTTCCTATGGACTGATGATGCGGTCTTACCCCCTCTGACTCCTGTTACTCTTTTCCTATGGACTGATGATGCGGTCTTACCTCCTCTGACTCCTGTTACTCTTTTCCTATGGACTGATGATGCGGTCTTACCTCCTCTGACTCCTGTTACTCTTTTCCTATGGACTGATGATGCGGTCTTACCTCCTCTGACTCCTGTTACTCTTTTCCTATGGACTGATGATGCGGTCTTACCCCCTCTGACTCCTGTTACTCTTTTCCTATGGACTGATGATGCGGTCTTACCTCCTCTGACTCCTGTTACTCTTTTCCTATGGACTGATGATGCGGTCTTACCTCCTCTGACTCCTGTTACTCTTTTCTTATGGACTGATGATGCGGTCTTACCCCCTCTGACTCCTGTTACTCTTTTCCTATGGACTGATGATGCGGTCTTACCTCCTCTGACTCCTGTTACTCTTTTCCTATGGACAGATGATGCGGTCTTACCCCCTCTGACTCCTGTTACTCTTTTCCTATGGACTGATGATGCGGTCTTACCTCCTCTGACTCCTGTTACTCTTTTCCTATGGACTGATGATGCGGTCTTACCCCCTCTGACTCCTGTTACTCTTTTCCTATGGACTGATGATGCGGTCTTACCCCCTCTGCCTCCTGTTACTCTTTTCCTATGGACTGATGATGCGGTCTTACCTCCTCTGACTCCAGTTACTCTTTTCCTATGGACTGATTATGCGGTCTTACCCCCTCTGACTCCTGTTACTCTTTTCCTATGGACTGATTATGCGGTCTTACTTCCTCTGACTCCTGTTACTCTTTTCCTATGGACTGATGATGCGGTCTTACCTCCTCTGACTCCTGTTACTCTTTTCCTATGGACTGATGATGCGGTCTTACCTCCTCTGACTCCTGTTACTCTTTTCCTATGGACTGATGATGCGGTCTTACCTCCTCTGACTCCTGTTACTCTTTTCCTATGGACTGATGATGCGGTCTTACCCCCTCTGACTCCTGTTACTCTTTTCCTATGGACTGATGATGCGGTCTTACCTCCTCTGACTCCTGTTACTCTTTTCCTATGGACTGATGAAGCGGTCTTACCTCCACTGACTCCTGTTACTCTTTTCCTATGGACTGATGATGCGGTCTTACCTCCTCTGACTCCAGTTACTCTTTTCCTATGGACTGATGATGTGGTCTTACCTCCTCTGACTCCTGTTACTCTTTTCCTATGGACTGATGATGCGGTCTTACCCCCTCTGACTCCTGTTACTCTTTTCCTATGGACTGATGATGCGGTCTTACCCCCTCTGCCTCCTGTTACTCTTTTCCTATGGACTGATTATGCGGTCTTACCTCCTCTGCCTCCTGTTACTCTTTTCCTATGGACTGATGATGCGGTCTTACCCCCTCTGCCTCCTGTTACTCTTTTCCTATGGACTGATGATGTGGTCTTACCTCCTCTGACTCCTGTTACTCTTTTCCTATGGACTGATGATGCGGTCTTACCTCCTCTGACTCCTGTTACTCTTTTCCTATGGACTGATGATGCGGTCTTACCTCCTCTGACTCCTGTTACTCTTTTCCTATGGACTGATGATGCGGTCTTACCTCCTCTGACTCCTGTTACTCTTTTCCTATGGACTGATGATGCGGTCTTACCCCCTCTGACTCCTGTTACTCTTTTCCTATGGACTGATGATGCGGTCTTACCTCCTCTGACTCCTGTTACTCTTTTCCTATGGACTGATGATGCGGTCTTACCTCCTCTGACTCCTGTTAGTCTTTTCCTATGGACTGATGATGCGGTCTTACCTCCTCTGACTCCAGTTACTCTTTTCCTATGGACTGATTATGCGGTCTTACCTCCTCTGACTCCTGTTACTCTTTTCCTATGGACTGATGATGCGGTCTTACCTCCTCTGACTCCTGTTACTCTTTTCTTATGGACTGATGATGCGGTCTTACCCCCTCTGCCTCCTGTTACTCTTTTCCTATGCACTGATGATGTGGTCTTACCTCCTCTGACTCCTGTTACTCTTTTCCTATGGACTGATGATGCGGTCTTACCTCCTCTGACTCCTGTTACTCTTTTCCTATGGACTGATGATGCGGTCTTACCCCCTCTGCCTCCTGTTACTCTTTTCCTATGGACTGATTATGCGGTCTTACCTCATCTGCCTCCTGTTACTCTTTTCCTATGAACTGATGATGCGGTCTTACCCCCTCTGACTCCTGTTACTCTTTTCCTATGGACTGATGATGCGGTCTTACCTCCTCTGACTCCTGTTACTCTTTTCCTATGGACTGATGATGCGGTCTTACCCCCTCTGACTCCTGTTACTCTTTTCCTATGGACTGATGATGCGGTCTTACCTCCTCTGACTCCTGTTACTCTTTTCCTATGGACTGATGATGCGGTCTTACCCCCTCTGACTCCTGTTACTCTTTTCCTATGGACTGATGATGCGGTCTTACCCCCTCTGCCTCCTGTTACTCTTTTCCTATGGACTGATGATGCGGTCTTACCTCCTCTGACTCCAGTTACTCTTTTCCTATGGACTGATTATGCGGTCTTACTCCCTCTGACTCCCGTTATTCTTTTCCTATGGACTGATGATGCGGTCTTACCTCCTCTGACTCCTGTTACTCTTTTCCTATGGACTGATTATGCGGTCTTACCCCCTCTGACTCCTGTTACTCTTTTCCTATGGACTGATGATGCGGTCTTACCTCCTCTGACTCCTGTTACTCTTTTCCTATGGACTGATGATGCGGTCTTACCTCCTCTGACTCCTGTTACTCTTTTCCTATGGACTGATGATGCGGTCTTACCTCCTCTGACTCCTGTTACTCTTTTCCTATGGACTGATGATGCGGTCTTACCTCCTCTGACTCCTGTTACTCTTTTCCTATGGACTGATGATGCGGTCTTACCTCCTCTGACTCCTGTTACTCTTTTCCTATGGACTGATGATGCGGTCTTACCCCCTCTGCCTCCTGTTACTCTTTTCCTATGGACTGATTATGCGGTCTTACCTCCTCTGCCTCCTGTTACTCTTTTCCTATGGACTGATGATGCGGTCTTACCCCCTCTGACTCCTGTTACTCTTTTCCTATGGACTGATGATGCGGTCTTACCTCCTCTGACTCCTGTTACTCTTTTCCTATGGACTGATGATGCGGTCTTACCCCCTCTGACTCCTGTTACTCTTTTCCTATGGACTGATGATGCGGTCTTACCTCCTCTGACTCCTGTTACTCTTTTCCTATGGACTGATGATGCGGTCTTACCCCCTCTGACTCCTGTTACTCTTTTCCTATGGACTGATGATGCGGTCTTACCCCCTCTGCCTCCTGTTACTCTTTTCCTATGGACTGATGATGCGGTCTTACCTCCTCTGACTCCAGTTACTCTTTTCCTATGGACTGATTATGCGGTCTTACCCCCTCTGTCTCCTGTTACTCTTTTCCTATGGACTGATGATGCGGTCTTACTTCCTCTGACTCCTGTTACTCTTTTCCTATGGACTGATGATGCGGTCTTACCTCCTCTGACTCCTGTTACTCTTTTCCTATGGACCGATGATGCGGTCTTACCTCCTCTGACTCCTGTTACTCTTTTCCTATGGACTGATGATGCGGTCTTACCTCCTCTGACTCCTGTTACTCTTTTCCTATGGACTGATGATGCGGTCTTACCCCCTCTGACTCCTGTTACTCTTTTCCTATGGACTGATGATGCGGTCTTACCTCCTCTGACTCCTGTTACTCTTTTCCTATGGACTGATGAAGCGGTCTTACCTCCACTGACTCCTGTTACTCTTTTCCTATGGACTGATGATGCGGTCTTACCTCCTCTGACTCCAGTTACTCTTTTCCTATGGACTGATTATGCGGTCTTACCTCCTCTGACTCCTGTTACTCTTTTCCTATGGACTGATGATGCGGTCTTACCTCCTCTGACTCCTGTTACTCTTTTCTTATGGACTGATGATGCGGTCTTACCCCCTCTGCCTCCTGTAACTCTTTTCCTATGGACTGATGATGTGGTCTTACCTCCTCTGACTCCTGTTACTCTTTTCCTATGGACTGATGATGCGGTCTTACCCCCTCTGACTCCTGTTACTCTTTTCCTATGGACTGATGATGCGGTCTTACCCCCTCTGCCTCCTGTTACTCTTTTCCTATGGACTGATTATGCGGTCTTACCTCCTCTGCCTCCTGTTACTCTTTTCCTATGGACTGATGATGCGGTCTACCTCCTCTGACTCCTGTTACTCTTTTCCTATGGACTGATGATGCGGTCTTACCCCCTCTGCCTCCTGTTACTCTTTTCCTATGGACTGATGATGCGGTCTTACCTCCTCTGACTCCAGTTACTCTTTTCCTATGGACTGATGATGTGGTCTTACCTCCTCTGACTCCTGTTACTCTTTTCCTATGGACTGATGATGCGGTCTTACCTCCTCTGACTCCTGTTACTCTATTCCTATGGACTGATGATGCGGTCTTACCTCCTCTGACTCCTGTTAGTCTTTTCCTATGCACTGATGATGCGGTCTTACCTCCTCTGACTCCAGTTACTCTTTTCCTATGGACTGATTATGCGGTCTTACCTCTTCTGACTCCTGTTACTCTTTTCCTATGGACTGATGATGCGGTCTTACCTCCTCTGACTCCTGTTACTCTTTTCTTATGGACTGATGATGCGGTCTTACCCCCTCTGCCTCCTGTTACTCTTTTCCTATGGACTGATGATGTGGTCTTACCTCCTCTGACTCCTGTTACTCTTTTCCTATGGACTGATGATGCGGTCTTACCTCCTCTGACTCCTGTTATTCTATTCCTATGGACTGATGATGCGGTCTTACCCCCTCTGCCTCCTGTTACTCTTTTCCTATGGACTGATTATGCGGTCTTACCTCATCTGCCTCCTGTTACTCTTTTCCTATGAACTGATGATGCGGTCTTACCCCCTCTGACTCCTGTTACTCTTTTCCTATGGACTGATGATGCGGTCTTACCTCCTCTGACTCCTGTTACTCTTTTCCTATGGACTGATGATGCGGTCTTACCCCCTCTGACTCCTGTTACTCTTTTCCTATGGACTGATGATGCGGTCTTACCTCCTCTGACTCCTGTTACTCTTTTCCTATGGACTGATGATGCGGTCTTACCCCCTCTGACTCCTGTTACTCTTTTCCTATGGACTGATGATGCGGTCTTACCCCCTCTGCCTCCTGTTACTCTTTTCCTATGGACTGATGATGCGGTCTTACCTCCTCTGACTCCAGTTACTCTTTTCCTATGGACTGATTATGCGGTCTTACTCCCTCTGACTCCCGTTATTCTTTTCCTATGGACTGATGATGCGGTCTTACCTCCTCTGACTCCTGTTACTCTTTTCCTATGGACTGATGATGCGGTCTTACCTCCTCTGACTCCAGTTACTCTTTTCCTATGGACTGATGATGCGGTCTTACCTCCTCTGACTCCTGTTACTCTTTTCCTATGGACTGATGATGCGGTCTTACCTCCTCTGACTCCTGTTACTCTTTTCCTATGGACTGATGATGCGGTCTTACCTCCTCTGACTGCTGTTACTCTTTTCCTATGGACTGATGATGCGGTCTTACCTCCTCTGACTCCTGTTACTCTTTTCCTATGGACTGATGATGCGGTCTTACCTCCTCTGACTCCTGTTACTCTTTTCCTATGGACTGATGATGCGGTCTTACCTCCTCTGACTCCTGTTACTCTTTTCCTATGGACTGATGATGCGGTCTTACCCCCTCTGCCTCCTGTTACTCTTTTCCTATGGACTGATGATGTGGTCTTACCTCCTCTGACTCCTGTTACTCTTTTCCTATGGACTGATGATGCGGTCTTACCCCCTCTGCCTCCTGTTACTCTTTTCCTATGGACTGATGATGCGGTCTTACCTCCTCTGCCTCCTGTTACTCTTTTCCTATGGACTGATGATGCGGTCTTACCTCCTCTGACTCCTGTTACTCTTTTCCTATGGACTGATGATGCGGTCTTACCTCCTCTGACTCCTGTTACTCTTTTCCTATGGACTGATGATGCGGTCTTACCTCCTCTGACTCCTGTTACTCTTTTCCTATGGACTGATGATGCGGTCTTACCTCCTCTGACTCCTGTTACTCTTTTCCTATGGACTGATGATGCGGTCTTACCCCCTCTGCCTCCTGTTACTCTTTTCCTATGGACTGATGATGTGGTCTTACCTCCTCTGACTCCTGTGACTCTTTTCCTATGGACTGATGATGTGGTCTTACCTCCTCTGCCTCCTGTTACTCTTTTCCTATGGATTTGCGGTCTTACCTCCTCTGACTCCTGTTACTCTTTTCCTATGGACTGATGATGCGGTCTTACCTCCTCTGACTCCTGTTACTCTTTTCCTATGGACTGATGATGTGGTCTTACCTCCTCTGACTCCTGTTACTCTTTTTCTATGGACTGATGATGCGGTCTTACCTCATCTGCCTCCTGTTACTCTTTTCCTATGGACTGATGATGCGGTCTTACCCCCTCTGACTCCTGTTACTCTTTTCCTATGGACTGATGATGCGGTCTTACCTCCTCTGACTCCTGTTACTCTTTTCCTATGGACTGATGATGCGGTCTTACCCCCTCTGACTCCTGTTACTCTTTTCCTATGCACTGATGATGCGGTCTTACCTCCTCTGACTCCTGTTACTCTTTTCCTATGGACTGATGATGCGGTCTTACCCCCTCTGACTCCTGTTACTCTTTTCCTATGGACTGATGATGCGGTCTTACCCCCTCTGCCTCCTGATACTTTTTCCTATGGACTGATGATGCGGTCTTACCTCCTCTGACTCCAGTTACTCTTTTCCTATGGACTGATTATGCGGTCTTACCCCCTCTGACTCCTGTTACTCTTTTCCTATGGACTGATGATGCGGTCTTACCTCCTCTGACTCCTGTTACTCTTTTCCTATGGACTGATTATGCGGTCTTACCTCCTCTGACTCCTGTTACTCTTTTCCTATGGACTGATGATGCGGTCTTACCTCCTCTGACTCCTGTTACTCTTTTCCTATGGACTGATGATGCGGTCTTACCTCCTCTGACTCCTGTTACTCTTTTCCTATGGACTGATGATGCGGTCTCACCTCCTCTGACTCCTGTTACTCTTTTCCTATGGACTGATGATGCGGTCTCACCTCCTCTGAATCCAGTTTCATTGCCATTCCCTTTCCCTTTGTCTGCTGTTGTGGTTACACCCGAAGACTCCAGAGTTGTTGCTGGTAAAAGATAATTAAAGGCCTAAACATCTGCATCAGCATCATCAACACTCAGGAAAAGAGGATCATAAAATTGTAACATTTAACACAATTATGAAAGCTTACATATATTACAATTCAATTAAGTATAAGGAATTACTAAGCTTGGTATTGTATTTTAGGGGAAAAAAGCACCTGTTAAGAATTCCAAAATATTCGGGCCAAGATTCTCATTCACAACTGAGTTTAATTTCTGTGAGCCCATGACTTGTGAAACTGGGGTGCAGGTTTGCTGTGGTTACTACATTTTAAACTGAGGAACTTTTGGGAAGAGAGGCTTCAATAGAGCCTGAGAAGATATCAAAGGGTATACTCATTTAAAGTTTGGGCAGTCTTGGTTACCAATAGAGGAAGAAGCGTTCTTATTATTTGTCCTTAAGAAAATATATAATAGATGACTGCAGTAGATGTCAGCTCCGAGTTCCATCAGACTTTATTCTACACTGATAGCCTCGAATGTTCATTTTCTTTTAGGACACATTTTTACACAGACACAGTTAAGGATCTGGGATTGGGTCAACCAGGCGTCCATACGTTTGATGCGTTTATTGTGCTTTAAATAAGAAACAGGTCGACGATTCCACAATTCTGAGTACCACCCGCTCACCTGATTTGTCTCCAGGCTGAGTTGGTTTAGCACTAGATTCTCTCGTTGTTTCTCCAACTGCTGGCACAGTGCTCCCTTTCAGAGTAAGCAGTAAGTTCATATTAGGTCCTCTATTCATCATTCCATGCTATTCTGATGCCACATCTCTTTCTTACATTCATTTTCACTTCTTCCTTTCCAATCAGTTTTTCCAGCATTGATCATAAAATATATACAGTTTTTAAAGTAATTGTACATGAACCATTATTTATTGGATATATTTATGTTTGCCATGTATTTATGTATTTAATGTCCCTAAGCTGAGCTCAGTGCTTCTGAAGTGAAGTTGCGCACTGGAATGTATTGATCCCTTTAAAACACTTTCTAACACAGATACAAGCTCGAGGAGTCTGAAGGTCCTTCCACAGAGCGAGCATTAGTGATTCTCCTATCTAAGCCCCATTACAAGCTACATTCCCATTTCAATAGCCAAAGCCTCACAAGCTGTAAGTGATCTTCAAAACACAATGGCCATGTGCACAGTCAGGATAATTACAGAAACATGATCTACCCCACATCTGTCATTAAAGTTTTTCATGCAGTCACCCTTATAGCATCTATTCCCTACTAATCCTTCCTATTGTGAACGAACAACCACATACAGAAAATGGGCTTCACGCACACCCAAGTCAGATATTTCTCTCTCCCTCTCATTTACCTAGACTGCCCTAGAAGAGGTCATGACCAGTCTAGTCAACTCATGGTGGTGGAGCCTTTAGAAGTGGTTAGGGTTCCTAGATCTACTAGCCTTTAGCCTAGTTTGAACATGCTCTGAGGTAAAGTGAGCTAATCGTGTGCATTAGTCTGAGCAAAAGGAACAAAGCAGGCTTTTAAGTGTCTACAGTACTCGTGGGACAATAGATCTAGTATTGAAGCATGTCCTAGTGTATTTTCTATATATCAAAATTATACAGTTAAATGAACTTCCTGATCACTTATGTGCCCATAAGATTGAGATGTAATCATGACATTACATACACACATCATATGAGATTGCACACTACATGTAGGTATCAGGGAAACACCAAGTTGTTTTAGCAAATGTAAGAAACAGTTTCCAGAGTCAATGGTCCTGTAGAATTTGCCTGGACAGGATTAGCCTCCACCAGAGAACCATTACTCTGGTGGGTTGACACCCGTCATGTTTCCTTGGTTGGGCACATTTAAGGAGTGCAGGTCCATGTTTGGAATTATCTGGGGGATCCTGAGCCTATAAGTCCAGTGCCTTTTTCCCTCGGTGTGCTGCTTTCTCCTTGAGGAGATATTGACATAGTAGGACTTCCTTTGACTATTGACTTTGGCAAATGAAAATGCTCTAGACACAATTAAATTAATTGATATGGTTTAGATAATCTCTTTCTGGCCTTTCTGTTCTTGTTGATTAGGTGTGATTCAGGGACATGCACCAGGTCAATGAACTGGTTAAGAACATCATCTTCACATGTAATTTAAGCATCTAACTCCTGCTTCACTCATTAAATACGTGTGTCAAATAGTAATGAAAAATTCACGAGCTATGATAGATTTATGTTTTGAAATTGTGATCAATGCAAACAGAAATGAGAAAAAATTAAAGAAAACTCTTGTCCAAATAAACTCTTTTTTTTTCAACAGAACAACCACACTCCACTCTGTCATCTGTTTTCTCTAGAGCTGGAGCTCTGTTTCACACCTCAGCACATCTCCTGTGTAAGAAGCAGTGTGGGATCACTATCAGCTGAGGAACAAACTTTGCCTCTCCTAATAATCTTCTCTGAAATTGCCCAATAATTGGTGTGGGAGGTTCTTTTGTCTATGTATTGCTTTTATTGGTTAATGAATAAAGAAACTGCCTTGGCTTGTTGATAGGGCAGAACTCAGGTAAGTGGGGAAGACAAAACTGAATTCTGGAAGGAAGAAGGCAGAGAGAGGGTCGCCATGGAGCCAGAGATAGATGCTGGTTGGAACTTTAGCTGGTAAGCCACAGTCATATGGTGATATACAGAATAACAGAGATTGGTTAGTTTAGAATATGAGTTTAGCCAGAAATATGCTTAAGCTATTGGCCAAACAGTATTGCAAATAATATGGTTTTCTGAGTGGTTATTTTACGGCTGGGCAGCTGGGACGAACAAAGCGAAACTTCCCCCAAAAGAAGATCTAAGGGCACAAGGGACTGAGTCTTCTTGAGGTCCAGTATCTCTGATTCAAAATTTAGGAATTGTAGTTTCATGGCTATCACATTATAATTCTAATCTCATAGAAAATGTTGGACTACTAATTCTCTTGAACCGTATTCCTGTGTGCGACAATTTAAAGAAGAATGACCCGCATATGCTCATATATTTGGATGCCTGTTCCACAGTGTATTGACATGGTTTTAGAAGGATTAGGCTTTAGGCATGGCTTTGTTGAAAGATATTTGCTTTGTTAGAGAATATATAATTGGTTGAGGAGGTGTGTGAAATATCTTAGAGCATGCAAAGCTTCATTTAATTCTTTCTCTATGATCTGTCTACAGAGCAGGAGGTAAGCCTTCAGCTACTGCTCCAGCACTATGACTGCCTGGCTGCCTGCCACCATGTTTTCTTTTATGATGAACATAGACTAAGCACCTGAAACTGTAAGTAGCCCCAAAATTAAATCTTTCTTTTTATTTGTTGTCTTGGTCATGGTGTTTTGTCACAGCAATAGTGACCCCAACTAAGACCCTCTGTGTACATTCTATTTTTCACAAATTATTTTATTGATTTATATTGTCTTGCAAAGTGTCTATTCCAAGTGAAGATGCTCAACAGCCTAGAGTCTTGAAGATGAGCACATTCTCTTTTGTTGGCTTAAGATGCTACCCATAGATCAGAGAAAGGGGTAGAATTCAGAATGTGAATTCTAAGGCTGCTTTTGCATATTTATATTTACTATTATTTCAGTTCACAGAAATAATATTATCTATCAATTAATGTTGACCAACTTATAATCTACTATTGTATTATTAATGAGGGAACCCTAAAGTGTCAGGTAGATACATCATTATTTTACTAACATTTTTTTTTTACCATTTTCTTGTTTACTTAGTTTGTTCACTTTATCTAAATGCTTTGTTATTAGTGTTCTCTTTCCCTTTGGCTGTTGCTGCATGTGAAGATTCTAGAGTTGTCTCTAATAAGGTGGAGAAAACACAATTTATAGATGAGCAGTTTTAACATTCAAGAAAGAATGAACATAAAATGATGACATGATACAGTACAGCAACTGTGAAAGATTATAGATATTAGAAATCAATTAATATACTAATAACCAAGCCTGGTATTACATATCAGAAAAATGTCTGTTCAGCATTCATCTATAAGAGATTTGGATCAGAAATCTTATTCACAACTGAGCTTACCTTCTGTGGGCCCAGAACTGGTGAGGCTGGAGGGCAGGGTTGCTGTTGTGCCTGAATTTATAACTGAGGAGGTGAGAGCAGCCGGTGTTCGAACAGAGCCTGGGAAAACATCCAAGAACTTCTCATTAAGTTTTTGGACAAGTTTGGGGCAGGGAGCTAACTTTTCATTTTTTTTCCTAAAAGAATATAATAGATGGATGCAGTAAATGTCCGCTTAGCATTTCATAAACTATCATTCTACTGTGATAGTCTCAGATATGTTAGTTTTCTCTTCTGGCAGTGTTTTTCCACAGAGTAAAGAACTGGGACTGGGTCAACCAGATGTCCATACATTTGATGCAGCTACTGTGCTTTAAGTAAGAAATAGGGTGGTGACTCCAAAAATCTGACCACCACTTGCTCACCTGACTGTTCTCCAGGCAGCGTGGATCCACTGCTGGAGGCTCTAGTTGTTTCACCAGCTGATGGAGCAGTGCTCCCTTTCAGAGTAAACAGAAATGGATATTAGGACCCCAATATGTGCAGTTTTAGATTAATTGTGTATGATCCATTACCCATTAGCTGCATTTTAGCTTGCCATTTGTTTAAGCATTTAATTTCTATAAGCTGAAATTCAGTGTTTCTGAAGTGAGTTTGTACGTCGGAATATATTGACCACTTTACAATTCTTTCTAACACAGATAAAAACTCGATGAGTCTGAAGGTCTCTCCATTTATATCACAAAACTAGCACTAGAAATTCTCCTATATGAGCCTCATTACAAGTCACAGTCCAATTTCAGTAACCAAAGTCACACACACTGTAAGGAGTCCTCAAAACACTCAGGCGAACAACAGAAATATGATCTACCAGATCCCATCATTACAGTTTTTTATGCAGTATCCCTTAGAGTGTCAATTCCCTCTTCCTACTTTCAATTTGTGAACAATTAACCACATACAGAAAATGAACTCCATGATATGGGATTCCCTTCTTTACGCTGTGAATATAATTTATTAACATTGGTTAATTTCTAAAGACACTGCTTTGCCCTATGTCAAAGCAGAATATAGTTTGGCAGGAAAACTAAACTGAATACAGGGAGAAAGAAGTCAGAGTCAGGCAGATGCCATGTAGCCAGCCAAGAAGCAAGATGTGAAGTAACAAAGCACAAACCTTGTGGTATAGTACAAAATAATAGAAATGGATTAATTTAAGATGTAGTAACTAGCTAGGAATATGTCTGA
Source organism: Microtus agrestis (assembly GCA_902806775.1). Taxonomy (NCBI): domain Eukaryota; kingdom Metazoa; phylum Chordata; class Mammalia; order Rodentia; family Cricetidae; genus Microtus; species Microtus agrestis. The sequence continues at coordinate 306,115 of CADCXT010001983.1, forward strand.
GCTGTTGGCCAAAGAATGTGTTAATTAATTTAGTTTTTGTGTGATTGTTAGAGTCTGGGTGACCAGGAAACGAAAGCACAGATTTTCATATTGCTTGCAATGTTCTGCATCATACATCCACATAAAGCCTAAGAAGGCTTATAAAAGGCCTTCTAGATGCACAAAATGGGAGGCTGTTGTAGCTTCTTGAAGTCACATTTTTTTTTCAGAAAGGCTCTGTTTGCAGGCTTCAAGCAGAGGCACAGCTTCTTGAAGAACACAGTTTCCTGGTTCATTCTGGTGGCACAAATTGCTATGGCCCTTTCGGTAGTTCCTGCTGCAGAGTACTTAAATTGGGTGTGTGAGCAGAATGCTAATGGTGACATAGACATCCAGTGTCCCTGGAACTTGGGTGGTGAGCATGGCTCACAGAACTGGTGTTGAATATACCTCTGCAATGTTGGATGGGAAAAGTCAACAGGCAAAACTACAGTGGTCGTCCTAGCCACGCCTGCTTAGCATTTTTAAAAAAATCTCTCCTCATCAGAGACGATTACAGATACACAATAAGACAGTTTCAGACAACAAAGACTTCTGAATGGATCACAGTGTTGGATAAATTGTACATGGACTTAGAAGAGAGAGAAGAGTACAGTCATAGATTAAAGAAATATATATTATTAAATATTAAAAAGTGAAAGAGTAAAAAAAAATAAGCCATATAAAAGTGGAATATATAGAGAGATTCTGGATTATGTGTACTACTGTGTTTTCTTTGAATTTTTTGACTGTTTAATGGGTTAGCTGCTGAAAAACATTTGGTCCTGGGAGCTGCTAAGTTAAAGCAACATATATATTTTAAAGATATCTTGATTTCAAAATTTCAGTCTAAGTATATGTTACGTTGGAAAATAGGTTGTGCTTTTGTTTCCACAAAGAATGGGAACCGTGAATACCTTCCAGGGTAATGTGGTCTGATGGAACAAAAACCACCAAAAGTCTCCATGAACCCTAAAAATAGTTCATCCAACAAGCAGCAGGAAGCAGTTAAGAGAAAACAATGCCCCAATTCCCCAAATGATTGTTTATAATGTTTGTTTTCATTTAAAGGAAGTTTATGGTTAATGGTCACAGGCAATCTCTAAAATACATGGGAGATGATGTAAAATAGAAATGAATACATTGGTATGGACTTTGGTTTATAGATACAAATTTAAGGTCAATTTTGTTATATGTATATTTCTACTCTTGCTAAGGTATTGTTTATAGAGTACATTAAAATGTAATGTATAACTAAAATTACAAATTAATAGATAGTCATTTATAATACTCAAACTTGTAGTCATGTTAGCTAGGCATTATAGATATACAGAGGTATAATTCACTTAGATAGATAATCTTCAACACTTCAAAGATATACAGAATACGGCATTTAAAAGGTTTTAAGAAATTAGACTTTTCTCAACAGTGAGACATGTCCGCTTCTGCCAGCACCAATTACTTCAGAGAGGTTTATCAGCATTAAAGAAACTTGTTATGGAATTTGCCTTCAGTGTGACAAAACTAGTTATCTGGGCAAGAAACATGATTGACAGTATGTTGTATAAACTGGAAATGTAGGACCCACAGACAAATGACAGCTGAACTTGCCAAAAGAAGGTGAGACAGTTCTTCAATTTTCCTACTTCATGAAAGATATTCTGCAGGACACATGACAAACTGCCAATATAGGAAAAATAGTATTTCAAATTTCCTGCTTTATGGTAAAGTCCACCAGGCCTGTAGGCTGAAGATGGTTTTCCCAGTGTTATATGAGAATTTTGGGTGACTGTCCAGGCAGTGAGATGTTTTTTTCAATTTTTGAGTTTGAGAAGTAGCTTACGATTACTTCCTGTTTACTTAGATAATATTATATATGTGTGTATATGTATAAACACACACACACACATATATATATATATGCATATATATGGGTTCTTTGATGGACTTGAAGGCAGATAGCTATAGTTTTCCATAGTTGTGATAAAAGATAAATTAGGTGTAAAACTTTAGAATCACAAAGATAAAACAGATGATAGAATATCTTCTTTAATTTTTCCAGAGACTAATAGACTAAATATCATAACTGTAATTCTTGCTTGATACCTGTTTTGTTATATGTGATTTTATTTTGTTAAAGGTAAAATCTTCCTTTCTATTTCAACAGAAAACGGGAGATGATGTGAGATTCCCCTCTGTATGCTGTGACTATGTTTTATTACTATTGGTTAATAAAAAAGCTGCTTTGGCTTATGGCAGGGCAGAATATAGCTTGGCAGGAAAACTAAACTGAATACAGGGAAAAAGAAGGCAGAGTCATGCAGACACATATAGCTGCCCAAGAAGCAAGATTTGAGGCAACAAGCCACAAGCCTTGTATTAAAATAGAAAATGGGTTATTTTAATATGTAAGAGCTAGTTAGTAATATGCATGAACTGTTGGCCAAACAGTTTGTAATTAATTTAGTTTTGTGTGATTATTTGGGTCTGTTGGAATGGGTAATTGCAGAGCTGTGTTCCCTGGGTTTGCTGCCTTCATCACCACTAAGTGGATGTGTGGTGGGCCAGCCTGCCTTTACCGATTAAAAAGCAAGTGTCATTAAAAATTATACTACATGTAATAAATCTATTGAACATTCTCATCAACATCTAAGTCAGAAAATAAAAGAAAAAAGTCAGATGTGGATAAAAGAGAAAATACAACCGTGATACACATTGGCCTACAATTATGCTGAAAACCAAATGCAAGCAGTCCAGGTCTAGATTTTCCAACAAAACCTATGCTTCTCAAACTATGTGTAGCAAAAGAATAGTTTACAAACAGTCTGGAGTAGACAAGTGCTCTGAACACTGCCTTTATAACACAAATTGTGGGAAGAGATTAAATAACTATAAGGCTGTGTGTCACTTCTGTCTTCATTGGTACCTACTTTGGTAACACCTGGTAAACTTCCATTTATCTCTCATATGGTACATACAAAATTATCTATCTTGAAAAATGCCCATAAGAACTTACACAGGTCAGCAGATGGATCTTCCAATAGCAAAATGATACAAATGAAAGTAATTATTAAAAAGCTAAAGATATGACCAATCAATGACACTGAGGGAGGAACCTTCTGTGTCTGATCCTCAATTCGGAATAGAAATGTTCTGAACCTCATTACTGGAAACAAGGAATTGGGCAGGGCTATGGTTCTTTGCTCTAAAATTTAGTTTCCCTGATGTCCTTCCAGGACTGGTGACACTGGGCCTCAGTGCTGTATTTGTACCTACACGTCTAGCTAGTGAAGAAATGGGAGCTGAAGTCTCAGGAGAGCCTGAGAGAATAATAAAGATTTTCCATTTTAAGTCTATGTGGACTTGGGTTCCTGTAGGTGGCCTGACCCTCCAATCATTTGTCACATGGAAACTGAATGAATGCAGGAGAGTCTGGTTAGGTTACACTAGGGACATTTCTTTACAAGGATGTCTTTCATGCCACTTAAATTCGTACATGAATGTCAAATGTTGTGACCTAAAAGAGGCCTTGTTTGAGGGTAACTCTACTTATGATGAAAGCCATGACTTCTAAAATGCATCCTCTACTTCCTGGAGACAGCTTCAGGAAGTCTCTCTTTATTCTATGGGACTCCAGTTGTTTCACCAACAGGGGGCCCACTGATCCCTTTCAAAGTAGGTAATAAATCAGCACTGTGGTCTATGATAAACTCAAACATATGTTCTGCACTCTTATCTTAACATAGCTCTTGTTGATTTTTATCCATGTCTGCATTTCTTGTTCACAGGAAATTTAACCATGAGATTTATGTATATTCATCAACTTCCCTGGATGTTCACTGTTTGTGAATAAAATATTTGTCACTTGCTTAGTATAATTTTTAAAAGCTCTCTATGTATTTGAACCTTATTGTTTGTGACCCAGGCAATATTATGAAAACAACCTTAAGAACTTGAACAGTATGCAGACCTGCTGTCTTAGGGCTTCTGGTATCATAATTCTGTGAGAATCTTGAGTATATATCTTCAAATTTTTCTGTTTCAACTCATAACAGAGACTGTAAAATTATACCCTCTCTATTGCACTTGCAAAATACCGCAGGCAGGATTCTGAATTTGTTAAACCCCAATCAGTATGTGCAGAATGTCTGTGCAGTTTTTTCTGATTAGAGCACACCTAATCCATCCCTGCCCCAGTTACAGGCCATCTGTAGATGAGTATTGGAACTCCTCATCCCAGTCTCTGTTATTCCCTTCTATTCTTCAGCATGGTAGAGTTCCAGGGAGTGAGGATACACGAAGGATAACAGAAGAATTTGACTCAGGGAATTCTCCCATTTGCTTACCCGGTTCTGTGCTGGCAGAGGTAGACGATGTGGTTGGGGCCACTGAACCAGGAGTGGTGGCCTTTGCAGAATCTAAAATCAAACAAACAAACAAAAATTGGGTGATGTTGGACATATGTTCTGTCCTTACTCTTAACCCTGATGAGTTGGGAGTTTACACACACACACACACACACACACACACACACACACACACAAACCATATCCACATTATTTTCTCTAATCCTCATTCTGTCCTAGTTAGAATTTCATTTAATAGCTCATCACTTTCTACAATATTTCATGTATAGGAGTTTCTAAGTTACCAGGTACATCTGTGAATTTACCAGAACTTGGTGCTCTAGTGCTTCCTGTCCCATGGGTGCTGCTGACAGCTGCTTCAGAGGTTGTTCCAGAGGATGCTTTGGGTGTGCCTACCGTGGAAAAATATTAGCTTGAGAAAACACACAGATAATTCTACTTGAGGATGGAACTTGAAATAGACTTGCTTTTTCACATGTGCACTGGCTCTAACTGTCTCATCAGCTTCATAGAAACAGAGCCATGGTTGCTCCCACAGTCACTAGCATGGGGAGCAACTTTTCAACATGAGTGATGTGGACTACTAAATGAGCAATGTGTGTGTCTGAAATAACACACACAATTCAAGTCTCACCTATAAACGCCTTTGATTTACCTTTCTACAATAGTATTCACGTGATGAGCGTGGCACCATAAACCATTTTATTTCTGTACTAATTATTCCTGTTCTTATATCTCTGTACATATTTTAGATTTTCTTTTTTTTTCAGGTTGTAGTTGAGTGAGATGTACATACTTATATGATACTTCTTTTACCAAATTGGAATCTGACATGCTTTCAAGAGGTACAACAAACATTTAGAGTTTATAGCTGATCTTCTGGATACTTGACATAGCATGTACAACAACGGTCGTATTTTTCAGGGAACCTAATGTCTGTGGTGAAATCTTAAGCACTGCGTGAGATCACATCCCCCAGCTGTGTTCTCCCAGTACCTGTTCCTCCAGATGTGCTCTTTCCAGGAGCTACAGTGGTGGCAGCATCTGTTCCTCCTCTTGTTTCTATGGGAAAGAGAACAGAAGTCAATATGCACAGATAGCTACACCAATTGTAAAAGAGATTTTATCATTCCATATATGAACTTAGATTCTACAGTGGCTTCGGTCCTCTATGTATCTCATGGTCAAACCATGTGCCCTCTACCGCCCCTAAAGAGCCCCTGTCTGACCTGCTGGTGTAACAGTGCTGGCAGGTTCGGTGCTTGGTGTTCCAAGTGAGCTTCCTTTGCTTGCTACTGTGGAGGTTTCCACAGGTCCCTCTGTTGAACCTGGCAAGCATGAGCAATGAATTAAACTGTGCTATGACATCTGAAGGGCTTAGCAGATGCAACCAAACTTCCTATCATCTGCATTTTTAGCATCTTTACAGAAGACGTCAATTTTTCTTAGAGGTCTCCATTGATAAGATCTAAAATATGTTTAGAATTAACCTGAGGTACCTGGACTTGTGGTTCCAGTTGCTTGTTCCCTGGGTGTGCTGCCTTCCCCATGAGTGGATATTTGTCTAGTTGTAACTCCTATGTCAATTGATGAGAAAATAACAATTTTAAATGTGTTGGACAAATATACATATTACATCGCCAAAAATCCCCTCTATCAGTGAAATTGTTCCTGATGATTGCAGATAATTCAGTGACCTAATGAAGGTCACCTTACTAATAGATAACACAACCAAGAACCAACAAGTATTACCTCCAGCTTCACTCAAACACATGTGTAAGAGACTAATCTAACATTCCCAAGCGCAATGGACTGACTTTTTTAAAATGCCTTTAAGTGAGAAGAGAGAAGGGAACACTGTCATGCTACAACACAAGTCTACAGACAGCAGACGAACAGCAGCTCCTCTTGTTAGATGAGTGTTTACAAGTGCATGAGCTCTGTGTTGTAGCTAGCATACCATGATCCAGCAGAACACACAGACTGGCTCTTCCGGTTTAGAACACAGAGGCAACACAAAATTACGTGAGTAGTGAAGGAGTGGTGGGTGTGGAATGAGCCTGGGGAACGGCACAAGCACGGTCAAAACACATTGTATCTTATTCTAAAAACATTATAAGCAATTTTTATGAATAAAAATATACACTTCTTGGGGTTAAAGAGATATTAAGGTAGCTTCGAAAACATCCTGCCCTTTTAGAGGACCTGAGTTTGGTACAAAACTCCCATGTAGGGGTTTCTCACAACCATTTCTACATCTAGTTACAAAAGAATCCCACATATCTGGCCTCTGTGGGCAATTCACTAGCAGTCATTCACCCCCCCCATACACACAAAATATTTAAAGAATTAATAAAAGTCCTTAAAATTACTTTCGATAGAGCTGTAATTACAATGACTCTCTCAAGGATTCTCCATTTTTCTCTAGTGGATTGTTTTATCAAGTAGGATCGCATACAATGTCCTCGCCTCATACTCCAAGTCTCATAAGTTGTAAAGACACATCAAATTTCCATGGCCATAAGCACACTCACAGCAGACCACAGCCACATCAAACACCCCAAATCTCTTACTGCTAATGCTTATGGATCAGGGTATATAGCTCTGATCCATAATCATTCTTTGCTATTCTACATAAGTCTATACACAAAAAAATGGACTATGTTATAACACCCTCTTTCTCCAATTTTTCCAGACTCTGTTCAGACAAGTCATGCTTTGTCTAGTGGGTGTTCTATGGATTGGATTAGTGGAGACACTATGGTTCCTAGAACCAAGAAAAGGTTGTCAGTTTTGAGGATCTTTATAATTCTCCTACCACTGATATAAATATTTATACAAATTTTATTAAACCAAAACCCAGTACTGCCCTTCTGTCTTTCCAAAGACCTTCATTCTAATTCAGATTATACCACTTGTACACCTGTACCAACTGACCATGCTTTAGACAGGGCATTGAGGATAGGGACTAACTCATCACCCCAGTGAATCAAATCTCACCAGAACTTGTGGCTCCAGTGCTTGATTCTCCAGGAGTGCTGACACCTGCTGCTCCAGAGGTTGATGCAGATGATGCCCTGGTTGAGCCTGGTACTGATCAGTGGGGAAAAGGTCACACAAGACAATATACAGTTAGATATTTTATTAAAGTGTTAAGATTTCTTCTTCATTAAAACAACGAAAGTATTTGCCTTCAAACCTCACTAGGGGATGATACTCTTGATCTTATTAAATCCTTTAATTCTAACTATGTCTTTTGTCTATTAGAATATTCATCCTTTCAAAATTAGACTTGGGTAGATTGCTTAATATTCATCATCTAATGATCTTGTCTTCCCCCATTCCTGTAACACCATTCACACAATTCCTGCCTGTTTTTCTTCTTCAATTGTGTTTCTATCCTCTACTAATATAAAACCTGACATTTCTGAAGAGAAGGGTGAGGAGTTAAATGTCTTCCTCCCTTTCTCTACATTCCATTCAGTCTCACATAGAGTATTAAAAATACACCAAATATTGTGTGTTTCTTTCTTATATCTCGAGCAATTGGCAGCAAATGGTCAACTGTGAGGCAGTTCCCAGGAAACCTGACCTCTGCTAAAATTATGAACACCATGTTCACAAATTTACTGCCTCAATTTCCCTCTACTGAAGAGCCTCAGTACCTGTTCCTCCCAGTGTGCTTTCCTCAGCAACTCCTGTGGTGGCTGCTCCTGTTCCTCCTCTTGTTGCTGTGGAAAGAAGAATGGGGTCCAATAGGTAGACATGTCTACGAATGAAGTCCTTCAAGGTTTCTTAGACTACAAAATTATCTTTGTGGATCTCCTTGCAAAACCAAGTGCTGAGCCCAGCCCTTGAAGGGGCTGACTGACCTGAAGTTGTAACAGGGCCTGGTGTTCCAGGTGAGCTTCCTCTGCCAGCTCCTGTACTGGTTCCCACAGATCCTCCCGTTGAACCTGGCAAACAAGAGCAGGGGATTCTAATGTGCTGCTGTTGCTGATGCTTCAAAGAGGATTCTGGGAAATGCAATCAAACTCTCAATGGTCTGCATTTCCATGATCACAAGAGCCTTCTTGTTTTCCTGTTTGGACATATTTAAGACACTCCAGTGCATGTTTGAAATTACCTGAGATTCCTAGGGTGGTAGCTGCAGTGCCTTGTGCCCTGGATGTGCTGGACTCTCCTTGAGTAGGCATTGGTGTAGTGGAACCTCCTTCCCCTACTAATGAGAAAATAGCAATTGAAAATGCCCTAGACACAAAAAAATATTCATATTCTTTAGAGCTAATCTAACTTCACTTATTTTCCTAGTACATACTGATGGGATCCTGGGCATATATCAGTTCACTGAACTGGTTAAGAACACATCCACAAGTCAAACGCTGCCATCTAGATCCAGCTGAACTTGTTACACACATGAGCCAATAACTAATTTAACAATGTCAAGCTGTGGTAGATTTACGCCTCAATATTGTGGTTAATATAAATAGAAGAGAGAAATATTTAAGGAAAATGAATAAAAACTTAAACCTTTTTCACCAGAGAAACACCGCCCACTGTATCAGTTGAAGGATTTCCCAAGAATTTGAGCTTGGTTTCAGTACTTAGTACATCACTCCTCTAGGAAGCAGTGTGGGATTACTCCCATCAGAGAATCAAATCTCACATCTACACTTCATCACCACTGGTAGTGCCTGATAAGGAAGTGGCACAAGGGACTGAATTTTTCATAAGGCCCCAGTAAACTGATTCAGACTTTAGGAAATATGGGTTCATGGATATCACCTTAAAATTACAATTTGTTAGAGGACACTGGATTACTTAGTCTCTTAAACATTGTTCCTGTGTTTGATAGTTTGAACAAGAATGGTCCCCAGAGGCCATTACTTAGTCTCTTAAACTTTATGTGGCTTTCCATTTTATGGAACTGTTTTGGAAGGATTAGGAGGTGAGACTGTGGGGCAGATGTGTGACTCTGGTTGGGCTGTGTCGTATCTAAAGTCTGTGCCAGTCCCAGTTTGCTTTTTTCTCTGTTTTCTTCCTACTGATCAGGATGTTAGCTTTCAACTATTGCTACAGCACTATGGCTGCAAGCCTCCCACCATGTTTCTTGCTATGAAGGCCAGAGACCAACTAACACTAATATTGTAAGCAAAGCCCACAGTGAAATGTTTCCTTTTATAAGTTGGTGTTGGTCTTTTATAAGTCTTGGTCTTGGCGTTTCATCACAGCAATAGCAACCCTAACTAAGACCATCTGTGTACTTTCTGTTTTGGAACTGATTATTTTATTAATGAATATTCTCCAAAGTGACTAAGTGATACTTAAGTCAGAACCCTCATATCTTAGATTCCCAAGCACAAGTACATTCTTTCTATCTTTTTATTATTTGGGGTGGGGGCTGTGAGCTTTGACTCATAGTGCACAGAATGGGAGAAGCTTGGGAACATGAGTTCTAATGTTGTTTGGAGACTCATGCATTCACTAATATCTCAGCTCACACACTGTCATCACCTAGCCATTAATGTTGACCAGCTTCCAGGGTATGTGTGTGAGGTTAGCAGGAAATCTCTGAAAGTATCAAGTAAATACATCATTATTTTATCAATCTCTTTTACACTTTTCCCATTGATTTATTATGTCATTCAGAGCCTTCTCTGAATGCTGTGTCACTGGCATTTTCTTTCCCTTTGTTTGTTCCTGTAGTGACAGCTGAAGATTGTAGATTTGTCTTTGACAAGTTGTGGGGAGAAAAATATTAGCAGCTTAAATATCTGCATGAGCACTTTCAACACTCAAGGAAGCAGGAACAGAAAATTAAAACATGATACATCAAAGCACTGGTGAATGATTAAAAACACTACAATCCAATTAAATATAAGGACTACTGAAGCCTGGCATTGTATTTGAAGGGGAAAATATCTCTGTTCACAACTCAGAATGTAACAAATAGTTTTGGTCTCTTTCTCTTCTATGGAACTCCTGGTCTCACACAGGGAACAATGTGACAAATCTCCAGGAAAGCTTTATCATTGATGGAATCTGAACAGCAAGCTCTCAGGTCTCCAGCTTCCTAAGGTCCTCCCCTCCCTCAGTACCTGTGTTTCCAGATGTGCTGCCAGCAGTGGCTCCAGTGGTAGCTGCACCAGGTCCTCTACTTGTGCCTGTGTATCAAACAATGAAGGAAGAAAGCGCCGGTCATTCTGTTGTTCCATCAGGCTGTTAGTTCCTTCAAAGTTGTCCTTCTTCACCTTTCCTTACCCTCGATTTTCCAATTTGAACCTTGGAAACAGTTGGCCTAGATCCCACCTCAACCCTAATTAGGAGCTCTGTTGCGGTTGTTAGGACATCACAGTCAGAGGTTCCCAGGCCTAAGGCTCCTGCTGCATTCACACAATTGTCCCTGCTGTCTTCCCACTCGTGGCCCTGCTATGCTCACACTCATGGTTCTGCTGTGCTCACACTCTGGTCCTGTTTTGCTCACAAGCACGATCTTGAGGTTCTCACCAACTCTCCATTTGCCTCCAACAAACTAGCCAGTAGGGGTTTCAACATATGCTCAACATATGTGGGCAAAATGGCAACCTTCTGTTTTCTTCTTGACTCCAACAGCCCTCCTGTGATACTTTCCCCACTGTGGGCACTGCAGTGCAGGCCCTAGCTCACCTGGCACTTCTGGACTGGTAACTTCAGAGCTGTTTTGCTCGGCTGTGCTTCCTTCTTCACCACGTATGGATGTAGTAGGGCCTGCTGTACCAATCAAAAAGAAAGCGGCATTTACAGTTGCCCCAGACATGATCAACTCTTTGAACATTGTCATAAACATCTGAGACAGAAAACTCTACTAGTCTAAGCCTACAAAGTTTTATCCAAAGCACTGATGTTTCCATCTATGTGGATGAAATGAATTGTTTTGTAAGTTTGTGATCTGTTCTCATGGACACCTTTAACACGGCTGTTATAATATTAATAGGGATATGAGATTAGAAACAATTTTCCATCTTTCGGACTTGTAACAGTACATGAAAAACAATGTGAAGATTCTCAGTGGAGTCCTTGATGTCAACTGTCATCTTGCTGCAGCATCCCCAGGTCCACCGCTGGAGTCCCCGGATGAGCTGCCCCCATACCCGTTACTCCTTATGTGAGCTGCAGCTGCAATGTTGGCTGGACCTGCTCCTCCACTCAGGCCTGGAGCAGTGGAGGAGGAGCAGGAAGATCAACAGTGCTTGATGCACTGACAAAATGCTTCAGAGAGCAGTCTCAGGACATTTCAGTAATTTTATCAATTTTATTGAATTGATAAAAGTAAATTCCTTAATTTTGGTACACTACATAGATTATATCTTTCATCACATTTTTTTAATAAAAGAAATAAGTTGTTAGCCGGGCGGTGGTGGCACATGCCTTTAATCCCAGCACTCGGGAGGCAGAGGCAGGCGGATCTCTGTGAGTTCGAGGCCAGCCTGGTCTACAAGAGCTAATTCCAGGACAGGAACCAAAAGCTACGGAGAAACCCTGTCTTGAAAAATCTAAAAAAAAAAAAAAAAGAAATAGGTTGTTCAAAACACTATTTTGTCATAAGTTCCATAAAAAGAAATTTGTTAATAAAAAATAAGCATAAAATTAAAACCATGCCACTAATTAGATAATCATTTATGATTCATATGATTAGATGAGAAATATGGTGTGGTTGGTCTATAAAAACTTCATTTATCTTAAAAGCAGTAAAAACTATCGGCAGAGTTAACATAGGGTAGTGAATAGCAGCTGACTTCAGGAACTCCATTCTGGCATGGCATTGGTTGGAATATAACAGGGAGGAAGTCGGGAAAGAGTGAAGAAGACAGAAAGGGTGCTCTTGATTTATTTCCATAGCTTAAATACCTTGTGTGTCACTAGATTCTATCAGCTAAGGCAGGTAAACAGGGGTATATGTAATCCTACAAGCTTACACAGGACCCTGCAGCAGACTGTCCAGGAAGCACACACTGGATAACACTTTATCTGGACTGGCCAAGAAGTGGGCTATGTAATGAAAAAGGCAAATTGGATGCAAAGGAAAAAAAAGCCAACTGATCACAAGAAAAATCTTTGGGACCTTGATGTAGTTTGTCTTTGATCAAATTATTTATGCACCAATAATGTTAGTGATATAATATTACTAATAATGGTTAAGTTAGTCAGCAATGTAAGCTAGGGCATACTCTCCTTACTTGGGCTAGATAAGAACTCCTACAGGCTCTCATCATTGGAATCTGTTGCTGCCCATAAGGCTGAAAAGGCAATGTTCTGATCCTATCATTAGCAGCACAAAGAGTTTTATTTTTACTATTTTCTCATCTCATGGTAAATAAATATCATAGCACATATCTGAGTGATGTTAATGTTGACTGACTTGTAAAGAAGCTGTTTCAAAAGTAATTAGACATTCTAATGGGTTTTAACGCCTATTACTGAATTATAAATAGTATTTATGGAAGACTGCCCAAATATCTTATTAGTATGCCATTTTCTCTATTGTATCTCCTCATAGCTCCACTCAGACTAAATTATCACTGAGTGGAAACACAAGACTTCTGTTTCCAGAAGTACGCTATGGGCGTAGTAGTTGTCTCATTTATCTTTTCATGACTTTCCTTGAAGGTTGTGATAGATGTAATTCTGTAGGCTGTTTCTAGTGTTATACTTGGCAATATTCTGAGGAAATGAATGAACCAAGCTTTAAAATAGTCCTGTATGGAACTAGAGTGAGGGGTCCCCAGAAACCATTTCATATTGCTCACGACCACTTGCACCACCAGCTCCTGGGTATCCTGTGCCCTACTTTAGCTTCCTAGGACATAATTATGCAGATACTTGTTTCCCCACATAGACAGGCACATAATTAATTAATAACCAAATTAAATATTAAAAATCAAATAAATGAGCATTATTCTGACGATGTATTACTGGGATCTTATAAGTCTAGTGTGGTACACTTTCAAAAGCAGCTTCAAGGAAGGTTACAATAAAGACATTTTAAATATTTTAGTGGGATAATCACATAAAGCTGAAAACAGAGTTGAAAAACATCTAGAGGGCTCTGTGAAATCAGTTCCTTGGCTGGACTCAACTGTCTTTTCTCTGCATGTAATTTACCTGCTCTGAGTGCAGGATTGTAGAGACTGAGGCTCAGTGTAGGCATAGTCTCTACACTACCATACAGGGAGAAGTTCCCAGAGAATACAAGATAACAACAAAGGGGCCATGTATGTAAAGTCTACAATGTCCTTATTACCAGTAGAACTCACCCTCCAATCACTCTTTCCATGAAAAAAAATGAATAAACAAACCCACTGATTTTTATGCCCAGAAATTTTTAATAAAACTAATAAAAATAAATAAATTAATGAAAGATAAATTTCTACCAGATTTCTTTCAGTTTCATTTTTTTCCAAACTCCATCTCTTTGCACCTTGAATTGGGTCAACTAAGTCCTTGTATTCATGTCCATACATTTCGATCAACCGAAGTTCAAGAAAACGAACAAAGTATGGACAGATCACTCTCCATTTTTCAGACAACCTCAGCCTTTCCAGGAAGCAGCATCAACTCACCTTCAGTGGAGGTCAGCTCACTGGTTGGGGACCTAGTCGTTCCAGCCGATGGTCCAGTTGTTCCTTTCAAAACACACAGTGTTATGATTATGATAAAGTAGTAGGTCAAGGTGCTCTCTCTCTACTGGTGAGTATCTTATACATTTCGGCTTCAGTCGTCCCAAATCATGAGCATAATATCACGTATGAGTCCTTGAATCCTTTGCTGGACTGTTTTTTTTTTTTCATTTTCATCGAAATAAGTTGAACTTTCAAATTCATCTGTTTGATCCCAGGGACAAGCTATTGGTCAGAAACAACTGGGTGCCTCAGATTTGTTCCCATCTAGGCCCCTTTTCTGGGCTCCACAATTAAAGGGACTGTGAGGGACAGAATTCTGAACGTTTCTCGTTGGTGCAGAGAAAGAGAAAGCCATGGCCTCCAGACTCAGAGTCCCTAAACTCAGGACATGACCCTTCAGCACACACATGAACAGTAATGTTGGCATAAGGTGAAACCAACAGCACCTAATGCAGTTCTCCTTCTGCTACTGGCTGACATGTAGAGCAGGAACTGGGCTTCCTGTCTCTGAAATAGACATGTCCTTCCTAGAATCCATGGATATGAGTAAAAACATAATCAGCCATTGGTTTCATCTCTTTAGACTCAGCCTTCTCTCTTTCACTCACCTGATTTGCTGTTGGCAGAGGTTGTGGCCAGGCTTGAGGAGACTCCAGGGGTGGTAGTGTGGCCTGAAGACACAGCTGTGCTCCCTAGAGTCAGGAAAAGATGAAGAGTACTCATGTTATTGACGACATTACTAGGTTTGTTCGTGGATTTTTAGGATAAGGGACAAAATGGCAGCTCTGCACACCCCTCCCAAGTCACTTATTCAACTATTCTTTCAATTCGAATACAGGACATCATTTGAGCATCAGGGATATGAGGGTCTGATAAGGAAGTAGTGTAGTCTATTGGATCTTACCAGAACGTGGGTTGGCTGTACTCTCCGCGAGAGGAGTGCTGTCACCTGCTGTACCAGTGGTTGTTCCAGACGATCCTTTGGATGTGCCTGATATTTTGTGGTTAAGATGAGAGCCATAAGTCTATTATTTCATTGTCTAAATATACCACATTTTCATTGTCTATTCATCTCTTGATGGATATCCAGGCTGTCTCCATTACCTGGCTAATATGAATAGAGGCACAATGGGCCCGGATGAGCAAGTATCTCTGTAGTAGGATGTGAGCCCTTTGGATACAAGTCCAGGAGTAAAGCTAGATCATGTGGTAAGTCTAGTTTAAGATTTGTTCAACTATGTTCATAGCAGTATTATTTGTAATAGCCAGAACCTGGAAACAACCTAGATGCCCTTCAAAGGAAGAATGGATGAAGAAAGTGTGGAATATATACACATTAGAGTACTATGCTGCGGTAAAAAACAATGACTTCTCGAATTCTGCATGCAAATGGATGGAAATAGAAAACACTATCCTGAGTGAGGTAACCCAGACCCAAAAAGATGAACATGGGATGTACTCACTCATAACTGGTTTCTAGCCATAAATAAAGATCACAGAGGGTATACCTGGTGAACCTAAAGAAGCTAAATAAGAGGGTGAACCCAAGGAAAAACATATAATTATCCTCTTGGCTATGGGAAGTAGACAAAATGCCGGGGAGAAAATTGGGATCTTGGGGGTGGGGTGGGATGGGGATAAGGGGGGATGGGGAGAGAAAAATGAGAAGGGGAGGATTGGGGGAAATTGGGAAAACAGGATGATTGGGATAAAGGAAGGTTGGATAGGGGAGCACGGAGGCACAATTCCTAGTTAAGCGAGCTCCCTTAGGGTGGGCAAGAGACTTGAACCTAGAATGGCTCCCAGGGGCCCAAGGCGATGTCCCCAGTTAGTTTCTTAGGCAGCTGAGGATAGGGAACCTGAAATGACCCTATCCTATAGCCATACTGATGAATATCTTGTATATCACCATGGAACCTTCATCTGGTGATGGATGGAGATAGAGACAGAGACCCACACTGGAGCACTGGACTGAGCTCCCAAGGTCCCAACAGCGGAGCGGAAGGAGGGAGAACATGAGCAAGGATGCCAGGACCACGAGGGGTGCACCCACCCACTGAGACAGTGGGGCTGATCTAGTGGGAGCTCACCAAGGCCAGCTGGACTGTGACTGAAAAAGCATGGGATAAAACCGGACTCTCTGATCTTGGCAAACAACGAAGGCAGATGAGAAGCCAAGGACAATGGCACTGGGTTTTGATCCTACTTCATGTTCTGGCTTTGTGGAAGCCTAGCCAGTATGGATGTTCACCTTCCTAGACCAGGATGGAGGGGGGAGGACCTTGGACTTTCCATAGGGCAGGGAACCCTGACTGCTCTTTGGACTGGAGAGGAAGGGGGAGAGGAGTGGGGGGAGGGGGAGAGGAGTGGGGGGAGGGGGAGAAGGGTGGGAGGAGGGGGAGGGAAATGGGAGGCTGGGAGGAGGTGGAAACTTTTTTCTACTTTTCTCAATAAAAAAAAGCTAGATCATGTGGTAAGTCTAGTTTAAGATTTTTGTATAACCTCCATGTTGATTTACATAGTGATTACGCCATCTCTCTGTCTGTCCTATCTTTGTATCTATGCCAACAACTGTCATTTTTAATATCATAGCTATTCTGATCGGAGTTAGATGAAAATCTCAAAGTTGTTTTAATTTGCATTTCCTATAAGGGTCTTGAATAAATTTAAAAATATCTTTCAAGCTTTTGCATTGTATATTTTGAAAACTCTCTGTTTAATTGGGTTGTTTGTTTCTCGATGTTTAGGTTTGTGAATTCTGATTTTAGTCTCATTCTTTACCAATTCTCTGTCAGATATACAGCTGGTAGATATTCAAACCTAAGAAATATCTTATGATTGTGAACAGAAATATACAACATTGTTCACTCTCAAAAGTAAATGTATCAAAATCAATGTCATCTTAACTTTTATATATTGATTTTATTATATAGGTGTATATACACATATATGTGTGTGTGTATGAATATATGCAAACATATCCTGCATGCTAATTCCATGAAAATAATACTCATTGAATAAAAAAAATATCAAGTTGCCTACCAATGGGTGAATGGATACTGAAAATCTGATATATATATATGTGTGTGTGTGTGTGTAAAAATATATAAATATATATAAAATACTGCTCAGCTTTCATGAAAAATGAAGTGAAAAACTTTAAGAACAGATAAAATGAGAACATATATTAAACTAGGTCACACAATCTCATAAAGCAAAAAACTGCATAGTTCTCTCTGATAATTGGGATCTGGCCAATAAAATATGAAGGCACAAATATAAACAAATGTTCATGTGGGTAGAGTATGACATGAAGGAACGAGAACAGGAAATTTGTAAGGTAAGAGGATGAGGAAGGACAGAATGCAGGTCATGAAGGTTTTAAGAAACAGGATATAAAACAAACTGTTTTGCTAGTTATAACTCTTGCACAGATTTTTGTTTTAGGTGGTAGATAAGTGGATAAATTATATTTGATACTATAACACTTACTGTGAAGCACTATAACTTCCTCTGGAATGCCTGTCCAACTGTACAGAAATTCACTGAGTTGTATAGACTTTGGATCAGGTTACTTTAGTGTCTTGACATTTTATTTGCAAAAGGTTTTAATAATAACATTTTTATGACTTAGAAAGACAGGACACAGTAGATGAGACAAAAGCTAATGTTGGAGGATGGTCATAGTGAGCACTTCTGCAGGTATGACTGCTTGTACTCTTGTACCTTATATTCTGACTTCGTTATTGTTAATTTCTCCTAAGAGAAACTCTTTCTTTTTGAGGACAGACTTTACTCTCAAACTATGAGCACAATAAACTCTGTCTACCCTTTTGATCAGAAATGTATTCAGGGAAAGAAAGGTGACTAATAGTATGTGACATCCGTGACAGTGATCAGCTTCCGCACAGAACCTCCCCTCTCCCCCACGTTACAGGAAATGATCCCTTAGCTGCTACCGGGGTGAGCCGTGCTCAGATCGCTCAGTACCTGTTACTCCAGATGTGTTTTCACCAGTAGCTCTAGTGCTGGCTGCCTGGGTGGCTCTACTTGTGCCTATGGGAAAGAGAATGACGCTTAAGGTCACAGTGATGACTCCAAGTCTCGCAAGGCAGTAAGTTCTACAGTGTGGCCCTCGGTCACCTTCCTTTCAATTCATTACTACACACATCTCTGGGCAACACCTGTGTTAGACCTTGCCAGAGTCCCCCAAAAAGTTCCTGTCTTGCCTGGAGAGTTTCCAGTGGTGAATCCTGTGTCAGGAACCTCAGGTGTGGTCTCCCTATTTGCTCCTTTGGTAACACCCACAGACTGTCCTGTTGTGCCTAAAAAGCAAATGAACCATGCTGGAAACATGTGCTAGTTCTCAGTAGGGGACACAGAGAGTTGAAGACCAAACTTCACAATGTGGACGTGTCTATCTTTTCCCCAACAGTCAGCTTCTTTCACCTCTCCCAACTGAGTTGCCACTCAGGAAGTGGCTGCTCTGACTGACCTGAGTTTCCTTGGCTGGTAGCACCGCTGCCCGGTTCCCTGGATGTGCTGCCTCCCCTGGCGCTTGTTGTGGGTTCAGCGGGGACTACAGTTCCTAAGAAACAGACAGCATATTTATTTTTCTTAGGAATAATGACTCAAAATAAAGTCTGGCTGGGGAAATCTTATCTCATCCAGTTGGATATGTACCCATGAGTTGTTATGTTGTCCCTGTAGCTCAGAGGACACACTGGACCTGCCTCAACCTCTCCAGCTCCAGAGTCTAACCTCTCATTTGCACCCAGTGATCTCTGGCAAAGCAATAATTTTACAAATTTTCGAAGTGTAGCAGACAAATGCTTTCTAAAACACCAGAGCCTTCTCTCTCCCTGAGGAAAACCCCCGGTGTCAAGACACTTGATACAGATCATAAAGAAAAAAAAAACCCACAAACAAACAAAAAAAAACCCAGCCTACAATTCACAATCCCAGAAAACCAGAATAAACAACAATGAGGACCCTAAGAGGGACATACATGGATCTAATCTACATAGGAAGTAGAAAAATACAAGATCTCTTGAGTAAATTGGGAGCATGGGGATCGTGGGAGAGGGCTAAAGAGGAGAGGAGAGGAAGGGAGAGAAGCAGAGAAAAATGTAGAGCTCAATATAATCAATTTTAAAAATCCAAATAACAGATCAAATACACTGTAAGTACAAAACTGGGGATGAGACATCTGATGCATTTCTCCACCTCTCTTAAGTCTGTCTGTCCTTCTACTGGGAAGATAGAACATCACCACAGTGTTGTATCATGAGAAGGAGTACATCCAGTAACTCCCCTGTTCAATCATGTCTACTCTTTGAAGGTAGCATAGTGCTACCAACAGCCTTTGCTTACTTATACCGTGAGTAAAAAGTCTTTTCAAATGATGTTGTTCCCCATTTTTCTTTAGTCCTCATATGTCCTTCTAAATTTTGTGCTTTGATTTAAAATGAGCTGGGCCATGATAAGGTAATCTACTTCGTCAAAACCCATGACTTTCTCACATCAGCCCGTACTCCCTTGACTTATCTGAAGGCTGGGGCAGTTTACTGCTTGGGGTTCTAGATGTTTCCCCAACTGAAGGTGCAGTGGTCTCTTTCAAAGCAAACAATTGACTATCAGGATCTTTGCTACAGAGGTATAGATCAGGATTCCAATGCCTTAATTATCTTTCTTTTATGCCTTCGTTCTCCTCAGTTTCCATCTTTTCACCAAGCTATCACAAATACTTCCATGACCTAGATTATCGTTCAGAGAACTCACTGACTTGTTGAATACAAGGGAACTTGTACGTATCAACTGAATTGACACTGGAGTCCTATGTCATAACTCAGCATGTTCCTCAGAACCTACAGCAAGGCGTTATGAGATGTTTCTCCCAAGAGTCCTATTTTTATTTTATTTCTTAAAACTTGTCATTCCTAAAATTCCACTTAAATAAATGGAGGTAGACTGAGCTATCCATTTGACACCTGAGAATTCACAGCCTCCTCTCTTTCACTTACCTGCCTTGCTGCTGGCTGAAGCTGGAGATGAACTGGAGGCTTGAGAAAAGGTAGTTTGTCCTGGGGATGTCACTGGGCTCCCTATAATAGGAAAACAGGATGTTGGAGGTTCATACGATTCCAGATATCCTTATTAATATTTATGGGCTTGCAGGATAAGACATGAGAAGACACATGCTTGTGCCACATCCAGGGCCATGAATTTTACTCACAAATACAAGTCACATTTCCAGATCATCACCCGAGGAAGCATGGGAATGGATGAGCTGCTGAGACATCTCCAAGACTAAAGGGTCTCACCTGAACTCGGGGCTGCAGAAGTTGCAGGTAGAGGGGTGCTGCTCCCTGCCCCTCCTGAGGTGGCTCCAGAAGATGCACTGTGTGTGCCTGGTTTTTATTGTGATTACAAAAGAATAACAAGATAATTGAAAGGGATATTTTTCTTTAAGAATAAAAATTAAAATAGTCAATTTTTCTTTTTATGAAGTAAAACTATGGACCCTTAAAATTTTACGACAACTTCTTTCTCAAGGGAAACCAGTTTATTTGACACCATACTGTCTTCTGAAAGGAAACCAAGCAATTTGGATGTTGGATACCTATATGATTCCAGATATAATTAGGTATAGGAATTGACTTGAAAGCTAAAACTTGAAAAGACACATTCTTACAGCACTTTCTGTGCCTTGAATTTAAATCACACCTACAGGCCATATTTCTAGACCCTCACGCAAGGCAGCATGGAAATCGAAAAGCTGCTGAAGCTTCACCGAAGACAAAGAAGTCTTCTTACCTGTCACTGGGGCTCCAGTACTTGCAGGTAGAGGGCTGCTGCTTCCCGTCCCTCCTGAAGTAGTTCCAGAAGATGCCCCGAGTGTGCCTGATTTCATCATAGTTAAAAAAGAAGAGTAAGAAGATTGAAACAGAAGTTTATTATTAAGAATAAGAAATGAAATGGTCTTTCTTTTCCTCTAACTAATTAAAAGTGTCACCTCTCATAAAGTTCAATGACAAACTCTTTCTCAAGGAAAATCCATTAATTGGACAGCCTACTGATTGAGGTAAATGTTCATTAATTATATAACAAAATAATTATAGAGATAAGTCTAATTCCTTACGTAGGAAGGGTGGCTATTTTAGAACTGACTTAAGACCGTATAAGGCTCTTTGCTTACCAGACGGCCCTCCACCAAACATTTTGGCTCATATGTTTCATGACTATTAATGTTTCCTTTAACATTGTGAAGATGCATGAGATCATAGAGTTCCCTATTATTTATTTAATAAATAATATGTGGTTGAAATGATGCTAGAAACAAAATAAATACTTGACATTATACATCTAATCTTCTAAAATCTTGGTGTTGGGTGGTTTATCATTTGGAACACAATTCTGGGCATATTTGATGAGGATATTAACACAGATGGAAACGTCAATGTATAGGAATATGATGTCGGATGAGTTGCACTCCTAGCCTGGATGTGAGAGGGAAAGGGAGGAAGCATGAGAGGACCAGTCTTCTTCACTCTCCTTCCTCAGTGTGGACACAGTGTGGACAGCTTCCTCATGACCCTACAATTCCATCTGAACCATTCTCACTTCTATGATCTCCTTGTCATGTAAAAATTACCTCAAATTGTGAGCAAAATAAACCCATGTAACATGATTATTAGCTCTGGTCATGATTTGGTTCTCAGAAAGAAAAGTAACTGTAGTACATGACATCTATGACAATGGTCAACTCCCAGTTGGATGTTTATTGCCTTCCATGCTGCATGCAAAGTTCTCTTATCTGTTGCCTGGGTGCCCCTGCTGAGCACACTCAGTACCTGTCATTGCAGATGTGTTTTCACCAGGAGCTCCAGTGCTGGCTGCAGGTGAACTTCCACTTGTTCCTAAGGGCATAAGAATGACGCTTAATGTCAAAGACAATTATATCCACAGCCTCTCAAGGCATTTCAAAGTTACATTTCTGCCATTAAGTTCTACAGTGTGGTGCTTGGTCAGCTTTCCTTGAACTCATGACTACAAACAGTTCTGGACAATACTAGCATTAGTCCCCTCCACAGTCCCCATGGAGTCCTTGTCTTGCCTGCTGTGCTTCCAGTGGTGACGCCTGTGCCTGAGACTGTAGGTGTGGTCTTCTCACCTGTTCCTGTTGTTTCTGTAAAGCAAAGAACAGACCCAAAAATGTACTTATCTTAGAAATAACAACATTTCACAAAAAATTCTTGCTAGGGAAATACTATCTAGCCCAGTTGTTGGATATGTTTCCATGACTTTTTAAGTCACCTCTTGAGCTTACTACAGTCCTAGGACCCATCTTCCAACTTGGCAACCCCTCATAGACTTGTATTATTTGTGCCATTCTTGCATTCCAGTATAAATAAATGCTCAGAGACTTTATCCCCATTTGACATATTGTGACTCACAGCTTTTACTATTCTTGTTATTCCTACATTCCCCATTTATACGACACCTGAGAACTCTATTTTGCTCACCTTGTTTGCTGCTGGCAGAGGCTGGGGATATACTGGAGGCCTGAGGGAAGGTAGTTTGTCCTGGGGATGTCACTGTGCTCCCTATAATAGGAAAATATAGATGTTGGAGATTCATATGATTCGAGATATCTTATTACTATGAATGGGCTTTCAGGATAAGACATGAGAAGACACATGCTTGTGCCACATCCAGGGTCATGAATTTTACTCAGAAATACAAGTCACATTTCCAAATCATCACCTGAGGAATCATGGGAATGGATGAGCTATTTAGACATCTCAAAGATAAGGATCTCACCTGAACTTTGGGCTCCAGTACTTGCAGGAAGAGCAGTGCTGCTCCCTGTGCCCCCCGAGGTGGCTCCAGAAGATGCATTAGGTGTGCCTGGTTTTTATTGTGGTTAAAAAAGAATAACAAGAAAATTGAAAGGGAGATCAGGCACCCCTCTGTTCCCAGGAGAGGTAAATTGCTTCACCACTCGAGAGGAGGGTCTCTCCTTATCTCAGTCCCTTCTCCTTTAGATCTGACACCATGGTTGACTCTGACTGATGCTCTCCACGTAATAACTACCTGCCTTTATATAAGAGAAAGAGGGATCTGTTGGGTGCCGTTTCCCCCTAAAAATCATTACAGGAACCATCACCCTGGGGAGCCTGCAGGGAACCCCACACCCATAATTGTGCTAAGAATAGTTCTATCGCCCCACACCCAATTAAAGCTGTTAATGGAAAAAAATAAATAAATAAATAAAATTATGTATGTTTAATGACCGATACAATAAAGGACACATTGGTTCTGTGAGAAAAAAAAGAATAAAAATTAAAATAGTCTATTTTCATCTCTTTAAATGACTACTTCTTTCTCTTGGGAAAGCAGTTTATTTGATACCATACTGCTTTTCAAAAGAAACCAAATAATTTGGATGTTGGAGACCTGTATGATTCCAAATATCATTAGGTATAGGAATGGACTTGAATGATAAAACTTGAGAAGACAAATATTTATAGCACTCTCTGTGCCTTGATTCACACCTACAGGCCACATTTTTCGATCTTCACCCACAGCAGCATGGGAATCGGAGAGCTGCTGAAGCTTCACCAAAGACAAAGAAGCCTTACCTGTAGTTGGGGCTCCAGTACTTGCAGGTAGAGGGGTGCTGCTCCTGGCTTCTCCTGAGGTGGTTCCAGAAGATTTCCCAAGTGTGCCTATGTTTCACCGTGGAAAAAAAAGAGTGAGAAGATTGAAAGGGAGTTTTTCTTATGAGTAAGAATTGAAATGGTCTTTTTTTTTTGTCCAAACAAATGAAAGTGTCTGTGGTTATGATGTTCAATGGCATTTATTTCTGACGCAAAATCAATTAATTTAACAAACTATGGATTGATATAAATATTCATTAACTAGAAAACCCAATAATTATGGAGGTAAGTGAAATTCCTCATGGAGAAATGTTTGTTGTTTTAGAACTTCTTAAGACCCTGTGAGAACCTTTAACCACGTTACCTTTGGGCTTCCATATCACTAGACTGCTAATTTCATTCAAAAGCAGGAAGATGCATGAGAACATGGTATCCCCTTATTTTTAGCAACTATGGAGTGTCTAAAATAATACTACATCAAATAACAAATTATTGAGTATACATGTCCAACATTTTTTCCAGAAAAATACTACCCAGTCCATGACTAAGCTCCCATGACTTTTTCAGTATCCCCTTAAGCTTACAGCATGCCTACGACCCAACTTTCACCTCTGCAACCCAGAGTCTATCCACTCATTTGCTTTCAATGATCTCTGGCAAAAAAGTAATTTGGAAAATTTCCAAAGTGTGTTTGATAAATACTTTCTGAAACACCAGACTTTTCTCTGTCCCTTAAGACAAAACTCAGAGTCAAGACATTCCTGCAGAGAATGATAACTCTAGAAATGCTACTGGGTTGAGCTTTACTCTGTCTGCTCTCTAATGTCTGTCTATCCTTCTACTTGGAAGTTGAAACATCATCCCGATGTCGTATCATGATAAGTACCGAGTCCAGTGATTATATGTACAATCATGTCTACTTTTTGAACCTAGTGTCATGCTATCAAAAGCCTTGGCTTACTGCCTCAGGGAGGGGAAAGCTTCGTAACATGACATTGCTGTTCTTTCTTTTTTGGTTCTCATTGTTTATCTAGATTTCGTACTTTCCTTTCAAACAAGCAGGGTAATAAGAAATTAACCCTTCTTTTCAAATTGTTACTTCTTCCCATCAGCCTGTACTTGTTTGATGGCTGGGTCAATTCATGGCTTCAGGCTTTAGGTATTTCCCACCTCTTGGAGCAATAGTCACTTTCAAAGTGAACAATAATTAACTATCAGGATGCTTGATATAGCCATAGATATATCATCAAAATGGCAATGCTTTCTATCATTATTCTTAAATTCCTGTCTACTCCTTGTTTTCCTCTTTTCAACAAGAAGTCATCAAATCTTCATGATCCAGATGATCCTCCAGAGCTCTCACTGACTTGTTGAATATGACAGAAATAGTAATACTGACTTGTCTCACAGTAAGACGCGGAAGTTGTATGTCAGAGCTCAGCATCCTCTCCAGAGACCACAAAAAAGCTTTTATGAGATGCATCTCTCAAGACGCCTGTTTTAATTTTATTTCTTTAAAATATCTCTCTGAGTCTTCAATTGAGTCAAAAACAAGGTCTCCATATACTTTTATTAATAAATCTATCTCAGCTGCAGGTCATTACATTTTACATTTTTTTTCTTCGAGACAGGGTTTCTCTGCTTAACAACCCTAGCTATCCTGGCACTAGCTCTATATACCATGCTGGACTTGAACTCACAGAGATATGCCTTCCTTAATCTCCAAAGTTCTATGATTAAAGCTATGAACCAGCACCTCCTGGCTTAGTTTTTTTTTAAATGAAGAAGGCATGCACAAACCACCCTCCGCTTTTGCCACATCCCCAAACTCTCCAGAACACAGCCTAAACTCACCTGTATTGACTTCAGACGAGGTCAGCTCACTGCTTGGAAGTCTCGTTGTTCCAGTTGATGATCCAGTTGTTACTACCAAAACAATGCATCGTGACTATGAAACAGCAGTAGACCACACTGCTCTCTGATGGCTAGTGTCTTCATTTGTATATAGCTCATATTGCTCCTTCAATCTTTGTAGAATTCATATGATATGAAGGAATATTTCCTAGGCTTATTTGATTCTGCATGGAAATATGATTGTCTTCCTCCATAAACATCTATTTTATTCCAGTACTCAGATGCTTATTGAAACCAACTGGGTCTTTCAAATATATTTCTGCCTGGTTACTTCATGTAAAAAAACAGAGTTGATAACCATGATAAAAAAATTCAGAATTTTTCTACTTGATACTAATTTAGAGTCAGGATAGGAAGCTTTAGCCTCCATGACTCAGTGTCATTAAGCTTCAAGGAAGGAATTTGGGCCATCATTGCCCCACAGTGCACATGAGCAACCTAACTAAGGGATAAGATAAGAGAAAAATTAAGTAATGCAATCCTCTCTGATGCTAGCTTGCTTTCCCTAAATATACAGGGAAGTCCTGCATTCCCTTTTGAATAAATAGAGATACCACAAGCCACTCCTATGACACCAGAGGACTTATAGACTTGTAATATACATGCCATTCTTACGTTCCAATTTAAATAAATGCTCAGAGACTTAGTCCCCATTTGACATGTGACGACTTACAGCCTTTTAATATACTTGTTATTCCTACATTCCCATATAAATAAATGGGGATAGACTCTGCCCTCCATTTGACACCTTGGAACTCTAATTTACTCACCTTGTTTGCTGCTTGCAGAGGCCGGGGATAGACTGGAGGCTTGACTGAAGGTAGTGTGTCCTGGGGATGTCACTGTGCTCCCTACAATAGGAAAACATGAAAGTTGGAGGTTTGTATCATTCCAGACATCCTTATTAATATGAATGGGCTTGCAGGATAAGACCTGAGAAGACATACTTCTACTACATCCAGTGTCATGAATTTTACTCACACACATAAGTCAAATTTCCAGATCATCACTTGAGTGATCATGGACAGATGAGCTGCTGAGCTATCTGCAAAGGTTAGAGACTTACCTGAACCTGGGGCTCCAGTACTTGTAGGTAGAGGGGTGCTACTCCCCGCCCCTCCTGAAGTGGCTCCAGAAGATTTCACAGGTGTGCCTATTTTTCACCACAGGGGGAAAAAAAGAGTGGTGAGTAGATTGAAGTGGAGTTTTCTTAAGAATAAGATTTGAAATGATCTTTCTTTTTGTATAATCAAATGAAAATGTCTATATTTATGATGTTCAATGATATTTCTTTGAAACAAAATCCATTAATATGACAAACTACCCATTGGATTAAATATTACTTAATTAGAAAACAATAAGTAAAAAGTTATTTGGAATCCCACATGGAAGAAATATTCATTATTTTAGAACTGATTTAAGACCCTGTTAAAATCTTCAGCCACCTTAATATTGTCCACCTTGCCTTTAGTCTCTCACATCACTGGACTGCTAATTTCATCCAAAAGCATGAAGATGCATGAGAACATGGTATCTCCCTATTTGTAGCAACTGTGGAGTATTTGTCACAATACAAGACCCAAAATGAATACTTGACTATACACATGTAATTTTTGGATACTTGTTGTATGACTATTTATCATTTGGAACATAATTGAGGGCATATCTGCTGAGGATATTAACATTGAGGGAAAGGTCAATGAATAGGAACGTGAGGACGGATGAGTTGCTCTCCTAGACTGGATGTGAGAGGGAAAGGGAAGAAGCATGAGAGGACCAGTCTTCATCACTCTCCTTCCTCAGTGTGAACACAGTGTGGACAGCCTCCTCATGACTTTACATTTTCATTTGGATTATTCTCATGTCTATGGTTTCCCTGTCATGAGGAAAGTACCTCAAATTGTGAGCAAAATAAACCCATCTAATAGGATTGGCTTTGGTCATGATCTGGTTCTCAGAAAGAAAAGCAACTGTAGTACAAGGCATCTGTGACAACAGTCAATTCTACCATGGATCTTCACTACCTTACATGGTTGCATGCAAAGTTCTCTTATCTGTTGCCTGGGTGCCCCCTGCCGAGCACACTCAGTACCTGTCATTGCAGATGTGTTTTCACCAGGAGCTCCAGTGCTGGCTGCAGGTGAACTTCCACTTGTTCCTAAGGGCATAAGAACGACGCTTAATGTCAAAGACAATTATACCCACAGCCTCTCAAGGCATTTCAGAGTTACATTTCTGCCATTAAGTTCTACTTTGTGGTGCTTGGTCAGCTCTCCTTGAACTCATGACCACAAACACTTCTGGACAATACTAGTATTAGGGCCCACCAAAGTCCCCATGGAGTCCTTGTCTTGCCTGCTGTGCTTCCAGTGGTGACGCCTGTGCCTGAGACTGTAGGTGTGGCCTCGTTGCCTGCTCCTGTTGTTTCTGTAAAGCAAAGAACACATGCTGGAAATAACAACATTTCACACACAAAAAAAATCTTGCCAGGGAAATACTATCTAGCTCAGTTGTTGGATATGTTCCCATTAGTTTTTAAGCCACCCCTTCAGCTTACAACAGACCTAGGACCTAACTTCCACCTCTGCAACCCCAGAATATAATGAGTCATTTACTCTCAATGATCTCTGGCAAAAGGGTAAAATTGGGAAAACCTGAGACCTCATAGCCTCCTCCATTTTATTTACCTGGTTTACTACTGGTAGTAGCTGAGGATAGAGTGGAGGCTTGAAGAATGCTTGTGTGGCCAGAGGTTGTCACTGTATTCCCTAGGATAAGAAAATATGCATGGTGGAGACTGATATGATTCTAGATATCCTTACTTAGATGAATGGACTCGCAGAATAAAAGATGAGAAGTCACATTCTTGTAACACTTTCTGTGAATTTTACTCACACATATAGGTCATATTTCCAGACCATTACCTGAGGCAGCCTGGGAATGGATGAGGTGTTGAGGCTTCACCAAAAGAACGTAGCCTTACCTGTATCTGGGGCTCCAGTACTTGCAGGTAGAGGGGTGCTGCTCCCTGCTTCTCCTGAGGTGGCTCCAGAAGATTTCCCGGGTGTGCCTATTTTTTTTTTTTTGCCATGGATAAAAAGAATACTGAGACGACTGAATGGGAATTTTTCCTACAAGTAATAATTGAAATGGACTTTTTTGTCTAAACAAATGAAAGTGTCTATGCTTATGAGGTTCAATGACATTTATTTCTCAAGAAAATCCAGTAATTGGACAACCTACTGATTGGGATAAATATTCATTAATGAGAAAACACAATTATTATGGAGGTAATAAAATCCCTCATAGAGGAATGTTAATTATTTTAGAACTGACTTAAGACCCTGTTAGAACCTTTAGCCACCAGAATATTTCCACCTTACCATTAAGCTCCCACATCCATTAGACTGCTAATTTCATCCAAAAGCATGAAGATGCATGAAAACATGTTATCTCCCTAATTTTAGCAACGGTGGAGTACTTATCATAATACTAGACCCAAAACAAATACTTGACTACACACATGCAACTTTTTGGATACTTGTTGTGAGACTATTTATCATTTGGAACACAATTCTGGGCATATCTCCTGAGGATATTAACATAGAGGGAAAGGTCAATGCATAGGAACATGATGATGGATGAGTTGCACTCCTAGAGTGAATGTTAGAGGGAGAGGGAGGAAGCATGAGAGGACCAGTCTTCACCCTCCTTCCTTAGTGTGGACACAGTGTGGACAGCTTCCTCATGACCCTACATTTTCATCTGGACCACTCTCATGTCTATGGTTTCCCTGTCATATAAAAATTACCTCAAATTGTGAGCAAAATAAAATCCTTCTAAGATGATTATCTTTGGTCATGATTTGGTTCTCAGAAAGAATAGTAACTGAACTCCCCATGGATCTACACTGCCTTACAAGCTGCATGCAAAGTTCTCTTATCTGTTGCCTGGGTGCCCCCTGCCGACTTCACTCTGTACCTGTCATTGCAGATGTGTTTTCACCAGGAGCTCCAGTGCTGGCTGCATGAGAACTTCCACTTGTTCCTAAGGGCATAAGAACAATGCTTAATGTCAAAGACAATTATATCCACAGCCTCTCAAGGCATTTCAAAGTTACATTTCTGCCATTAAGTTCTACAGTGTGGTGCTTGGTCAGCTTTCCTTGAACTCATGACCACAAACAGTTCTGGACAAAACTAGCATTAGTCCCCTCCACAGTCCCCATGGAGTCTTTGTCTTGCCTGCTGGGCTTCCAGTGGTGATGCCTGTGCCTGAGGCAGTAGATGTGGCCTCCTTGTCTGCTCCTGTTGTTTCTATGAAGCAAAGAACAGAACCAGAAAAAAATGTATTTGCCTTAGAAATAACAATATCTCACAAAAAAATGCCCCGGAAATACTATCCAGCTGAGTTGTAGGATTTGTTCCCTTGACTTTTAAGCCACCACTTGAGCTTACAATAGGCCTAGGACCCAATTCCACCTAGGCAACCCTTCATAGACTTTTAATACACATGCCGTTCTTACATTCCAGTATAACTAAATGCCTAGAGGTCTAGTTCCCATTTGGCATAAGGTGACTGAAAGCCTTCTACTTGTCATACCTACATTCCCAATTAAATAAATATGGAGATAGACTCTGCCCTCCATTTGACACCTGAGAACTCTCTTTGATTTACCTTGTTTGTTGCTGGTAGAGGCTGGGGATAGACTGGAGGCCTGAGGGAAGGTAGTTTGTCCTGGGGATGTTACTGTGCTCCCTATAACAAGAAAACATGGATCTTGGAGGTTCATATGATTCCAAACATCCTTATTAATATGAATAGACTTGCAGGATAAGACATGAGAAGACATACTTCTACTACATCAAGCACCATCAATTTTACTCACATATACATCTCAAATTTCCAGACTGTCACCTAAGGGATTATGAGAATGGATGAGCTGCTGAGACTCTGTAAAGGCTAAAGGGCCTCACCTGAACCTGGGGCTCCAGTACTTGCAGGTAGAGAGGTGCTGCTCACTGCCCTTCCTGATGTGGCTCCAAAAGATGTACTGGGTGTGCCTAATTTTTATTGTGGTTAAACAAGAAGAACAAGGATATTGAAAGGGGTAAGTTCCTAAAGACTAAGAATTGAAATGGTCTGTTTTTCCTCTTATGAAATTGAAGTATCTACTCTTACAAATTTCTACACTACCTTTCTCAACGAAATCAGATAATTTGACAATGACCTCGTTTGCTTAAATATTCATTAATTAGAAACTTCAGTAATCGCAGAAGGAAGTCAATTCCTCATGCATGCCGTACTGTCTGTGATTTTAGAGCTGACCTAAGACACTGTGAGCATCTTTCCCACCTGCCTGCTCCATCAAATGTTTCCACACATATGTGTCACGGCTGTCAGTGCTTTTAAGAAAAGTATGAAGGTGCATGTGGTCATGGAGTCCTCCTATTATTTACCAAAAATTTTATGCTTGAAATGATACTAGACACAAATTAAATACTTGACAATATACAGCCAATCTTCTGGAAACTAGGTATGAGACTCGTAACCATTCAGAACACGTTTCTGGGCATATCTCTGAGGATATTTATAACATAGAAGGATAGTCCACTGTATATGTAGGTGGCAACCAATGCATTGTACTCGCTCCATGTGTTCTTGTCTTGTTTATATGGGAATAGGAATGCCATTTATGGTCACAGGTAACAATGGCCTTCAGAAGCCTCCCAAAGCATTTCAGAATTAATCTTATGTCATTAAGTTTTACACCATGGTCCTTCATCACCTTTCCTTGAACTAATGATGACAAGCAGTTCTGGACAACCCTAGTATGAGCCCCTGACACAGACCACCACTGAGTTCTTATCTTGCCTGCTGTGCTTCCAGTGGGGACTTCTGAGCCTTGAGTTACAGGGGTGGCCTCCCTGGCTGCTTTTGTGGCAACTCCCATGGACTCTCCTGTTGTTCCTGCAAAGCAAGGGGCCATGCTGGAAATATTTACTAGTCCTCAGAAAGGAGACATGAAGAGGCTCAGTTGTATACCTGGCTGGGTGAACAAATTCATCCTTTCCCCTAGCAGCCCACTTGTCTCATCTCTACCCACTGACTTGCTACTAAGAAAGTTCCTGCTCTCACTCACCTGAGTTTCCTTGGTTTGTAGCACTGCTGCTGGGTTCCCTGGATGTGCTGCCTCCCCTGTCGCTTGTGGGTTCTGTAGACACTACAGTTCCTGGGACACAAAGAGTATTTTTATTTTTTTTCTTAAAACTAACTACCCATAAGAAAAACCTCTGGCCTTGGAAATTTTATCCAGTCCAGTTTGATGTTCCCTTGACTCCAGTAAGTCGCCCTGACAGCTCATAGCAGACCCTGGACCCAACCTCAACCTCTCCAAACCCAGAGTCTACCCTCTCATTTGCTTCTCAGTGATCTGTGGCAAAACAGCAATCTGACAAATTTCCTAAGTGTGTTAGTCAAATATCCCAACCGTTGTCTCCCCTTCAGTGTTAAGGCATTACTATAGAGCCCTGTAACTCTGGAAATGCTCCTGAGATAGAACATTTAATCCATGACTCTGCCTCCTCTCTCAAGTCTGTCTGTCCTACCGGAGGGGTGGATCACCCCCCCCCAACCCAGTGTCACATGATGAGAACAGAGTCCAGCGGTTTTCTGTTCAATCATGTCTATCTTCCCTTTCCACCCAGTGCCATGTTATCAAAAGCCTTGGTTTATTGCCAGGAAGACGAGAATCTCTATAAAATGACATTGTCCTGCCTTTTCATTTAGTCCTCTTTTGTCCATCTAAATGTTGTACTTTGACTAAATGAGCAAGGTAACGAGAAGGGAAACCTCCTTGTCAAAACACATGCCTTCCTCACATACGCCTGTACTCATTTGAAGGCTGAGTCAGTGCGTTGCTTGGGTTCCAGATGTTTCCCCAGTTGACGATGCAGTAGTCTCTTTCAAAGTGAACAACAATTGACAACCAGGATGTTTGATGCAGGAGTATAGATCAGGCTGCTTGTGCTATGAGCTATCTTCCTTATTTTCCTGCTTTAGCTATCCTCTATTTCCCTCTTCAGTCAGTATTAACAAAATCTACCCTTCGGAGCATCAGTTGGTTTTTTGAATAGAAGAGAACTTGCATATACTCCTTTAATTCATAGTAGGACACTGGAGCCGTGTGTCACACATCAGCACCCTCTTCAGAGCCTACAGCAGGGATTTTATGAGATGCATCTCCTCAGACACCGAGTTTCATTTTATTTCTTTGAAATATCTCTTTTACATCTTGAACTGGGTTGACAATGAAGTCTCCACACACTTCTTAACATATGCCTATCTCAAGTGCAGTTCTTTACAATGAATAACTGTGAATAAGCCAGCCCCTCCAGGACACAGCCTAAGTGTGAACAACCCAGCCTCTCCAGGACAGCCCAACTCACCTACACTGACTTCAGCCGAGGTCAGCTCACTGCTTAGGGACCTAGTCGTTCCAGTAGATGGTCCAGTTGTTCCTTTTAAAACACACCATGTGATGGTTGTGAGAAAGTGGCAGGCCAAGATGCTCTCTGCTCCCGAGCATCTTATTCATTTATGCATACTTCCTACTTCTGCTTCAGACATCCCAAATTATGAACATAACATTTCAAATGAGTCATCAATTTCTTTGCTAGACATTTTTAAAATTTCATATAATCTACTAATTTACTTGTTTGATCTCAGTGACAAGCTGTTTGTTGGAAAACACTGGGTTTCAGATATACTCCAACATAGGCTCGTTTTTCCAGTGCTCCACAATTAATGGGACGGTGAGGGTCAGAATTCTGAACTTTTCTCCTTGATGTTATGCTGTAGGAAGTATTACAGCTAAAGGTTACCTGCCTACTGGGGTGTGGCCTCTTATACTATATAAGCCAATGGAGAGCTTATATAGTATGTGTCCAGCCTATTTTCTGGCCTCTCTGTTCTGGTTCAAGATTTCAGTTTGTGATCCTCATTCAAGCAGAGGATTCTGATTTGTGAGTCTACCCTAAATAAATAATCATCTATTTCTCAAGTCTGAGCTAGTGTGGGATTTCTTTTAAACATCCTTGTACAGTGTTATGTTGTAGCTGGCAGAGAATGACACAGCTCCCAGACTCAGAGTCCCTAATCTCAGGGCAAGAGTCTCGAAATCATTATGACCTATGAGCACACACGTGAACACTAGTGATGACATAAGGTGACAGAAACATCATCTAATGCAGTTCTCTTTCTGCTACTGACTAGAGTATAGAGCAGGAACTCAGCTTCCTAGTCCTAAAATAGACATGTCTTACCTATAGTCCATGGATATGAGTGAAAACATTTGTAGCCCTTTGTTTGATTTCTTTAGACTCACAGCCTTCTCTCTCACTCACCTGATTTGCTGTTGGCAGAGGTTGAGGCCAGGCTCGAGGAAACTCCACGGGTGGTAGTGTGGCCAGAGGACACTGCTGTTCTCTCTAGAACCAGCAAATGTGGATGAGCAAATATTCATGTTATCCTTGACGTTCTTAGGTGTATGTGGATGGATTTTTTAGACTAAGAATCAAAATGACACATCTGCATACCCCTCCCAAGCCCTTTATTCAACTCTCTCTTGAGAATGACTAAAGGCAAGGGCCTCTTGCATCAGGGACACAAGGGAGTGACATGTCCAGTCTATCATCTCTTACCAGAACCTGTGGTTGCTGTACTCGCCACAGGAAGAGTGCTGCCACCTGCTGTACCAGTGGTTGTTCCAGATGATCCCTTGGGTGTGCCTGATATTTTGTGGTTAAGAAGAAAGCCATAAGAAAAATATTTCATTGTCTAAATATACCACATTTTCATTATCCATTCATCTCTCAATGGACATCTAGGCTGTTTCCATTCCCTGGCTAAAATGAATACAGGAACAAGTAACCTGCAGGAGCAAGTACCTCTGTAGTAGGATCTGAGTCCTTTGGGAAAATTTCTAAGTGTAAATCTGGATCATGTTATTTTTGAGGAGCCTCTACACTGATTTCCATAGTGGCTAGCTCGGATTTGCTATCTCAGCAATAAACACATATTCCCCTTTCCACATCTCCCTGACAGTATTTTTTTCTCATTTTTATATCTTAGTCATTCTGAACAGGGTTAGACAAAATCTCAAACTGGTTCTTATTTGCATTTCTTTTAAGGCTGTTGAATGTCTGTAATAACTATATCTCAAGCATTTGCAAGGAATCTTTGATCCTGTTTAGTTGTTGGATACTTTTGCTTGCCTTGTTTAATTTTCCTTTTAGCTTACAGTAGACCCAGAACCTGATATTTCCCCAGGTGTTGCTGCAATTGCTGCTTTCACAGTTAACAAAATTGACTATCAGATGCTTGATTTTGGGGTATAGATCGTGATCCAATGCTTCCAGTTTTCTTCCTTTTATTATTGCATTTTCCTCTGTTTTCCTCTTTGCAGCACGCAGTCACCCAGACCATCCTTCAGAACACTCACTGAGTGGTTGGATAACAACGAACTTCTGATACTGACTGGTCTCACAGTGAGACATGGGAGTTTTATGTCATAGCTCAGATTCTTCATCAAGTTTATTTTAGGAATTTTAGGAGATTTAGGTCCAAAGACCACTATTTTCATTTTATTTATTTAAAATATCTCTCTGCATCTCAAATTAGGTCAACAATGATGTCTTCATATAGTTTCATTAATACATATGTCTGAATGTTAGTCTTTGTAAAGAACAAGGTATGAACAAATTCACACTCCAGTTCAGCCACAGCCTCAGCTTTTTCAGAACACAGTCTCAACTGACCTGTACTGATTTCAGGTGAGGTCAGCTCACTGCTTGGGGATCCAGTTGTTCCAGCTGATGATCCAGTCGTTCCTTTAAAAGAAACACAATGTCATGACTAGGACTCTGCAGTAGACCACACTCATCTCTGATGTCTGCTGTCTTCATTTAGTTACATATTTTTCTACATTTGTTGCATCTTGGCAAATTTTCTATGATGATATGGGGGAATCCTTTCTAGGTTTAATTGATTTTGCATGGAAAGATTGTCTGCCTCCTTTCATATTCATCTGTTTACTCCATACTCAGATGCTTATTCAAACAACTAGGATTAAAATTTATTGATGATTGGGTCTTTCATATAAGGAAACATGTTTAGTAACTCTGATAAAGAAGACATTCAAAACTATCCTACTTGATGGTAAAACTGAGTCGAGATTGGAAGCCTTGGCCCTCATGACTCACTCTCCTTATTAGGAAGAAATCAGGGCCAGCATTGCCCAAAGTGCATATTAGCAACCTAATTATAGGACAGGATAAGAGAAACATTAGCTAATACAGTCTTCTTTCTGATGTAAGCTTTCTTTCTTTAAATATACAAGGAATTCCTAAATTCCCTCATGAATTACTGGAGATATAACCAGTCCCTCATCTGTCACCTAAGAGCTCATCACCTTGTAATATACTTGTCATTCTTACATTCCCACATAAATAAGTGGGTTTAGACTCGGTCCCCCATTTTGTATATGAGGACTCATTGTCTTTAAATATACATGATATTCCTATATTCCAATATAAATAAATGGAGATAGATTCAGCCCTCCTTTTGACACTTGAGACCTCATAGGCTCTTCTCTTTTACTTACCATGTTTGCTGCTGGCAGAGGCTGATGATAGACTGGAGGCTTGAGGGAAGGTAGTTTGTCCTGGTGATGTCACTGTGCTCACTGTAGTAGGAAAACAGGATGTTGGAGGTTCATATGTTCCAGACATCCTTATTAATATGAATGGGCTTGCAGGATAAGACATGAGAAGACACATGCTTGTGCCACATCCAGGGCCATGAATTTTACTCACAAATACAAGTCACATTTCCAGATCATCACCTGAGGAAGCATGGGATTGGATGAGCTGCTGAGACATCTCCAAGACTAAAGGGTCTCACCTGAACTCGGGACTCCAGAAGTTGCAGGTAGAGGGGTGCTGCTCCCTGCCCCTCCTAGGGTAGCTCCAGAAGATGCACTAGGTGTGCCTGGTTTTTATTGTGGTTAAAAAAGAATAACAAGAAAATTGAAGGGGAGTTTTTTCTTAAGAATAAAAATTAAAATAGTCTATTTTTCTCTCATTAAATAAAAGTATGCATTCAATAAACTTTAATGACAACCTCTTTCTCAAGGGAAACCGGTTTATTTGACAACAAATGGCTTTCTCAAAGGAAACCAAATAATTTCGATACTGGATACCTATATGATTCCAGATATTATTAGTTATAGAAATTGGCTTGAATGATAAAACTTAAAAAGACACATTCTTAGATCACTTTCTTTGCCTTGAATTTTATTTAAACCAACAGGCCATATTTCTAGACCTTCACCTGAGAAGCTTGGGAAGCAATGAGCTTCTGAAGCTTCACCAAAGACAAAGAAGTCTTCTTACCTGTAGCTGGGGATCCAGTACTTGCAGGTAGAGGGGTGCTGCTCCCCACCCCTTCTGAAGTGGCTCCAGAAGATTTCCCAGGTGTGCCTATTTTTTACCATGGAAAAAAACAATACTGAGAAGTCTGAATGGGAGTTTTTCTTATGAGTAATAATTGAAACAGAGTTTTTGTCTAAACAAATGAAAGTGTCTATGCTTATTAAGTTCAATGACATTTTTTTCTCAAGCAAAATCCAGTAATTTGACAAACTACTGATTGGAGTAAATATTCATTAATTGGAAAATACAATAATTACGGAGGTAAGTGAAATCCCTTATGGAGGAATGATCGCTATTTTAGAACTGACCTAAGTCCCTGTGAGAATCTTTAGTCACCTGATTATAGTCCACCTTACCATTAGTCTCTCACATCACTGGACTGTTAATTTCATTCAAAGGCATGAAGATCCATGGGAACATGGTATCTCCCTATTTTTAGCAACTGTGGAGTGCTTATCACATTAGACCCAAAACAAATACTTGACTATACATTGCAACCTTTTGGATACTTGTTGTAAGACTTTTTATCACTTAGAATATATATCTGGGCATATCTAGTAAGGATATTAACATAGAGGTAAAGGTCTATGTATAGGAACGTGAGGACAGATGAGTTGCACTGCTAGACTGGATGTGAGAGGGAAAAGGATGGAAGCAGGAGAGGACCAGTCTTCATCACTCTCCTTCCTCAGTGTGGACACAGTGAGGACACAATGTGGACAGCTTCCTCATGACCCTACAATTCCATTTGAACCACTCTCACTTTTTTGGTTTCCCTATCATGTAAAAATTACCTCACATTGTGAGAAAAATAAAATCCTTCTAAGATGATTGCCTTTGGTCATGATTTGATTCCAATAAAGAAAAGTAACTGTAGTACATGACATCTGAGACAAGGGTCAACTCCCCCATGGATCTACACTGCCTTGCATGCTGCATGCAAAGTTCTCTTATCTGTTGCCTGGGTGCCCCCTGCCGAGCACACTCAGTACCTGTCATTGCAGATGTGTTTTCACCAGGAGCTCCAGTGCTGGCTGCAGGTGAACTTCCACTTGTTCCTAAGGGCATAAGAACAACGCTTAATGTCAAAGACAATTATACCCACAGCCTCTCAAGGCATTTCAAAGTTACATTTCTGCCATTAAGTTCTATTTGTGGTGCTTGGTCAGCTCTCCTTGAACTCATGACCACAAACACTTCTGGACAATACTAGCGTTAGGGCCCACCAAAGTCCCCATGGAGTCCTTGTCTTGCCTGCTGGGCTTCCAGTGGTGATGCCTGTGCCTGAGACAGTAGGTGTGGCCTCGTTGCCTGCTCCTGTTGTTTCTGTAAAGCAAACAACACATGCTGGAAAATGTATTTTTCTTAGAAATAACAACATTTCACAAAAAAACCTTGCCAGGGAAATACTATCTAGCCCAATTATAGGATATGTTCCCATGACTTCTTAAGTGACCTCTTGAGCTTACAACAGGCCTAGGACCCAATTCCACCTAGGCAGCCCCTCATTGACCTGCAATACACATGCTGTTCTTACATTCCAGTATAAATAAATGCCTAGAGGTCTAGTCCCCATTCAGCATAAGGTGACTCACAGCCTTGTACTTGCCGTTCCTACATTCCCATTTAAATAAATGGAGATAGACTCTGCCCTCCATTTGACACCTGAGAGCTCTCTTTTACTCACCTTGTTTGCTACTGGCAGAGGCTGGAGATAGACTGGAAGCCTGTGGGAAGGTAGTTGGTCCTCGGGATGTCACTGTGCTCCCTATAAGAAGAAAATATGGATGTTGGAGATTCATATGATTGCAAATATCCTTATTAATATGAATGGACTTTCAGGACAAGACATGAGAAGACATACTTCTACTACATCCAGTGCCATCACTTTTACTCACACATATATGTCAAATTTCCAGACTGTCACCTGAGGGAGAATGGGATGGATGAGATGGTGAGACTCTGTAAAGGCTAAAGTGTCTCACCTGAACCTGGGGCTCCAGTACTTGCAGGCAGAGAGGTGCTGCTCACTGCCCTTCCTGATGTGGCTCCAAAAGATGCACTGGGTGTGCCTGTTTTTCATTGTGGTTAAACAAGAAGAACAATTATTTCAATAAAGGAAGAATTTTCTTTTATTTATTTATTTATTTATTTATTTATTTATTTATTTATTTATTTATTATGTATACAATATTCTGTCTGTATGCCTGAAGGCGGAAGAGGGTGCCAGCCCTCTTTACAGTGGTTGTGGCCACCATGTGGTTGCTGGGAATTGAACTCGGGACCTTTGGAGGCGGATGTCTAACCGCTGAGCATCTCTCCCCCATGGAAGAATTTTCTTAAGAAAAAGAATTGAAATACTCTTTTTCCTCTTGTGAAATTGAAGTATCTACTCTTATAAATTTCTACAAAATCTTTCTCAAAGACTTTTCCATTCCCTGGCTAATATGAATACAGGAACAAGAAACCTGGAGGAGCAAGTACCTCTGTAGTAGGATCTGAGTCCTTTGGGAAAATTTCCAATTGTAAATCTGGATCATGTGATTTTTGAGGAGCCTCCACAATGATTTCCATAGTGGCTACACTGGTTTGCTATCTCAGCAGTAAACACATGTTCCCCTTTCCACATCTCCCTGACAACATTTTTTTTCTCAATTTTATATCTTAGTCATTCTGAATAGAGTTAAACAAAATCTCAAAGTGGTTTTTATTTGCATTTCTTTCAAGGGCATTGGATATTTGTACAAACTATATTTCAAGCATTTGCAGGGAATTTTTATCCTGTTTAGTTGTTGGATACTTTTGCTTGTCTTGTTTAATTTTCCTTTTAGCTTACAGCAGACCCAGAACCTGATCTCAACCCCTCCAACTGCAAAGTCTAACCTCTCCCTTGCTTCTCATTGATCTGTGGCAAAACAGTAATTTGACAAATTTCCAAATTGTGTTCAAGGAACACTTTCTGAGACACCAGAGCCTTTCTCTCTCCCCTAGGATAACACTTGGTATCAGGGTATTCCTTCAGAGACTGGCACCTAGGACATAATGGTTGACTCGTTTCTCTGTTTCCTTCCCAACCTCTGTTGGGATATGTTGGAGCCATATCAGTGTCACTTCATGAGAAGTAATGAATCCAGTGATTTTCTACTCCATTTTTAACCTCTCATATTTTCAGAAGCTTTAGTTTGTTGCAGTGGGACAGGAGCAAGCTTCTAAAGATGGCACACTTATCCCTTTGTGTCTGGCTCACAAAACATCCATCAAAAGCTTTGTTAGCTTTTCAATTTTAAGTAAATTGACAGGAAGGAGGGTGATCTCTCTTGTGAAGAGCCTGACAGTCCCTACCCCCCCATCAGCCTGTACTCTCTTGATTTGTCTGCAGGCTGAATTTGTTCACTATTTGGGGCTCCAGATGTCCCCACAACTGATGGTGTCATGGTTCCTTTAAAGTGAACAGTAAATGTCTATCAGATTTGATGCAGAACAGATCTGGCTACTAATGCATTCAATTATCAATATTTCATTACTATATTCCTTAATTCTTCTCTGCTTCAACTTTCTTTTCTCGGGGGGGGAACTTTATTGCTTGCTCTTCAGTCTCCCAACAAGTGATTACCAAATCTGCCATAATCCAGATCATGCTTGAATGCACGGACTGACTTGCTGGATGCAAGTGATCATAGACACTTTTACTTGTTTTCCCTTGCGACACTGGAGTTGTGTGTCCTATGCCTCTGCATCCTCAGCAGAGCCTACTGTAGAATGTCTGTGAGATGCTTATAACTTGCACCTGTTGTTGTTTAGTTCCGCATTCTTTGAGCCTACAGGGACACTTCAGTGTGTAATCAAAACCTTCTCTACTTGATTCTCACAGGGAACCAGAATCTGTGTGTAGTCCCCTCTTCAGAATGACATCTTTACTATCTGTAGGGCTGCATGTTGGGATTAATATGCATCACAAGAAATGTGTGGGTGCCACCACTGGGTAAGATGGCAACCTCTTCTTAATAAGGCACCTCTTCTTAATAATGCTTTTGGCAGAAAAGAAATTGCATCACAAGTCCAGACTCTTCCAATTCATTTCCAACCTACAATTCTCTAAATGCAGGTAATGCGGCTACCCCACCCAGCTTGTTAGATCCCTAGAGGCTTATGCACTTCTGCCTTTTACCCTCTTGTTTGTTAATGTCACAAATCATGGCTCTTATATTAAGATGCTCTGGGAATAACCAGGTGAAGACTTTAAGAGTCCCCTACATTCCCAGGAACCAAAGCAACCTGGGTGGCAGTCGCTATGTCTATGTAATTCCTGCCATTACGATGAAGGCTTTGGAAGTTTTATAAGAACAAAGAATAAATATTGGTTCAGTGCCTGCTTCTCTCCTTGTTGCTCCGGATGATGCACCTGGTGTGCCTGAATTTAATCAAGAATAAAAAATTTAACTTAAGAAAATCAATTTCCCACCGGGCGGTGGTGGCGCACGCCTTTAATCCCAGCACTTGGGAGGCAGAGGCAGGCGGATGTCTGTGAGTTCGAGGCCAGCCTGGTCTACAAGAGCTAGTTCCAGGACAGGCTCCAAAACCACAGAGAAACCCTGTCTCGAAAAACCAAAAAAAAAAAAAAATCAATTTCCCATCTTAAGAAAGCAAGCAATAATATGGTTCCATTTCTTTCTTTAAAATAATAGTGACTTCTAGCTACACAACGTTCATCACTGTCTTTAGGATTTTTTTAATGAAATTTTGTGAATTAGGTAGTCTCATACTGACTCTATCAAGATCATCTTTCTCACTACATATAAAGAGATGAGGGTGATGTTCCAGTATTTTCACAAAATTCCCAGGTCTAATTGCAGGATGAGCCCCTTCTCTGTTCCCTTAGTACCTGTTCTTGCTGATGCACTGTTTCCAGCAGTTCCAGTAGTGACAGTTTTGTCCCCTGTGCTTGTTCCTGTGTGAAGACACATGAATTAGACAGTGTGGTTGGTAATCTGTCAACTTTATAGCATGCAGAATCACTGTGGAAACAGGCCTCCTAACATGTCTATAAGAGAACATAGAGATTGGTTTACTACATATGGAAAGCCCACCACCCTACAAGTTGGTGATATTTTTATTGACTATGGTTCTCATCCTAATAAAACAGAAAGGGAGCTGAGCATCTGTACCCATCTTGAGCATCTGCTCCCATCTTTGATTTTTGGCTGTGGTGCAAGCTGCCTCAAACTTTTGTTGGCATGTTGTTCCTGGACTCAGGACTCAGAGACATAAAACCCATACTCTTTTCTTGTCCTGTCTTCTAAAGGAACATATGTGGGAATCAAAATGCTTCTTAGCATTCTTGTACTATCCCATCATCTTCTCCCATTACTAATACTGGGATAGTGGTACCCATCTGGGAGGTAGTAAACTGCTCAACCTGAGCTACCTGTATTTCCAGGGCTTGTAGTTCCTGGGCTGTGCTCCTTAGGGGTGCTGCTTCCCTCAACACTAGATGTGGGTGTAGGGCTGCCCGCTGCCACTGCAGAGGTCCCTCCAGATGATGTCTGGGATATACCTGCTGATTTCCAATTATAAATAAATATAGTTAAAAATTGCAAAGGAACATATTATTATGAATAGGAAGCAAACTTTGATTTCCTCTTCCTTGAAAAATTTGTAAGCCAGGTGTTGTGGTGTATTCCTTTAATCCAACACTCACTGGAAATCAGTGAGCAGATCTCTGAGTTCCTTGTCATCTCAGTCTACAAAGTAAGTTTTAGGTCAGCTAAAACTATATAGTGAGATCTTGTCGCCAAATAAATAAATAAGAAGTTATGTACCCATGTAAGTTTGAGTGGCATCCTAAATACTTTCTCAAGGTAAATTGAAAGTAAACCAAATCTACTGAGAGGCCCATGGATTATGAAGCATCATAATTGTGTGAAATTCCTCATAGTGATGTTAATGATTTTAGGATTGTCTTAGGACTCTGTGAGCATCTTTGCACAGAGGACTGATTGCGGCATTATTCTCCAGCTCCTGTATCTCATGATTGTTATTTTTTTTCACAAAATAAAGCTTGTGAGATTGTACACTCCCCTATTTGTTCATCACGTACCACTATGTACTTAAGTTACCCCAAAACCAATACTTGATGTGTTTATCCTCTCTTGGACACTTGGCATCTATAGTGGTTAATCTTCATTATCTACTAGAACATATCTAAAATCACGTTACCCATTTCTAGGCTATCTCTGAGTATGCTTGCAGAGATGTGTCCCTGAGACGGGAAGACCTAGTATGGTAGTTGAGAGCATCCCATGTGTTGGGGTCTGAGACTGAATGACACAATGCACCAGCATGTGTTTACGCTGCTTCCTCACTGTGAACAGTGTGACCGGTCATTTCATGATCCTGATGCCACCGATAGAACTCTGTCACTTATATAATGTCCCTGCCAGCAGGGACTTTATCCTTAAACTGTGAGCAAAATCAACTTTCTTAACTGGTCGGGTGTTATTCATAGAAATAAAAGTAACATTGTGCGACATCAACAACGTTCAGCTTCCCCACAGAACTTCATCTCACTACATGTAGTATGAAAGACTTTCTTATCTCCTGCCTGGGTGTTCCCCTCATACCTGTTATTCCCGGTGTGTTTTCACTGGGAGCTCCAGTGGTGGCTGCGTGTGTTCCTCCACTTGTTCCTATAGCAAGAACAGTGATTTGCATCA
Source organism: Microtus agrestis (assembly GCA_902806775.1). NCBI lineage: Eukaryota > Metazoa > Chordata > Mammalia > Rodentia > Cricetidae > Microtus > Microtus agrestis. The sequence continues at coordinate 349,940 of CADCXT010001983.1, forward strand.
CAGTGATAACCACAACAGCCTCCCAAGACAATCATTTCATAATTACACTTGTGCCATTCATTTCTACAGTGTGGTCCTCGGCCACTTTGCTTGCTCTCATTATCACACTCAGCCTGGCCACAGCTAATGTTAGTCCACAACAGAGTCCCAATGGACCCTCTGTCTTGCCTGCTGAGTTTCCAGAGGTGACTCCTGTGAGTGGGGCTCCAGATGTGGCCTCCGTGCCTGCTCCTGAAGTAACTCCCACAGACTCTCCCGTTGTACCTGGTAGATAAAGAAGACTGCTTAAAATGTGTGCTATAAAGTCATTCTGAAGGGAGACATCGCTAGGTACGCATCCATGCATCACGCTGCAAGCATCTCCATCCTTCCCCTGCAGCCACGCTTTTACTTCTACCCATTTTGTCGGCAGGAAGACGTGCCTGTCCTGACTTACCCAGGTTTCCTCGGCTTGTTGCGGTACTGATGTGTACACTGGAAGTTCCGGTTTCCTTGTCAGTAGATGTGGTTGTGGGTGTAGAAAGGACTCCACCTAATTAATAAACATGGTTCAAAAATCTCATAGACAAAGACATTCTCTGATGCTGGCAATATGATTCCTCCCATTGCCCAGACTCAGCAAAGCTGCTTACACCAAGTCCTCTGTCGGATAAGGTAGAACAATTCCAACAGTGTCCCCAGAAAGTAAACTCTAATCGAGCTTCTTTATATTTTTTTCAACAGAGTTTTTTCATACATTGCTTTTCATCATGTTTTCCCCTCCCACAACTCCTCCCAGAGTCTACCCATCCTACTTTGTTCTCCCCTTTCTCTTATGCTCTCTCACTCTCTCTCTTTTATGCACACACACGTGCACACACGCACACACACACACATGCACACCAAACCCTACAAAAATACAAAAGTGAAAATCAGAACAAGCAAAAAAACCAATGAGATAAAAAAATGCCAAAATAGAACAAAAAGTCCACACACACACACACACACGAAAAAAAAAGCTCATTATATGTTGGCCAACTACTGCTGGACATACAACCTGCCTTGGTGTATGGTTGATTTACCCAGTGACACTCCATTGGAGAAAACCGATTCTCCCTTTGCCTGCAGATATCAACTGCAAATAGATAATTGGTTAGGTACTCTGCATCCACTTCCCTGCTCTCAGTCATGGAATGACCCCATCTGGCTTGGACCTGTGCAGCTCCTGTGTGTGCTCTCATAGTCTCTGTGATCTCGTATGTGCAGACCGTCTGTGTGCCCTCACAGTCTTTGTGAGCTCATATGTGCATCAGTCTTGTGGTGTTTGAAAGAGGCCCTTTCCCTGGAGTCTTCCATACCGTCTGGCTCTTCCCCTCCTCCTCTGCATAGCTCCCTGACTTCCGAGGGCTAACCTAATTTTTAAATAATCTCTGGTCATTGAGCATTAGTTTTCAAGAGAGGTGATTTGAAAAGGACCAGAAAAAATGTCCCAAATGAAGTATTTTAATTTGATCATTTGTTTTATACAAGCCTTCAACGAAAAGATGTAACATTTATCTAAATACCAAATTTCCCATGTCGTGCTTGTTCCTTGCTTCTGATGGAGTGAGTCTTGCTTTCAGCGTGAGCAATATGCTTGTAACAGGTTCTCTAATACGGAAAGACAGGTCACGCTACTTTCGGCTTTCAAAGCATCTTTGATTTTCTTACACTTCAGCACCTGCTCTATCCCAATAATTATCAAAAACATTCTGTGATCTAGAGAACCCGAGTATCTGCCTATTTCCTTGCTGAATGTGGATAAGTTTGTAGTTACATTTACTCATTTAGTAGTAGGATACTGGAATTGAATATTCCATAATTTAGAACACACATGGGAACCAAGTATGGGCTTTCATGAAATCCTTACCTGAGCCCTTCTTTTAGAGGTTTGGATTCTGTGAGTTTGTAATAGTCCAGGACAGACATCTCAAATTTTCTCTAGTTGGTAGCAAGGATGTCAGTCATGGCCATAAACCAACTAAGAGCATCATCTCTACCAGTGAAATATTGGAACCATCAGCCTCAAGCATATAAGCATCCAGAAGATTGCCCCTAAATATACAATCTCAAGGCAACACCCACCCCCATGTTCCTCGCAGTGTCTGAAAACATTTCTGTAGTTCCTGGAACTAAGAATAGGTTTGGACTTGAAATATTAGGCATGTTTCTCATGACATTACTATGAGTACTTTGCAATGTCAGAAAAGGAAGTTACAGGCACTGCTCTCCAGATGTCCTCAGACCTGTTTCCAATCCCAGTTAGAGACTTATAATATAAATCTGCACATTAAGCAGGAGTGTGAGATGCTATGGCAACATGTTCGGTACAACTGAGTTGTCAGATTCTATGGCTATACTGCCCGAAGCTCCAAGTTTTGCTCCTGGTACCTGATGTACATCCACAAGATATTTAGCATAAACTGCCATATGCTCCCTTATTGTGCACAGTAACAGTGTGCTCATCTTAAGTTTGTGTCTGCTGTTGGAAGGATCGGAGACCTACTCAGAGGAGACTGTTAATAAAAGCAGTATGACAGAAACAGGAAAAGAGGTCAAAGGATCAAACTATCTCTTTTTGGAGATGCTAAAACAAGAGACACTAAAGACTCCACTGAAATCTCTTAGAGCTGATGCATGAATTCATCAAATGGCAGGATACAAAACTAGCATGCAAAAATCAGTAGCTTTCCTATATACCAACCATAAACACTCTAAAAGAAGAAATCAGGGAAACACTTCCAGCCACAATAGCCACAAAAATAAAAAAAAAAAAATATCAAATACCTGGGAACCACCTAACTAAGGAAACAAAAAACCCCTACATTACAATTTGAAAGACAATTGTTAGGAACATAGCTGAAACCATTTTGTGCAACTCAAATTCATTTTATGGGGCATGAAACAATATGATGACTGAGCTTGCCACCAGGTAGCTCTGCTAAGACCTAGGCCTCAGAAACAAGCCTCTGGCAGACCACTAGAAGGCTCAAATAGGAGCCTAGCCCTAGAAAGACCTTAATATGTTAATGAGCTCACCCCAAGTTTGTGCTGATATGCTGGTAAACCAGTCCTAAGCTGTGAGGCCTAACAGCACAAAGCTACCATCCAATAAGATGATACCAAACTTGGAACTTTGGGAATGGCTTCTGAGACACAGATTCTCTAGGCTTGTGTTGATAGCCAGTCAAGAGGACTTGAGACTTTGTGTGCGGCCCTTGTTTCAGTGACCACTGAACTACTGGTACTATTGCCGCCTCAGACAGGCCTGTGTGGCAGCTCTAGCTGCTAGCCTAAGCGCTCAAAGACTTCCTAGGACCTCCATCAGTGCCATCTTCCCAAGCTGCCATATCTGAAGGACTTTGGCAAATGTGGGTTGAGTCTGCAAACTTCCAAATCATCAAGAGAGATTTAGCAGTGGAAGCCTCCAGTGGCTTCTGCTCAAAAACTGCTCCCTGCTTGGTAAGGTATCTATTTAACTTTTATATTTTCAGGATACTGTAAGGAATGTTTGTGTGAGTAAACTGAGCATATCAAAAGACCAATCTGTGTGGACTTGGGTATGACTGAGTGCTTTACAGCTCGGAGACCATGCACACTGCAACCATGGAGAGAGAAATTGAGGAAGACATTGGAAGACAGAAAGACCTTCCATCCTTATGGATAAGAAGATTTAGTCTTGTGAAAATAATCATTCTGCCAAAAGCAGCCAACAAATTCAGTGATTTCCCAACCAAAATCCAATGCCATTCTTTAGAAATATAGAAAAAGCAATCCAAAAGTTTATATGAAGCACAAAAGACCAAGGAAGAGTGGGCAAAATAATTCTACACAAAATACTAGGGGAACTATTACTATACTTGATTTTGGATTGTACTACAGAGTCACAATGATAAAAACATTATGGTATTAGCACAAAAACACACATGGGCCAGGCCAGTGGGACAGAATGCAGGACCCACACATGAGTTTATACAGTGACATATTCTTTCAAAGACATCAAAATATGTACATTGGAGATAGTCTCTTCAACAAATGGTGTTGAAAAACTTGAATCTCAACCTGCTTGAAAATGAAACCAAAATTCTTATCTCTCACTGGAGTTAGTTTTTGTCACTTGATGTGAACTTAACATAATAGGAAGAAAAACCATTAACCAAGGAATTGCTTTTGTTAAATTATCCCATGGGCAAGATCGTCGGTCATTTTCTTGGAAATGAGAATTTTTTGGCACTTTCAATAGAGGATACGAAGAAATCAATCAATAAATAAATACCAAAAAAACCCAACACAATTAAAAATTGGCTATGGAATTAATAGAAAGTGCTCAAAAAAGAAATACAACTAGCTATAAAATGTTTTAGAGAGTGCTCAGTGTCCTTAGCTCTCAGGGAGATACAGATGAGAACTTCAAGGCCCACGTCACCCCAGTCAGAGGGACCTGCACTCGATTCTCTTGGGAGTATAATCTGAAATTTTCCTGTTCTTTCTTGTAACAAATCAGATGTACCAATCAAGCCAAAATCATTGTTTCTTTGGTTCTTGCTCCATATAAACCAGGTGACTCCTATAACAGTGATCACGAGTCTATTCCATTAAGCACTCTTAATAAGTGCCTTAATTAGGTATGGCAAGCCTGTAAGCTTTTTACTAGCTGATCTTATTTATATAGTTGAATTTCCTTAATAGTTTTTCCCTGCTTGCTCCTGCCTGATTCTTGTCTCGTCTTCGAAGTGTTTACAACTTTAGAGTGAGTTGGGGTGAGAAGGTGTGCCTCCAAGACTGTCTTTCTTACACTTTTTACAGAATAAATATTTTAGTTCTCTCCTGGTCTTTGGGGCACTTGATACCATCTACATACCCTTTCTCAGATCCCCTTGAGAAACTTTACTTATGGCTAAATTGTAAACACTGAACCTGTATGTCTATAGGCTAGAGATCTGTGTTCCCATAATACCTGTTCCTCCAGATGTGTTTTCACCAACAGTTCCAGTGGTGGCTGTATCTTCCTTGCCACTTGTTCCTGAGGGAATAATAAGAGCTTCATGCATTCAGCTATGTAGAAGATACTTTCAGGGAAGTTCTTACCTTCACTCCTGTCCTTATTTCCTACATTTTGGTCTATGTTTAACAAAGTATTTCATTACAATACTCTGGGCTCATTACACTATTCTAAGGTATTAGCAAAGCTTGTTATGACCCCACAGTTCCACAATGGACCTCTAAGGAGACCTAGCCTTGCTTATTGGAACTGAAATGCTAGTGGCCTTAGTAGCTGATGCCACTCTAAGAATATTGCTCTTGTATAAGCCTGAGGTTGGCCTCATAAATTCTTCTCTTCTACTTACTAAATACAACAGAAGCTCTAGTTTAACATTTGCTAGCATTTCTCAAGTATGAGATGGTAGATTCAAGTCAAGTTTTAACCTCTTGGGATCTTCTAATACTTAATCTAATAGCCAACTTTTGGTGATTTTGTGCTCACCTACTAGGCAGTAATAATATGCATGCTCTTACTCACCTGTGTTTGCTGGGCTTGTGACTCCAGTACTTGGTCCCCTGCTCGTGCTGCCTTTCTCACTGCTAGTAGTTGGTATGGAAGTACTAGCCATTCCTCCTGATGAAAACAACATAAGGCTGATAAAGACTTCAGCTAATTGACTTTGCTTTATAAAAATCCACCACTATTACTCTCTTTTCATTTATCTTGGAGTTTAAGTGACTCGATCCTGGTAACCCAAGTGGCTGGCAGACGATCAAGAAGCCACACTCAGACTTTCTACTACACCTATTGTTTCTCAGATAGGGATCTTATTGGAAAAGGGTCAGAGTGGTCCTAATGAAGAGACCTCTGTAAAAGACTCAGCCTGGTCCCTCGCAGGGCTCCATCTGGATGCAGATGCAGTCATTTTCACCTGTGTGGACTTCTAGTTACAACCTACTACTGCATTCCAAGGGGGTTGGCTGTTACTAGAATAGGGCCCTAGAACACAAAACTGTGAGCCAAATGAATCACTAGAATGTCATCATGGAAGAATCTTGGATTTTGTCTAGTATTCCAGGTGACTTAGCCTAGGCACCAGGTCCTTATTATCTTGTATTCTCCACAAGGTAAACTTGCAGTTTACCTTGTAATCAAGGGTTGCTTGTACAAGTATGCTACAAAGCAGGGCTTCAGATGTTTCTTACATACCCGTTGAGAAGACTGTGCCAACTGTACTTTCACTATTAGCTTCTGTGGTTATATATTGAGAAGTTCTTGTCGATCCTGATAAAGGTTAAAAAAATCAATAATCCAGGCGGAAAATGTACCTTAGAGTTCCCACCCTCAGAGAGTAGAAGTATATAACTGTAGCACGATACATATAAATAAATCATTGAAAGGGTAAGATGCATGGGAAAACCACCCATGTCTGATGTTTATATGTGAAAACCACTATCTGGGTAGCATGTCTGAAACCAGCTGCTTGGCTGGGACCAAGATTCTTTGTTCGTCATTAGTGTACCTGTTGTGAGCGCAGAACTAAAGCTTGAGCTTGGGGCTGCCGTGGAGCCTGCACTTCCCGTCGTGGAGAGATCAGCAGCTGAGGTTCCAGTAGAGTCTGAGAAAACAGGAGAGGACTTTCTCATCTAATGTCACATTGGACTTTGTCACCAATGAGCAAGCTAACTCTCGAATCTTTCCACTATACAAAAACAGGATAAATAAATTCTCATTCCTATGCACACTTCCCTGCAAACTGCTGATAACATTTAAAAATGATCCTTCAAAAGCCTTGCTTTGCTTAATGCTCTTTTTAAAGTTTTGTTCTGGTTGTTTTGTAAAGACATTTTTCAGCAACTTTATTAAATTATACTAATGCTTACTGTTAAGGGCCAGTTGACTCTAGTTTTCTTCCTTTTCCTACTTTAGTATCATGTTAGCCTCTGATCATGTCCCAAGCATGTCATGAATTATTTTCATTGTTTCATGAGATGCTTTGAGAATTGGCTGACCATAACATGTCTCATGGCAAGTCCCAATAGCTCTCTGACCACAAACCTTCCCTGCTCTCAGTGGGTGAATTAAAATGACTTCTCAGCCATTAGATACTTTCCACCATATATAATAGTTTGTAAAGTAGTGTTGAGGGTAGATAAATGTTTTATTGAATATCAAATAGCTTATAGTCTAGGTATAGGTTTAGGCTGAATTATCGATATTTGTGTAGCTTTTCAAACAGTGAGGTCATGATATGCTTTCTAATGCACATGCTCATATACTTGGTGCCTGCCATTCATGGCACCCTACAGGTGAACTGTTGGCTTAGCTCACAGCTCAACACCCTTGCTTCAGTCACCCCCAGTTTCTCTGACTTGAGTAAGGAGCTTCTCCCTGCAGACACGCGCCATCGTGAGGCTCCTGAGATGCACGTCACTTTCATCTGCTCTTTACGGCATCTTTAACAGAGATCTTCCTCACGACACTGCTGGGAAGGCAGTGACTATGATCCATTTTCATGAAGTCTCTCTGCACAGCTCAGGCCTCGCCTCCAGCTTGTGATGCTCCTGTTTGGCCTCTGTGTGACACTCTTGCAGGCATGTGTCATCACGCCTGTTTAATTCAGTTTCATATAGCCAGTGCCAATCAAAGGGCCTACCAGATAATAAGCACTCAGTAGACATTTGTCTCCTAAATAAGTGAAAGTCATCAAAATACTCTACCAATTTTTCATTCAAAGAACTGGACATGAGGATATTAAGGGTTCAGTTCAAATTTCTGCTGGCCAGTAACACAACTAGAAATAAAGCCAGCTCTCCAGTAACCAGGATTATCTCCACGCTGTTTTCTGTGTGACTTGGCCTCTGTAGCCTATGTCACTTCATAAAGTTTTGAAGTTTTCTTTTTCATCCATGAACCATACTGGTGGAAATACTAGACATACACATGGCAGGCATTGAAGATATGAAACAATATGTTTCTGGTTACTTAAGAAAATGGGTATGGAGCAATAAACTAACGTCCATTTTCATATCACATAGAAACCAAACATACTACTAGAAGACTTAAAAGCACCCATTATGTAGTTATGTATTCTTCATATTTCAACAAATGCCATTCAACTTTTGAACCCTCATTGTCGGTAAAGAGAAATGAGATCTGTCTCCAAGCCTACTATTTTTGCATAACAGTCACTCTATAAGAAAGAAAAGCCACTTCTCTTTGGAGTGTTACCAAAATTTCTGTTACTTGGCAAGGTGCTCATTAAGTAAATTTAGTTAGAATGGCCAAGATCAAAAACACTGATGACATCTTATGCTGGAGAGGTTGTCAGGTAAAGGGAACACTCCTGTATTGCTGGTGGAAGTGCAAGCTAGTACAGCCTTTTTGGATATCTGTATATCAGTTTCTCAGAAAATTAGGAAACAACCTTCCTCAAGACCCAGTAATACCACTTGTGGGTATATATTCACAAAGGCTACTCAACTGTGCCACAAGGACATATGCTCAGCTATGTTCACAGCAGCTTTGTTTGTCCTAGCCAGAACCTGTAATCAGCCTAAATGTCTCTCAATCAAAGAATGGAAAAGGAAAATGTGGTATATTTACATAATGGAGTACTACACAGCAAAGAAAAGAAATGACCACGAGGGGTGCACCCACACACTGAGACAATGGGGATGTTCTATTGGGAACTCACCGAGGCCAGCTGGCCTGGGTCTGAAAAAGCAAGGGATAAAACCGGACTCGCTGAACATAGTGGACAATGAGGACAACTGAGAACTTAAGAACAATGGCAATGGGTTTTTGATCCTACTGCACGTTCTGGCTTTGGGGGAGCCTAGGCAGTTTGGAAGTTCACTTTACTAGACCTGGATGGAGGTGGGAGGTCCTTGGACTCCCCACAGGGCAGGGAACCCTGATTGCTCTTTGGGCTGTTGAAGGAGGGGGTCTTGATTGGGGGGAATGGGAGGCGGAGGTGGGGAAGAGACAGAAATCTTTAATAAATGAATAAAAAATAAATAGATAGATAAATAAAAAAGAAAAGAAATGACACCTTGAAATTTGCAGGCAAATGGATGGAGCTAGAAAACATTATATTGAGTGAGGTGTTCCAGATCCAGAAAGACAATTATCACATGTACTCACTCATAAGTGGTTTTTTTAAACATAAAACAAATAAAACCAGCCCACAAATCACAATCCTGGAGAACCTAGACAACAATGAGGACCCTAGGAGAGACATACATGGATCTATTCTATATGGGAAGTAGTAAAAGACAAGATCTCTTGAAAAAACATGTTTTAAAAAATGTGTTGGTGAGCCTTAGAGGAAAATGCTTCATTTTTATATGTATCATAAAAATAAAAGAATAGCAGTTGTTTTTGTCTTTTAGATTTCAAAATAATCAATACTGCAGACAGCATACTTTCAGAGTCTCCCCTTTGAATGGTTATTACAGCTCCTCAGGCAAATGGACATTGGCCTATTATTTCTTACACTTAGTCAATGTCATGTTCTGCTGAACAGTCTGTACCCAGTCTAAGGTGCTCACATCATCAACAGAACCTGATCTGTGGCCGCTGTGCTCCTGGCGTCCACGATGATAAATGAGTGGTATTATCCACACCTCAAATTCATTATTAGTTTAAAGGTTGTGAAAGTCTCCTCCTTTGGATGCAATATGAGCAAAGTTAAAAAAAAAACAAAAAGGAGGAGGAATTGTAGATGAGAAGCTAGTCCTTCCATCATCTGATCATCGCCATTTAAAATTCGTTTATCTGGGAGTTGATTTATTCTTGTGACACAAGCTACAGGGACATTATTAAGAAATGCTGAGAGACAAATCACCTGACAATTTGATATTCATTTTATATATACAAGGGTTACTTAGCAAATTTAAAGTGCCCACATAACTTGTAGCACAATGGAACTATTTTAAAAGGAAAAAAAACAATAAAATTATTTTGCTTTTGTCTCCCTATTTTAGAACATCAACTATGGCTCTGTGGGTAGTAAGAAAACAACAATAGATAGGACCCTGATTCCTGTCTGTATGAAGCTGCAGGCATCTTCACAATCTTCTCTTCAAAACCTTGGCAACATTATTAAAGAGCATCTAACCCCTTCCTATAGTGTCAAACAGGGAGGGGCATGTGGGGAACAACAGTCCTTCATCAGAGGGTGTGAGGCTTGCTGAGATAATTAAGGAAAGGTACTGACAGTGCAGACTGCAGCAATCCGAGTCATTAGCTGATCTCTCGATGCTATACTAATGAAGCATTTAGCCCAGTGGGTCTCAGCCTTCCTAATGCTGTCCCTCATGTCCCTAATACAGTCCCTCATGTTGGGACCCCAACCATAAAATTATTTTCTTTCATAAAATTATTTCCATTGATACTTCATAACTACAATTTTGCCACTGCTATGAATTGTCATGTATATACCTGTGTTCTCCAATGGCCTTATGTGAGCGACCCTTGTGAAAGAGTCATTTGACTCCCACAGGCATTACAACCCACAGGTTGAGAACCGCTGACTTAAAAGTTACTAATACTATAAGTCACAAAACAATCAGTGGAATTTCAGCAAAACTAGATAAAACGCTGGGATACTTTGAGACGAAACATAAAGCATCACCAATAGAACAGTGAATAAAGTCCGTGGCAAAGTTATGGGCAGCCCTCCTGCCCAACTCAGCTCCACAGTGAAGTTTGCATTCGTAAAGTGATAGGATGTAGAAGAAACAGTTCTCATAGGCTCACAGAGACAGATTTTACCTGAAGCACTTTACCAGTTGCCTACAAAAACCCTTTCCTTTGAAAACTCGGGTAGTTTTTGTGCATGCAACGTACTGACAAAATAAAACTGAACATTGGCCCAAAACTGAGTCCGAGAAGAATGAGATTGTGGTGACAACGGTGACAGTGTGCAGCCACTCGATCCTCACACCTGCAACTGTTTCCCCCACTGGTCAGCACGCTTGCTTACCTCTGGGATGAAAGCACCCGTGGAAATTATACTTAAACAGTCACAAGACTCGACACTTTAGTAGGTAATTAACTTAATGGAATGTTGGAACAGAACCAGTTTGCTCATCTCAGAAACAAAGCTAAGCTCAGTGTGAGGATGTGGTTCACTGCTCAGGGTGCAGTTAATGCTGAGTAGAAATTATTCCGCAGTAAACATGACATTATACAGAAAACCCACGAGTTAAAACTGCAAATTGGCCTGGGAACATGAATTGATGTGCCCACTATGCAACCAAACATCCTGAAGTGAGCCAGTTTTGCAAAGATTTTTATTTCTTGGTATGGCTAATGATAAACCAAGATAATATGAAGTTGGCAAGAATAAGCATGTGGCTCTAGTTTCAAAAGTAACATACCCATCTTAACACTTATTATTGATTTGGGGGTAGTACAAGCTGCATCACACTTGTGGATGTCAGTGGACAGCCTGTAGCCACTGGACACCAGGGATCAACCTCAGGTCCTCAGGTTTGGTGGTAAGCCCTTTACCAGCTGAGCCATCTTGCTGGTCTGATTGCTAATACTTTGATATAAGGAATTGCTTTTAATTTTCTTTGTCCAACACTCATTGATTTGTATATAAAGGATAATGATTATCAAATAAATAACATTAAGCATTATAAGATGCTTTAAATTATATTTGCCATTCCATATTATAGGACATTATAATCTAAAAATCAGCATGTTTTTTATAAATTTTTATTCTACAGAATAAAAGGAAGGTTATCGTTGATAAACAAAATACACGTACTCAAGGACTTATTAGCTTAAATAATATTCAAACACTAAGCCAATCATCCCCAAAAAAGCTCTTTGACAATTTGCAGAAACTGAGTTACTAAATTTCTGTTTTAAAATAAAAAATTATTGTTACAAATGTTCAACATGTTAGAATAACCCACTCATTTTAGAGAATTTGTCAGATACAATTGCATAGCCAGATCCTAGATGTAATTGGGAATACTAGAATGAAAAACCGGGGCAAGCATCTTTAGAAGCATGCCTATTTTAGAATATATAAGTTATTAATTCAAAGAAAAAAAGGAATCAAGTAGGTTAGTGAGAGGAGACCATGAACATGGTGTTTTAGAAATAATGTAGATTTGGAAGGGCAAATCTCTTTATGATTTTCTTATTATTTGTGTGTGTGTGTGAGCATAAAGGTAGAAAGTCATAGTGATGCATTGGCTGGTCACTTTTTCTCAAGCATTTTTTCTCATATTTTCATTTGTCTAAGGTATTAGACTACTCAGTGATTGTTAATCTTTAGGTGGATAAACTAGGAACACTGAATGGGAAAATTCAGACCTCAGTAGTTCAAATAAGCAATCAAACAAATGTTTATACTATATGCAAGCTACCTTAGGTTTATACCTGAAAAATCTTTTATTTTTTATTTATTTATTTATTTATTTATTTATATTGGATTTTCGAGACAGGGTTTCTCCGTAGCTTTTGGTTCCTGTCCTGGAACTAGCTCTTGTAGACCAGGCTGGCCTCGAACTCACAGACCTCTGCCTGCCTCTGCCTCCTGAGTGCTGGGATTAAAGGCATGCACCACCACCGCCCGGCCTGAAAAATCTTTTGATTTAAATAACTTTTATAAAGTTTCTGATGTATCTACTATTGCTTTGGTGCTTGATATTATAACTGCTGGAATGGGTGCTGCTTAATTTTTGAGAAATCAATTGAAAAACTAAACTTTGTATGGAGGAATATTATGTGCCTGAGAACAGGTATGGTCGTGCACAAAATAGTTGAACTCAAAATTATTATTTCAGAAAACTTTGGTCACAAAGGCAACGTAAAATGTGGGAATGAAGTTCTAACAATTAGAACTCACACATACAAGTCATAAAACATTGTGTGGGTTTTTTTTTTTCTCAAAAGCCTTACCTAACACATTTTTTCTTTTCAAAGACAGAAACACATGTACTTCCTACCACACCGTGATCGCAAAGGCACAAACCTTGGGAGGTGAGGCTGCTGGGCCTAAAATGCCCTGCTGGTGAAGGCTTACCTGTACTCGAGCTGCTGGCCAAGGGGGTCACAGCTGTGCAGAGGAGACAAATATTTTGGATATATAGGTTAAAATTACATCAATAAACAAAGCTAAAAAGCCTTCATCTAGATAAGGTTTCCAAAAGTGTACATAAATTACTGCATCGCTCAGGCCCATCCGTCAGACTCTTACACAATTCATTATATGTTTGTAATTTCGTACCTACGGCTTTAACTTTATCCATGGGTGAAAATTTTAGCTTAGGATTTGTTAGCATAGTTGCTACCTTCTAGCCAACAACATGTAAAATGTTCTTTAGGGGAAGTTAACCATAGGGACCCTGCTCTTTGCCCGCAGTTAGACCAGATGACAACCCAGCTACTTAGATGAACATTTAGGAGATGAAGAAATGAAGATTGATAGATTGGAGGCAGGGCACACAGGCCTAAACCTGACATTTGCTTTGCTCTCAGGGTACAAACTAAAAATAATAAAAACATTTTATTCTTAATTACCTGCTGAGGTGCTGAATGAGGAAGTAGCTGTGGTCATAGAAACTGTTTGGGGATACAGTATTTAGGGAACAAGTTAATTGAGCAATCTTTGTTAGGGCATTTCTTTCGAGAAATTAATTGTCTTCAACTAAAATTAAAATTTATAAATTTATCTGTAGAAATCAAGGGACAAAAACACCTTTGTATATAAATTAGTACAAATAGCACTACGTATTATATGTCCACAGAAATAACTGTTTTCTGTCATGATCAGACAGCTCATCTTCTCAGGAACTTTACAAGGACCAAGAAATGCAGTTCAGGAACCTGCTACCCAATAGTCCAGTCTCAGGAAAGTAGGCAGTAGTAGTTTTAGTGCCTACAGCTCTCCGACAAGGTCACTTAACTTTATCGCCAGAGTCTAAACTCTCAAACCTCTTGATTGTGTGACCTCCAATCAGTTGTCAAAAGGAAGTAAAATCCCTTCTATACCATAGAGAGAGGTGTGCTGTAGTAACCCCAAGAGTGTTCAAATTATCAGGAAATTCAAGGTTTCAAAACTTAATTTTCCCAGAATTCTCTTGGATGAAGATAAATTAAATACCTCTACCAAATAATATAAAGACATGATTTAAGAATAAGGAAAGAACTATTTCAATTTTCAAATCATCTCTGAGTCTGATCATAATTTTCAAATATTTATATTATTAAGATACCACATTCACCTCATTTTACCATTAATTTATTAACACCTAAAAATATCACACTCGGGGTGATGATATTTAGTTAAGTAGTATGGAATATTTATGGCATGTTGTAATTACTTTCCTGACTTAGTTTCTAGAAATATGGTGAAATGATATTCTGGTATTTTCTAGTAGCAATTTTAGTTCACACTTATATCATCTGGTTTACCAATATTTTTTACTGGCACAGAATTGTATAAAACTATAAATAAAGGGTGTTGATGCAATGATTGGTTCAATATTTGACACAGATTTGTAGCTTTACCTGTTGTTGTTGAATTTGTAGGCTGAGTCTCTGAAATGAACACAGGTGACCATTATTGGCAAGAATTGAAAGTACGACAAAGTTTTACATCTTAAGTCATTTAGGAATCATGTGTCTTTTGTTTTGCGTCTTACAGTTCTTAATACGAAGCAAGAATATTTCTTTCAGGACTCATTTGTAACATATGTGTTTCTCAAGTGTCCCTGAAGCCCTTTTATCCTATCTATGTCATTTCTCTTCCATCCCTTCATTAAATTGCCTTGACTGGTGCAGCTTCATGCTCTTAATCCCCTAAGCACAGAGATGTCAGGGGATGCATGCAGTGGGGAAAACACTCACAACTATCAGGCCACACATGCAGTAGAAAAACACAAGAATCTGAAGATAGAGCATGCATGCAGTAGAGAAAACATGAGTAACAGGTGCCAGGGCATACAAGCAGTAGAAAAACCACAACTCTTAGCCACTCTGAAGGTTACTGGAAATGCCCTTTCAGCACGGGCTTTGAGGAATGACCCTCCATGAACAGCCATGCAGTTGGAATGGTGCCAGTCCCATACAGACAGTCAAAAGCATGCTCATGAACTTCTATTTTGTTCTTGGTCCACAAGGGCCCATGTCTGTTATCTCACCATTCCCAGAGGAAGTGGAGGGAAATGAGTCCTTACCATTGCAGTCCAACTCGCCAGCATTACAATAGCTGAAAGTTCAATAGGAAAAGGAAAAGAATGACTCTGAGTTCGACTGCCAGGAAGACATGTTTCATAAATTTAGGACAACAAATTGTCAGGTGATGAAAACGAAACAGAACCAAGAGAAGAGAGTTAATTGCCTCCCTCGGAGCACACCGAGTTCAGTTGCTTGTGTGCTTGACTGGCTGTTTTTCCTGCTCATTTCACCTCAGAGTTTGTGGGACTGTATAATGATTTATGGTCCAGCGGCGAAGTTAGTTTTAAAATCAGCTGCCTCAATTTCATTACTTAATGAGCATGTTTCCCGAGTACAATCTCATCGGCGTGACACCGTACCCGACAGTCTGAAAATACGAACTATATTTATAAAATTTCATATAATCCTTCCCCTAAACTACAGAGTGACTTTTCCTGTTATCTTCTCATAAGATTAAAGATTTTATAAACCATTTGGTTGTTTATGATCTTTTGTTGTTGTTGTTGTTATTTTTGACTACAGGGTAGCTCGTTTCACAGATGGAGCTGCACATACCATGTTCTTCCGCACTCATCCACAACAGCTCCCCCTGCTGGTATGACGTCATTGTAGTAGCAGCTGCACTCCGATAACTGGACACATTTCATAGTGTTCTCATCCAGATAGGGTGCACTCTCGGGACACCTGGCATAACAGCCTGCAAGGAACAATAACCCACAGTTCATTCCATTTACCAAAACTTGCCAAACTTCACTATATGTTTCTGAAGTTACCACAATGATTCTGTGAAGTGATGTGGTGGGTGGTAAAGTATCATTCTTATGAAAATGTAAGGGGAATGGGACTGAGGTGATACCAACCTAAGTTAGAAATATATATATTATTATATATTACATGTAATATATAATAGAATAAAATATATATATATAATAGAAAGATGGATGGAGATAGATAGATAGATAGATAGATAGATAGATAGATACCCAATTTTTTTCTTTTCAAGTATTATCTTGTTAAAAGTATATCCAACTTTTCCTGAATAGTTTGCTACTTCAATGATGACCATGTAAACAGAAAGCTGGCTTTGGTTAGATACGTCTGTTGACTGTGGATAGCACTTCCGAACGTCTATTTTTCCAAGACAGAAAAGACGCTGAAGGTACACTGAAAGAGTTCAGTGCTAGACACAGAGGTGGCTTTAGGAAGTTTATGCCTTTTTTTTTCCTGCCATGTCTTTCTTTCTAAGAGGCACAGTGCTAAGAATAAGGTGCTATTCAAGTGTGCGACACCAATGATCAACCTAATGTTCATCCTTTCACAAGTTGCTTTCTGAAACTGCCTTTTCCATGCACACACGTCATCACATGACAAGAATAAGGAATGACAGCAGGGCTGCGGCACCATCCCCCTCCCCAGAAAGGACCTCTGCATGCAAATAAAAGGTTCTATAGAACTATTGCTAAAATCAAGACCACTTCATTCAGTTATAAAATTCAGACACTGGGCTGGCAGAAACGAATATTCTTTTGTTGTAAAGGGAGCGTCATTTTCACAACCCTTCAAACATGTCTTACCTTCCAAAAGTGAAGAAAACTTCTGCCCGATGACCTGATCTTTGCATGTTTTGGCCGTCACTGTGCCACAGGGTTCATAGTGCCAGCTGCACTCTCCGGGGCCGTTGTAGTAGTCACAGTACACAGCTGTGGTTGAAGCGCAGCAAATTACTCTCTTTCCTAGCATGGCGATTCCTACCTTTCAATCTCCAAAAATACTTTTAAAGGGATGTTAGATGATACTAATGACAGACCTAAATGTGTGCCATTCACCTTGTCACGTTCCGTTGGCTTCATCTAAATTGTCATATAGGCAAATACCACACACACACAAAGGGGAATCTTACAGATTTAGTTAGGTCCTTCCTTTCACAATCACTTGGAGATATTGAATCCTCATCTAGAGCCGTGGCTCTCAGCCTTCCTAATGCTGCAACCCTTGAATACAGTTCCCCATGCTGTGGTGATCCCAAGCATACAATTATTCTTAATGCTCCTTCATGTAATTTTGCTACTGTTAGAAATCTTAATGTAAACATCTGTGTTTTCCAATGGTCTTCAGTGACCCCTGTGAAAATGTTATTTGACCCCCAAAGGGGTCACGACCCACAGGTTGAGAACTGCTGATCTAGGCTTCTAATTTTAATGTTTAAGCTTAAGTTGGAAAAAATAAATATGCAAATCAATGACAACAACAAAAAACAAAAACAGAACAAAACTGATGGGTACGGTGGCTCACTCCTATAATACAGTCACTAAAGTAGCTTGACCAGGAGAATTGCTACAATGCCAAGGCCAGCCTGGGCTACAGAATGAGCTCCAGGGCAACCTGAGCTACAATGTATAGCCTGTCTCACAAAGAGTCTGAGAAAAGTAAGTTCCTTTAATGGGTAATAGTCTTCAAATAAAGTAATTAAGCATGTTGCTATATCACTAAACTAAGTTAAAGGCAATACTTATCCTGCCCATAAATCTTATTTATTTAACACATCTCCAGACATTCATGCCTTGTTTACAGGGGGAAAGGGGTGCTTATTTCTTTTATGGTTATATGGCTCAGTGTGTAGAGATTCATTTTATATTCAAGTTCATTTTCCATAAGGCTTTGTGTCAAGGAAACAACATATGTGAAGATTTCAACCTAGAGTGGTGTAAGAGGCTCATGCCTAGGACACACGAATACCCAGACTCGTCACTCATCTGGTTTAGCAAATGTAGTATTCATCAGTGTTCAATACATTTCCTCTGTGAATAAAAGCATCTTTCTCTAACTAAAACTGAACACAAAATCTTATACCTTGTCCTATTTCTGTTGGGTATTTTATCCATCATAAACAAATACATTAAGATGTTTTCAACCCTCTCTAGGTTTGAGAATAAAAAATCTGAGAGGAAGACCAATTGCTTAAGAAAGCAGCTTTGTCTAACTACATCATTCAGAAAACCTTGACTACCCAGGCTTCACTTACGGCAAAGGTTTGGCTTTCTCCATGAGACACAGACTCCGGCTGCGTTGCATGCCTCTGCGTACATTGCCACAGCAGTACAGAAGCCAAGGTACTTCCCTTCCATGTCACATGCACAGGCTTCTTCAATACATGCATTGTAGTAAGCCGTCGGGTCCACCTAGACAGAGCACAACACATGAGTATCTGGGAAGGACCCGTGCAAGCCTTGGGGCTCAGAGCAGTGCTACCTTGTTGTGGCATTCCCTGAAGGTGTCGTCCCTGATGATCTCACACTTCTTCTCGGCCCAGGCCTTGCAGTATGGGTTCGAGTCACATGGGAAGCTTTGAGTTACTGTATCTGAACACTCCTGGCTTGTTTTCCAACTGTTTCCAAATTCCAGGGCTGTGGAAGCTACCAATGAGTGCCTTGTTGTGAAGTCATCCTTAAGATCTCCATTGTTATTTCCACAAAGGCCGCACACTTTGTTCTGTGTTGATGTAAGGGGCAAAAATCACCACACTTGATCACATAATCATAGTACATGATTCATATGATCAAGGCACCTTCATTCCAGGAATGCAGAGATAGAGTGCATGACAGTCAATAAATACAACACATTAAATTATGGGCACAAAAACATGATCATCTCAATACACACTTTTGACAAAACCCAACATCCTCCAGTGATATTTTGTTCATGCTATAACAAATAAAACTTGCCTGAAAATCAGAGTACGGAGTTAGCCATACTAGTTAGCCATAGAGGCCAGGTAGTGGTGGCACACACCTTTAATCCCAGCACTTGAGAGACAGAGGCAGACAGATCTCTGTGAGCTCAAGGCCAACCTCAACTCTATTAGACTGAATCAGTCTAAAAGAGAAAGAGAGCTCACACTTTTGATCCCAGCACATGGGATCCCATGCCTTTAATCCCAGCATGAGGGAGGTGGAGACAGTAGTGATATGGCTGGGCAGAGAGAGGAATATAAGGCAGGAGGAGATGGGAGCTCAGATCATTCCGTCTGAGAATTCCTGGAGACAGGATCTTGCCCACTTTGATCTGAGGATTCGGTCAAGGTCTCTTTAATGGCTTGTGTCAATTTGACATAAAACTAGCTGGCACACTAGCAAACATTCTGAGAAAGAAATTTGAAGGAAAAATGGGATGAAATAAACCTAAGCAAGGACATAAAAGACCTCCCTCTACAATGAAACTTCAAAAAAATCAGTGAGAGACTCCAGACAATGGGAGCATATTTTCAGAGTATCTACTGCAAGAGATGTACTTAATTCAAAACATATAATTACCTTAAAATGATATCATGTGATAATTCCAAGAAAGCAGACAATGGGAGGACTCCCTGTGCTTATGGAATGGAAGAATTAACATTGTGAAAATAGCCAGTCTACCAAAAGCAACCGGCAGATTCAATGTGATCCTAATAAACATGTCAATAGCATCCTTAAGCAGAAAAATCTATCACAATTTTCATATGAAAGCACAGGACATTCTGGGTAGACAAAGAAACCCCAAATCAAAAAAGTGCAGGGCTGCAGGACAGGGATCACCACATCTGATTCCAAGTTGATGACAGAATCATATTAATGAAAACAATATGGGCCCAGCAGAAGAACAGATGTGCGAATCAATGGAAAAGAAGTGAGGGCCCAGAAACAAAGCTCCACAGCTGATTTAAGTTTGCCAGCAGCCTTTTCAACAGCAAAACCGACAGCTACCTATAGTAACTGTGTGCAAGAGCAAGTGGAGCAGCAAGGGGACAGTGGGGACTAATAAGAGGTAGGAGGGATGAAAAAAGGAAGAGCAGTAGACTAGAAGAGAGGCTGTGTTCAAACACATTACCTACTTGCAAGAAAATGGCCTTACACAACCCTGTATGAAAACAACAAGTAAAAGAATCAGTTGTACCTAGTATAATGTTGAATATAGATGTATCAAAGAGGTAGGTGGTAGAGTATAGATAGATAGAAAAGATAGATAGATAGATAGATAGATAGATAGATAGATAGATAGATAGATAGATAGATGATAGACAGCCATAAATATCACAATTATAAATACTGTATCAGACTGAATTTCATTTTTAGCAGACTCAGAATTTGTGAGCAAAATGTTCCCATTTAGTTTAAGGCATCTTATATTATAAAATTATCCAGCATCAAGCATTAAAAAAAAGCAATTTGTGGGGAGAAGGTTTTTCTATTCCATAGTCCTGCCAGTCCAGTCCTGGAACTCACTACGCAGACCAGGCTGGCCTCAAACTCACAGAGCTCCACCTGCCTCTGCCTCTCGAGTGTTGGGACTAAAGGTATGTACCATCACACCTGGCATAATAAATGTTTTTAACGATGAAAATAGATTTGTGAATTTTAAATTATGCATGTATATACTCATATTTTCAGAGTATCTACTGCAAGAGATGTACTTAATTCAAAACATATAATTACCTTAAAATGATATCATGTGATAATTCCAAGAAAGCAGATACAGTTAGCCTAGAACGCCTCAATTGACAGCACTCATGGTTGCATTTTTGGTCACTTGATTATAGTTAAAGATGAACAAAGAGAAGTTGTAGGCTCATTACAGTGACTGAAACCCTAACCTGCATCTAAGTGTCAGATTCCCCAGCATGTGAGAGAGGTATATACCTGCCACCTTGGGTCCAGAATAACAGAAACTTTGGTGTATTTGTCCCAGATCAGAATGATCCCATTCGGAAGTTTCACAATCAGGTAGAGGCCAACAGTATGGATGGAGTACAAGGTCCCATTGAGCTCACAATCCTTATTTTCAGTGGTTTGAACTGCTGTCACTTTACCGTCTTGTAAGATGATGTTTTGATCCTGTAATTAGAAAAGAGATTTTACAAAGAACCCGCTCAACTAGAAAGTTCACAGCCTGAGAGGTGATTCAAGCAAAGAGGGGCCATATCAAACCTGGAAGGCCACTATGATTTTTCTGGAGCAGGTAAGTCCATTTTCACAGCATGGGACACTCTCAGTTAAAACACGGAATGTGCCATTTTCTTGACCACAGTAATCCTGTTAAAAGTAAATTATGAGAGTTCATTAGTTTCAGGAACATAGACTTCAACTGCAACATCTAAAATGATTTCTTAAATTCAATACGTCAAAAGGTGTGGTGGAGAATTCCTAAACGTGCAGCTGGTTGGCTCCATTTCTGGCCAGGCAGCTTGCAGAGTGCACTCTAAATGGCCTGTTCTGATTCAAAGCTAATTCCATTGCTTCCACACAAGTCCAGATTTTACCATAGATGTAGAAGTATTTGCATCATATATATGAATCATTGGTTTGTTTGGGGGTTCTATAAATAGCTAAAGGTGGTTCTTTTGCTTTAGTCATTTATATGAAATTTAATAATTTGTTCAGTCATAAACAATCTACAAATAATAATGAATCTAAGCTTTATCTTTAAATGTTATCATATCAAGGACCTTAATTGTCTCGAAAAGCATAAGCTCTGAAATCAGATATTTCATTCATTCACAATGACAGTCTCTAGGTAGTAGTTTAATGATATGGGATTCCCCTCTGTATGCTGTGAATACCATTGGTTAATAAAGAAACTGTTTTGGTGCCTGCGCAGGGAATAAAGGTAGGTGGAGAAAACTAAACTGAATGCTGTGAGAAAGGAGGCAGAGTCAGAGAGAAGCCATGTAGCCCCGCAGGACACAGACACCAGAACATACCCGATAAACCACTGCCACGTGATGATACACAGATTAATGGAGATGGGTTAAATTTATATGTAAGAGTTAGCCAATAAGAAGCTAGAGCTAATGGGCCAAGCAGTGATTTAAATAATATAGTTTCTGTGTGACTATTTCGGGGCTGAGCATCTAGGAACCAACAAGCAGCTCCTTACAACAGTTTAAGATGCTTAATTCACTTAAAGCTCCCCTTCTCTATCTGCATTATAGGGGCAATAAAATTGTCTAGATTTACAATAACTTAACAACAATGAGTTGTGTCAGTTTTTCTTGGAAAGGAGCACTTGAGAAATTATAGTCCATTTCTATTGCTACAGCTAGGATAACAGGGTCTACCATCACTAACCACTTAGTGTGGGCTACAATGAGTGCTCCCACATGGCTTCCAGTAGGTGCTATTTCCATGCACATTTTATCAATACAGAATCTGAGACCTAAAGGAACGTGTCCACAGTCATTCATCTAACAAAGCCAAGCCAGGAGTTAACAGAGCCACCAGAGCCAGCCTC
Source organism: Microtus agrestis (assembly GCA_902806775.1). Classification (NCBI taxonomy): domain Eukaryota; kingdom Metazoa; phylum Chordata; class Mammalia; order Rodentia; family Cricetidae; genus Microtus; species Microtus agrestis. Next base: position 372,411 of record CADCXT010001983.1, read on the forward strand.
ACACTGGAAAATACTCTCTCTTCTAGAAACATATCAAAAGTTGTAAAAAAAAAATAAAACAAAATCACATTTTGAAAACAAATTTCCCTGTACTCAAGAATAATTATGAAGGACAGAAAAAATGATGATAAAATATATACAAAATTACCTCAAGGAATGTGTACTGGCACAGCCCATCAAAGCTGTAACTTTCTCCATCAAAGGTTCTAACATGTCCTTCCCCATAGATGTGGCAAGTACTTTGACATTCATTTTGGGTACAGTTCCAAGACCCCTTTATGCAAGTACTGAAAGCAGAAAATTGAAGAGTGACCATTATTTTTGTCATGGTTCATATATTTTAGTGGTTTGTAAAAAAAGAACATAAAATGTTTCTTGGCTTAAATACTGAAGCTATCTAGATTATATTATCTAATGTTCATGGTGCTTTTTATGCAAATAAAAAACATTATCCTGTGCTAACTTACACTGGACATTATTCTTTCAAAAAGACCTAAGCACGACTTTCTCATTCTCATGAAAAATAACAGCAAACTATCCATTTCTAAATATCTAAAACTAATAAATTATGAAGTCTTTATTACACACCACTCATTGCAGCCAACAGAAGTAACACTTCCTTGTTCATATTCTCTGTCACCAAAAGAGCAGGGACAGTCATCAGGAGGTATACATATCCCTTTAGAGTTGCGGACCATTCCTACTGGGCAGTAGCACCCACGTTTGCATGGCAAGTCTCCCTACAAGAAAATGCACAGAATCAATACTTCTGTCATCATGTCACTTCAGCAGCACCAAGTTAAATGAGTAACTATGGTCACTGTACATCTGCAGCTAACATTTGACAGTGAAAGAGATCATGCATACACACGATGATCGAAATACTTTTCTTATAAGTTGTGGCTTCTATTTACCCTGAAAATTTTAAAGTTTTTAAGTCTCCACTCTGATGTAATGTTACTGACCTGAAAGTCGGGTATGTTCCTGGTGCTACATGTCCTATCAGTCCTTCTCTGTGCCTTGGGATCTTTGCAGTCTACATACTCAGCACCCCTGGAGCAGTTGTCTGCAAGATAAAAAAGATATAAATGTTAATCCAGAGCTCCTGATCTATTTTTTGACCATTTTATTGACAGTTACTTGGGTAAGAAGGGGTCATTCTGGCACATATCCTTAACTTCAGCATTTGGGATGCTGAAGTAGAAGGATTGCTATCCTTTCAAGGCCAGTCTGGGGTGTTTTGTGAGAGGAGAGAGCAGATAGATAGATAGATAGATAGATAGATAGATAGATAGATAGATAGATAGATAGATAGATAGAAGAAAAGGAGAGGTGAGGCAAGAAGAGTATAAGAGGAGAAAAAAATGAGGGCAAGGGTAGGAAATCAAATAAGCAAGTATTACAACAGCAACAAAAACCACTTACGTATGGTCAAATTAAGGGGAGTTTGGCAAAGAAGACCTCCATCCTGGCAGACACTGGAAATAGAAGAAAATCATATATTTTATCTCTTTAAACATTGACATTTAAGGGCAATTAGACAAATGTGAATCAGTTACAAGAATATATATATATATATATATATAGCCAAACCATATGTATATGATTTGCCAAATTATAAGCTGTAACCTTACAAGTACTGTAGGAAGGTGCAAGTTCTATGAATGTCAAAGAAAACCTCACGGAAAGTTTGATTACAGGATCTAATCTAGCAAGAAATACGAAAAACTGATGGCCAAAAAGAACAAGGTGTATTTCAAAGGCTCCCAAAAATTCCCTGCGGATGCAAGCAGAATAATATACAAATGGAGACAGTGATAGTAATAAGTTGGGGCCAGATCTTGTATGGCCTTAAATGACATGCAAGTACCTTTCTATTCTTTTGGCAACTGTCAGTCATCTGTTTAAGAAAGCTAGTGGTTCAACCAAAATTGTGGTTTACCTTAAACATTCTGGTCACAGAGCAGGGAAGGTGACACAGGAATAGAGGAAGTCAAAGTAAAGAGAAGGATAGTTAACTAACTCAGAGATGCTGGCAAGAGCTGATGGTGTTCTGGATCAATAGTACTGAGAGATGCCATAGCTGCAGAGAGAGCTTGTGGTTCACAATCACTTGATTCTGCAATTGCGGGGTGGTGGGGAGAAAGCTTATCCTCAAACCCCAACCATATGCCTGTGAACTCGGAATCTAAGCTGCAGCCTGACCATTGTCTGTCTCTAACATAATCTTATACAATAGTCTCCATGCCCAATATTTTTAAGCATGTGCTGTATCATTCTTTTCACAGAAATCATTCTCTACATATCAGTTTTGTCTGGAAAGACAGACAATTTTTAGGAGAATTCAAAGTTCACCCTCCTTTTGGAAGCTTCCCCAACTCCTCAGGCCGTGGTTGCTACCTCACAGTAACAAACACCTTACTTAGTCTGGGTAGACAAGGCATGACTACTTTCTTTTGTAATTCTAGAAATAAATACAAGCCCTAGACACAGACACTTAACAAGTATTTGTAGAATGCTACAGACTAAAACAGTAGATAGTTATTTGAGTGTAAACTCACTTTATATTGTCTATTTATAAGAGCTACCAGAACACATTTCTCCTGATGTTTAAAACAGAGTGGAATAAACCACATGTATGGTCACTGTGGTGCACAGATTGTGATGGACCCTCCAGAATGAAAGAAGCACCAACCAGCTGCAGTTACACATGGAAAATGAAAACTATAGTAGATCTGAAGGAGACTTCATACAGTCAAGTGACTATTCCTCCGGAGAGAACACATTCCCTTGTCAGTGTCATCAAAAGCATCTGTGTTATCTGCTGTGGGTATCAGAATGAGTGTGTATATAATCTCGTACACACCAGCTATTGTCGTCAATAAGGATGGATTTGCCAGGTTGCACAATCTCATCATTAACATAGCAGTCACACTCAGACATCTGAACACAGTTCCCTTCACTGTTCCGGTACGTTCCCTCAGGGCAAGTGCATCCGTCAACTGGAACATCTTCTATATCACAGCTTCGGTCGCGTTGTGAGAGTGATCGGCAAGAGCTGTTGCAAGTTTTCACTTTGTAGTCAAACACGAGGCCACTTGGACAAGAAAGCTCTGTGGAGATGAAACAAGAATGGTTGTTGCGATCCATGCACATTCTGGAAAAGGACTTCCTTCACACTGATGCTTAGAGAAAACATAGTGGATTATTCAAATTTTAAGTTGTGAGTATAGAAAAAAAGCTATTTGCTCATTGGTTTATTTTTTATTTGTTCTTTTCAGCCAGTGTTTCAGACAAAGCCCACCAGCAGGCTAGGCAATACACACCGCTCTTGTGTAGCTCCTGTCCCCGTTTTAAGGACAACTGTAGCATGTGCCGTACATAAAAAGGATGATAAATACTATTTCCATGCACAGCTAAGATCTGTACTGAGGGAAGAGAGTAGGCCAATTCACAGGAGGACTGAAGCCCAGAGAAGGGTAACTCTACATTAGGACAACAGTCTAAGCTGGGAGACAGCGTGATTCTCACAAGAAACATGCCAAGGGCTGGAAGCTCTGGGTCCAGGGACATTGTTTGTGCTCATAGAACCCTTTAAACCAGGAGAAACAACTGACAAGTTTTGTGTGATTTTTACTTTATTTGGTTCATTTGGTTTTGACCATAGAATATAGATTAGAAGGGGCAGAAGGGAAATACTAAAGAGGGTCATTACAATTAGACAAGAAGAGTAGGGCATTTCCCTGTGCTAAATTGATGTCATAGAAAATTTAACATGATCAGCCTTACTGCCTGTTGGACACAGACAAGAAAGTGTAGAGAAACATAGATAGGCTTCTACAAATCTGCAAGCTTTTCAGAGACGGGATTTTGCTATATAGTCCAGGTTGACCCACAATACATTACATAGCCCAGGCTATTCTTAAACTCACAGAAATCCTCCTGCCTCAGCCTTCCAAATGCTGGGAAATGGAGCATAAGCCTCCAGACATGACTTGTTGAAGATTTTTTGGTTACTGCTCTTCTTTTCTCAAGGTAAATCTTTATGAAGTCATATTCAAAGACTATGATAAATATTTTAACTATAATATTTGGGCTCCTAATTTACAAATGAAAAACTATGTAATTTCAGTATACAGTAATTGAACATATTCCTATAAACACCTATCATCTTGAAAATATAAGTACATTAAATAAAGGAATGACTTAAAATGCCAGAATTTAAGATTTGCCAATGATCGTTTGTCAGTGGGCTCTGCATGCTGGGATAGCTCTCTGAGCTCAACATGGTATGGAGGATTCCCTTTGTGGCAGAACTCCGTCCCCATCCTATTTAAAATAGTGTCTCTAGGCCCAAAGGACCTCATTTGGAAGCTGTCCCTGAGTCTGGATACCTGACTTAAGTGTGACCTTTGACATAGTTCCCGGCAAATGCTTCCCCCTGCTGTCTGCACCTGATAATGATAATTACATGTCGTGCTCCCGCTGTATGGTAGGACCAGCTGCCAAATTAGGTGATTGCCCAGCTGCTGTCTCCATCTTACATATTCCGCTTACTCTGAAGTAAAATTGAGCTGTGACATTGGATCAGACTCGAAGAAGCCTATTTCTATTGCACTCATGGGCTGTACAAAGCCGTGCACATTGCCTCTGCTCCCTCTGTCCCCGCGGACTGGTGGCCAACAGACCACGAGAGAAAGGGACACCCCATAATTGTTTGAAAAACATTCTTTACGAAAGTATCAGGTACAAGTTTGTCAAGGCCTGTGTCTCCCCACCCCAGCACAGGTGCATGCAGGAAGCTGAGAGGGAAGCAGAGGCATCGGCTTCACCCCTACTCACCACAGCCCAGCGCTCCAGCCCACTAGGTCGGCTTCACCCCTACTCACCACATAGCCCATCTCTCCAGCCCACTAGGCGGCTTCACCCCTACTCACCACATAGCCCATCTCTCCAGCCCTCCAGGTAAGTTTTTTTCTTGGCACATGCTTTCACATAGTTCCCTAAAATCGTACACAGGCAATCTTGGCTGCTTCCACAAGAGCACGTGTATTTTTTGCATTCCTTTCAAATAAAAAAATATATATCACATTTGAAAGTTATTCATAAGAACAGGCAAAACCCCAATATAATAGCTTAATGTATATCCAGGCATTCCTGACCCCAAAATTAGATTGTACTTTGAGACATTCAGAAATATTTTTTTAAATGTTTAAAATAGCTAATTAACTATGCATCTACTTTAAAGAAGTAAAAAAGAAAAGTTCTTCAAGCTTTTTCTCATTTGGGATTGATTATTTTCCAACATTATATTTATAAAGTTAATTTATTTAATATTTAGGTTAATTATTAGACCCTAATTCTCATTTTATGCATATACTTTAATCTGTTGACAACAGTAATAATTTGAGAATGATTAAGATGTGCACACTTTGTCAAAATCACCAAAACATGTCCAATAAAGGCTGTTTGGGTCAGTTCATCACGTACCTCATAGTAGAATTTGGGGCTCACAGTTTGATGACAGTCAGCAAAAGGCCCGCTTGAATTGAGAAGAATCCCACAGTTGCTGTCAGCAAACTTCTCTGGAAGGAAGTGAAAGCATCCAAAGTTAGACTCGGTAGCACCAAAGTCTCTTTAATTGAAAGGAAAGCTGAATGCCTCTCAGAGTTCTGCCTCCAGGAAGAGTTTTGCTCTCAATCAGTTGCTATGGTGTATCAAATTCCTTGGAACTATGCTTAAAATACCACAGTGCAAACAGAGCACACTAGAAGTTGAATCTTCAGTACTACTGACATTTTCTATTAACCTATATAACATTTCTCTGAAATGCAGTTTTGATATAAAAATGAAAACAGGTGATGTACGCCACATCTTAAGTGTCTCTTTGCTGTGCATCAATGTCGACGGCTCACCTGCCACCTCTTCTGCATTACACGCTCGTCACATGACACAGCATCACCAGGTGATGGAAATCATATGCGCTTGTTGAAAAGCGCTTAACTGATATTTGTTTATTTATAAATATATACACGATACTAAATTCACAAAAAGAAGATCTGTAAAATGATGATAGCCAATGCTTTCCATGATGATATTAAGGTTTAAGGTTTTAAGATCTGTAAAAAGGGCGGTGATAGCCAATGCATCCCATGATGATTTTAGGCATAAAGGAGTCTGAACTTCCGAGAGAGACACAGAAAGCAGCTGTGGCTGATACCTTGGCAAATTGGCAACAACCCATCACTTATGCTTTTCCCAAAACTATTACTATTAATACAGTGTTCTCAAAGTTCAGCTTAATTTATGCTGCTATTAATTCAAATATAATACACTGAAAATCAGATTTATTTTATAACTACCGCCAAAGTGCTGGCCTCTTTTCTAGTGAGCATAGATTAACTTTGTTCCTCATAAGAGACTTACTCTTTTGTGCCATCTCCTAATTCTTTAATTCTCTACTTCATCTAAATCTGGGATAATATAAGAAATGTTAGCTAGAGGCAAGGTGATCTGATGTCTACATCAGGATAAGTCTGCAAGTGCACCGACTGTAAACAACACAGCTTGAATCTCCATGAGGATTACCTGCTTCGATGCTGACACAGGAAGAGGGGCTCCCCTTAGAACAAGACATCATCTCCCAGGAATTAGCAAATGCCTGAGCTGTACTCTCCAGAATTCTCTGACTTGACATGAAATCATCTTCTGCTTTGTTGTTGTAGGAACCACAAAGACCTGCAGGATGTTAAAGTCACAGAGCAAAGGTTAGTATTTCCACCTATGCAGCCTTCCGGTTACGTTATTGAAAACATCTTAAAAAATACTTGAAATATGTTTTGTTAATACCGGCACACAGTAGGTAAAATCTTACGTCACTTCAGAATTCATTCATTAGTCTTTCACAAAAATTCCAGAGCACAGACAACCATGTGCCATAAATGGTACTTGCTGTTTGCCATGGTAACCTTAGAAAGATGCATCAAAAAGGCTATGTGCCTTCCTTGTCAGAGCTGTGCAATCCACAAGTTGCATTCTTTGTCTATATTAAAATACATTACCTTTCAAGTGAAGTATGTAGCATAAAACTTGTACCGTGTATGCATTAATCATTTTGTGGGACTTGCCATTTATTCTTTTACCATTTATGACTGTGAAGAAGAGCTCGTTTTTATGATGGGAAGCTTCAGAAAAATAAATGAGCTTGTGGTGTAGCCTAAGGGCAAATATTAATGTTCCTTGTTCCTGAGTTTTAAGGTTATACATACTGTATTTTTATTTATTCAGCTACATGCCAAGGTCTTATTTGATTTACACTACTAGTAAAAGGACGTTTAAAACATACTTTCAAAAAATGTTAGCTGAATAACAGTCCTTAAATATTTTTAGATTTTATTTCATAAGTATGTGTGTATTGACTGCATGTGTGTAAGTGTACCGCATGCATGCCTGGACGTGGAGTTACTGATTGATGGTTTTGAGATATCATGTGGCTGTTGGGAACTGAACCTGGGTTCTCTGCAAGAGGACCTTGTACCCTAAACCACTGAGCCATTTCTCTAGACCCAAAATAAAAGTCTAAATTCAAAAATTTGAAATGTGAAAATTGTTGAACACCCTTTGGTATTGATTCTGTGATGAGCCAAGGCTGACTGTTACACTGTTCTCTTAAATGCAGGTTAAATCAACAGGCTGAGCACACAGAAGAAAAGCCGTCCTGTGTCCTAAGTGACCTTGAGGTGCATTATTATCTTTGACAGAGAGGTCCAGCACAAGTTCCAGTCTCTTAGAATGTAAGAGTTCTGTTCTCTGTGGTATTATATTGCCACATTAAGGGCATAATGCCGGATCCTTGGAAATGATACTGTTTGGAGGACTTACCGACAGTGTCTCTGAATGCATCGGGAGGCATGGACAAATACAGCTGCATTGCAGGAGCAATTTGTATCTGCATCTTTAGGAGAGACAGCACCTCTGCTTGCATGTATAAAGAAGACGCATTGAAGATCTGTATTTCATCTGTGGAATGATAATTTTTCACCAACATTAGCATGTCAGTTTGGGAAGCTGAGTAAATAAAGTCATCTGGAAGACGTTTTTCAGATGCTCTTGTTAACCTTACCTGAATAGTAATAACCTTGAATTACAACTCCATCCTTTGTGACCGTCCCATCACTATTGAACACAAATCTGCCACCTGAAACAGACTAACATTTAAAACACTTCGTTAGCTCAGCATAGCTTTAATGTGCTACATGGAGCTGAATTTTCATGCCACTAAAAACATGTTGAGTTCTGTAGCATAGATTTATGAATATCTTTAAAGCCTTTCTTACACTATGCTTCATGCTTCCCATATCAGTCCTGGAAAGGAGCTCTTGTCGTCAATTTACAGACAAGGAAACTGAAACCAAGATGGTTACCCTTTGTAAGTACCAACACCTAGGCAGGCATGAGCCCTTTAAAGTCCCAATGAACACCTAATGGAAAACCATAGTTAGCCTGTCATTCACACACAAGTATTTATGCTCACTGTGGGCATATTTTAGGATCTTGGCTTTTTCTAAGTTTTCTAGAAATAAAATTGTTTTTCTGACATCTTATTCATAGACTTAATTCATATAAACAAAGTCATTATTCTCCCGAATTCAGACTCATTGTGCACATTTGTATGGGAGGTGATGAAAGGCGTAGGCCACAGACTGTACCAGGTGTCTTCCTAAATTGCCACACACCTTGTTCTTTTAAGACATAGCCTCTCACTTAATCTGAAGCTATGTCAAGACTGGCTCATCAGCAAGTCCCAGAGCTCTGCTCTGTCTTTCCCTTCCCTGTCCTGGAATTACAGACAATGTAGCCAGGTTGAACATTCTGTTTTCTCACATGGTGCTAGGGATGAAGCCCATGAAAAGTATCAACTGAACCATCTCTCGTGTGTGTGTGTGTGTGTGTGTGCATGTACGTGGGGTACATGTGTGTGAGAGGGTGCATGTGCCTATGTACTTTCCTTCAGAAGTCAGAGCAAGGCATTGCGTGTTTTGCTCTATTACTCCTTGTCTTATCCTGATGAGATAGGGTCTCTTGCTGGACCTGAATCTCACTGGGTTTTGGTTAGGCTAGATGGTCAGGAAGCCCCCATGATCATTCTCCCTTTGACACAGAGGACTGAGGTTACGGGCACATGCAGTCATGCCCAGCTATTCCAAAGCCCTTGCCATTGGACCTCAGATCCCCATGCATTTGTATCAAGCTCTCCTCCTCACTAGGCCAACACCTCAGCCCTCTCCAGATTTTACTTAGTGAAATCATTGACCTGATGCTGCTCTGGCTGAACCTTAGGAAGGTAAATACTTACAGAATTTCGGAGAAGCGTAACACTCTTTAGGCATGAGCCTGTCTGACCATCATCACATGGACGAAGCTCAACACTGATAGAAATCTCTTCATTCTGAAAAACAATTATGTTCGGGAATTTTCTCGTGTGCTATTTCTACATGATTAATTCACAATGAACTTAAATCTGCAGTTTCGCCACAGAAACTGCTCAGAGTCTAGAAATCTTATCCAGCCCCTGGTGTACCCACAGGAAGAGACAAGCAATTTATAAATGGTCTGGACATCACGTGAAGCTATGCTCTATACGTGGACATTTCACAACAAATGTTTTTCTTTTGTCTTCACTCTTGAATCCAGCATAATTGTGGTGCTTTGTGGTGTTATTAGGAATTATAGGGAAAATGGCTTTTGAATCCCTGGGACGTCTATAGCCTCTGTACAGATACAATGCAAGAGGGTTTAAGCTGGGAAAGCTGTAAATTTTGATGTGCAATTTCATGAGATTTCTAGCTCTGTCATGCAGGTCTCTGAACCACTGATCTGGATGCAGCACACATTCTGTGTTCTCTAGTAGTTTCCTCTTTCTCTTTCCCCGTGCCTAGTCCTCACAGAGTGAACAAAGGGAGCATAAGAAGGAAGAAAAGAGACATGATTGGAATAAAGCTCTTCAGTAGTAAAAACTACATTTTGTAGAACTTTGTCATATTAACCCACTCCTCTCTATTTGCAGTATACAAATTCAGTTCATTTTCATTTCTTCCCAGGAAGATGAAAGACTATTCATTTTTCTCCCATCCACTGAAAGTAGGCGCTGCAAAGTAGAACTGCCCTGTTACTGTGCTTCAGATTACTTAAGATTTTAATACTAAGACGAGTCTAAATGCAAACCCAGCAGTTATCCCACAATGGGGCCACATTGTATAATAAAGGCTAAAAATAAATTTATGGAAATAATGAAGAAAATGCATCTAGGAAAGACAGCATCAGATTATGTGAAGCACAGTTGAGTATCCACAGACAGGCAGAAGAGTGCAACGACTTTCCTAAGTACTTAGCGGCTTGTTCACAGATTAAGATTTTACCTGCAGAATTTTGTTTCAGCCAGAAATTTTCAGAGTGTACATGATATAATATTACTATTCAATGATGTCAATGTCGATTTGTGACAGAAAGCAGACACTGAAATGTGTAATGAATATTCTGAAGGTTGTTTGCTTCTTCTTTGTTTACACAGGAACTCAGTATAAAAGCAGCTTCCCCCTGCCAGCTAGCTTTCCTAGTGTCAGAAGGAACTATGCAAGGTCCTGGAAGAGTGTGGTTGTCAACAGTCTTATATAGCGGTGAGCCCTGTGAGTGATAGACAGCCATACAAGAAATGCCTCTTGGTGCAGTAGTGGCATGGATATTATGGGGCCAACTGACATCTTTCTAATTGGTTTTCAGTCTTGGCTTGCTTCATGAGCAGGAACTCATGCCTAGAACTCTACCCTTGACCAAGAATCTGTGCTGGAGATATTATATGCCCTTGGGCAGAACCTACTACTATTGTAAATTAAACTGCATCTAACTTCTTTCCAAGGCCCTATCCTTATACACATGGTTGAAAGTAGCTTCCACCTCTTATCAAAGAAGCCTATTTTCACAGTAGTTAATTCAGAGATTCAACCTGGCCAAAGTACAAAAACTAACTACTGAGTTATTATCCCTAATGTCACAATCCTTCCCCAAGAAGTCTCAAGGAACATCAGAAAAGTGGGGGAGAAAAAAGATTGTAAATTCCAGAAATTGTGAAGGACTGATACAAACTAATGTCTTCAGGACATGACAGAGCCATTTCCCTGAGGAACAACGCAGAGCAAGTGTCTGTACAGGACCCATTTGACACCAAGCTGTCAGCATTCCTGTAAAGACAGGGGTGGGGCTCCCAAGGTTCCACTTCCAGCTGAGGAGCTATTGAAAGTTGATGGTTGCTGAGAGAGAAGGACTCAGTTTTCCTTATGAGTGTAGTCCTTAGTAGGTTGCTAATGTCCCAGTGGATGACCCAATACCAATGTGAATCATGGCAGCAATAATTGGACGCAATTGGTTATAAAGAAGAAGAGGAGAAGGAGAGAAAGGAGAAGGAAGTGAAGTTGTTTTGGAGGGGAAAATGGGAAATAATAGATACTCTCTAAATACATTGTATTCATGTATGAAATTACCAAAACTCAATAACATAAAATGAATTGTGCTTTAAATTCGCTGGGAATTTGCTCAGTTTTTTTCAGAGATGTTGTAGGTAAGTACTTACGTGGAGGGCCAAGAAGTAACAGTCTCCAGGGTGGTTAAATACATTGTCATCAAAAGTAGTAATTAGGCTCCCTTCCACTTTACATATCCCAGGACACAGAGCTTTGGTACAGGACCACTTAGCATCTTGGCATGTGCTGTGGGAAGTAAAGATGAGTCAGAGGTCAAACCTTCTGCAGGCTGAGCAAACACCACCACATTAGAATATCACATCCAAAGATGCCATGCGAGCATCAGATCACTTCCCACCCAACAACAGCCCCGTAAGGTGTCTCATCCATGTTGATATCGTGACATTTCATTTATTTGTTTGTTTGTTTTTGTTTTTCAAGACAGGGTTTCTCCGTAGCTTTGGAGCCTGTCCTAGAACTTGCTCTGTAGACCTCGAATTCATAAAGATCCACCTGCCTCTGCCTCCCGAGTGCTGGGATTAAAGGCATGCGTCACCACTGCCTGGCAATTCATGATATTTTAAGCTACAATTTCTTTGAGTAAAAACAAATAACTTCATGAATTGAATTTATAACATCTTGGACACTAGATTTCAGTGGTTTGTCCATGTGTTGCATTTACAGGAAGGCAAAAGGCAAAAAGTAGTGTTCACGACATTGCAAAGTCAGACAGAGGTGCAAAGACAGTGAGCCTTATGAAGATGCTACTTCTCAAAGCATCAGAAGCAGAACTACAATATGACACAGCTGCCACTCTCCCGGGCATTGACCCAGAGAACTCCATCCCTGGCAAAAGAGACATTTGCTCCACCATGGTCGTTGTTTTATCTGCTATAGCACGGACGTGGAGCCAACCGAGTTGTCCATCATCCGATGAATGGACAATAGCTATCTCGTGCATAAACAGAAAACAATTCAGCTCTAAGGAAAAGTATACTTACAACATTTGCAAGAAAATGAGGGACTCAGAATGTCTAATATTATCAAGTGAGGTTAGCAAATCTCAGAAAGAAAGATACCCACATGTTTGCCCTCAAATTCAGATCTTAGTCGGTAGTGGATACATGCGTAGCTGTCAACAAACGTGATATGGTTAAAGTATAACACTAAGGAGAACAAGAAAGGCAATAAAAACCAAAATGCTTGCTAATGAGCTTATACATACTATATTTTGTGCGAGACCTTTGTATGACCTTTCAAGATCTAACGTATTCTCAATACAAAGTGAGCAGTGTCCCCATGTGATTCTGTGAGGGGCTGTTCCGTTATTGGAGACCTGAACTTTAAATCATGTTTTTTAAGTGTTTAAATATTCCTGTAGTTCTTTGTAAGCACTATGAAACTTAGTGTATTTACTGTTAATATTCAGGCATCTGTACTGGACTGACCTTGGGGTCCTGATAGGATACGACCTCACCTGCAGTCACTAAGAACACCTCCTGTGCACACTCACTAAGTTCCCTTTTAAAAGGGCCACCCCCATCTCTCTTTCTCTCTGTCGTTGGTCTCTGCTTCTCTGCCTCTCTCTCTGTCTCTGTCTCTGTCTCTGTCTCTCTCTCTCTCTCTCTCTCTCTCTCTCTCTCTCTCTCTGTCTCTCTCCCTCCCTCCCTCTGCGCCTTTCTTTGTTCTTCCATTGCTCCTGACCCCAGAGGCCAGTCTCCCCTCCTCTTCCCCCTTTTTCATGCTCCCTTTCTCGTAATAAAATACCCTCCATGTGAACTCTGTTACATGGCACCTTCCTCGTGCCACTTTTAAAAAAAATACAACAAGCTGGGCAGTGGTGGCACATGCCTTTAATCCCAGCACTCGGGAGGCAGAGGCAGGCAGATCTCTGTGAGTTCAAGGCCAGCCTGGTCTACAAGAGCTAGTTCCAGGACAGGAACCAAAAGCTACGGAGAAACTCTGTCTCGAAAAATCAAAAAAAAAAAAATACAACAACACAAGTTCAGTTATCTAAATAGTAGAGTGTAAAGATTAGTAGAAGTGTGTTCAAAATCATCACAATTTAAAGATTTCTGAGAAATCCTGGGGAATTGATTCATTGCCCTGAATCTGTGAGAGTAACACTCCAGGAATTAGAAACACGGAACTGACAATTATTTTGTTTGTTTGCCTGCTTGCGTTTTCCCTTTTTCCCATAACGTGGTTACCATTCTAAGAAGTATAATTTTTGCTGAATAAAATTTAATAGCTTTGAGCATGGATAAATCCTAGATGTTATCTTAATGACCATAAAATATAGTTGAAATGCACACACATACCACTGAGAACCACAGGAGCCTTCTCGGACTTCTCCTGGCTCATACACTTTTCCATTAGATTCACAAGGACATTTTTCCCTTAATACACACTTTCCTTTATCTCCAATATCGTCCAGTAGATAACCTAGAATACACATAGAGATGGACTCTCAAAATTATACGAACGTCAGTGAATTCTTTCACAACTGTAACCACTTCTGAAACACTTCTAAAGCAGGTGGAAATGAACCTGGAAATGCTAAGTTCTTGTGTAAGGGATAGTTTTTCATTAGGATTGATAAGAATGGAGATGAAAATCTTCAGAGCCTGAGTTATCTGCCCGTGGAGACAGGACCTTCTAAGCCCTATGTAAATCAGTGGATTTCAGAGACACTCTGTACTCAGGAATAAAACACACGTAAGCTTTGAAAGTATCTGACGTTTCTCAGTAGGTTGCCAGAGGACCCATAAGAAGAATTCACCTATTGCAGTCATGTTTCAGAGCTGCAGATGGCTGTTCTTTGTCTAGTTTTGCTGTACTGGTGTGGAGATGTTCACAGGTAGCTTACCTTCTGGGCAGGTGCAGCCACTCACGCATTCGCTGTCTTGAAAAGGAGCCACGTTAGAGCAAGTTGGAGGATTTGAAGGTCCACATTCTTTGTAGATATGTTTTCCTGGACATTGTTGCTTTTCTGAAGATATACAGAAATATGTATGCTTATAAATGAAAGGAAAACAGAGTAAATATATAGTCCTCTAATGATCCTTTCAAATGGGATTCACTGATTCTGCTTTTCAAGAAACGAATCGATCTCTAAAGACAATCCATAGAACTAAATGATGCCAACTTCTCAAGCATTATTTCACTGAGTAATTTTTAATTTAGAGAAAAGGTAAAGGGCATCATTTAATTTCATCCAATGTTGAGTTTGATATGCCATTTTATAGAGATTAACCCAAGCATCATAAATTGTATAAATTGTACTTATACACTTATAAAGCTCATATTTACAGTTTACTAATCTTTTTAAATAAAATCATACTTTATGAGTAGACTATTAAAAAATAACCAGCTACTTTTTAATGGATTTACACTTCTTCCCTTATAGTTGCTGATGATCATATCAATTAAGACCTTAACACAAAACCCTGCAACAGGGCAAACCATATTACAAAATGAGCCTCAATCGCCTCATAAACATACGTTAGAGAAAAGACTCCCTTAACTGGGCCTTAAAATCATTCAAGGAAAGTGTTTTCAGACATGCCTTGAGATATGAAGTGAGTCTTTTAAGAAGGTATTTTTTTCATAATCTACCATTGTTTAAAAAAAAAATCACCTACCACAAACTACAGCAGAATCATCTCGCCAGTGTTCGAAGACACCAGGTCCATCATAGGCACAGAGTCGGGCCAGCTCAGAGAAGGTGTCACATGTCGAGTCCTTACCGCCTCCGGTTTGACAATACTCATCAACACACACCTGTCTGTACTCACTGGATAAAGGGGAAACCTTCCCACAGTCCTCAAAGTAAGCTCCGATAATCTTGTCACAATACTGCAAAGCAAAGCACATTTCATTAAAACATACAGGGGGGAAAGGTCAATAGTTTGAATGTCTAAGAAAGGATAGATCCAGACACTATAACATTCTGTAACTCTTGTAGAGTGGGGGGGCATTGGATTAAAATTGAAACTTTAAAGTTAGGTAGTATGGTTGGCAAGAAAGATTGACCTCTAACATTTCAGATAGTTGGGATGTCTTCAAATTTATTGATTTGATTTATCACCCAGATTTATCCAACTGTCTCCTACACTGCAGGGAATCTTAGATCTGGAGAAAATGGGCAGATGGGATGAGAACATGTTGATGCTAGGCAATGCACAGTAACTGATGGCAACACATTACACAAAAGAAATGCTGGTCCGAAACTGTTGATGCGCTAATAGTTTGTCAGTGGACAAGTGGACAAGTCACCATACACTAGTGTCCTTTTTTAGTGGAAATGATATGCATTTGCTTTAATATTATAAAATAATAAATTAATCAATAATAAATTGTTTGCAATATAAAAGCAAATGTTATTTTTCTGTGCCACAAAAAAAACTGAATTTCACGATATTTCAATGGCCACATGGTATTTTCTGTTATCAAAAAATGTTTTTAGAAAATTACATATGCTCCTGTTAACTGTGTAGTTTATACTAATTTCAGTCAAGAAAGGCTGATAAAATCCCCCCAAATAAGCCAAAAATAGGAAAAGGGAATTATGGAGAATGTTTTTCATAAATTGCTTTAAGTGTATAGACAAGAATTGTTATTCTTCTGATGAGACCGCCTCGGTTTCCAAGGGCCATGCCCTTGTGGAGGTCTTACTGATCTGCGTAGCCTGTACTGCCATCTGGGACAATGGAGACACTGGCCAGGGCCACTGCCTAGGGCCATGTCTGGGTCTGTAGACCTATGCAGTTGGAGTATCTGATGATGTTCATGGCCAATGTTAGACCCGGAGGTCATAGGTGCCACACATGTGAAAACCCGTGGGCTGTTTTGAGCCAGCCCCACCCTTCGCTGGCCCTAGGATGAATGGCCCTGTCCCTCCCTGGCTGGATACTGCAACCGGAGAGCCTGCCCTTCCTTTCACGGGAGAGTTGTCCCCCACACAAACACACACTCAGGAAAGATAGCCCCACCCCCTCACCACTGGCTAGCAACTAAAGCTGAATCTATTGTTGGGGATTTAGGGCATTAGAGGAGGAGATCTGATCTTGTCACCCCCTCATCTGCCATGTGGTGGTATGAGTGAGAGAAAGATGCCGCCTCCCACTTACCCATTGCCACCTATGGCAGTTGAGAGAACCAGCCCCAGAGGCACGAAAGTAGAAGACCTAGCCTTGCCCCTAACAGTCTGTTACCCACAGGAGAGTGGAATCTGCATTCCTTCTGGGCAGCGCACTAAAGCGGTGAGCTGGCCAGTGTTAGCGCCGGAGGTCATAACCCTCATTCCCTGGTGTCATGAGGGCAGTAGAGTTGACCCCCTCCGCCATCTGCCACGTGGTAGCTTCCATAAAGGAAAGATGTAACCACACATTCCCACTTTGTCTGCAGCAGGCAAGAAAAAGAGCTGGCCAGGGATCTCAAAAGTGAGAGGGTTATTTATCCTTGTCCCTTACCAGCTGCAACCCACAGGAGAGTGGGCCCTGTTCCTGCCTGGGCAGTACACTAGAGTTGTTGGGGAGCGGGTGAGGCTTGAGAGCAAGAGGGCTGACCCCTCCCCTCCTCATACCCTTCCTGCAGCAGTCAGAAGAGAAAGCCCTGCATCTGCCTGGGCAAAAGAGTAGAAGCAGCCCTACAGGTACTGTGAGCGTGAGTAGGCCTGATCTGGAGACCTGGGAACAGGAGAGACGGCCCCACCCTTTGCTGTAGGATGCATTGGATAAGCTAGCCAAGTGCTGGCTAGCTCCTCCAAGTGGTGATGATGGGGGAAGAAGGATGTAAGGCTGACCAACATAGCTTCCACCCAGGCCCAGAACCAGGGCTACGAGTTAGCCCACCCCAACATCAACCACATCTATGAACTGTTGGAGCATCTGAAGGGGACAAACCTACAGATCCAAAACTGCAAGACCTCCATGACAACAAGAGGATATCCAAAAGAGTCCCCAGAGAAAGTCCATTATCTATAGTATAGCAAAAGCCAGAGGCCTTGAACCAAGAGCCGACCAATGACTCATTGCAAGGAACATTTACAAGTAATGATACATGAACTAAAGGGTAGACTGTGTGACTCAATGAGCCACACTACAGCTTCCACAACAAGATGCTTCTCTTCTTTTTATTTTGGTTTAATTTTCTTTTAAATTTTGTTTTGTTTTAGTGAGGGAGAGTGCCTGGGCAGAGAGCAGAAGCAAGGATGTGAGGGGACAGGGAGAAAAGTGGGATCAAGATACATGATGCGAAATCCACAGAGAATCAATAAAAGTTAAGAAAAATGTTATTCTGTGTAACCTTTTAAGAATCAAGGTCAGGGAGTTTTCAAACAGCATGCTTAGGGCAGAAGTTACGGAATCACCGAGACTGTGAAGCACAGGAAGGATGTCTGACAGAAAAATTAGAACATCATGCAAAGAAAATTCAAATTATGACACTAAAGCAGAGTACATACAATGTTGCTTTGGGGAAAAATCTTAACATTCACAACCGGACTGGAATGGAAGGTTGGAGTACAAGGACATTGAGAGAAAGTTAGGGCAAAATTCCAGCATTGGCTTAGGAGTCCCCAAGGGATGGGAGCGTCTAAATAGAAACTGTGGGTCCCCTTGCTGTGACATTAACATAGTACACTGATCAGCAAGGCAGAAGAGAGGTACCAGGGCTAAATCTACTTCAGGTGGCTAACTGATTGACAAGACACCAAAATAACATAATGGGGGAATATAGTCCTGTGAAGAAAGGATGCTTGGAAAACAAGATTGCTACACATTAAAGAAAACAACTGAAGCCTGTTCTCACACCAGACGCAGAAATCAAGTCAAAGATAAGAAGATAACTGTACCACTTGAAAATATAGACACCTAGAATCCAAGAAAGAAAGCACTCCTAGCCATTGGCTTGGCATGACCTTTAGATGTCATGCTAAAAGTTCAGGCCAACAAGGCAAAAACTAGTAAATACCCTGCATTTATTTTTTTATGCACAGCAAGGGAAGCAATGCATTTTCTGAAATACATTTTTAAATGGGAACCTAGAGATTGTGAAAATATTTGCCAATCATGATCTGACAATGGGTTGATTACAAGGTTGATTAAGAGCTCATACAACTCATTAACGCAGGAACAACCCAAGGGCAATAAGTTAAATAAACATTCCCACCCTCCCTCTCCCAGAAAAGAAAAACCAAGAGCACCAAAAGGAGTATGAGAAAGTGTCCAATGTCATTAATCATTAGGTAAATATACACCAAACCCACTGGAATGGCTATCAACACAAAGTCAGAAAATAACAAATGCGAGCACATATATGAAGAAGAAACTCTTTTTCAGCCATTGGGGGGAAAGAAAACACAGCATAGAAGTTTCAGGTGCATAAAGACAGGGCTCTGGTCCAGTGAAATCAGCTATCAAAATGATATCTCTCTTTCGCACTCATATAATACTATTCCCAACAGCCAAGGAATGGAAACAACCTAAACATCTATAGAAGAGAAATGGACAAAGAATCTGTGGTTACACAGTACTAAAATTAAGAACAAGATATTGAACTGCTACAAAATATGTGAGGCTGGAGAAGGTTATGCTATATGAAATAATTTTCTCAATTGAATAATCTCATTTATATGAAGAATCTTTAAAGGCAATCCAATATATTGAGAAATGGGTTGGGGAGAAGTAATAGGGAGACATATGCCAAAAGTTATACCATATAGAGAGGATGAGCAAATCCTGAGCTCGTGTGTCCATGTGAGGACTTCAGAAAACAAAGGCACCAAGCAAAATAATCATGCTAAATGAGTAGAGTTCAATTCTTTTTGACACAACTTCAAAAAATGAATGGCTATATGATATGATGGGTGTATTAGTTTTCTTCATTACGGTAATCTTTTTATTCTCTTTATGTATTCCATGTGGTGGTTTGAAATAAAATGGCAGGAGTGGCACTATTAGGAGATGTGACTTTGTTCGAGTAGGTGTTGTCCTGTTGGAGGAAGTATGTCACTGTGGAGGTCAGCTTTGAGGGCTCATATATGCTCAAGCTGCACCCAAAGAGACAGTGCACTTCCTGTGACCGCCTGATCAAGATACAGCCATCACTATGTCTGCCTGCATGCCACCATGTTCCCCCACCATGATGAGAATGGACTGACCCTCCAAACTGTAAGTCGCCACCTCAATTAAATATTTATCTTTATGAGAGTTGCTGTGGTCATGGTGACTCTTCACAGCAATAGAAACCCTAAGTAAGACACCCTATAATATCATGTTAGATACCTTAAAATACACAACAAATTTTATCTTAATAATTCGGGAGAAACAGTGCTGAAGTTGCTACAAGATTAAACCACATTGCGTACCTGTACTCCATCCTCGCAGACTTCACTGCTCCTACTCACAGCACTGGGACAGTCACTGGAAATTTTACTATTGGCAATGTGCTCATTGATATCTTCGCCTGCAAATCAAAGTATGATTTCAAGATTCTCATTTGTACTTTATTTGTAAGCTACATAGAGCATTGGCAAAATAAATCTATTTTGCTTCTGTGTACCATCCTTTAGACAAATGCAAATTGTTAGTAAATTTATCTAGGTGTGAATTTTTAAATTTTTTCTTTAGAAAGAAATTATCTTAGGAATTATCTGCCAGAGCTCACCTGGAGTGTTGTTGAAGTTGCCACAGAGACCGCAGGTGGTATACTGGCTATAAAGAGTGAGCTGCAAAAGCAAACAATATTGATATTATTCCATAAAATATTGAAAATATCTCAAGACAATTTTTAACCAAACCAAAAGACAGGGTCCTTTTCTGTGCAGCCCTGGATACACTGGTTAGATGGGGGAACAGCATCTTTTTTAAAGAAACTGTGACCCAAACTTGGTACAAGTCTAACCCCAATGTTTATTGTGTCCTCAGACAGATTTTTTTTGGGGGGAGGGGATACTTCAAGACAAGGACTACCTGGAACTCACTTTGTAGATCAGGCAATCCACGAAACCACAGAGATTCACCTGATTCTGCCTCCCAAGTGTTGGGGTTAAAGGCATTCTCCACCACCAACAGGCATATTTTCCCGTTTTATTGAAAATAGTGTTCTTTTCTCACATAATATATTCTGATTACAGTTTTCCCTACTTCTCTATTCCTCCCATTTCCTCAAACACCTCCCCTTCTATCTGGATTCACACGTTTCCTATCTCTCATTAGAAAACAGACTTCTAAGAGAAAATAATATAATAATACAATATAAAATAATATAGTATAATGCTAAAACAAAACTAACACAGTGAAATAGGACAAAACAAACAGAAGAAAAAGAGCCCAACAGAAGGCACAAAACAGATACAGACGCAAAGACCTGCTCATGCGCAGACCATTATAGACGCAGAGACCCACTCATGCGCACACTCAGGAAGCCCATAAAAAGTACGTTTGCTTTCCTTTGCGTGCTTTTGTCCATCATCAGCCATCTAAGAAGGCTGCACACTGAGGTGTTTGAACTCTCAGGAAAAATAAGGCTCAGCACAGCAAGCATATCAAAATACATCAGCAAATTCTTTCCTTATGTGTCTATTTTTATGACAAAGACCAAAGACCAAAAACCAGAAAGTTCAAAGAAGTTCACTGGTTGACTTACTGAAAGTTTGTTCTTGCTCCACCTTAGAGAAAGGGTTTTTCTGCGGCTGTTCAGAACATAGTGATCACCTTGTTTTTTGATGTGAATCATCTTGTTGGTATATGGCACTTGTATCCTGAGAAGAATTGTTAGAAAAGTGTGCAGGTGGTGAGAAAAGTACTCCAGTAACAAGGGCTGTTAAGGAATAACTACTATAGCCTTAGTTTTTTGGAAAACAAAACAGATAAGAATGTTGGTTGGGTATCAGTGAAAAAAAAAACAGTCTAATAGTTTGGAATATGCACAAGTAGACTATCAATTGCCTCTTAATTTTTTAATCACAGAAAGTTGTCAGAGTCTGTTTCTTTGAAATCTGAGTAGATATTTCTGAAAAATAATATCTAGGAGCTGTGATCTCGTCGAATCCTAATTTGTGAAGTGTTGCCTTTGCATTTAGTATAGTTAGAAGACATGAATGAAAATGGCGATGTTCCGGTATCTGTTTTGTGGAGTCTACATTTTACACTAAATCTAGGCGCAATCATTGGCTGTGTTCTAACTTGCTGTAGACAAGCATTGAAAGAGGGGCCTGGCATACATTCCTTACTTAACTCGGCTTCTGTGTCTGGTTGGTTTTGGCTCATCCTCCAAACTATTCTTTAATTCTTAGACTCTCCATACCGCTACTTACCTTTCGTCGTTAACGAAAATAGTGTTATTCAAAACTGAGATGCCAACATCATCAATCAGAGCTCTTATTTCTTCAATCTTATTCTTTTTGTGCCTTTTGATCTCGATATTGAAGTCTCCTCCGGATTCAGCACAGTCACGGCAGAAAGTGTATGAGCAGGAAGACTCAAAGGAGAAGATGCGGCCATTGAGAGCTTTGTACCTGCCATTGCCCCACGTAAACGTTTCACCTGCGCAATGGTCAGAGAACGCATTAGCAGTTGTGGAGACCAATAAGCATACCTTCTAGCTGCTTCTTATAGTTATGTACGAAAAATTATTATAATAAGGTTCAAGTTGCCAGTCACTGAGGATTTTTGTTGTAAACAGGTCCCATGAGATGTCTGAAAAGATCGTCTGGCTAAAACACAACTCTAATCAAAACATCTATTTTTCCTAGGGGAAAAGGATATTGTGCCTAATAAGAGGAAGGAAGAAAAGGAAGTTGATGTTTGCTCATTCATTTTGCTCTTAAAAGAGTGATTTTTATCCTGGGTCGATGTGGAATCACTTATAACAAATTAGTGCAAAAATTGGATTACAATTTTTTAAGTAGAATCATGTATGTATATGCACACATAGTATTTCATATGCTGCATTTCTGGGCCCTAGAAGCAAATAGTGTGAATACGATATTATAAAAGCATGAAGGAGTCAAACAAACAGGTGAAGGAAGAATAGCTATTTTCAATTAGCTTCAGACTTTCGTTACTGGTGACCTGTTTCAGGTACTGGGTTAGATCTAAACAAGAATGCACATTTGAGATATGTTCACTTACCAGTAACTTCCTTTGCTTCTGAGTATGTGGGAGTTGCTTCTGGAATATGAGATTCTTTCTCTGTTCAACACAAGGTGTAGATAATATTTAAATATACATTGATTTAAAAGGATATGGTACTTTTAAATGGGAAGTTAAATGCTGTTGTTGTCAAGGTGTAGTTCCTTGTCCTGAATATGGAAAATTGCTCTTGAAAGCTGGGACTTGACAAATTCATTTGGATGGTTATCTGTGAAATCCACTTTTGTTTCTCAGCCCAACCAGCCATTGAAATCCTTAGGGACAATTCATTTAGGATCATGCCTGTAATGGTTTATATAAAAATAACCTCCCAACTTTTTATTATTAAAAAAAAGATGGAAATGTAATGGTCTGTCCTATCCCTTTGAGAGACAAGCCCCACCCTCTCCCCTCCCTTCCTCTTCTAGCCTAAGAGCTCTCTCTCTCTGCCCTGTCTCTTTTCAGGCAAGGTGGCTACTGCTGTGGCTCCTCTCCTCTCCTCTTCCCCCTTCTCCCCCCACTCTCTTTCACTGTTTCTCTCCTCACCACTCCCTGCCTTCCCTTTCCTTCCCTTTTACTGAATACACTCTCTCTCTGCATAGCATGCCTATCCATCTTCGTCTCCTATCTGCTCCTTGTGGGACCAGTTGCCCAGATGCCTACCCGCCCAGGTCTCCCACCCACTGCCTCCCACCTACCTGGGACCCACAGAGGCCTCGGGTGGTGGGACCCAGCTGCCCTTCTGGCCTGCTGCTGTCGCCCCTCGGGGAACCACGGCGCTTTAT
The DNA here is from genome assembly GCA_902806775.1 of Microtus agrestis. Taxonomy (NCBI): domain Eukaryota; kingdom Metazoa; phylum Chordata; class Mammalia; order Rodentia; family Cricetidae; genus Microtus; species Microtus agrestis. Next base: position 395,850 of record CADCXT010001983.1, read on the forward strand.
CTAAACCATACCATTGCCCAATCACTAACACACTGTATCTATTAGACAGTTGTCTACTCTGCTTGAAAAATAAAATACCACAAGCCAATCTTTATCAGAAGTCACAAAACAAGCAAGTCCAAGGTACAGTTTAGTCCACCACTATTATCTAATACGAATAATGAAATTATGTATGTACATGGGAAATATAATTTCCCTAGATCAAAGGGGAATGGTAAGTACCTTGAAATTTTAAATGTGCCTGTGTATTTATTTATTTATTTATTTTTGCCTGTGTATTTCTAATGACCCTTTGATCTAGATAAATAATTTGAAATGAAACCTCAGGGTCAGGCTTAAAAGTCAGGATGACAATGATGACAAAAGTAGGTATTTCATGAAAAATTTTAACACTTTTCACAATGCTTTGATTGTCTGTTTATGATTTGCTTAACCACTCTCTTTCCCATAGTTTAGCTTTACTCAAGTTGCAAGGACATAGATTATATATTCCTAACTTGTTTAGAAAGGTTTAATAAATATGTCTAAATTGATAAAAGAGAGGTGATATAGGGTTTTATTAAAATTTCCCTAAAACAAAATTTTTCTCTTAGTCATAAAATTTCTTTAAACACCTCATGGGTCTCCTATATCTTTTCTTCAGGAAACACTAAGAGGTTCAGTTTTGTAAAGACAGTGATACTGTGATATTAGGTCCCGGCAAACCAGTAGCCAACAGAACCATTCAAACTTATATTTACATTTACATGTGTCAATTTTTTTTAAACACCCAAAACCACAAATCAAATTACCTGGAGTGCTGGATGATCCAGATTTCTTGTTCTCGGATGATTTGGGGGCACCTGTTTTAATACAGAATTTTATATAGTAAAATACAGTTTTTAAAACTTTTTAAAAGCTCATGGATAAACCATGGATACAAGCTCAGCAATCCCAATGCTGGGATACTTGGACTTTGAGAAGCTGTATACAAAATAAAAATTACATGTTATTAACTCAACTTCCACTGAAGTAAAATAATAATTATATGTCAGATAAAAAGTTACCATATTTCAGATATATCATCATAGAATCTAGTGATTTTAGTAAAGGAAAAAGCAAAGAATTGTGCACACCGGAATTAAAAGGTAAGAGCCAGCCATGACAAGTCCAATAGAGGCCTGAGTCTCAGTAGTTTACCCTAAGACAATACCTGGTTCCAAGAAAGACCACAAACGGAGACTACCCAGGCACCACACAGGGACAGATCATCCACAGGAAGTTCCTAACATTCCAACCCTTGTAAATAGGATCACCGACCAGCACACACTCATCCCTTTTCACTAGGACACCCCTAGACAAATGTCAGCCAATCAGGATGAAACCTGTCACCCCACACCCTGCTAATGTAACTTTTCTGGTGTTTGCCTTTAAATAATGCCCTCTAGAAGGGCAGGGTCCTAATGACAATGCCCCAATGTCAGCTTGAAGTAGTTGCAGAAAGGAACATGTTGTCATTTTCTCATGGTCCTTGCCCAAAATAGGTGGAAAGGCTGAGACAAGGGGGAACTCTCTGGCATGGGGGGCAAAATGACTACCTATAGTGCCTGTTGATGTACCAGAAAAATAGGCCCAGAGCTCTCAATTAATGGATTTATTAACTAAAATAGTTCTTAGGTCCCAATAATACCTCCTTGAACCCATGGGCAAGCATGACCTATGATAGGGTTCTGTCATTGGTACTTGTGAATGGCAAAGTGTAGGACCCAACCATGATAAACTTAATAGGAACAGACCATCCAAAGGATGTTCTTAACATTCCAACTGTTGAAGATAGGATTACCTGACCTGTAGAACCCAGCCATGGTAAGTGTAATAGAGGCCTGAGTCTCAGGAGTTTATCCTGATGCAATACCTGGCTACAGGAAGGACCACAAACTGAGGCTGACCAGGCACCAAGAGCAAACCATCCAAAGGAAATTCCTAATGTTCCAACCATTATAGACAGGATCACCTGCTAGCACACACTCATTGCTTTTCACCAGGACACCCCTAGACAAATGTTAGCCAATCAGGGATACTAAACCTTAGAAATCTCTACCTTTGCTACTATAAAATCATGGCTCTCTAATTGTAGTAGAAGCTGCGGGCTGCGTCCCCGGCACCAGGCCGCCCACATGGCTAGCTTATGCCCTGAAATAATTACATGGAAACTGTATTCTTTTAAACACTGCCTGGCCCATTAGTTTCAGCCTCTTATTGGCTAGCTCTTACATATTGACCTAACCCATTTCTAATAATCTGTACAGCCCACGAGCTGGTTTACCAGGAATGATCTTAACCTGCATCTGCCTGAAGTGAGAGAATCATGGCAACTCACTGACTCAGCTTCTTTCTCCCAGCATTCTGTTCTGTTTTCTCCTCCCACCTATGTTTTAACTTATGAGGGCCAAGCAGTTTCTTTATTACTTAACCAATGACCTTCCTCCATCATCTAATCACTCCAAAACATTTGACACATAAAGAGTCAGAGTTTTCAAACTTGTGTGAGAATAAAGGCTCTTTGCTTTTACATACAGAACTCTGTCTCCTAGTTGGTTTTGTGAGGTACTCCGCAATCTGGGCATAACAGTTACTAAGTTTCTTGGTAATATTATTTTGATTTACATGCTACTTTTATTATAATTATAATTCTGCTGGCCTGTCCTGTGACTGGGTACCTTGTACAATTAAGAGACAAGCCCTACCCACTCTCAATCCTTTCCTTTCCCCTGAGGCAAGCAGATCTTGTGACTCCTCTCTTCTTCTTTCTCTCTCTGTCCATCCTTTTTCTGAAGAGGCAGTCTCTGCCTTTTCCTTCCCTTTCTTCCTCTCTCCTCTCTATCTCTGTTCCTCTATCTCTCTCTCTCTATTTCTTTCCCCTCCATAATACCTTATACCCTCCCAAATCTCACTAAATAAATTATATACCCAAGCTCTCTCCCCATGGTGTATCTGTCTGTCTCCCACCTGCCATGGTCCCCCATATCAGCAGGGGAACCTGCCAGGATCAAGCTGCCATAAATCATAACATTGGTACCTGACTCAGCCAGGCTCTCTCCATGTTCCTTCCCACCTGTGGGTGGACAGTCTGAGGAACACGGGGATCCTGGACTTGGACCACTTTCTAACTTCCTGTATCCCCTTCATTGCTGCAAACAACACCAACTAAATGGTTTGATCCCCTTCTCCAAGTCAGCTTTGCTGACATTCATTTCTGGCAATTCCCCATGGCTGTGGATTGGGATTTTGCTTTTTGTCTCGGACTGTTGTCCCTCAGGCCACTCATAGTAGTCCTGGTCCCCACCCTCTATGCTGACGTGGCTTATGATGACCTGAACTATCTACTCAAATCTTTGCATTATTCTAGGGATGCCTAGAATATTTTGTTATTGGATGTCATCTTTCATTCCTCCCTCAACTCTGAGAAATGATCTATGTACCCCTTAAATAACAACCCAAAGTGGTTACCTACCAGAAGACCCCAACAAAGAGGCTTTCTAATGTCTATCAGCTAACAGTCAGATGGAAAAGTTTCTATTCAGCCATGCTAAAATGTGTGCCACTGACATCTCACGCCTGTACGCCTTTCCCTCTGCCGGACAACATTCCACCACGGATAAGCCTGTCTGGGGAAGGGTATCCCCCTCCCACATGTAAACACTCCTTTTCTTTCTCCTATTTAAAATCTCCTATCCTGCCTCTGAGACCGCTGCTGCTACACCAACTAGCCCAGAGAGTGGGACCCTGTTCCCACTCCACTGTGGCTAATGGCGTTTAAAAGTTTCCTGTCTACTTCATGCGTGAAAGAAAGAATATGTGAATGGTGTGGCCACAGGAATGTGATTCTGTTTTAAATATATGTTCTACACATTCTACTCGTTATTTGTATCTCTTTAAAATTCCCACTGTGGCTCTAATAAAAACATGTGGTTTCTCCATGCACCATGTGACCACCACCCTGTTGACTAAGGGCAAGATGGGCAGGTCAGGTGACCTCACGATCATCTTTGCTATGGGTGACCACATGACCACCACCATCTTGACTAAAGGAAGGTCAGATAACCTGGTCACCATCTTTACTAAGGTACTCGTCACCTCATCTTGCCATTTACTTACATTTTTGTCTCTGAATTCTTCTTACTGACTCTGTTACATGTGTGTTTGTGCAGTGGCATGCTTTTGGTAGGGCCCACCAAGGTATCTTCTTCATCCAATTCCTGTTTAATATGTATGTGTGTGTGTGTGTGTGTGTGCATTCATGTGACTTATGATTTAACTTTATTTGTAAACATAAGTTAGCTTTGAGTCTGTGTGTGTTTATGTATATGAAACTTAAATTCAACTGCATATGTTTGTACATGTATGTTATTGTTAAAAATGGTTTTGGCAGTCTTAATGAGCTTTGTTCATTGTAGCTCATTCAAAAATAAGAAAGCAATAAGTCTCAAATATTTTAAATTGGTATGTACTTTTAAATATGTTACAATATACTGTGTATATAATCCAACTCTATTTTAAAATATATTAAACTGTTCTTCACTATTGTCAGTTTTACTGTTAAGCTTCTATTGCAAATGGTTTTTTTCTTTATCCTTCCTCCTCTTCCTCTTCCTCTCTCAGTTTCTCTCTCTCTCTTTCCTCTCTCTTTCTGTGTCTCTGTCTCTCTGTCTCTCTCTTTCTCTCTCCTCCATAACCCCCTTACCCTTTATTCTTATACCCTCCCAATACTTATTAAATAAACTCTATACCCAAGTTCTCTCTGCATGGTGTATCTGTCTGTCTCCCACATGCCATGGTCCCCCCACACCAGAAGGGGAACCTGCCAGGGTTACGCTGCCATGAATCATAAATCACAACAACTTTCTCTCTCTCTCTTACATTTTTGTGTTTTCTGGCCAGAGACCTGCTTACTATTTAATGAATACCACCAGCACCAGACAGAGAAATTCATTTTCAAGTTTTCCACCTTACTTCAGTTGCTAGGGTGTCTCCCTCTTGCTGAACAGTTTCTCACAAAGGAAAAGATTTGGTCTTGTGTCTTCATCACGAGCTTCACTTTTGATCAGTTTTCTTTTTCTGTTAAGACTTTATCAGTGATGAGTTAAGCATGATGTCTTTTGTATGGGAATCTTCTACCTGGTTTTCACTAAGAGTAATACCTTTGAAAGCACAGATTTGGAATTAGAGGTGATGGGTAATGAAAACTACACATCTTTTGGCTTAGTTTATTTTAGTGACTACCCTGCATTAGCTGAAGGTATGCTTTGGCATATACAGTATTTGTAGGGTTCCAGATCAGCTTGTAAATACGGACTTAATCCAAATCTTTCTTAAGGCATGGAACTTACAACATATAACAAATAAGTTAATTTAAATCTACCGGAATGGGATGTGGCTTAGCTGTAAAGCATTTGCCTAGGAGACATGAAGCCCTGGGTTCAATTCTTAATAATATTTCCCACCTTTAAAAAAAAAGACAAAATATTTTAGCAAATGGTAATCTTATTAATGACAAGTGTGGTGATACCCATTTGTGATTCAGTCACTCAAGAAGCTGAAGAAGGATAAGTACCGAGCAATGAAGGTCAGTCTAAGGCTATGCTATGTATCAAGTGCCAGGCCAGCTAAGGCTACATAATAAAATTCTGCCTATATATTATGTATGTATGTATGTATATATATATATATATATATATATATATATATATATATATATATATGCAAACTTGTCAATACGAGAAGATAGGAATGTTTCTGTGCCTGTTAATATATACTTTTCCTATATCCACATCACTTAGATGTTTAAGATGAAAAGTCAGTGTTTTCTCTGCTTAAATACAGTTTCTTGAATTTCCATTGGCTTATTACTATTATTTTTTGAAATACAGAAATTTTGTAAAAAATGGTAAGTCAGGAACATCAAGTAAAAGGAATATAGGAGAACTTTTAGGTACAGAAACATATTTTTGAAAAACATTGAAGAGAAAGTAGGTGAACAAGGGATTTTAATCCATGTTAAGGCAGGGGATGTAAAACATTTTATTTTTAAAGTATGAGATTGTTATGAAACAGAAATGGGCATATAAGGAAAAAAACCAGAGCATCCCTGCCCCTCACCTGCTGCAGCACTCCAGAGAGTGGGCCCTCCACCTCCCTTGGCAATACAGTGGAGCTGGCCCCGGTGTCCCTGTGAAAGAGCCTACTCAGAAGGTGTGAAAGCAGAATAATTGGCCCTGCCCCTAGGAGGAAATTAACAGAGCAATGCTGGAAAGCTCACCCTGGTAGTGAAGATGGAGGAGCCAGTGAAATGACCAACCCAGAAACTACCCAGGCCCAGAACTAGGGTTATGAGTTGGCCCACCTCAACATCCACCCAATCTGTGATCTGCAGGAGCTTGTGGAAAGGCTAGTCCCATAGACCCAAAGCTGCAGGATCTCCACAACTCAGGGTATCCAAGAGGAGTTCCATTTAGGATCCAGTGTCAATAGTGCAGCAGTATTCAGGGGCCTCAAACCAGACCAATGATTCTTTGCAATGAACAGTTGCAAGTGAAAATATATGAACCAAGGGGTTTACTGGGTGACTCACTGTATCACACTGCAGCATCTGTGATGAGATTTTTTTCCTTTTTTCTTTTTTCTCTTAAATATTACTTTACATTTGGAGGGGGGATGCAAGGGCAGATAGTAGATATGAAGGGACGGGAAAATGAGTGGGATCAAGATGCAAGATCGAAAGATACAAGGAATAAATAAAAAGAAAGTTAAAAAAATTATGTATCTATGCTTAAACTGGCTATATTTCAAAATTATTGTTTAAATTGTTCTAAGCTCAAATATTAATGTGTTTGGTTGGAGCTTCCAGCTTGCCCATGCACAAGCTGGAAAACCCCATCTGCGTACTTCCCACAACCATGCCCACACTAAAAAACTCCGAAAAAAAAAAAATGGCACTTACAGCCTAGTTCTGCATTTCTGGAAGCTGGTTCAACCCACCCTCCTGACACAACCAGCCCACCCAAGTACCTGCCCAGGGACTTAGCCTTCGACCATACTTGAGAACAATCCCCGCTCCTGACTGGAATGTCATCACCCCTTGCCTACCTAAGATCTATAAAACCAGCTTGCCTTACCTTGGGAGTACAAATTCTCTGACCTCGTTCTCCAAGACCAGTGAGCCCACCCAGGAGTTGCTTTATTCTCAGTAAACCTGTTGTTATACCTGCCATTTGGGTTGTTCTGCTTACTGTATCTATAGGGGAACTTATTGTATCTATAGGGGAACTTACTGTATCTATATGGGAACTTACTGTATCTATAGGGGAACTTTCTATCTGAAAAAAAAATAAACCGAACAAATCAGCTAGTACTTATTTTATCAGCCAATATTCTTTAGACATTAGGAAGGAGCTTCAAAAGGAGACACTATGGTGTCCGGCTACACCTATGCCATTTAAAGTTGGTGTCTGGGGTATCAGCTATGGTGACAAAGCATAGGCAAAGTGTCAGGGGAAATGGTCATAGACACAAGAATAAGTCTGACTGGTGACAGCCCTGCCCCTCAGAGAAACCCCGGGTAAAATAAAAAGGTTTTAAAAGGGCCGATGCTTGGCATTGCTATAGAAGGTCCATATACTGAAAAATAACCTCCTTTGGTGTGCTTCTAGTAACCGAGATCTTTGTCCTTCTACAAAAGGGGAGTCCTCCAGCTAGGTGATGAATATCATGGGAGACTGCCACTGCCTATTGTTTCCTAGGGAAAGCTGCCTCAAGCAATAGCGGCTGCCACTGAGATAGATGCCTTGTGTAACTTTACATAGCAGGTAAGAACATTTATGAGGGACTGTGTTCTGCCAAAACAGACAACCCAGGATTCCTTTCTAAATGAATGAATTTACATTGTAACCAACCATTGAAGGGAACATCCCAAACCAAAAGATTTACTGAACCCTTAATGTCCAGATGGTTAAAGGATTTACAGTCTTCAGCTGGGAGGTGGAGAGTTCATAATTATGCAAAGAAAACCTTTTGCCCTCCATATGGCAAAATGCTAAAGATGTGGCCTTCACAGCCCTCGCTGACAACTGAAGAATATTCCCAGGCCAACTCTTTGATTTGATTAAAAATGGCTCTTGGGATCAGTGGCACAGAGCAGGCCATTGGAAACTGTCAAAAGACCTAATGACTTCAGTCATCTGGAGAGAGGTACACTGAGCTATTGTGGTTGCATGATACAGCCTGTTTGCTATGCAATAATTTAGGAATCGTGACCAAGCTATTGACTCTGCTTAACCCAGTACCGAATATATAGTCTGCCAGGGGGTGAGGGGTAGGATTGACAACCTGATTTTTTTTTCAGACACCTCTTAAAGGTTGTGAATAATTCTGGGTAGACAGATACTTAACCTATTTGACCTTGAACTAAAATAATTCAGGAAGGTTTTCTCTACAACAAAGCCTTCCTTCTCAGACTCTTCAGAGCCTCGGAAAACTTGCTGAGGGTAAAGTTGCTATACTAGAAAACTGCTAAAACACTTGAAATTTCTCTTCAATCAAGAAAAAAAAATTATCTTCTTCTTAAACACAAAGCAAACCCCATTTACAAATCTGTCAGCATGTGGGAATCTGACTTTATGTTCTAAGTTGCTCCAGCATTTTTCTTTTAGGGATTGTTTTTATTATCATATATAGTCATGTCCTCTGCCCCTTCCAGGCTATTCAACCACTGGATTCTTTCCTGAAATTGTTATTTTGTACCTAACTATATTCTTAGAATATAGCCACATTTAGGTTTTAAGTTTGTCATTTCTTTTTAACTGATCCCAATTAGCCCTGTCTTTCTTGAAACTAATTCCCTTTTAGACTGGGCATGGCAACATTTGAGAGATAACCATGGAAGAAGTCTGATGAGTGTATGGATTTCAGTTGTTTTTACTATTTGTGGTCCTGAGTATCTGCTTTGTAAAATAAAGACTGGGATAGCAGCAGCAACTTGCTTGGAAGAAAGAGCAAAAGACTTTCATCTTGGAATCAGCTCCATATTTTAACGTTTATGGCCAATAAATCTTACTGATCTCAAAACCAGACCCAGGGACATTTTTTATTAGCAGAGAATTACCCCCAAACAGGGGTTATGGCTCAGCCCCAGTAAAATTAGTATCCTATATAGTCTCCCAAGTTTTGCCAATTGGTCAGGAAGAATGACTTCAGATTCAAGATGGTGGCATTTGGGTCGTCCCTGTGAAAAGGCAGCTCTGTCAATTGACTCCCCTTGATTTAGAGTAAGTCAAGCATTAACTTGATTAGTATGATCACTTTCTCCAAAAGTTAGGATGGATCCCTGCCACAAACAGTAATTAACCATAATAGAGAAAATGGTTTTGCTTTGCTGGTCAGACATGGAGATCTAGAATCATATGGGTTGCTTCTATCTGCACTAAATAGTTTTGTGGAAGCAATCTCTGGGCAAGATTTGCACCAGGGTAGATCAGAGAGAGTTATACATTAGGATTCCTTTGAGTATAAGGAAAGGTCCCTCGCTGAAGATTAGTAACTATCCTGAAGGTCTTCTGTTTTATCATAGCCTGTTTTGTTCACTTGTATGAACATTTAGCTTTCATGCTTATTCCACAACAAGAGTTTGAGGGTGTTATATGAGAGATGGCTCAGGGGTTAAGAGCACTGCCTGCTCTTCCAAAGGTCCTGAGTTCAATTCCCAGCAACCACATGGTTGCTCACAACCATCTGGTGATATCTGGTGCTCTTTTGAGGAAAAGACCTGGTCAGCCGTCCTCATCAACTAAGACCAGGAAACCCAAAAAGGATAAAGTTCAACACAACCACCATATACAGGCTAATCATGCATGCTTAAGCATTGCCAGAGCATAAATTTCATTCATTCAAATTTCATATAACAAATAGGACCTCTAACAGCATCAACAAAAGCAAGCAGATAAAAGTTCCCTAACTTGACAACCCAATGGATCTCACTCCTAAACTCAGAGATTAAAGTGATAAACAGAAGGCCTTGATCTTTTGATGACAACAGGAGAGAAGCCTGTGCCATTGTTACAATGGAGCACTGTCTGTATACCTCTGGCACCTTGAGCAATGTGTCCTCGGTCCCCCAAGATGTACATGCCCAAAGCAAACCTATCCACCATTTCCTTAAATTTTTGATACTTTACTAGCCACAGGTTCTTAGTCAACTCATAGTCGATAAATATATTCCTATTTTTAATGCTAATTTCAGAATTAGACACAAAGACTAGTCTACTGCATAATTTTTACTTTTTTGTCTAGAATAAAGATCACTCTTTTCTTCAAATTCTTATGGAATGATCATCCTCTGTTCTGTAAGATTCAGCTTTTGATGATCAGAAACGTTTTAAGATCAGAAACGTCAAGATTTTGACCCTGCGTAGGTAGGATCTACAATGATATTCAGTCTTAGAAAGCTTCAGAAAATTGTATTTCAGCCATCAACAACACTTAGAGAAAATAGGAAAGTGTGAAAGAAACAAGGACAAGATAGAGTCACAAGGAAAGTTAGGGTAACATTGAAAAGGAAAGAAACCACTCCACTCTGCCAACTGAAAATTAAGATCATCTCAGAAACAAGATTAGAAAGCATGGTATAGCCTAACATATACTGAGAATTCCTTAGGCATCTGACGAATGGTTTTATCTGATCAGTCTATAGTTCTATCCATTGCACCTCTGAACCACCTTATGTCACTTGCCAGAGAAAAATTTCACAGATAGAAAATGTTTTCCAATGTACTTTACATAATCTTTAAAATATTTCAACAGGGTAATTTCAAAATCATAAAATCATACAGATATAGAGGTATACTGATTTGATTGATCAGTAGAGATACAGACAGACAGACGACAGATAGACAGACTTAAATGCCATTCTTTTAAGAAGCAACATTCTACTTCCAAACATGTACTCTTCCTATGCACCAACCTCTCTCTCCTAATGACCACATTTAAAAATATGTCAGAACCAATTCTAAATAAACTCCAACTTTGCTTTTAAAAAAAGAGGTGCTAGTTCTCAATACGTTTCTGAACAACAAAAACAAAGTTTGTATATCTGAACTCATGTCAACAAACATGGGCTACAAGATTCAGTGTCTCTTAACCACCTCCATCAAGCCACAATTAATACAATCAGTGACAATAGATAATGATTTCAATTTTATTAGGTTAGCACATGTGATGACTATAATTTTTATACCCAAAGATGAAGAACTAAAATACAACAATTCTGTTACTTTATGACAAAGCCATATTTAGCAAATTCATTAGTAGTCAATCATGATATAAAGCCAACATTATTTCAGTATGACATATGACTTGATTTTGTATTTCTCTTTGTAGCCAGATATTAAACTAATATCCTCTTCTAACAAATCCTGAATACTTTTCTGAATAATCATTTCATTAGAGTGCCTCAGATCCACATTGGTGTGAAGGGGCATTTCCTGTACTAATTCCCAATGACTAATATTATCAATGTAGGTGACACATCAGTCACAAACATTACCTTAACAATTTATAGAATTTCTATGATATTACAAATAGGGATCAACTTGGTTATGTATCTCCAAAATGTGTCTATGAAAGTTACAAAGCCAAACAACTCTGCATCCAGGATATAAAGATTAAGCCAAACACATCCATAATGACACTAACTACTACAACAGATTCCAAATCTCTTTAGAAGAAAGACAAATCAGAGAACAGACCATAAGCCATGGCTCCCCATATGCCAATAAAACATGAAAGACTTCTACCTGATAACAACTAAATAGATTAAACCTTCAAAATTATGACTTGATTGCAAATTATGAATAGAAATGTTAATGATTTTCATTGTTTTAAATATAGACTTCAAAAATCATTGGCTTCAAATGAGAAATGACTAAATCTCTAAGGCGCAGCCACAGATCCAGACAAATGCTTGTCAGTAGAACAGGTAGATTTGCCACTAACATCAATGCCAGCAGCGTTACTTGCTTCAGAAGAATCACCATTGTCTCCTCCAGACTCAGAAGACAAATTAAGGTTCCCTGATGGAAAAATCAAACATGATTAATAAAAATTATGAAGAATGCTATTTGCTAGAATATCTTAGGAATGGAATGAAGGTCAAGACACCTGAGTCACTCTGACTTCCACCATTCAAGATTGTAGTCCCTGAAACGTCACTGCTATTCTCTCCATCCACCTCGTTTCCATTAAACTCAGGTGCTTGGCTCTCCTTAGTATTCAGGTGCTCCTCTGAATTTGTGCTGACTCCAACTGAGGAGTGCTGCCTACCTGAGACACCTGGCAAAAGTAAAATCATAATGACAATGATGGCTTTGGCTATACATCCTTCTTCGGAGCTGTACAGTGTGGGGACAAGAATGGTCACTAGATTACTAGAGGTCATGGGGAATTTAGAACCCTAAGAGCTATGGCCCCAATTTCATATATGTCCTTAGATACGAACAAAATATGTCTACATCATAATAACCATAGCCACAAAGTTTATAAATCTCAGAATGATCACAAATCCAACCATGGGCATTCTTCCTTTCTCCCTTGATGAAGTAGAAAAAACCAGTTCTTTTGCTTTTATGTAAAATGAAGATGCAAGTTACAAAACAAAGAAAATTTGGAAATTATTTAAAATTTTCAGAAGGACTCAACTTAGTTAAAGTGGGTGAGAAGTACTATCACCTAGGCAACAGAGTGGTTCAGTTCCAGAAGAATTAGGATAGTCCAACTGTCCTGACCCAGAAATTCTTTTCAATAAATGCACTACACTCAATTCTTCCACTCACATAGGTCAAAAGTTCAATATCCAAAATTTTATTCTGACAAATTATATGATCTGCACCTGACCACCTGGCATGATGTAATCTACCACCTTTCAGTCCGGGTTTCTCTGTTATTACATACGCAGACTCGACATAAATAAAAACATCACCCAAACTAGATCCATCCTTCTTTGTTTCCCCTCTCCTGAAACAGAAGGACAACTTGGGCTCTCCAGGGAAATTCAGACTGAGATTAGTTTGGCTGCCAGGGACGTTCACAGTCACAGTTCAGCCAGTTTATGAAAAGGATGTTGGTAGATTGTATTGTGCAGCCTGCACTATATCAAAACTATCTGGTCATGAAAACATCTGAAAGGAGACACCTGGACTCCCCAGAGTCAGAAAAGTTTTTTTCCCTGTTCACTAAGATGACTGTCTGCAAAGTCCTTAGACACAGATCCGTAGCCAACCATAGCACTACTGTGCATTTGAACAGGCCTCTACCAAGGAACTCAGACTTGACAACTCGTAAATAACTCAACTGCCAATCAAACAAGGGTTTGGAAGTTCAGCAAAATTCAGATTTGTCCGCCACACATTGCCATGTGACTACCTGAGCCACTGACGCCAGTTCTTTGTCTTCCAAATTCCTCTGCTACTAACTCTTTCCGTCCTTCTCCATCAGACATGCCAACTGTCGAAGGGAATCAGAACAAAGGTCAAGGGTTCAGCATCCAAAACTGTATTCTGACAAATTGAGTGATCTGCACCTGACCATCAGACCTGAAATAATCTACTACCTTTAAGTGCAGGTTTCTTTGTTTCCACAGACATGAACTTGACACAAAGTTCACGCCCAAACTAGATCTGCCCTCACTTGTTTCCTCTCTCTACAAACAGAGGGATTAATTGAGCTCTCCATGGAAAATCAAAATGAGATTGATTTAGCCACCAGACCATGCTATTGATGGTCTGATGATTAAGCAGTTATGGTTTAATACATCCTAGGTAGGACAATACCTATTTTCAACAGCAGACCCTAGCATAGATTCCCAAGAACTTTTGAGCACAGGGTATTGTCAGATGATGAATTTCAACAAGACATTTCAGGTTCATTTAGCTGCATTCATCCTTCTCTGAAGACCAATTAAAATGAATTGAATTCATTCTCTTCCAGAGAAATGAAATACTATAAATTATTGCCTGAATTTAGATCTGATCACTGGCTAACGGTTCTTAGGCAGACTACCTCACACACTACAGGCATCTCCCCTTCTTCCAGTCCTACTGGGCCTCTTCCTATGTCACTCTCCTTTGCTTAGGCATGCCCCCTGACATGTCAGGATTGACATCTTAAGACAACACAATTTCAATACAGATGAACTCAGTTTGTCCTGAGGAAGGAAACATCAACATCCTTAACACTATAGCTGAATGCGTCAGAGCTTTTACCCTAAATTTATTAATTCTTTGTCACCAAACCAAAGTATCTCAAAGTCCAAGTGTGAATTAGATTTCTCCCTTCCTTTCTTTTATTAACAGATCCGGAACCAGAAGATGAGAGCAAGTGCTTCCTCCATAAGGAATTTAAAAGAAGAGTACACGGTATAAGTAGGATATCCATGGAGTAGAGTGCAGGTCAAGATACTAAGCCACTCTTACTTTCTTCTTTGAAGGGTCTATCAATTGCAGACTCACAAATCATCTCTACATTCTGGACATTTCCATCAGATACAGCTACTATTTTACCCTTGAGTTTCTGATTACCTCCTGATTTTGTGGACATTTCAGAAGATGATTGAAGCTCATTATTTTCTCTTGAGGCACCTGGCAAATGTAAAATCATAATCATAAGGATGACTGTGGCTCTGCTCGGCCTTCATAGCTGCATCATGTGGGGACCAGTACGTTGAGTATTTGATTACTGGAGGTCATAGGTTATCAAGAGCATTCAGAATCGTGTGCTTTATTTTAATCAAGGGCCACACCAACAATGTCAACTCATCCTTTTGCCTTAAACTGTAGAAATCAGTTCTCTCCATTTTTAGAAAATAAAAATGCAAGTAACAAAACAGTGATCTTTGAACCCATTTAAAATTCTTACAAGGAGCCAGCTTACTAGCGTGCGTATGCAACAGCATCACTCCTGAGACTCATGGGTCCATTTTCAGAAAAATTCAGGTCTTTCCAACAGTTCTGACCCTGAAGTTTGTTTCAGTGAATGTTCTGCAATCAGTTCTTCCACTCACAGTTCAGCCAATTTATTAGATGGATGTTGGTCGAGTGTATTATGCATGCCTGATCAAAAGCATCTAATCATGACGGAACTGACAGGTAACTAACTTCAAACTCTGCATGGTCAAAGGAATTTTCTTCTATGTTCATTAAGGTCATTGTCAGATAAGGGCTTGGACCAAGATCAACAACCAACCACAGCACTGTCCTGTATTTGACTTGTCTCTACCACAGAAACCAGAATTCACGACTGGCAAATCACTCAACTGTCAATCAAACAAGGGTTTAGAAATTCAGCAAAATTCAAATTCGACAGCCACACGCTACCACTTGACTACCTGAGTGAGTGAATTTGCCTGTTTTATTACGCCTTTCTTCTATATAATGCTTGAGTGCATTCTTTACTTGTTCCTGGAAAATGGCAACTGTAGAATAGAAAATGAAAGTCATCAGAACATAGGTCAAAACTATAATGTTCAAACTTTGTATTCAGACAAATTAAACAGCCTTAAGCAAACCGCCTAAAACTGCATAATCTCCCACCATTTAGTTAATGTTTCTCTGTTCTCACAAGCACTCACTTGACACAAAGCATAGCATTCAACTAGACCCATCCTTCTTAATTTTCTCTCTCCCAATACAGAAGAACAACTTGAGCTCTTCATGGAAAATCAGAATCAGATTAATTTAGACATCAGATTACATTCAATGACATTTAAGGCTCAAAAGATCCCAGATGAAACAATGCCCATCATCAACAATAGTGCCTAGCATAGATTCCCAGGAACCTCTGCGCACAGGGTATTGTCAGATGATGAACTTCAACAAGACATTTCAGGTTCATTTAGCTGCATCCTTCCTTCTCCACAGACCAATTAAAATGACTTGAATCCATTCACTTCCAGAGAAATGAAATACTCTAAATTATTGCCTGAATTTAGATCTCACTAGCTCACAGCGCTTAGGCAGAATACCTCACCCACTGCAGGCAATCTTCCCTTCTTCCAATCTACTTTGCCTCTTCCTATGTCACTCTCCTTTACTTAGGGATGCCCCCTGACATGTCAGGATTGACATCTTAAGACAACACAATTTCAGTACACATGAACTCAAACAGTTTGTTCTGAGGAAGGAAACATCAATATCCTAAACACTATAGCTGAATGCTTCCCCAAACTAATGTGTCTCAAGGTCCAATTGTGAATTAGATTTCTCCCTTCCTTTTTTTTTTTAATTAACAGATCCAGAACTCGACAATAAGAGCAAGTCTTTCCTCCATAGGAAATGCAACATCAAAGTACATGGTGCAATTGTGTGGTGGCGGTGGGGGCATGCCTTTACTTCCAGCACTCAGGAGGCAAAGCCCTCAGGAGCCTTTACACTCATGAGTTCAAAGACTAGCCTGGTCTCCAGAGGAAGTTCCAGGACAGCCAGGAATACTCAGAGAAACCCTGCCTTGAAACAAACAAATGAACAAACAAAAAGAATATGGTGTAAACTGGATGTCCATAGAGTGGAATGCAGTCAAGATACCTAAGTCACTCTGAAGTCCATATTTGACGGATCCACCTACTGAGGACCCACTGCTAAACTCTATACTCTGTTCATTTTCAACAGATGCAGCTCCTTCTTTACGCTCCGATTCCCCATCTCCTGAATCTGCGGAGACGTCACCTGCTGTCCGCAGACTACTGTCTTGACTTGAGGCACCTGGCAAAGGTAAAACCATAATCGTAAAGATGATTTTGGCTGTGCTCAGCCTTTGTAACTGTACTCTGTGGGACAAGTATGTTCACAGTTTGATTACAGTATATCGTTGGGTATCCCGAGCTGGGAGAGTCATAGTCACCATTTTATTTCAGGTCTATACAAGCAAAGCTAACAAATCCATCCATCCTTCTCCAAAGGCAAAACTGGAGAAGTCAGTTCTCGCCCTTTGACCGAAAATAGAAATTTAACTTACAAAACAGTGAATTTCAACCTCTTTAAAATTCTGCAATGGACCCAGGTTAGAATGGTATGTATGTAATAGCAACATCCCTGACACTCATGGGTCCTGATCAGAAGCATTCAGGTCTTTTCACTGTTCCTGGTCCTGAAGTTCCTTTCAGCAAATGTTCTACATCTACTTCTTCCATTTACAGTTCAGTCAGTTTCTCAGAAGGTTTTTGGAAAAGTGTCTTATGCAAACTTGAGCAGAAACGTCTTTTCCTGGAATAACTGTCAAGAAACAAACCCCAGACTCTCTATGGTCAGAGGTATTTTCTTCCACAGTATTGATAGCATTGTCAGCAAAGGGCTTAGACCCAGATCCACAACCTACCACAAATCTACCCTGCATTTGACCAGTCATCTACCAAGGAGCTCAGACTGTACAACTCGCAAACAACTCAACAGCCAAGCAAACAATAATTTGGAAGTTCGGAGAAATTCAGACTCTATTGGCACACAATGACTCTTGACTACCTGTGCCACCAGCATTGGTCTCTGTGTTTCCATGTGATGCTGCCAAAGATTCCTGTCTGAGGGTCTCTGTATTTGAAACTGTCAAAGGAAAAATTATTGTCATCAAAACATAGGTCAAAAGTTCAATAATTCAGCATTTGTATTGAGACCAATTAAAATTCATCACCTGACCACCCAACACTTCTAGCTCGTATTTCTTTGTTCTCACAATCACTGAAAGTACAGCATCCAAACTAGAGCCAACCTTGTTTGCTTCCTCTTTCCCAAAACAGAAAAATGTGATCTTTCTATGGAAAATGATTAGCTCCATCCCTGTTTATTTCCTCTCTCCCAAAACTGAAGAACAATGTGATCTCTCCATGCAAAGTCAGAATGGGATTAATTTAGGCAACAGACCATGTTCAATAACAACTATCTTCAAAAAGTCCTAGGTGAGACAATTCCTATTATCAACACCAGCATAGAGTTCCAAGGACCTTTGAGGATAGGCTATTGTCAGAGGATGAACTTCAACTAGAAATTTCAGGTCAAGTTTAGAACTGTTCTTCCTTCTACAAGGATCAATTCAAGCAACTTGAACACCTTCACTTTCAGAAGAATGAAATACTTTAAACTACTGAGTGGATTTAGATGTCACTGGCTCACGGTGCTTAGGTAAACTACTTAAGACATTACAGGCATCTCTCCTCCTTAGGATTCTGAATTTATTCTCAACTTTCCCTCAAAGTCTACATCACTACTGCCAAAACATTCAATCTGACCCTTTCCATGGATAAACCCGTAGCAACTAGTTCTCTCCCTTTGATGGAAAATTCAAATGCAAATTTCAAAACAATGATTTTTGAACCTTTTGAAATTCTTAGAAAGATTTAGCTTAGTACAGTGTGTGAGAAATAGCATCATTCCTGAGCCTCATGGGTCCAGTTCATGTATATTTTTATTCATTCAGTCAGTCGTGGACCCAAGTTTCTCTTCAGTAATCTTCCTATACCAAAGCCCATCTGTCCATGGTTTTCCTACTTCTTCCACTCAAAGTTAACCCAGATTATTAGAAGTGTGCTGACAACATGTATTATGCAAATGTGATAAAAATCTAATCATGAAATATCTGACAGGATACTGTCACTGAAATATCTGGAATTCTCATTTCTAGTACTCAAGTTTCCGGTCCCTGAAGATTCACTGTTAATCTCCATATTCCTGTCATTGCTTCCAGACCCAGCTTACTGTTTCTTCTTAGGTTTTAGATGGACTCCCTAATCTGTGCAAACTCCAACTAAGGATGGTAGCTCATTCTTTTCACTTGAGTCATCTGAGAAAGTAAAGTCATAATTGCCTGCTCCACTTTGACTATGCATTCATCTTCACAACTTCACTGTGTTGGAACAAAAATGTTCACAGCTAGATTACTGGAGATCATAGCATATCTAGAGCCCTCAGAACCATGTCTTACCCTTTCCTCAAAGCCTACACCACTACAGGCATGGTCAAAATGAAGCTGAAACAGAAAGGCTCAGACACATCTACAATTTCCTCCTCCATCGGCAGATCTGGAGACGTGGTTCTCTCCCTTTGATGTAGTGTGGAAATGCAAATTTAGAGAATGATTATGAACGTTTGGTACCTACTTAAAGTCCTCAGAAGGAGGCAGCTTAATGAACTGGGTGAGAGATAGCATCACAGCTCAGACTCACGCTTCCAATCCTACCAGATTTTTCTGCTCATTCCATCAATACCAGTTCCCAAAGTAACTTTGATTAATTGATCTACACTGATCCAGTTTTCTCTAGTTCGCACTCATTTATTATCCTAAAATTCTGCTGGACTATTAGAATTTGTTGCCAGAAGATGTTTAGTAAATCTTATCCCCCAAAAACCCCTACTCAGGAAATTATCTGAACGACAACAGACCCCTAGACCTACATCCTGTGTGGGGAGCAGAATAAATCCCAACCGACATGAGCACCACCATGCAAAGAACCTCAGTTCCTTTGGAGTAATAAGCCTTCCTCTGCTCAGGTTATGGGTTTGAGTAAAAACTTGGCCTCTAGCTATAAAAAAAGCAGTGTTTGCAAATAATATTGCTTGCAGCATCCTACTCCCAAACGTCTGTAACCTGAGACAGGGATTAGATCTCACTGGCCCACACGTCTTAAGCAGACTACCTGGTCCACTTCCATCACCACTGCCGCTGCCAGTGTCTTTGTTACTATGGTCACGGCCACGATTCAGCCTCCCTTGACCTACGACATTACCTGCAGAAGGGAAAAGCATTGCCACATGAAGACCACCATCCTGCACTGAGAGGAAATAGTAACACCCAAAGCACTTTCACTTCATTCTCCAGAAGCTGCTCTGTGTTTACTAAAACCATTGTCACCCCAATAATTTGTACTAGAAATTGACAGATCAATTTTAACTCCAACGTTCTTTCTCCACCTCTTCCAGAATAGAATAACAAGGGTATTCTATACCAATGGAAAACCAAAATGAAAGAAATAAGGAAGTCTAAAACTAAAGTCCTTGATCTTCCTATTCATATTAAATTAAAATGCTATTCCCATATAATATAAAATGTATTTGAAACTCCTTGTGAGACCCCAAGAGCTGGGAGCTGGTGGAATACCTATAATATTGGCCAGATCATTAACAAAATTTAAAGCAGGGTTCTTGGCAGTTGTTCCCAAATTAGAGTCTATATTTGCAGAGGCACCAGCACCAAAATTACTCTCACTTGCCAACGTAATTTGACCTGCAGAATAAAAAAATGAGTGTCACAGAAGATATTAAAACATTCCAGATTCTCCAATGATTTGTGCACAGATATTAGGCAACAACATCTAAATCACTGGAAATGTATCTTCCATAATAAATTATCTGACTATAAATACTTTGCTAGTAAAATCATTAACAACAAAAGAATCCAAGCCACAAACTCCAGAGAATCTTTTTTAGCACATTTTTCCTTCCCTTTTTTTTGAGTTCACAAACCAGTAGTTCCCTTTGCCAAAAAAATATTAAAATTTGTGTTTCATGCTTTATTATGTATAATATAGCAGTTTTTTTTCTAAAAAGTGTTGTTCACAAGGTAATGAATTTAAATTGCCCACACCTAACCCTTCACGGGAAATCGAGAGCTACAGTCATCAGATCCCATGACTGCAGTTACCTCCAGCACTCGCGTTTTGGTGTTTGCCTCCATCAGCACTCTTGGCCTTTGGCTTCATCCCAACTCCAACTTTAAATTCTGGTTTAAGACTGAAGAAATGTCTAGCCCCAGCTTGAAAACCACTAGCTGTTTGAAACAACAACAACACGGTCACCAGAGAATAGACACATCTTAACTTTCCACTTTCAATATACAATGCCTAAATCATAGTATTCAGATCAATGAAACAGATTTTCCTTGAACCCTATTTCTTTTTCTTTCTAGTCAATCCATCACCGTGAACTCCACATAAGCCAGAACACCTACACCACACCTCAATTACCCTTACACACACTTGTGCCATCGATGAAAAAAAATGAGAAGACAAATATGAAAAATTAAAATGTTTTGAGGCTCAATAAATAATGAACAAATAAATAAATGAGTAAATACTAGCCCTCTGTTTTGTATTAATAATCTGCATCAGAATTCCTGAACCAGTGACATGCAAATCTCAGCATAGGTTCATCAAAGTTCCTGATGTTCAATGGTTCCCACCAACATCCGCATCATCTATGGTCAACGACTCTGTCTCAAAAATACCCAGAATGATAAGATTTGATTGACCCTGTTTTTTTCACTGTATTTAATTTCTGAATGTGAGAATCTACCTTCTGAAATTTACCTTCCTTTAGCTTTCTTTTTCTCTCTCTCAAAAAAAAATTGGTAGTAATAAAAAGCCAATCACTAGCATCGTAACTGTTACAGAGAAATATGTCAACAAGTAAAACAAACAAACCGAAAAGCAAAGAATACCACTTAAAAGATTTTCCAAAAGCCCTCAGCAGATCAAAGATGGGATTTCTTTCTCCGAGACAAAAAAAGCCCCTTCAGAAATATTGCTGCTTTCTTCACACAATAAGGCGGTTCTTTAAGTGTCAAATATACAGAACAGAATTCTTTCCCATAAGTCCATCCAAAACTAAATCCACACTCACCAAAGACCGAGCACCAATTGCCAACCTCTATTTTGCTAATAAATGTAATTTTCTAAGCCCCAATTGACCATGTTTTTCAAACAGTCTTGGCATATGATCTGATACTAACTACACTTTGGAAACTGGAGCTGCTTCTGGAAAACGTGGGACACAAAGTGCACAGACCTTCCTCCAACCTACATTAAGACAAACAGCAAAGAGAGCCAGTTAAACAGAAAGTTTTCCTCATGTGTTCTGATACAATTTTTATTGGTTGGAACCTGAGACTGCATCCAAGAACATCCAACCAAAGGCCAGGGAAAAAATGACTTACAGGTGTGATTCCAATGAAACACAAATGTTGTTAAAGTAAACATGCATGCTAATTTTTTTCTGTGTCATGTAAATACCTGACAAGTATGAACTATCTGAAATGGAGTCGCAGTCAAGAATTTGTCCCTGGGTCCCCTTCAGGCGTATAGACATGACATAAAACTCAAACGTGAATTCTTGCACACTTGCCTCGCCTTCTAGCTAAAAGCCCTCCCAGCTTCATCTGAGGTTCATCCAGCCACATATGCTAGCTTAAGGCGCCTGGCAGTATTTTCCCATCTGAGTAGCTGAAAGCTGCAGGGAGGGAACCTGGGAACTGACTGCAGGCACAGCCCTTCCACGATATGGAAAGTCTGTATTCAGCTGAAGTGAGAGGCGAGAAGCGCCACTCCACAACCGATGTGGAGCCTCTGAAACCGTCTCTGGAGAAGAGACACCGGCACTGGTGCTGAACGTCAGTGTGACTGAGCGCCTGCTCTCCCTAAATCGCAGCTTCTGGCGTTCAGAGAACTGAGTGAAAGCTTGGAAAAAGTTTCCTTGAAGAGTTCAGATCGGGGCTGGGGAGTTGAAATGAGGAGCCTCGCAGCTTCAGGCGCCAACCCCAGGGTGGTTTCTGCTTCCGTGTGTAGGCTCCGAGATCACCAGTGTATCACAAAGCAAAGATTGAGTTTTGAGAAATACTGACCTTGTGACTTACCAAAGAACAGTGCCCCCCATCTTAGAAAGTAAGAAGAAAAAGAGTGTAATATTATGTTTTAAGACAATGACAATATTTTTGCTTCAATTCTTTCTCATAATTCAATATGAGCAACCCCCTTTATGTATAATAACTGACATATATTTCAATACTAATTTATGGGTTTTTTTGTTGTTGTTTTTTGGTTTTTCGAGACAGAGTTTCTCTGTGTAGGTTTGAAGCCTGACCTGGTGTGTTGTCCTGGCACTAGCTCTGTAGATCAGATTGGCCTCAAGTTTACCGATATCTGCCTGCTATTGCCTCCCAAGTGCTGGGATTGAAGGCGTGGGCCACCATTTCCTGGCTGCGGCGATCTTTTTAGAATCCCCTCACAGATGATTAGGGAAGACACTGGCTGGCTGTACTGAAAGGCCACACTATCCCAGTCTTGAAAATGCAGAAGCAAACAAAACTCACCAGTTAATATTGGCCAATATGCTGTTTCTTATTCTCATAACAATATTGACCTAAAATTTTCCAATCTAACTTTTATATGATTTTATTTTCCCTAATATTGTCTCAGTAATGTATTAGTTAAGAATAAAAATAGCCTAATCCATTTTGTGAATTTTATTTTAGTGAGAATAAAGAATGGCCTAAGAAAACATAAGAAATATATACACAGAGTGCCAATCTATATTTCATTATATATATTATATAGTTTTAGTTATAACTAACATTTTTATACTTATCCAGGAACTTTAGAAATTTTTCTTTCTTTAATTTTTTTCCACCGTCATGACTGGTGAAACCATATAAATTTAGTTTTGATTGACTGTGAAACTGCTGCCTAATACTTTCTATTTTACTCAATTTTTAATTTTATCAGAATACTTTCAATAAGTCTGACTTTTTGAAATATCTATGCCATTGGTTATTTTATGAAATATTTCCCTGTGATATTTTAATCCTTTCAGAAGTGTTACTTATTTGTGAATACCACAATTCTCAGGGTCACACTCAAAACTGAATGGGAAAATATACTTAGAGTACAGTTTCCAAAGCATAAATTGTGCTTAAGGAAAGCACACACACACACACACACACACACATGCACACCCTTGAGATTACTTCTTAAAGCATAAATAACATCTGTTGGAATAAAAATGTGGTATCCCTGCATATTATCCTACTCTGAAGCACAAGAGAGAAGTGGAGAACACTAAACATTAAGTGAATCTGCACCTATTCAATTAAAAAGACTCAAAATCTTTACCTTTACAGAAGGTGCAGAGCACCACAGCCACGTACAAAAGGATCAGCTTCATGGTGATGGTCTGGGACCTAGGCGTGGAGACCGCTCACGCCAGAGACTCAGGCCCATCGTGGCAGTCTCTAGCCTGCATATTTATAGGCCATCTCCACACTGGCTCTGGTGAGCAGTTGTCCTGGCAAGCCTGGTGATGACAGCACAGGTAAACATTGTAGCAAGGCAAAGACAATCTACAGAGCATCAGGTTAGTGTCCAATTTCTCTGACATCTCCACTGCGGTCCATGCCAAACACAGACTATGCGTTCTTGCCACCTTTGGTAAACAACAAAGCCAGGAAATGAAAGTCTCAGGATTAAGACTCAATTATGCTGATAAAATGTGTTGATATGAGCCCTATCAATCATCAGAAAATGTCTTAATGACTCAGGGAACTCAAATATTATGATATATTAAATTGTCCTTCTTTTGACGACAAAATGTATTTTAAACATTAACTTACCTTGAAACAAATAACTCTTTGCCTTAGGTTACTAGTAATATTATTATAGTTATTTAATTTGAAATATGTAATTATCATCTACGTTCAGACAGTGAAATACAGGAATGTATTATTGTCATAGTTCCAGCTTTACTATTTAAAAATGCCTAATATTCTTTTTTTTTCTTTATCAGGAGAGGGTTTCTCTGCCCTGGCAGTCCTGGAACCAGATCTCGTAGACCAGGCTAGCCTCAAATTCACAAATATCTGCTTGTCTCTGCTTCCCTAGTGCTGGGATTACAGGCATGTGCCACCACTGCCCAGCCTAAAAGTGCCCAATATCCTAATGATACATATTTTCCATATACTTCACAATCAGATACATATATAAGCAGAAATATATGGAAATTTTGTCATGAGAAAAATGTTTTAGGAGATAAATAAGATTAAATAGAAATCCTATTTAAGGGTTATAAAACTGTACAAAATTAAACTTTGTGTGCAGGGTCAGAGCTATTTTGTGCTTTACAGCATAGAAGAGAAAACAAGATGTCTTTCAAGCTACCCAATGGACGTGAATCCTAAAAGGCCAGATGTTCAGCTCCGATGCTCTCATTGATATCCAGTTGCTACCAAGAAAACAGCAGAAGCTAAAGGACAAGAGAATAGTTTATTATTCCTAGGAGAGCAGCAGGTATGTGAGAAATGAGGAAAAAAAACATAGACCAACTTCCCTTTTCTTTCCACTTCTATTCCCTTTGCTCAGCTAATTGACCCAAAAGAAATGAACAATGCCTTCCTTCCTAGACAACCTTACCAATGTGTGCTGAATGTTTTATGTACCTGGTCCCACCAAAGATTAGATTACTTTTTATCCGTCTATCTATCTAGCGTAACACATTCACTGAATATTATGTGAGTTTTCCCTCTGGATCAGAAATGTGGAGATTGTGTGGATAAAGACACGTAAATGCTAGGATAAAAGTAGGATAAAAGCCTCCCCTGAAGGAGAACACGGACTTCAAGACTGGAGAAATGGCTTAATGGGTAAAATTCTGGAATGCAAGTATGAGACCAGGACTCCAGATACCAGAATCCAAGTAAATGCTGGCGGTTATAGGACACAGCTTGAATCCCAGCTCTTGGACAGTAGAGAGGGTGGACACCTGGAGCAAGCTGGGTAGTTCCAGATTCGACGAAGAGACTACTCAGATGAATAGAGTGGAGTACAGTCAACGAAGACCCCTAGCGTTGGCCTTCTGTCCCCAGACACACAAGTGTATCCACACATGTAGTAATATGCATTAGCATAATTGCGCACAGCACACATACAGACACATGAAGGGAAAGAAAATGACTTCCTAAGGTTTCCATGCAACAGTTCTGGTTTTCTTCAGCAATTAACAACTAAATAAAAACATTGAATGTGGGGAAGAGGGATTCCCATTAAAGGAAAAAACATATCTAAGAGGGAACAATGCTTTTTGAGGCATAAAACTCAAAATGATTATTACCATTTATTCTGTCTTTTTCTTTGTAATACACACTTTGTAGTAAAGGAGACAGAAAGACCATGGTTTGTATCATCATTATAATGTTCTTATTCTGCTTGAGCTTAGTAGGTGACTGAGACTCAAGGAGACAGAAAGACCATTGTTTTTATCATCATTATAATGTTCTTATTCTCCTTGAGCTTAGTAGGTGGCTGAGACACACAGAAAGGTAGGCAGAATCACAATTTCTCGGGGACTTTTGGGGACTGAGAGGAAATGTGAGGCATAAACAGTCGGCTGGATTCAGTGACATGCTAAGGACACCCCAAGAGAGCTTAGATTTCCTCCGCTCATGAGACCCAGAGAAATCAGAGAGCGGGGTCTAACACCCCTACAATGAAAAGAAGATGAGAATTGGATGTGTCAAGTATGGAAGGATTCCAGGTAATAAACACAATGTGGGAAAGTTGAATGCAATTTCAAGTATTCTTCTCTGCCTTACAAAATCTAGCTTCTTGTCTTTCTAGGCATATGTTCCCCATGCTCCCCGGAATCCTTTCGCCCTTCCTCATTCCACCAGCAGCGCCAGCACACCTGCTTCCATTGTGGGGTC
Organism: Microtus agrestis; assembly: GCA_902806775.1. Lineage (NCBI taxonomy): Eukaryota > Metazoa > Chordata > Mammalia > Rodentia > Cricetidae > Microtus > Microtus agrestis. Next base: position 422,379 of record CADCXT010001983.1, read on the forward strand.
AGGCATCGCCACTATAGGCTCTCGTTAACCTTCTCTCTCTTTACGTTCTGCGTATGTGTTCCAAAGCTCCAAACCAAGACTTTCATTACATTCTCCTTTTTCCTCTATTTACACCACACAAATTAACATGGGTGGATAAAGTCACTCATGCAGGTCCAACTTCCTCACCACATGAGAACACATAAGATAACCAAACAATTATAGTTCCTATCCACTTCGCTCTGACGTTGTCACATTTCATACTCCCTCCCTGCCAGCGTCCAACACCTTTCAGGGAGTTCCTTGGAGTCAGGGATGCTACTTTCATTTTTTTAAATGAGAAAATAAATGCTATCAAAAGAAGAGCTACAATTTCCATCCTCCATCATATCCTTGTCTACTGGCATCTGTACCCAAGCTCTATCTGTCTCCTAACTAATTCACATAAACTCCTACATCAGCATCCCAGATTTCAGTGAAGGATATCATGGCAGCAATTCTGTCAGCTCCTATTCTGACATCAAGATAGTCCTCCTTTGCATTATTATTAATTTCCACCCCATCCATGTAAGTTTTTCTTCTTTAAAACTTCAGGTTTCAAGGTATCTGTGATAGAGATCACTGTAAAAGCAAAGGTATCTACATATGAGTTTGTACTCTTAATTTCTACTAAGTGTTATTGTAGCATTTTATTTATTGTTGTAGCAATGTAAAAAAGGACTTTTTGTGGGATGTAGGCTCATTTTGTTCAAGAACTTCTAACAAGAAAGATCAGCTTTAACAAGGATCATCAAGCTCTTCCACTGTTTCACAATACTACAGCAGTAAAGTAAAAGTCTCTTAATATGAAATTATTATACATATCTTAAAGGAATGCCCATCAAAAAGAACAAAAGGCAAATGTCACGTTCTCGATTCAAAAGGATGTGGCTTAAGTCTATACACTTAGGGATGTACTGCCAGAGAAAGTCAGCTGTTGGAGGACAATAGCATCAGTGTGGGTAAGACTGTGTTTATATAACAAGGCTCGTTCCAGAAGGAAACATGGGATATATTAAACAATATCTGTTTGGGCTGTGGAACAGGAAGTTCTCTATGGCCCTTCACATAATGATCTAAAATCTGAAAGGCGGTTTTCTCAAAATTAGAAATGTGTTGTTATATGAAAAGTTTTATCCCTGGAGAAATAGAAATTTAATTAAATTTTTGAGAAACTATCCACCAAACTCTTGCAATTACATGAAACTGAAATAATATTTAATATTCTATATAAACAATAGAATCTTGATAGCTATAGAACACTTCCAAATCAATTTCAAAATTTTCTTAGGCTATTATTTATAAGGCAGGGGAGACAAACAGTGTGGGGATGAATTTTGAAGGGTATCAACAAGAACTTTTTTCACGCCTTCTTCAGGCTTGAATATATCTTCCCACAGTCAGACTTTCACTCCTTCACACTCTGCTTTCAAAGTTGTGTGCCTTACATAGCTTAGGTAGACCATTCCTGAATGCTCCACCATCTTCTAAATTTATTGAATGTTGTCTTAAGATTATCCCATCCCTTGTTCCAGGACAGCCAAAAACCAAACTAAATGAAACAAAAAAAAAGTGTATTTAAGATAACTGAAAATTTGAATGTAAAGTGTTGCATGTCGCTCAGTATGCAAAGCAGAGAATACGGTGAGTGTGACTCAGAAAACTGATGTCTTCCATGTTTGTTTGAGTTCCTTGCAAAGCATGCTGGTGGACATACTCCATTGCTCTTTTGCGTGCTGATCCAAACTTCAAAAAGACATTGTGGGTTTAGACATGCTCTCCTGGTGTCCTCAACCCTTCTGGCTCCTACAGATTTTCCCCCTCTTCCTTAAGGTTCCCCAGTTCTGCTGGGAGGCCTGCTCTTGTCTGAAGAGAAACTGAGGAATGCTGGCTATGCGGAAGAGGGGAGCAGGGGACTGGGAGGAATGGAGGGAGGGGAGGCTGCAGTCGGGATATATTGTATGAACAAAAAATAAACAAAATAATGAGAGAGGGAGGGAGAGAGAGGGAGGGAGGGAGGGAGGGAGGGAGGGAGGAAAGGAGGGAGGGAGAGAGAGAGAGAGAGATTGTGGGTCACAGGTGGATTTGTACAGGTCATCTCTTGAGAGATTGCCTGTATTTACTTGTTAGGACCCTATTTCTCATACTGAGTATCCTTGTCCAGTCTTAATACAAGAGGAGGTGTCTAGTCATATTGCAACTTGATATGCCATGTTTGGTTGATAGCCATGGAAGGCCTGCCCTTTTCTGAATAGAAATGAATGAGAAAAAAAAGAAAAAAGAAAGAAATGAATGAGAAGTGGATTAGAAGGGGGGGTGGTCAGAAGGGAGGCTGGGGAGGCTGGGAGGAGAAGAGTGAGGGGAAATATTGGTCTTGATGTAAATAATAATCATCATCATTAAATAATAAAAACAAAAATGATATTAAAAAAGAATGTTACAAGCACAGACTGTGTGTTTTAAACAATAAAAAATCTGTTTTACGTGGTTCCATAGCTAGAAGTATGGGTCTAGGTACTTGGCAGGGTTCATCCCTTCTAAGTTCATGAGGGGACACTGCACCCCGAGTATCGTTCTCCCCTGGGGTTGTATGTGGCTATCTTTTTCCCCTGTGGTCAAGCTTTGTAGCATAAGGGCTCATCTGAACACCCTTGTTTGGATTTAATTCCCTCTTAGTAACACTATCTCCAAATAGGGTTACATTCTTATAGCCTGAGGATGTTGATTTCCATATCCAGATGTTTTGCTTGTTTGCTCCTTTTGGTAGTGAATCTGCAGGACACATTGAGAAAATAGGCTCAGAAAACATCCTTACTCAGAAGAAAGAAATCCACCTGCCCTTGCTTTCTAGGCGCTAAAATCAAATGCATTCACCATAATGTCCAGCCACATGTGCATGCAGTCTTAGAGTTTTTAAACTAAATGAGGCATGCTATAGTGACATAACAACCATTGATTTCATTACCTATGAAGCTTTTGCACATGAACAATATGGTCCTATAATCCCTGACAGGCTAAAGCATGCCAGAGACTAAAACTGAGAGGGACCCCTTTCAGGAAAATTTTATCTCAGAACAAATAAATTAGGACAATTTATTCTTAATCTGGGGCTATGTAGGAATAAGTAAATCCTTAAAATGTGTAACCATAAGAATTATTTAATAGCAAATATCCATGTAACTAAGTCAAGAAATAGAAGATTGGAGGCCACAAGATGGGGGATTAGAGGCTCCAACTATCACGAGACTTTTCGGGAGAAGGTATTAGAACAGGGGCAAGCACTTTGAAGGTGGGTAACAGTCAAAAAGGCACTAAAGTTTAGCTATAAACAGAGATTTGTGAAGTCCCTAACGTTTGGAGAAAGGAATGGGCAATCAGAAAAGCGTACCTAACCATTATACCGTGGCATCACCATAGAGGGTGGGGCAGAGATAAATACAATAACATAGAAGAAATTCTTCCTAGAACACAGCCTGCTAGGGGGCCACAGCACCGTGCAGAACTATAGCCTCAACAGACAGGGCACCTACAATCTGCAGCGTACACCCTTACTGTGTATTCCTCTCTCCTTTCCACGCCATTAGTCACAGGGCAGTGTCAGTAACCCATGTGAAGAAAAAGTCAAAACTGTGAAATTCTGGGAACCTTTTGCAAAAGCCATGCTCTGATCCAGCTGAGCACAGCTTACAGAACCAGCCTGGCTAGGGGGACAAGACTGGACCAAAAGCGCTGCGAGCTCCCCCTGGTGGAAGCCAGCCTGAATCCCAGCTGGGCAGCGTTTCATGAGAACTCTAGAAGAAAAGCTGTAAGTAACTACTTGTTTGTGGAAGCAGCCCAGAGGGTGGAACACTGCACTCACCCGCCTTTCTGCATTGTGGATGGATGCGCACCTACTGCCTACACCATCACCCTAAGCAGATACAACCAAGCATACCTCGTACCCAGAGTGGCACTCCTGATAGAGATGCTCCAGTCTGCACCCGCCCATCAAAGGTCAGCAGGGCAAACAAGAGTGTTGCTCCTTGGGTTTTAGACAACACAAAGGAAAAGGAACAAGGTTGACAACACACAGCCTAAGTTCTCTGCTGAATGCATCGAGAAAGCTTATGACCAAGGTTGGGCGCCTTCACTTCTGCCCCATAACTGACCACCTTAGAGGAAGCCTGGTCGTTGTTTCTTTGATGTAGATGGGTTAATTTTTCTCAAAATACCATTTTGGTCAGACCTGCTTGTTTTGAATATTTACATAGGAATTCTCATTATCTTTATGCCCTCTTTTATCTATTCCTTCTTTAAGTGTCATTTTTAATCTTTTCTTTTTCCTTTTTTCTCTTGGTCCCTTGTTTTAATTTTTTGCATCCTTTCCCCCTCTTTTTCTTCTTCATTCATCTGTTAAATTTTCCTTTCCTCTGATTTCTTTTGCTATTTAACTCTTTAATTGAATCTTGTGTTCTGCTTCTTCTAGTTCTCATTTCCCCATTTATTTATTGTTCTTATTTTTTCCTTTCTTTTGCATCTTTTTTAAAAAAAAACATTTTTCTTATTCTTAGTTTGTAGTTAGTATTATCTTCCCACACCACTCTATCCTATCCTTTTGCCCTCTGTTGCTACTATTGTATTGCATAGTATTGCCATGGCAACTATTCTTAAATGGTTACTTTATTCTGTTTGGTTTGTTTACATGTTGCAAGTTGTTACTACAGTTTTCTTCTCTGGGAATAGTGCTGGAAATGGACTGTAGTGTCTAGAGCAACATAGGCAAGTGCTTATGTACTGAGATGCACCCCTATCCAAGTTGGTAGAAACTGTACTACAATCTAGCCATTACTTAGCCATACCCAAACCTCAGCAAAAGCCTTAAGGAAAATGGGAGAGACTCTAACTTCTAGCTAATATTTTAAAACCCTCAATATAAAAACAGTAAATATAAAAGAAGAAGGCAACACAAATTCTCCAAAACAATCAACATCAGTAATCCTAAAGTGTCCAGATCAGTGTTATCAAAACAGAGGAAATACCACAAAAAGAACACAAATATTATTATAAAATATCAGTGGATTCAAAAAATGTACACAAACAAATTAATAAAACAAAAGAATATGCAGGATGTAAAAGAGCAGTTTGATGAAAGGTGACTATTCTGAGAACATGAAGAAAATGTTTGGTAATGAAAAGCTAAGTAAGTAAAAGGCAAACACCGAAGCCAGGTCAAGGGGCAATGACAACATCGGAATGAGAGTTACTCGTTCACATCCAAGACCTTTGCCATAAAGGAAAATGTCTACTTAGGATTCGCGCATAGATGGGACCACTAAGGCAGAAGTTAAAGACATAGAAACCTATTTAGTAAGTTTCGTAAAGTAGTATCAGAACTCCTTCCCCAAATTTTGGAAAGATAAGGACATCCAGGTGTATGAACCACTCAGAACTCAAAACAGACTTGACAATTGGAAGCGCTCTGTCTCTTACTACTGTGAAAATGCTGAGAGTATAAAGACAGAAAGGAGGAGGCTGCAAAAGCCACGCAGCAAGTCACTTGTAAAAGCGAAGCTATCAGAATCACAGCTAAGTTGTCAGCCTAAAATCTCAAGCCAGGAGAAGGTAAGGTTATGATTTCAAGGACTGGAAGACAAAAAAACTGCCAACCCAGGTCACTATACTCAGCAGTCAGCCTCAAATTGAAAAATAAAAATAGACCTTCTAAGGTAACCATAAGCCAAAAGAACTCATGATTATTAAGTTAGCATTGCAAAAAATACTTAAATGAATGCTGATTATAGAAGACAGAGATTCGTAAAATCACAAGGAGAGAGATCTCACTCAAGACAAGTGAACGGGAGCTAAGAATCTGGCATTAGAAAAGGAACAACACTAGGTCCTAATGCATATTTTATATTTGCATGAGTGCCCACAGAGGTTAGAGGGAAAGGTCTGTTCCGCCAGAGTTGAAGTTAGAGGAAGTTGTGAGCAGCTGGGATCTAAACTCCAGTCGTTGGGAAAGACAGGGAGAGATCTTAACTATCCCCCAGCAGTGTAGATCCCTGAGATATCTGCTGCAGAGAAGAGCTGCCTTGATGAGGTTTGAGAGCTACATTCATGTGTGGGCACTTGAGTATTTACAACAGAGTCAAGAGTTACACTGGTTTACTGAAGAGGCAGGGGAAGGTTCTGAAGATCCAAGACTTCACTAATCCCAAATAGTTAGCTAGGTTTCCTGAACCAGTATTTCCCTCCTGTTAAGTGGGCCTTAAATACAATTAGATAGCTCTTGGTTACTGACCATGTAAGTGCCACTACATCTATTTAGAGAGCTAGATTAGCATGCAAGATGTGTGCTCTGTTCCAAGCCAGGGGGTTGAAGAGAGTGTGGCTGGAGTTCACCTGACTAGTTTGGGGAACTGGATATGGGACCTAGGCTAATTCTGAGAGTTGGAGAGTGTGCTTGCCAGGTAAGATGGGCTGGGTCCTAGTGCAAGTTGTAAGAGCTTGACTGGGCCTGGAGGTTGGTTATAGTACAGGCAGGATCCTACTCACTGTCTTTTGACATACATGGCTCTGATGACTAACTTACATTTTTCCTTAGTGTAAAAGTGTGCCATAAAAAAACTTAGCATTTTAAGTATCATTTTTCTATTTACATTATTTTTAAAGTATAAAGTTATTTTAAAAAATAAATAAGTTATAGGCAAATTTATAAAGAAACAGAAACTAAGAACACCTGGAAAACCATTTTCTTCAATGTAAAGTCAATATTACAAAGAGAAGGAGTAAAATACAGTCAGCCAACAGCCAGAGGGTGGGTAGCTCTATAATTGAATCCTAGTGATTATCTTTGGGGAAAATCAGAGTGTATAAAGTAATTCATGGAAGCTGCACAAAATGTGGTTGAAAGCATAATAATTTACTCACAGTATTGGTAGCATGTGTGTTTACATATGTGTGTGTGTGTGCATTCATCTGGCATTTGTCTTTGACATAAAATACGTCTTGGTAAACACAGTGTGCCAAATGTCAAAGCGACTCCCAGCTTTACTCAAGCACCAAGGCACATACAACTGAAATGTGATCTAATTTAGTTTATAATTTCCTACTTTCAGGAAGAAAGGACTATCCGGAGATTTATACAAAGCTTTGGGTTAACATTCACTTATAACCTACTGTGTCACGGGCATGGGCCTAGTCATCAGACTCAGAGAACATGAAGCAAATGCAAGAAGAGTTGGTTTTTGAAGGGTGGGCAGAACAGGTAAAGGAAGGTTCATGATCATACGTGTGGCATATGAAAGTTACATAAAGCAAAACTCACTGTTTTGTGCTAAAGTAATTTCTATCCAATCATCTTAAACATTGACGCTGTTTTCGTCTGTTGTTGTTGACCTCCAACAATTAAAAACAAAGCAAAACAAAAACAGAACATTTTCTATCCCTCTGCTGCAGGGAACTTTATCTTACTCCGAATAGAGCACGCATATTGGGGATGAAGCCCACTTAGTTGAGTGTGTTTGGTTGATTACATAGTATACATAGGGTCCTGTCTATAATGCCCAGCACCTATAAAAGCCATTTGTGGTGGCACATACCTGTAATACTAACACTCAGGAGATGGATGAAAAGTATCAGAAGTTCAATGTCATCATTACCTATATAGTGAGTTCAAGGTCACCCTGGGCTATGTGAGACCCTGTCACAATAAAAAGCGAAAGGGATGGCTCAGTGGTTACAATTATTTGCAGCACAGGTTTGAGAACCTGAGTTGATCTCAAGCATTCATGGAAAACTGGGCGTGGAAACATGAGTCTATAACCACAGCACTGGAGGGTGGGTGACAGGGATATCCAAGAAGCCTATTGGTATGGCAGGCTATCCCAGACAGTGAGCTTCAAGTTCAGTGAGAGATATTATCTCAAAAATGGCGGAGATTCAATTGAGGAAGACACCCCAGTGTCATCCATGTCTACACAAGGACCTGGACACGGTGAGCACACCCATGCTCACACATGCACACCCCTATGTCTTAGTTAGGGTTTCTATTGCTGCCATGAAACACAATGACCAAAAAGCAAGTTGGAGAGGTAAGGGTTTATTTGGCTTAGACTTCCACAGTGCTGTTCATTACTGAAGGAAGTCAGGACAGGAACTTGAGCAGGGCAGGAGCTGATGCAGAGGCCATAGACAGATGCTGCTTACAGCTTGCTTTCCATTGGTTGCTCAACCTGTATAGAACCCAAGACCACCAGCCCAGAGATGGCACCACCCACCATGGGCTGGGCCTTACCCCCTGATCACTAATTGAGGAAATGCCTTTACAGCTGGATCTCATGGAGGCATTTCCTCAATAGAGGCTCCTTCCTCTCTGATGACTCTAGCTTGTCAATCTGGCACACACAACTAACCAGGAGCTAAGAAGATAGAAAAGTTGGAGTTGGGAGGTCTTGTACAAGATGTCATAGGCCAAGCAAGCTTATTAAGGATACAGCTTCTTATATACTATTTCTGGGGTGGGGATGAGACAAAGGCATCAGAAACAGTCATACAATGGGACTATGTCAGGAGGAAGGTAAACAAATAATATTGCACAAAAGGAACACAGACTGAGCCCAAAGCAGCCTTGGAACTGATAAGCAGAGCCCCTATGGTAGGAAAAGTTGGGTTCCCAGAATCTGAAGCCACAGTTCCCCAAGGCCCTGGCCTCAGGCCATTGCTGGCTCTATTAAGCCTATTCCTGGTTTAGAGAAGTAACAGTGTTCCTCCCATACATCAGGGCTTCAGAGAAAAAAAGATTCCAAGACCTGGACCCTAGCCTGGTTCTGCCAAGCATGTTGCTGTTTTAAACAAGGAACTATATTCCCTCTTCATATGTGAGGACCTGAGAGAAATCCTTGATTCTGCCCAGCACTCAACAAACATGTCTAAGAGAAAAATCACATTTTCTATGCATATCTAGGATCTGATCCCAAGCATACCTAGCTGTTCACCATATAATAAGCTGAGTAAGTCAAGATACAAGACGAGGCAAGGAACATGACTTTTTTTTTTTTAAAGTAAACTAACTGAGGAAATGGGCTCTTGTCAGGTCCTTGATTGGAGACTGATTTAGGGGTAGTATACACAGAAGATGGGTGATGTCAAACTGACAAGCACTTTCTTACTGGTCAAAGATCATGACCAGATGCTTCACACCTGATCCAAGAGTCTAGTTATAAAGATACTTCAGTTCCATGGATCTGGAGAGCAATTGACATTATTTCCTTGAGTTATTCTTCTCACTGGTTATTCCACTCACATACACTTGCAGTTGCTGACCTCTTACACAGAGACTGAAAGACAAGGGTCAGAAGTTAAATCAGGAGTTACCATAGAATGTGGTCTTAACGCTGGCCTTTCATACCAATTGTTGGCATATTTGGTCAGTACAATAAATAACCAGACCAGCTCAGAAACAATGGTTATATTTTAATAATTAAAAAAGGGGAAACTCCTGCTACAAGAGTGGGAGGTCAGAAATCCAAAATGGTCCAGTGAGCACCGTGTAGAGAGAGTGAGTGCATCTGTATCCCCAGGTTTTTCTACCTGGGCTCTAGGTGACCACACCCTAACTAAATGTGATTGGTTGAAACTATCAGTTGATAGTTTTCCCATCAACCAATTCACACTCTTCCTTTCCGACACACCATCCTTGGCATTACACGGTCAGTGGGAAACTTAACCAGCTCTTCGGGTGACTTACTACAGTTTGATGAACTCATAAATAATGACTCCAAGACTTAGAGCCGGGTCTTTCCAATTCATAGCTTCCCTTGTCTTTTTTTCTCTTCCTTTCTTCCTTCCTTCCTTTCTTTCCTTTTCTTTCTACCTCACCTTTAAAGTAATTCTGAAGTTAATTTTAGTGTATTGAATTCCTACCATGTATGTTTAAAAAATAGTAATAGAAAATACTCTAAATCAGCTTGCAGGATACAACTTGCAATGCAATGGGGGTAAAATCCTTGATTATTTACTTAAATTTCTAGGTTCCTTTTGTGGTTTTTAACATGGAAGGTAGAATTTGAATGTCTCCTTTCTTCCTAAGACCCTCTCCAAGAAGTTCAATAGCTTTATAATTAATTTTATATAAATGCTGTATCAACAGTTATTTTATAACTCTCTTGTATCTTTATTCAAGTGTTTTCACTTGATACATTAGAATCAAGTTATTGAGGGATGAGAAACTGTCATAAATGTCAGTATTTGGCAGTATACATTTTTAAAAGGTGCATGCTCCAAAGGCAATACACATGGGTTCATCTGCTAGTATGCAATCTCACTGTGGAAACAATTGTCTGTTCATCCCTAGAGTCTTTGTCTAAATACTAGCTTTGATATTTATAGTTTCTTCTCTGATCACACATTTTATCATACTGTTCTATTTTTGTCTCTAAGTGGGAACTACACTGTTTTGTGGTGTTAAAGTGCACAGATACAATGATGAACAACTGAAGAAACTTATAGGGGTATTGTGTAGAGTTTAGATTTCTGGCGTAAGTATCATAGCACAGCAGATTATCACAGAGGCAAGGCAGTAGCTCAGTGTGCACACACTGAAAGTCTTTCTTCCTCCCTACTCTTTAGGCCAAGTCTTCAGCACACAGCTTCTCCCTGGGTAAGGCTGGATAACAAATGCTTCAATGCCAAAGATTAAGCCTTGAAAGATCAGAAGAACCAAGTGTGTCATCTGTAACACACCCACATCTTATGCTGTTACAGAAGCAAATAAAAACAATGGAAAACAAGGTTTTACTCACTCTGAATTAGAAAATTTCAAATTTTATTGAATTGCTTCTGTCTCTAGGAAAAGTATTTAGCTTTAGATTCATTCTCAAACTATGCATGCCTGATATGTGAGAGAAAGACAGAGAACGTCTTGGAAATATGATAATGGGGAAAGATGTACACCAGCATCAATCAGATAGTCCTTGCTAGTAGTGGAGCAAGAATTCTAGTACAACTAACAACTGCTTGAAGCCACTCTCCCTTACCTGCCCAAAGCCTTCAGATTTCCAGGGATCCTTCTAGAAAGCCCAATCACAGGAAATCAGTCTGGACTAAAATAGTTTTTAAAATAAATAAATAAATAAATAAAAATCTAAATAAAGTTCCTTCTGGTTTTAATTTATCAGATCCTAATTTCTTCCACCACATCTCTGGAGCTGCTTCACACATATTGCCTGTCAAAAAGAAAGAAAAAAAAGAAAGGAAGGAAGTAAGGAGGGAGGGAGAGAGGGAGGGAGGAAGAGGAGGGGAAGGGGAAGAAGATGAAGAAGAAGGAGGAGGAGGAGGAGGAGGAGGAGGAGGAAGAAGAAGAAGAAGAAGAAGAAGAAGAAGAAGAAGAAGAAGAAGAAGAAGAAGAAGAAGAAGAAGAAGAAGAAGAAGAAGAAGAAGAAGAAGAAGAAGAAGAAGAGAAAGGTTTCTTAGCAATCTTTTGAGCTATAACTTGAGAGTCACTAAAAGGGCAAAGACGGTGACTGTTAAGACAATCAATTGCTTACTCTCCCGTGAGGAGGCAGTTCTCACACTTGGTTACATATTACTCTTCTTCATTGCCCTTTGGGAAGCACAAATCCCCATGTGAAAGTGCCTTGTTTCTTCTGAGTGCTCCTTTTCTCTTCTACTTGCTTGTACCTGTACTAAAACATCACTAATAAATCCCTAAGCTCTGTACCATTATAGCCGATATGCCTGGAGTTCTTTACAGTAGTCAAGTCAAAAACTCTCATTTCTTTGACTTGAGTGGGAGGCCTTAAAAACTTCAGATAACTCAGGATAGTGAGGTGGATAACATGGAACTATCTCTATCCTCCTCCACCACTGCCAAAGTGATGGCTCTGCAACTAAGCAAAGTGCCAGTTATCTCTTTAATAGTCTGACCATTGTGTGTTCACTTTGAATGTGGAGTTTACCATCTTTCGTATTACTTATACTTTGCTCATGAAAAATAATTGTGTTTTGAGACAGGATTGTTCCTTGCCTTGGAGCTCACTGAATAGGTTAGACTGGGGAGTGAGTGAGCTCCAGGGATCCATCTGGCTCCCCATCAGTGGTGCTGGGATCACAGGCATGTGACACTATGTTCAGCATTTTTATGTGAATCTGGGTTTCCTGTGGAAGGCAAACACTCTTATCTTCCCACTCCCAGTTTTTTGACTATAAAGTAGTTATGTACAATTAATATAGTGTTGGCCAGGATTAGATTCAGAGAGACTGGTTTTCATTTTTTTAATTCAATATTTCTACATGAAAACTGAAGCCTTTTATATTATGTAAGTTTTCTATTGTATAAATTTTTTAAGGTTTACATGATCTCTTGAAATATACTATCTTTGTTTTAATATTTGAGCAACTATTTGTGTTATAGAAAATAAAATTTAATTTAAATTTCCAAGGAAAAATTCTGCGTGTACCTCCCTAGACGCATCACCCATGCATAGCTGAACACAAAGCTCCATATGAGATGAATAGAGCTTTACCTCTGAGGAGTAGCGTTATTTTACCATTACATGTTGATACATGATTATACAATGTTTTTTACATATTTTGTAGCTACTTGGTTTTTAAAAAGTGTACACACCAAGAAAAAAATATACCACATGAAGAAGAACACTGACCTTACACTAATTATATAAATTTTAGGGCATCAACATTTAAAGGTAGAGTAGAAAGAAAGGGAGGCTGTCATTCTAAGACTTGAGGCCTCTGTGGTGACGTCATGTATCCTTTTAAATGGTTTTCTCTTAGATCTTAGATGTGAGACCTTTGCTCAATGAGAGAAATTATCACAGGATTGAGTCTCATCATGAGTGATTTGTCATGACTGAATTTCTGTTATTAATGTTGTAATGAAGCTAGTTATGTCACCATGAAGACTAGAAGTTTTTCCAGGTTAAGAATTTGATTAACCTTAATAGAAAAAATTTATTCATACCTAAAACTCTAGCCAATTCTGTTTGTTATCTTATTATGGGAAGCAGCTTGAAGTGATGAGTATTGGCCACGGTCTGTGACCTTACCTCAAGCATTTTCTTTAGGAAATGTTTCTCAAGTTATTACATATATAATAATACTCATTGTGGGAAGACATTTGATCATAATGGGTCTAATTTAAATGACTATATGAACAGTTATTTTTGCTCAGTTGAGCTAAAATTCCTTCTTCAATAAATTGAAGAATAAGCTATACATTTGTTTCAATGGGCTTGATAGTAATTGTAGAAACAGGTTATTCTGAAAGTAAGATTTTTGGTACATGTATATATATGAAACATATAATATATACATATGTAGATATGCATATATATCTCTCTATATAATCTTACTTTCAGAACACACACATATATATATATAAATATGAGATAAAGAACATGTATAGGGTCACAAATTTAGGGAAAATGTAAGTAGATGCATAAAAGCAAAATCAGGCAGGAAATAGAAAGCAAGTATCCAGAGGTGTACCTTACCACTGAGAACCACAAACAACACCTGGAGCCAGAACCAATAAGATGCTCAGCAAGTAAGGACTCTTGTTGCTGAGCTTGATGACTTGAGTCCAATCTCTAGCATCCATGGTAGAAGAAGACAGCCAAATCTTGCAAGAAGCCCCTGACCTCCATGGGTGTGCATGGCACTCAATACACATCCATCACACACATAAATATATAATAAATAAGAAAAAAGCAGAAATATACCCATGAATAAGTGAACACTGTATTTACACTGAGTATATAAACTCTAGGGCATCCACATTTAAAGGTGGAGTAGGAAAGAGAGAGACTGTCATTCTCAGAGATGAGGCCTCTGTGTTGAAGTCACGTCTCCTTTCCGGGAGTTTTCATAAAGTTTCCTTTTAGGTCTTGGACACCAGGCCTTTGCTCACAAACTGTGCTGCATATTCCTGACATTTTTTAGTGGAATTCTCTTTTAGATGAAATTGTGTTAGATGAACTTTGCATCGGCACCCAATATCATTCTTGACCTAGCAAAAATCTTTTATTATTGAAAAATCTGGCAATTTACAATTAAGATGAGAATGCACTTAAAAACAAGATATGAAAGAATCTATTACATGGGAAGCTGCCCAGATATTTTTATTCTACTCTACAGAATCCATAGATAGCAAACAAGCAACATCCACATTTTAAGCAACAATTTAAAATAGATTTATCTTCATATTGCATAGCAAAACAAACATGGCTGCCTTATAAATTTTAGTATAAATACTGAAATTAAATGCTTTGTAGATTTCTGTTGATTATCCCATCAAATTAGTTAAAGCATATAGAAAATATAGTACTAAATTAAATAGTTCTTTAAAACACATTTGTTGATAAATATTTTACATATATTAAATTAAGCATAAAACATACACATTCCTTCATATACATATGAGTTTTTCAAAGAATACAATATACTTTTCAATGTAAACATTTAAAAATGTATTTTAAAATCAAGAGGTCCATTTTCCAATCCCATGGCAGGGATGTCTGTATCCTCCTAGTCAACGGATATTCTTCTCATTTTCTCAGCTAATTCTGTTCTCACTTCAATGTGTTTTTCTAAATTTTGTACTTCGTGTGGAAGATTGATGTCCCAAATAGACAAGCAAGACTGTATTTCTGTAAGGAATAAAAGAAATTATATTTCAAAGATCCACTGTAAAGCAGTTTTATTAACTTATATTGATTTGTTCTGAACAAATGTAGAAATATAAACTCAGCCTAAAAAGTGTACTAAGGCACTGCTATTTTAAAACAAATTCCTCTTGGGACTGTCAATCACACATTAAGCTCCTAAATTCTAAGAAGTACATCTTATTACCTGTTTACTTAATGTAATAGTTATTTCAAATATTGTTCAATATTGGGCAACACAGAGATATTCCTATGAAAATAATTTGTAAGGAAAAATATTTCCTTTAATTTAAACTCAGTTGAGTCCGCACTTCACAGTGGTTGTTATCTCTATTACTTCGGGAAAACATTTAACTCTCTTAAGCTGATAAAATCTAATTTTGAAAATGTCTGAGTTATTTACACTTTATAGCTCAAATGGAAACTGCTGATGAGAACTGATGAGATGGCTCAGCAGCTGAAGGTTTTTGCTGTGAAGACTGAAGATCAGAATCCGAACTCTGGGACCCACATGGTGCAAGAATAGAGCCAACTCCTTCATGTCATCCCCTGATCTTTAACATACATACATCCAAACATACAGGACACATAGGAATACAAACATCACACACACACACACACACATAACTAAATGCATATAATAAATTTTTTAAGAAGATGTTGCTGATGTAGAATACATTACATGAGCTATCAGCTTTCAATGCACAGTGTATGGCCACCTCACAACACATGCTTTTCAGCACAGAGAATGATGCTAATGTTACCTTTTTGTTCTTGGGCACCTTCTGTATTCTTCCTTTTGTACCCCAAAACCAGCATGACATTTTTAAGGCTTCCTTTACAAAAAAAAAAAAGAATTTTTCTGTTAAAATAATATATCACATTCAACTAAAAAGCATTCATCTGTCCACATCTTAAACACAAATATACTGGAACTGAATTCACACTGCTATTCTTTGGAACACACTTCAGATATATCAAAATCTTCCCAACAGATCAGCAATTTCTAAAGAAAACCTATAAAAATTATATTAAAATGAGGAAACTGTTTACTCTTTCATACACAATAGGTTTGATATTTACATTTAATTCCTCTCTAGAGCTCCAGTATTAGATGGAAGCCCGAGACAGTGCTTTATTCAAATCACGGCACAATCATGAGGCACCTGGAAAGCAAGGTGAATTGATACATTGACAGCCTATAATATCACAAGTTTCTCTTGAGTTTTTGCTAATGTTTTGTCAATTATCTATCAAGAAGTATTGTACATACTGGGTCTTTGGAAAGGTCCTAAGAATATTGCAAGAATGAGAACTCACAGACTCACCCATCCTGTGTGGTGTTTATGCTCTAATAAAGATGCGGTCATTACTGGGGAAAAAAATCATAACTGCCCAATGTTATGCCAGTGATGGCTTTAAAAGCCCAAAGAACGAAGTCAACTTAATCATCCCCAGCTACTCTGAAGCTAAATACAAGAGCGACTGCATCAAAATGCAAGACGACAGACTAATTTAACTGATGAAGAAGAGAAAGAACCGTATGTGCAAATGCTTCAGAAGGATAGAGCCCTGTGAAAGACTCCACACTTCCTGAGTCAGAAAGAACAAAAACAACAAAAAAATGTGTGGTCATGGAGACAGACCGCTGGTAACTGAAGCACTTGTAGGCAGTATGTGTTTCAATTCGCCTTGACTTTAAAATCGATTATGATCCATGCACTGACTACAACTTCAGCAATAAACCAACCACTTGGACCCCACAGTACATACAACCCAAAACTAAGAATTTAACACAGTTGGTAGATACAGGCCCCTTAAAATCTCTCTCCCTGGTTATTTAATATATAGATATAGATATCGATAGATAGATAGATAGATAGATAGATAGATAGATAGATAGATAGATGATAGATAGATGATTGATAGATAGATAGATAGATAGATAGATAGATAGATAGATAGATAGATAGATAGATGATAGATAGATAGATAGATAGATAGATAGATGATAGATAGATGATAGATAGATAGATAGATAGATAGATAGATAGATAGATAGATAGATAGGTGATAGATAGATAGATAGATGATAGATAGAAGATGATAGATAGATAGATAGATAGATAGATAGATAGATAGATAGATAGATAGATAGATAGATAGATAGATGATAGATAGAAGATGATAGATAGATAGATAGATAGATAGATAGATAGATAGATAGATAGATAGATATGAAAGTTAACAATCCCAAAACACACCTAATTCTAGCTCATGCATGCAGCTCTAATACCCATAAAATAAAAGTCCACATAGGACAGGGGAAACTCCTGTGGGTGCAAAATTCATTCCTCATATGACGAGTGCTTCGCTTTCCACTCTCTGATGTCCCATCAACTCTGCTTTTGGAGAACTAAAACCTACTATAATATTTTGTCATTAGATTTGCATACATGGGCAGATAGTGTTTTCTGAATAAAATTATTCATCAAAGAAAGATACTGAAAAATCCCTCTGTGAAGATATATTCCACATGGTATTCTAAATTTATTCACATTTAAGTGTGGGGGGAAATATAGGAACAATAATATAAACAAACGCTTGGGTAAAACTTAACATTAGGTCACTGTGCATCGCGCTTAGAATATAAATCTGTTTAAAGACTAAAATCCAAGGAGCAGGAGTCTAACAAGCGTGGGAAACTTAGACAAAGCTCAAAATAAACATTTTCATGGCTCATCTGATAAAAAATAAAATAAATATAGTATTCAATTTTCATTTTGCCATATATATATAAAGAAAAAAGCTCATAAGAGACAAATTGATAATCCTCTGATATTGCCCACCTCTCTGATGAGAATGAGCTCATCCAGCCCCTCTAGTGTTGACTGGCCCAATTCAGAGGTTGTCCCAGTTCTGGCTTCATTGTATGACTCTCTAAAACCCCTCCAGGGTTAACTGGCCCTTTTCAGGGGTTGTCCCAGATCTGACTTCATTGTGTGACCCTCTAACACACTACAAATGGCACCAGAAAGTCTGATTAAAGAGATGATTTTTTTAATGGTGTATTTTATCATTCATTGGGCTATGGACCTGTCTAAAGGAAAGAAACTTGCCTAGCTGTGCCATGGTCATGGCTCTCACAGAGTCACAGAAGTTGTGAATGGTGCGTATCACTCGTCGGGTGGAAAGGTCCAGGAGCAAAATGTGGCCTCCTCCAGTTCCTATCCAGAGAGCCGTGTTCTTCTGCAGGCAGAGCGCTTTCACCCTCCCCGAGTAGGACAGCTTGTGTTTTGACTCCTTGTTTACTTTGACCATCACCTCCCTAAATCACAAAGAACATGTTTAGTCACACTTTTACACGCACTTAAGAGACTGAATGGATTTGCCTGCGCACGCACAGCTGACTAACATAATAAACACGAAGACAGCAATAAAATTATTTCCTGGTGTTCTGGACACAGGTTCCAGTACCCGGCGTTAGTTACCAAAATCACAGGCATTCTAATTCTTTATTTAAAACAGCACGACATTTCAGTGGAACTTACATACATCCTCCCTCAGACTCTAAATGAGCACTAAATGACTCGTCATACTTATGAAATGTAATGCTGTGTAAATAGTTGCCATGCTGTATCGCTTAAGGACTAATGACAAGAAGGGAGCCCACACATACATATTCAGTAAATACACAAGCATCGGGGTTCCATGTTGGAAGCAAAACCTGAGAAAATGGAGGGCTGGCTGCATGCTCTGAGTACCATTGAAGTGCGCAGAGCTGAAGTGTTTAACAGAGAATGCCCGAAACCATGTTGCTTTACCTGAAGAACATATTCTCAAAGTTAAGAACTGCTGTGGTAACCTTTCCACTTTAGGAAATCATTGCTTTCCATAAATATATAAGCCATTGGAAATATAATGAATTTTTCCAATATTAATATACAGGAGTTAATTTCAATGTTATCTATGAAGCCCAAAAATTACAAAAGAAAAATACATCACTTATATTCAAAGATAGTAATATATATATTAAAAAATATACGTTTGTATATGTATATTGCCAGGTGGTAGTAGCGCACACCTTTAATCTAGCACTTGGGAGGCAGAGGCAGGCAGATCTCTGTGAGTTTGAGGCCAGCCTGGTCTACAGAGTGAGTACCAGGACAGGCTCCAATGCTACACAGAGAAATCCTGTTTCGAAATACCACTGATTTTCCCCCTTCACTAACTGATGAAATCTGCCAGGCAGAACTGTCACCCCTCTGAACTTGTCTCCTGAAGCTCTAGAGGGAAATAATAAGTCAGACAAGACTGAAGCAGAGTGAAGTGAGCAGAGGTGGGCTTGGCAGTGAGTGGTTCTGCTTCTCCACACTGACTTGTGGACCACGCCTGCCAACCCCCTACTTTCAATGTGCATTCCACCCCTCCATGCAAATCCAGGAGGTCTGCACCCACATCGTCCCTCATTTTGTGTTTTTTTTTCTTTACAGTGCAAAATCTTTGCACCTCTAACTTAATTATAAGGGATACTATTTGATACTGTGTCACCGATCTCTAGGCAGCAGCATATGTGGTATTTTTGCATTTATTTTTTTATTTTTATTCATTGTTTTTCATCTAGTACATCCTGACCATAGCCTAGCTTTTCATTAGAGGCTATTCTATATAATTTCATGAAGAGATAACAGTTTTCCTTCCTTGCCCGCCTAGTTCCCCAAAAGTCAATATGAAGAAAACTAAATTACATGCTAACAAGGAACTAACAACTTCCTAATTTTTAAAAACTTCTCCTTGAGGACAGAAATGAAGAAAAGGGAGCCACAATTCCTTTCTCTCCCCCTTCACTTACAGGAACAGGGGTAAAGTAAGCAATGCATTTACTTTAAGAAGTGCACGCAGTCAATCAGTTCACAGAGCTTCTCCGTTTTCTTGTCCCACACCTCCACCACAGGGCTGTTCTTCTTGGCAATAAAGAGAGCCGCGTCTACTGCCACCGCTATGATGTTAGAATCGCTGAAAGCTGCGTAAGAAAAGCTAGGGGGAGAAAGGCGAAAAGTATACAGAGGTTAGCACTGTTTTCAAAATCAAACAACAGCACTGCTGTAATTATCTCATGTCCTCCCTTAACCGTTTGGATGGCTTTGCTCTTTGGCTAACTGACGCTGTCTGTACTTGATTGTAGAATAAAGATGACAACTCATGTTCTTTTCTGGGTTGATTTTGAAGTTTAGGTTTATGTGATTCTGTATGGAATTTTATACCATCTCATAAATTCTAAAGAAAATATAGTCTCTGTAAATTTTAGACATTTCTTTTTATTATTTTTATTTTTAAATTTTATTTTTATCCCAACCACAATTCTCCCTCCCACTCTTCCCCACACCCACCCCCTCGCCTAGAGAAATGGCTCGGGAGTTAGGAGCACTGGCTGCTCTTCCAGAGGTCCTGAGTTCAATTCCCAACATGGTGGTTCCCAACATGGTGGTTCACGACCATCTATAATAAAATCTGATGCCCTCTTCTGGTGTATAGATAATTTTACACATTTCAACATAATCCTTGTTGCCGTGTGTGCTGGGAAAAATAATAATTAGCCATTTGTAGATAGAATTAAAAAGACATGGAAATAAATTTTAAGTAGCAATGACTCCAAAACTAAAAGAAGCCTTTAGACTTGTAAACGTAAGTCAATCAAATACATAGAAAAACCTTCCAGATAGATTCAAGTGAGTACAGTATTTACAGAGTTTTAGGGTTCAGAAATTTGCTACTTATCCTCTTTGAAAATAGCAAGCAAATTCAAATATTTCTCTTCTAACCATAGACATTGGCATCATACATAGCTTACAAACAAACTGGGGAACTAGGCTCCATCTGCACGGCAAGATCCACATTCATTTTTGAGCTTTCACCTAAATGTCAGCTTCTCTGGAGCTCGTCCCTGACCTCTGGGAAAGCACAGGCCAGCTGTTTCCTCTCCCTGCACTGGCATAGCTGGTACTCTGCAGTCTCGATTAAGGTCTTACTTAGTGTGTCTCTCACACTAAACTGTCACCATCACCTCCTACACGTCCACAGCAACACAGAGTATTCACACACAGCCCAGTGTCTTCGCTGTGCTAGGCCATTTGTTAAGTGAGTGGACAGAAGGAGAAATCAACAAAGAGTCAACTATCAGGGTGAAGGGACATCCGGGAAAAAGGGGAAACACTTCCAATTTAAAGCCAACTTGGGAGGACTATATGAAAATGTCATGGGAATTTAACAATCATCATTATTTTTTTATAATAGGAAAGGTTTTTTTCTCTTTCCTATTTTCCAGTTCTTTATTGTAGATGAAGATATCATCTCCTGTCAGAGAGTAATTGTTTTCAGTGGTTTTGCTGTGGTGTTTGCTGTATCTAATGAAAATAGTTCCATGAGCACGAACATTTACACAGGATGTTAGCATTAGAAAGCAGTTTTGTGTATGGTGTCTTGTTTGATCCTTAACCATAAATTTACAGATCTACAGGAATAATCTAGGGATAGAGAAGCTGCCTAGCACTCACAAGGCCCCATGTTCCGTCCTAGCACAATAAATAAGAATTAATTTATAAAAATGGATAAATCCCAATGCCAGAAATACAAAACCAATGCCTTGCAAATGTTAAATAATTTACCTCGGGCCACTTGATGGGCACGGTGCAGAATTAAAACACAAAAGAAGTCCCATAGGTCCTAAAAGTAGACATTTTTGGTACTAAATATTCCTTTCAGTCAGCAAAGGCAGCACTAGCTAAAAGGGTCCTGATGAGGAGGTTGTCTCTGACCTCTGTGTAGGGGGAAGAGGCCAGCGCAGCAGTAAATAGTTTTTGATATGGAAACTGTGACCCTGTGCTCATAATGGTGATTCTCCATCTCCCTGGGTAAGTGAAGCCCTGGGGGAGGCTTATCTTCATGGGTGTTTCCCAGTAAAGCATCCACACAAGGTACCCTGAGAGAGGATTATCTTCATGGGTATTTCCCAGTAAAAGAACCCCACAAGGTACCCTGGGAGAAAATTATCTTCATGGGTGTTTCTCAGTATAGTATCCAGACAAAGTACCTGGGGGAGGCTTATCTCCATGGGTGTTTTCCAGTAAAGCATTGATACCATACAAAGCACCCATGATGCCATCAAATGACTTATAAACAATTGCATGCCTCTGATTCTAAAACATTTAAGGACTGCATAGATGTATAAAAGTGAAAATTAAAGAAAAATGAGTCTATCCAAATGTAATATACTGTAGTACATCTTAACACTGATTATATTTTAGAATCATCTCATATCTTTACAAAAGAAAGCATGGACATTGAAGTCAGAATCGTCTTAGTTGTCCTGATTTCATAGATACAAAGCATGAGATTGACTTAGCTGCATAGCAGGTCATGGAGGATCACTGTGAACTATGGGATTAAGATATTACCTTAAAAAAAAACAATAGGGTAGACGCTGTGAAGAAAAATGCCAGGAGCAGTGACAGCTCACATAGAAGACAGCTAAGTATGTGTGAAGAAGCAGGGTTGTCACATAGGAGTGGCATTTGAGTTGAAGCAGACAGAACAAGAGCTCAGCAGGTATGCAGATGGAGATCAAGCCTGTGAACAGGCTCAGATGTGCCGGGAAGTTTGTCATCGAGAATGGAAGTGATTTCCCTTTAACCAAAGCGCACAGGCAGCTGTAGATTGTGAATCTGGAGAGCCGAGCTAAACTAAACTATGAATAGGGCACGATGGGAAGCCTCTGAATCCTTTTCAGCAGGAGAACCTGGCTTCTATTCTCAAGGGTTTTGTTTTCAATGTAGAGACAGACCGGAGAACAAAGTCTGGCCAGAAGCTGAGAACTGGACAGAAACCTGCGACTGTTAACATGGCCCTAGACATCCTGGGCCATGATCGCAGCAGAGAAGCTCCAGGGTATATGGGACAACTGGGAAAGCTGAGTCACCATGAGAGTAAAGGACAATGTTATCACGAGTTATCCCCAGTTTCGATACTAAAAACCAGACAGACACACAAAACCTAGCAAATCATTTGAAGGAAAGATTTGTGAGCAAGTGCTGATAGCTATCATAATCACAGTTAATGTATCTGAGAGCTTACCAGGTACTAAGCATTACATTAACATCCTTACACTAATTTTGTTTAACCTTCTAAGCATCCCTTTGGGATGAAGAGTTGGACAATATTCAAGTAGGAGTGAAATAGATACTGATGTTATTATTTAAGTTAACAAAACTGATAGGTTATTATTTAAGTAACTGCAGAACCAATTTCTGACTTGCACTTTGTACTTTTGCCTCATCCTACCCTACCTCTTACTGAGGAAAACCATAAACAAAACATAGATTTGGTTAAAATCCAAAGTAAAATGGAAACTATTCAATGGATCCTGCTGGACAACTCGGGGTACTCAGCTGCAGACAGTGACTGGCGTACCAAGAACCCAACAGTACCTTAAAGTTCAGTGTGTAGAGGAAGTGCCCTATGCCCCTCCCCAACCCAGGGTGAACTGTTGATGGGCTCAGTCTTGTGTGGGCTCCTACAAGGTTGTGACTGCATTGCACTGTCTGGTCCTTGCTCAGAGACCAGCATTTCATCGTCCTTCTGCCTACCTTCCAGGGTTTTACATCCTTTCTACCCCTGTTCAGCTATGACCCCTGAGGTGTAATTTTCTCATTTAGGACTCAGAACTCAACCATCACTTATTCTCCAACTCCCGTGGTCACGCAGATGTTCCTGGTTAAACTCTGTGGGTCTCACATATATACATATGTGTGTCTCAAATATATACATATATGTATATATAAACATATATGTATATATCTCATATATATATACACACAATATATATATGAAGAGAGAGAAACTACTATTTGATAGGGGAATTAATAGAGGTAAGAGGGAGAAAGTATGAGGTGACAGTAACCAGAATGTACTTTACCATGTATAAAACAGATGAAAAACAAAAAAATTTAAAAATATACTAGTTCAAAGTTTATATATTTTTATTCTTGCTTGACATTAGTGTCACTAACTTGGTCATAATTTTGATAAAGGATTATTATTATTTAGAAATTATTATCCTTAGATATCTATAATTGACACTTAAAATAATTATAAATAATTAACTATATAAAATCCACAGCTTTAGTTAATTAGACATTGATTGGCTCCTAATTTCAATTTTCTGATTTTAACAATAATTAATATAGTAATGCTACTATAACAGTTAGAATTTGATAAATTTTTCATCGAGAATGTTTCATTTTATAATAGACAAATACTGCATTTCAAATAATATTTAGCATCAATATGGCCTATGAGTGGTTTTATTAATATGATTCTAAAGAAAAAATGACTAAATGGTAAATTGGTTGAATAGAATAGACATAACTTACAGCTGGTTGGTTCTTGTCTCTATGAGTTTCTGAATGGTGAAATCACTGGAAAATGAGAAGATCTTTGTGCCACACCCTCCCCAGGTGATGTGCCTTTCAGATGAGTTCATGGACACACTCAAGCACATCAGGGGCGTACTGACATTGCCTATGCGTAGTGTCTTCAAGGGAGCAGCTCCTTTACACTGCAGAGAATAAGAGAGCAGACTCAGTGTGTGATGTGATGCTGGCTAACTTTTCACTGTACAGAAGTGCTTTCCCTTTTAAATGATTAGGGATGTTAAAATTAGAATTCAGTCAGATGCAGAGATCCACAGCTAAGCACTGGGCTGAGCTCCTGGAGTCCAGTTGAAGAGAGGGGGGGAGGTATTCTATGAGCAAAGGGATCAAGATCATGATGGGGAAACCCACAAAGACAGCTGACCCAAGTTAGTGGGACTTCATGGACTATGGACTGACTATAGACTGATTTATCTGGAGAACCTGCATAGGTCCGAACTAGTCACTCTGAATATAGGTGAGAGTTGTGTGGTGTGGGGCCACTGGCAATGGGACCAGGATTTATCCCTAGTTCATGAACTTGCATTTTGGAGCCCATTCCCTATGGAGGGATACCTTACTCAGCCCAGGAGGGAGGGGCTTGGTCCTAGCTCAACTTGATCTGCCAGACTTTGTTGATTCTCCATGGGAGGCCTTACCCTTTCTGAGGAGTGACTGGGGAATTGGGTGGGGGAGGAAGGCAGGGTAGGAGTGAAAGGAGGGGAGGGAGGGGGAACTGTGGTTGGTATTCACGTGTAAAATTAAAAAGAAACTTTGAAATAAACAATTTAAAATATTAATTCAGATACATTTTTCAAAGTTTCTACCAAGACAGGGTTCAGTTAAACTTCAATTCAGGTTGTGATCCTCCCCACCACCCTCTTCCCTAGGCAAAGACTGTTCAGGAAACAGCCGGTTCACCAGACATGCATCTGTTTTTCTTTAGATTAGTGGTTCTCAGCCTTACTAATGCTGCGACATTGTAATGCAGTTCTTTATGGTGCGGTGACCCCCAACCATATAATGACTTCATTGCTACTTCATAACTTTAATTTTGCTACTGCTATGAATCATAATTTAGATATCTGATATATGACCCCAAACATTTCACGACCCACAGGTTGAGAACCACTGCTTTAGATACCGAAAACATAGGTGCCGAGAGGTAGAAGCTGATTGAATAGAAGGAACCACAATGAATTGCTGAAGGAATAGATTCTGTAATGACTAAATGAGTCTCAGGAAGAGGAGGTTAAGTGATGTCTTCAGTGTGGATGAAAAAGTGGTTGGTATACCGGATGTTTTTCATGTGGGAGGTGGAGCAGGGAGCAGGAGGGAGGGGAGTCAAGCTGGGGAATGGACCCAAGGCATCCTGAATGGACATTGTGTTCTCTACAGAGCATCGCCTCCAGTTGCCACCCAGCAAGTCAAACTTCAATGTCTGTTTTTTCCTGGAATGCTTTTTATAAGAGAGATCTACTTTATACCATTCTGCTTCCTACAAATTGAATTATCTCCACTCCTTTCGTTTCAAAAAAGATTTCGTTTCTTGTTACCTTCAGTTCATGCATGTAAATTATTTACTCCAGCAGCAAGTTGTTGTTTTTAAAAATCTATTATATGCTAAAATGCATGGATCAATACATAGATAACAGGTGGAATGTATGATATTGGTTATCAAGGATCTGATAATTACATAGAAGGGAAATGCATAAAACCAAGCCTTTAAAAATACACTCTTATATAAAATGTATTCAACATTTACCTTAATGGTGTTATCTTCAAATATCACTAGATTACCATCAGCGGTTCCCACCAAAAGAAAATTACTTTGCTTGCTGAAACGAGAAAAGTTGAACTTGTTACAACTAACATTGTTGTGAGTACCATGACTTTTAAGTTCTCCCATCTTGACTAAACTTGAGATGGGTCCCCTTCCAGCCACCTCTTCAGCCTCTGCTCCTTGAAGCACTGATTGTTTGATCCTTACAATACACAGGCCATCTCTGCTTCTTTTGAAGCAGAAATCCCTGCCCTGCGTTGGGTCAGTTTCTCAGCATCAGAAAGTTTTTCCAATGGCCAAGGAACCCTCCTCTTAACATGCAATCAAAATAGAGATGTGTATGCAGTTACCAGTCTCCAGGAGAGAGTAGGGACCTACTTTCAGTAAGGAATATTAGCAAAGACAGATGCTGGGCTCATGATAAGAGCATCTTGCCACATCCTACAATATCCTTCAATGTTTTCCACAACTGTAACCCATCCCTGAGCCTAAATCTCTTCCACCTTTGTTCTATGTGAACTGAATTTGATATCTTTCTCCTACTATGATAGCTTCATTAAAAAAAAAGTCTTCTTTGCCTTTTGAACTCAACCCAATGAAATTTTTCTTCAACACTATTCAAATAATTTCAACTCCAAAATTCACAGTGCAACTCACACTTCAGTCCCCCAAACTCCATATTTTTCATTTTTTTCTAGTGTTGACTTAAACAAAAGAAACATCAAATATAATGACTCCTGGAAATTAAATCCTGTTCTCTATAATACAGCTCCCAATGTATACTTATGCATATATATTCTGCCATTTAGGTATATTGATTATGGTCTGTTCACAGCTCACTGGTAGAGCAATTGCCTAAGCACTTAAATCTTTGGAACATGATCCCTATAAATGACAAAAAAACCTAAGTGATTTGTAAGCTATATTAACAGCTTACAAGTTTATTAAAATTTACTGAAGTTCTATTTCAGCATGGGGAGTGTGGGGCACACAGGCACCATGGTGTGGGTATGGAGGATAAAGGAACACTTGCAGGACTCAGTTCTCTCCTTCCACCATTGTAGATCCCAGGTAGTGAACCCAAAACTCCTGAGCTGACAGTGATTATTAAACTGTATACATACAGCTTTAGCCTTTATAAACAACCGTAGATTATTTTGCAAAGCAGTGGTTAGATTACTGCTGTTTCAATGCTGCCCATACTAAGTTGGTGCTATATTGATGTCTGCATTCGAGGAAAAAAATAATTGAACATTCAGTTTTGAAGAAACACCGGCACACATACCCAGACAGACTGAGCAGAGGAGAAGTAATGGAGTAGCCACAGCTGAGCAGAAAAAAATAGTTGATGCATTTTTACCTGCCTTAGCAGAAAAATCACCAGTATCATCTAGGTCCCTCAGGATTCTCAAAAACATAAGCAAGTCAATGACAAGCAACTTAAGTTAAGCGGTCAATGCAGGTGCAATAATTTTGCCAATGATTAAAGCACCTGACAATATAATTTCCTTGAATTAATTGACAACCGTACCTCTGCTTGGCGAAGGAATTGCAATACAAGCAAGTAACAGAGTCAGTCATCTTTTCAAGGGTGTGCCTTTTTGTCTCATCTTCAGCATTGATGACCAGAAGATCCCCAGACTGTGTGCCGCACACAACCCAGCTCTCTTTCTCAGCAGGGAGATGCACCAAAGCCAGACTCAATATTCTACTATCAGTAACTTCCTGTTAAGAAAAGAAAGTAAAATCAAGGCAAGGTGGCCTTACTTTAAGTTACCAGATCTTATGTAGAATGAAAATATCCTGTAATTTATGTACTTAAGTCTGGTTATCCTTGTGCACTTACTTTTACAATCAATGCCTATTTTATTTACTTTTTAACAATAAATAATATATCTAGCAAAGATTTTTCCTACCTAGTTGCAGAATGCATCTGAATCTGAAATTAAAAACTGAAAATAATACTTTTTTCCATATCAATTCTTATTTCATCAAGATCAAATGAAAGGATTCTTTAACCTTGAACATAATTTTTAGCAAACTATTTCAAGGCAATAGTCAAAAAATATCAAGTTACTTTTTAACTATAAATTTATCTGTTTGCCAATGTATTGATCTATTTTGTAAGAGTCATATACAGATCTCTTTTGCTCATTCCTCTACTACTGGGAGTGTTGGCTGCCAACAGACACAAAAAAGTGTGATTACACAACCCCACTTCTAAGCAGACAGTTGTGAATGCCCAACTGACATTGGAGAATGAATGTCTCATCTTACATGTAGATACCAGGTGACTGTTTAATGACTAGTGTGTAGCACCTGATGATCTTATGACCTCTGTTTTGTAGACAGATATCCAAAGTCCACCAGGCCCCTTTGTGTGCACACTCAGTGAACACCTGGCCTTTGTGTAAGGGCACCTGATGACAACCTGATCTCTCATGTAGGGACACCTGATAGCAGCCTGGCATTTGTATGTGGACACTTGAACACCTGGCCTTTTGTGTATAGGCACTGTGCTGGTCATACTCTAGAGCTCTTGAGAGAAGAGACTGAGGCTCAGCTTCCCCAGGGACCATATCTTCTATTCTGAGTTACTTATTCTGTTTCAGCTTCCTTTACCTCCTGCCAAACTTGTCACTCCTTAATTAATAATAACAAGAGGGCTGTTTTAGGCTCTGTTTCCAGAGATCCTAACCTGACAAATATATTACACACACACACACACACACACACACACACACACACACGTACTCACTTGTTCCAAAGGAACGTTAATTGAAATACTTCTACATTGACACTTACTTTATTTCTTCCAACGTGATTGTTAACTGATAAAGTCTTTAAGTTATTTTGAAAGATTTCTAATTTAGAAGAGAATTCATATTTACCTCATAGCTGTATCTTTCCATGTTTAAGTCAAAGAAGGAGAGCTGCCCCTTTTCAGTGTTCCCACAGCCCAACCAGAGAGTCGCACTCTTGCTAATGGGATTTGTAGCAACCATGCATTCAACAACAATGTTCTTCGGTATTAAAATGTGCCGCATGAGACAAATTAATTCAGGCGAATTCAAAATGTCAAAGACCTAAGAAAGTTTAAAAATGACAAAAGAGCACTCATCAAGTTAGCATTTCTTCCTTAAAGATCAAATGTGGCCAAAAGCTGTGCCAAGTAAAACCTGTGGTTTTTTGTTGAGCACTAACTAATCTGGATCTTTAAGTACAGAAGTCCAAACTACATACAAAAGCACACTTAAAAATAAGCAAAAAATATGCTCTTGTATACTGTGCACAATATATTCTCTTTGTATATGTGCCATGGTATTTTTTTAACATACAGTGTTCAAAAGTGTCAAGAACCAAACTTGTATGCTCAATTCTATATGCCAGAGACATTAGTTGGGGAATTAATTGGGAGGAAAAAGTCAAGCCAGAAACAAAGTACAACTTCTATCAGCTGAAGGAAGTGAAAGTTCAATATTTGTTAACAATTTAGAAAACGTCTCTGGAGCCCACATTTAAGTTTTGCATCAAGCACTAGACATCGGGGAACCTGTGAGTGCACTGCAAGCTAACAGAACAATCATTTTCACAGTATTAACCCTACTGATCCATACGCATGGGAGATATTCCCATTTTCTGGTGTCTTCTTCAATATCTTCAAGTTTTTTATTATATAAGTATGCTTAGTTAGAGTTATTTCAAGATATTTTATTTTTTGAGGCTACTGTGAAAATTTTCTTGATTTTTTTTCTGAGTTTGTCATTTGTATACAGGAAAGCTTCTGATTCTGTAGAATAATTTTACATCCTATTATTTGATCAGCTATAGATATTTCCCATTGAAATTTTTAGGGACTTTTATATATAGCATTGTATCATATGTAAATAAGTATACTTTGACTTCTTCTTTTGCTGTTTAAATCCTCTTCTATTTCTGGAATAATTTAGAGAGCACTGATATTAGATCATTTTTGAAGGTCTAGTATAAACCTGCACTAAATCCATCTCATCTTGGACAATTTTTGTTTCAGAAATTTTGAATTGTTATTTCTAATTCACTAGAGGTTACAGGTCTGTTTAAATTGTTCATTTCATATTGATTTTATTATGGTAGGTTATATACACCAAGAAATACTTTCATTTCTTTTAAGCTTTCTACTTTGGTGGACTACAAATATTTAAAGTATGTCTTTAGGATTCTCTGAATTTTCACAATGTTTGTTTTAATGTCTCTCTCTTCATATTTAATTTTATTAATTTGACACTTTTTGCCATCTTTTGGTTAATTTAGCAAAAGTTTTGTCAATCTTGTTCATTTTCTCAAAGAAGCAATTCTTCATTGATTCTTAGTATCATTCTCTTTGTTTCTAGTTCATTGATTTCAGCTCTGAGTTTGATTATTTCTTCATCTCTGTTCTTTTTAGATATTATTTCTTCCTGTCTTTCTAGAGATCTCATGTGTGTCATTATGTTAGACCCATTAAGTAGATCCATAAAGATGGTCCCTGTCAGTTGAGCAGTGGTGGCACATGCCTTTAATCCCAGCACTCGGGAGGCAGAGAAAGATGGATCCCTGAGAGTTTGAGGCCAGCCTGGTCTAAAAGAGTTAGTTCCAGAATAGGCTACAAAGCTACAGAGAAACCCTGCCTCAATTTTTTTTTAAAAAAAGGTGGTTTTTGTTTTCTAATCCTATCTGTTAATCTCTGTCTTTTTACTGGGAAAATTTGGACTATTAATATTGAGAGCAGTGTTTATTAATCTTCACTGTTATGTAGCCTCCTGCTGCTTCTGGGATTAGATTATTCATTCATTGTATCATCAGGGATGAAGTTGATCTCTTCAGGCTGAATTTTTCTTTATAGCACCTTCTGTAAATCTGGGTTGCTTAAATTTGTTCTTAATATAAAATGTGTTTTATTTCTCTGTCAATTGTGGTTGATAGTTTTGCTGGGTATAGAAGCCTGGATTGGCATCTGTGATCTCTTCAGGCTTGTAGAATATCTAGTCAGGATCTTCTAACTTTCAGAGTCTCCACTGAGATGTCAAGTATCATTCCAATCAGTTTGACTTAAACTGTGATTTGGTATTTTTCCTTAAAAACTTTTATATATTTTCTTTGTTCTGTATATTAGGTTTTTTTACTGTTATGTTCTGTGCAGAGTTTCTTTTCCATTCCTGTCTTTTTAGTATTCTGTATGCTTCTAGTACATCTTTAGTTTGGAGAAATTGTCTTCTGTCTTTTTAAAAAATATTTCTGTGCTTTTGACCTGGGTTTACTTTCCTTCCTCTATCCCTATTATTCCTCATTTTGATCTTTTGACAATGTCCAAGATTTCCTGAATGTCTTGTAGCTGAATTTTTAAAAATTCAGCAGTATTTTTTTTAAATCTATTGGTAAATCTTATCTCTCAGACTTTTATTTGACATCCTTACTTTTTCATTTCCACTTTTATTTTAGTTTGGGTTTTCTTTAGATACTTTACTTGTTTGTTGAATTCCATGTTCATTTCTTGAATTATTTTTTATTGTTTCATCTGCTAGTATCTCACAGTGTTCACTGAGATATTTAGTCATATCTAAGGTCCTTGAACATATATGTAATTGATATTTTGAAATCCTTCAGCTAAACTGCTTTTTTTCAGGGCCTAACACAGCAGAGTTGCTGGCTTCTGGAGGAGGCATATTGTTTTAGTTTTCATGTTTGTTTATTTGTCTTTTGTGCTGGGATCTAGGTATCTGGAGTTAGGATGTTTGACATATTTCTTGCTGTATAAATCTTGTCTCATCTTTGTTGGGTGAGTGTTCCATTCTTTAGTTATTGCTGCCCAATCTGAGCCTTTGCCCACTTTGGTGGCTGTTGGGTACCCAGGTTCTAGCCAAGTCTTGGTGACTGTGGGTATTTCCTTGTAGAGGGCTGCTCTGAAGGTCTGTGAGGAGTCACCAAAGAAGAATTCTGGACTATAAAGAAAGGCTGAACAAGGCAGTTGGAAGAGAATTAAGGGGACCCTGGCACTAAGAAGCAAGCCCCAAGGACATGGGGTGGGGGATGAAGCATGTGCCCCTCAGGCAAGCTGCAGCAGTACCTAGGGTAAGTTTGGAGAACTCAGAATGGAAGATAGGAAGGAGGATAAGGCTCCCTTGTCTGAATCCTGGGCTAGTGTGGCAGTTTTGGGTCCCTGATAGAAGTTCTGTGACAAAGAACTGAAAATAGGTTAAAAGAAAAGGTTGACTAACTTGCTAGGAAGAGCTAGGAAACCCCTGGTTCCTTGGCAAGAGGCCAAGTCCCTAGGAGATTGGAGTGAGCTAAGACTTTAACTTAAAAATAAAGTCATAGGTAAATATTTTTTGTAGCTTTGTGGGAAAGAATCCCTTAAAATGTGACTTGAAAAGAAACAAATGTTACAAGAATATGCTAAAGATGTTCTTATTAAAATGGAGGCATTATGTTCATGAAGATAACCTTAAGAGAAAAAACAAAGCAAGCCTCATAAAGTCAAAAGAAAATTTTACTCAAGATATACAAGAAAGAATAACATATATGAAAAATGTCTTTCTCCCATACAATTTGTAGACAGATAACTGAATAGAAAAATGGGTTAAACAATAAACAGACATTTCATAAAAGAATACAATATACTATATATATATATAATATACACATACATGTGTGTAACTGTACATATCAGAAATGATGGATATATACACAAATATGTATACATGTATCTGTATATATCAGCAATGATAGTGGTTCTTGGGATGTTGGGGTTAAAGTGTGTACCAGAAAGGAAGAGACTATAGAAATTATACTTTTATAATTAGTATAATATACTAATACATAACATTATATTTAATATATATAACATAACTATTTTAACTCTGTATATATATGTTAATTCATGTGTTTTGAGTATATATTTGAAGATTATATATATATATATATATAAGTGTACACAAATATATAATCTTTGATACAAAATACTAAAATTTTTTAACATGAATGTACCTGGGCAGAAGTGGGCCTTTCTTGAGGATTTTCTTTCAAACACTTTTTAATCAACTTCTCAACCATAGGCCATGGGGCACAGCCATATTCTTTAACTGGATCTGAAACATAAAAAAGATCATTCAGGCACACTAAATAAATCAAAAGTTATGTGTTTATTATCAACACAGATATGTTTGAACAATACAGTAGGAACTCTGATCTCCACAATTCTGTATTTACTATGACATAGTCGGTTTTGTTAACTTCACCTTAGTAGAGCTGTCACAAATGAGAGTTTCATGTCTGGAAACCACCAGTTTAGGAGGTAGAAAGAAGGGTGATCTGAAATTCAGTGCTACACAGCAAGATGAAGGTCCAGTCATGGCTATATGAGATCATCTCACCATCTCCCCAAAGCAGACAAACAAGAGCTGTCTTGACATTTTATGATATAAAAGGAGATACAAATGCCATGGGTGTAAATAAAATAAAGACACTTTCATTTTCTGTTTGTACCTAAGTAGACTTTGAACCACCTTTACTCATATAATAAATGGCTTCTATGAAAATACTTCTAATACTCAAAGAGGGCAGGCCTTTAAAGCTCATGTCTCCACAGCTGGTTTGAGTGTGTGCAGTTAACTTTTCCTCTAGGGATGCCCCTCCTCGTGTGGATGCAGCACAGAGACCAGGGCATTCACACTGGGAAGCTAACAGGTAGGATAAGGTAGATGGCCAAGCAGCATCTGAATTTGATTCGACAATAATGTTTTCTTTTCTCAGGGTCTTTAAAGGTTCCTAAAAGGTTAGCTAATTCCATAGTGCTCATTGCAACTCTGAGCGTACATTTAGAAGTTTATCTTGGAGGAGAAGGAAGTATTAGAAACAGCTCATAATTCTGTAGTAGGAGATAAAATAAGAATCAAGAATAGATAACAGGTCATAGAATTTCTTGGAGCCATTCAAAATGAGGTTTCTCTCATTAAATACTCATTTGCCAATTTCATTAATATTTATGGGAAGAATTCATAAATATTAAAAAATTTCTTCATGAATATGAATTATTTTGCTTCAAAGAAATGAGAACATCTCTGACTACCGTGACATCCCACAACCATTATCAGAACTACAGGTCCCAAGCCTGATTCTATTGCTAATTTTCCTTACCCAGGTCCTCCCAACATACCAATACTCATTCTGGATTTCTTTAAGCCTAAAGTAGCTATCATTTTCATGTGATCTTTATCATTTTATCACAAAATTGAAGATTATCTATTCATTAAGCAAAAATCATCAAACTGTGAATGAGAACGCTGGCACTGAGGAAAAAGTCTTACTTGTAGATAAAACAGAACTTACCCGGCAATTTCCCTTGTATTGCTAATTCATCAAACTCATTTGGAAACCTCAAGCCCTCTATGATTCTACCCCCAGTTGTCCAAATGTCGTAAAGCAGTAAGCCGAATGAATAAACATCAGCCTGTTGGTTATAAATGACATTTCCTCTGGCAACTTCAGGTGCCCTGAACCCTGAAAAGAAACAGATAGAGCAATAAATAAGCCCAACGCCAGTGCCCACACTTGGGCCAGTTGCTAAGAAACAGACCAAGGGGATGAGCTCTATGTCAGGCTGTGTCCTCGCTGCAGCAAGACACCTGGGAAAAGTCAGGAAGTGGGCCTGTCCAGGTGTCATGCCACCCCTGATTTTCAAGGACAGAGCTTGTGATCTTTACTATAAAATTTTAAAATTCTACTAAGACATCTTAGTCTTAAAAGATTATTCTGAAGGATAACATAGGTAAACATTGAATAATAAATTATTAAGTAGAGACTAGCAATCAAAGAATAAAACCTCACAGGGAAACAAAAAGCCTTTATCATTTTTTTCTCTTTGCTTAATATAACTGTTACCAGCAAAGAGATTTATACAGAAAAGAGGTGTATGGGGTTAAAGGGTACTTTCTAGGCTCAAAGTCACTTTAACACATCTTAAATCCAGTGGTTTCATTAGTTCCAGAAATGAGGATTCCATTTCACCTTATGAATTTAAAAACTACATTTTTATATTTTTAAAGGGGCCAGAGCCCAGCAGCAGAGCATTTCCCAATTTGCAGAATGCAGTAGAATGTAGGAGACCCTGGACTTTATCATTGATACCACAAAATCAATTAATTGGTCTGTTCATTAAGACAAATCAAAGTTTGTTCAGGCCTATGCTGGAAATTCTGTGTGTATATATGTGTGTGTATGTGTGTAAGTGTATGTATATCTAGTATGTCTGCGTCTGTATGTCTGTGTATGTGTGTATATGTGTATATATGTGTGTGCATGTGTGTAATTGTGTGTATGTCTAGTATGTGTGTGTATGTGTGTAAGTGTATGTCTAGTATGTCTGTGTCTGTATGTATGTCTGTATATGCGTGTATATGTGTGTATATAAGTGTGCATGTGTGTGTAAGTCTAGTATGTGTATGTGTGTGTAAGTGTGTGTATATTTATGTGTGTGTCTCTGTGTGTGTGTTTGTGTATGTGTGTTTCTTTTCTGCCCTTCCACTGTCTTTTGGCACAGGGTCTCTCACTAAGCTTGCTGTTTCAGCTGGGCAGACAGGTCAGTCTCCTTCTTTTCCAGTGCTGGGTCTACAGATGCCCTAAACAAAGGCATTTTTCTATTGTTGCTGTGTGAATATGGATTGTTCTTCAAAGTTTTGTGACTTGACAGTCAGGTCCTCAATGTAGCCAAGTTTAGAAATAAATGGACCAGGGGGGCTCCTACTTAAATGTATTAATATATGGAAGGATTTATATCAGAACTGATTGCTGGAAAGCGGTGGAACCTACAGAAGGTGGGGCATCAGTGGAAGAAATAAGTTACTGAGTATTTATTCTGCCTCCAACCTCTCTTACTCCCATCATCACCCCCAACCTCACTGCTTACTGGCTGCCAAGAAGGTGAGCAGCCTCCTCTGACTGTAAAGCCTCCTTTGTTTAACTTCAGCCCAAATCAATGGAGTCAGTGAAACTTTCACCACTGGGAGCCAAAGAACTTCCTCCTGGACATAGATTTTTCAGAGTATAGCAACAAGTATGTCTATTTAGGGGGTGCCTAAACTATGATACTGTTGAAATATTTCTTGAAAATCCCCAATGGGTTTCTAGTGACCTTGCAAAGTCATCTAAGTTGAACCTTGTCTCTACCATTTGATGGTGAATAGCTAGAGAACATTTAATTTGCCTAAAGACAGTTTTATTTGTATAGATGTTGACAGACTTGAAGCCATCAATCACCATTCACTTCAGTCAATTCTGCAACTGTCACAGAACACAGAGCCAATTGTCCCCCTCAACAGGAAATCCACGGTGGAGTTAAGGGTGGAACGCTACCATATTTACTCTTCCCAAAGTAGACAATGTCACATGGCAACATCTCCGTCAGTAAGCGAGCTCTTGCTCTCTTTGAGCTTATGCTGAGCTGAACTCGTTTTGGACTGGGGAAGTTCTCAGTCTTAGGCTGCCTGAGTTTGCATCTGCTCTGCCCTCTGGTCCTTGTCAACATTCCATCGGCTCTCACTCCCTGGTTTGTAGATGAGTAGTAGCAGTAGGTCTTAAATGGGGTCATTCTTGCAAATGGTTAAGCATGAACCTTACCCGTTGCTCAGGCACTGAAAAGATCTGAACTTCTCAATGTCCTGTAGAGACAGAGTTATCTCACATACATGAACACCCAGGGTGAAGATATTCCATTCAGGGTTAATATAAAATGCATATACACTTACAAAATGTTTCATGAATACATTTTTTTCTATTACTGGACATTTCTACATTAAAAGGTCTACTATGAATGGGTAAATTCAACAAAAGAAAAAAAAACACAGATCAAATCCTATGAGATGGAACTTATTTCTTCCCAGAGAGCATGGCTTTGGGGAAGGAAAGGTCAGGTGTTAGCAGCATGTGGTGACATATGTTGTCTTTTCAAATTTAGACCAGAGTTTAGGACCAGGACCATTCGAAGTGCTTTGGTGATAATAAGGTGATGATAATTTTAATAAAAACAATAATAGAAGTTTTGGGGTACAGCAAGTAATAGATCTGTGTCATGTGAGAGACCTGGGAGAGCAGTGGGCAGCAGAGAACAGATGAGATTGGTTTCTTTTGTTGAGTTTCCTCCATATTTATGTCACTAAAAGTCAACATTAGGGCTTATACGACTCCCGGAATAAGTAGTTGCCACAATACAAAGAGTCAGGTGGCAATAATATTTTAGGCTTGTTTTGATGAAAACCAGAATAAAAATTAAAAAGCTCCAAGTGTTAAGCAAGCTGAACTGCCATTGGCTGTTGACTGATCTAGACCAGTAGCTGGTAGGTGGGACAGTGGAACTCAAGTCCAGGAACACTTGACAGAACCTAGAGAGAACCACTATCCCCTAAGCCACAAAGCTTCAGTGACAAATGTCCACTCAGGAGTAAAAAATGAAAGAACTGTAAGGCCCAGATAAGGGGGCCAGTCCACCTGGACATCATATGAGATGTGAGGTCCCAAAGGGACCCAGTACAAGTCTCAGTTTCTGTGGCTCCTCCCAGCACTTCTCATCCCTCTCTCTTCCCTAAACCTCTCCAGCCCAGGGTCTTGGCTCCACTCCCCAGCCTTCAGCCTCTGATCCTATGTAACTCAGCCATTTTGAATACCATTCTCTTGATTCTCATGTGCTTTTTTGTTCCTCTTGGGCCCCTGTCTGCTCTTCTTTCTTTTCTTCCTCCCTCATTCTTTCCCCCTCTCTCTTCTCACAGCCCAGTCTTTTCTCTCGCCATGTTTAGTCTTGACTCGTCAAGATACCTCTAGCTGTTTCCTCCCTTATATCTACAATCAAACCCTTCTCCTCAACCATAACTAGGACCAGTCATGTCCTCATTTTGTTTCATCTCCCAGGTCTCTTTGGGACCTCTCATGAGAGGAATGAGATCTGTCCATAGAAGGTCACTGCTTATATTCATTTTTCCTAGACAGAAATACTGTTTTTCCAAGCCTTCAATGAACAACATTTGGTATGCACTGTTTTGCTATTTTTCCTTTTCTGCTTCAGAAGCTAAGATTGAAGAGTGAAGCCTTCTCAAGCTTACATTATCACAGTATGTGGTCAAGGAGACAGCTGAAGAATCCAAAGTCAGATTCTTTATATTTTCACTGGCTTGACTGATTACCATATTGGCTGCTGAGATTAAAAACCTTACTCAGTCTTCATGTTACCATTTATAAAAATGAAAACAATAGCAAACTTACAGACTCAGTATAAAGGGAAGAAATGTTTCCCTGATGTACCTGCATTGGAGCCTGGCACACAGCAAGCACTAAAGAACAGTAACAATTTCTATGGTGATTGAAGAGCCCAGAGACACTATGATGCAATGTGTATCCTGACATGCTTGGGAGAATGCAAACCTACTTGCAAATACAGGTAACCAATAAAAGGAAAAGCATGTATTTTAAGCAAAAAGACGACAAACATTTGATATAAAGAAATCCAGCTTTCAAAGGGGTAATGGCATGAAATACCTTCTCCTTTTAGCTCAGTTTTTGGCTTAGAAAATTACAAGTTGATTTTTTGTTGTTGCTCTAGAAAATAGGATGATGAAAATGTTGGTGCAATGACCATTACTATTCAGACAATAGATATCTGTTCACACTGTGACAGGTTACCTATTCTTTGACTCTCCCACACCAGCATCTGAGGACATCGGTTCTGCAGCACACAAAGTGAACTCAATCTCTTACCTGGGGTGCCCTCTGAGGTCTTTATTCCCATTCTACAGCAGTACTGAGCAATCCCGTAGTCGGCAATCTTGGCAATGATGGCAGCGTTGGGATAGAGGGTGAAAAGCAACACATTGTGGGGTTTCAGATCACGATAAATGATCATGGCTGAGTGGAGATATCTGGCAAAAAACACGCAGGAAGTCTTACTGTTCTACTAATTTG
Source organism: Microtus agrestis (assembly GCA_902806775.1). Classification (NCBI taxonomy): domain Eukaryota; kingdom Metazoa; phylum Chordata; class Mammalia; order Rodentia; family Cricetidae; genus Microtus; species Microtus agrestis. The sequence continues at coordinate 461,270 of CADCXT010001983.1, forward strand.
CTCATAATAGTTTCAATGTTATGTTCATTAGGCAAAGCATCAGAAACACTGTGTTAACTTTGTCCTTGAAAACTGAAAGATATACTGCAAACAGACTTGAAACATAAAGATTAAATATGAAAAAGCAAGGTGATGCTTCTTCCTGAAAATTACAACACCAAGCCTGGCAGACGACGAGTGGTTTCCCACATAGTCATGCACAGAGCAGGTACTGGACACTTTCTGTTTGTACCTGTACAACTACAGAAATTCTGAATTCCCTCACCAATCAAAGGTGATTTTCAACTTAATTTTAAAATTGCAATTTGCTAACTGTTCTGGTGATGCCTGTAATCTCAGCATTTACAGACAGAAAGCAAGAGGCCTTGATGCGCTCAAGGCCAGTTGGACCGTCCCAAAAGATGGAAACAAATGGGTTAAATGAGAGTTAGTACAGTTTTGCTATATGCTTAATTTTTTATAACTTTCGTTTATTCATTTTTCATTCAAAGAAAATGTGTCTTTAACTTTTAAATTTATATCACTTATCTTTGTTATTTACTTTCTTCCAACTTCTTTTCTTCCTGCTATTTTTAAGTACATTTTCTTCTTTTCAATATGAGCAAATCAAATTATAAACTTTTCCCAAGCTATTATCTCCAACTCTGAGGAGACAACCTATTGCAAAGCTAATTTATTATGAGTAAAAGTTACTGAAGAGTATCTGGACAGAGAGGGTGGCGAGAACTCTCTTAGGTGGTACAATATCTGGGTGTGAAATGGACTCAAAATGTACTTGGATTTGAACATTTTGAGCAAAGAATAAAAATTCCTTAATATAAAATAACACTGTTTTAATCTCAGCCAAATATTATTCGTTTTGCAAACACGAAGTGTCAGAACTCACAGTTTCCAAAATACTAAGGTAACTATTAATGTCTCTCATTAGAGCTCTTTAAATTTCTGATTTTCCCTGTCCACTGACCTCACATATATTGTGACCTTTTCTGAATGGAAATTTCATAGGACTTAATGGGGGATTTGTTAAAATCGTTTGTTTACTTGGTTTGGGGAACTTGCTTAAGGTTATATTACGAAATATTTACCCCATTACCTCCTACCAATCATCGCTAAGGCATTAGGAAGAGAGAGGCTGTGACATCTGGGACTCTCTGCTGGGTAATGGCCTAGAGAGTGTGCGTCATTTGACTTCATCAACTACTGGGCTCATTCTCTCTTCCAGGATGTGGATAGGCCATGACATTGGGTCTGTTCACTTCAGGATATACAGTTTTGGCTGATCAATAACATAAACTCACTAATGAAGTTGACCTTCAGAATAGTCGTTGTCGTAAAAGGAAAATTTACCAAGGACTTACTTAAAGTCCATTAGCTGTTCTTGAGAAAAGCCAGGGGATTAAGAATTTAAAAGTTAAATATACATCACCAAACCGCCGTAAGACATCCCACTCTAGGTTACAGATAGAACACAGGCTCCCTATGAATACATTTCTAGGACTAAAATACAGTTTATTTAAAATTATGTCATTTGGGAATCAAGGTTATCTGGTTTAGTTATAATATTTAATTATAGAATTTAATCTCAAGAGTGCTATTGTAATACCCCGTAAAAAAAAAAAAATGCTTTTAAAATTGTAATAAGCACAAATTATTTCTCAGTAACAATAATTCATACAAATTAATTGAAGCATTATATGTGAATAAGTATTGCCAAGTATTTTATTAACATAAACTATACCCATTCTCTCTTTAATCATTATTATTATAATAATTTCTAAGAATCCCCTATCTCTATAATTTAAAGTTAACTTTATCTTATCCTGAATATATTATTCTAAAAATAGAATGCATTCATTCCTTTAGCAAATATGCATTAGGTATCTATCTATGGGAGTCACTCATTAGTGGACACAAAGCCATCTTTGTACTTCTGGTTTAAGAGGACCACAATCTAGGAAAGATGGGTGCTTGGCTACAGTAAGATGGCAGAAGTGTATGAGTTGTCAAACGCTGAGGAGGCAGTCAGGGAGAAAGCACACGGGTGCAGGCAGCCCAGGCTTGTCCTCCACACAGAACGGTCCACCTCAGACACGCGATAATCTCAGCCTGTCCTTCTCCAGTGCCGGATTCAAAGTCGTACATGGAGTAAGTGCAAAAAGCAAGGGTGAATTAAGGATTCTAAGGCTAGAAAATGAAGACTTCAGGACCAGCCCAGCTACAACATGATCCTTTGAGTAATAAAAAGAGCATCAAATGAGCAAATACAAATTCATGGAAGACTCACTCTTCAGGAAGAAGTTCTGCTTCATGGCAGAGATGGCAGGCCAGCCAATTCTTGGAAAAATGAGGTCTCCAGAAGGGAACTTTATTAGAAAGGTAAACATACTGAAGTCAGCCTAGTTAGAATGCAGGCTAGGAAGATGGCACAGAGTTAAGTTGCAAAGGGAAGCAAGGGGCACACATAAAGAGCTTCCATGCTATGCCACCACAGAGGTGAGATGTATCTTGTAAGTAACTGGAAATACCAGGGATCTCAAATACAATTAGATTTTTATTTCAGGGAAAATATCCTGATAATCCCCTATAGATACTGGATCAAAGTAGAAGTAATGGCATAATAATAAAAAATGGTAAAAATATAAGATAAAATAGATCCAAAGATCTGGTAAATACATGGAAATATAGATAGGTAGTTGACAGATTATAGACAGACAGACAGACAGACAGAGGATTGATAGGTAGATAGATAAGATGGATAACAGACTGATAGATGAATGTATACATAACAGATACAGATGGTATAGATATTTAGCGACAGACTAATATTGAAACAAAGTTTCACTGTATAAACTAGGCACACTGTGATCTCATGAAGGGACACTAACTATAGATGGAGAGGTACGTAGTCTTTCTGTGACTGTTCTGACAAATGGGGATTCAGGAGAAAGCACATGCTCGTGGTGAGAGGAGATAGCAAGGAGAATAAATCCAAGTTTGAACAGACGGAAACACAGGAAGTTGCAGAGACCACATGAGAATTCTGAGGAAGAGCTGAAAGGGAGGAGCTGAATTAAAACAAGGTTTTGATGAAAAGATTCATAACATGAAGGAACTTCTTATGTGTCATTCTAAATAACTATATCAACTAAAAAATCCTAAACAAATAGGATTTTACTTGTTCCTACAGTCATAGCCATATGTTAACAATTATTAGAAATAACAATTTTTAATAAATACGTGTTTGTTTTTTTCTTTTATTGAAACAGGATTTTTTTCATGCTTTTTAACACTGAGTTTTAAAATTACATTTAGTGCCACGAGGACATGTGCTCAACTATGTTCATAGCAGCATTGTTTGTCATAGCCAGTACCTGAAAACAACCTAAATGCCCCTCGACTGAAAAAATGGATAAGGAAAATGTGTTACATTTACACAATGGAGTACTACAGAGCAGAAAAAAAAATAACGACATATTGAATTTTGCAGGCAAATGGATGGAGCTAGAAAACATCATTTTGAGTGAGGTAACCCAGACCCAGAAAGACAATTATCACATGTACTCACTCATAAGTGGTTTTTAAACATAAAGTAAAGAAAACCAGCCCACAAATCAGAATCCCAGAGAACCTAGACAACAATGAGGACACTAAGAAAGACATGCAGGGATCTAATCTACATGAAAAGTAGGAAAAGACAAGATCTCCTGAGTAAATTGGGAGCATGGGAACCTTGGGGGATAGACCTTGGGGGTTGAAGAAGAGGGGGAGGAAGGGGGAGAAGCATAGAAAAATCAATAAAAATCAATTTAAAAAAAACAGGAAAAAATTACATTTATTGTTAGAAGAAGTTTAACAGCTGCTGGTACCCGCCAGCCTCCAGTGGCACCAGATCTAGGGTTCTATCCTAACTTCAGACTAAGAACGAATGTTGGAAAGAATTGATATATTTGCTCAACTTCCATTTGCTTCATTAAAACATGGTTTTTGTTATTTGAAATAAAGGCCAGAGAACTGAGGCCATGGTGTTGTAGACCCGCAACCTAAGTGTTGAGTGAAAACAGCAGGTCCTCAGTTTCTAAATTAACACTTCAGGATTACACGGAAAAAAATGAGAAAAATCTGGGACCCAGGATCAGTTTAATCAAGAAAATGATTGCTGTGGGTTTATAATACAGGAATATAAAAAGCCCTTTACTGAGCTCAGTTTAGCATGAGGCTCCCCCTGGTGTTCAAAGGCAGACATACCAACCCAAATCCAAATGCCTGCATGCTGGTAAATTTCAAAATCTGCCTGACTTTAAGTAGTTCCTGAAGAGATAATCCCCCATTCCTTCCTGCCCGTGCCCTTTCTCAATGCTGTCTGAAAGGGCTATTCCTAGGCTTGCAGAGCAGGGGCAAATTTGCATCTACTGCCTGGGAAAATGGTGGTAGGTTTGAGTGCAGTGTCCCCATGCCTCCCCTCCCTACTGCCAACCTGTATTTTCTAAGGACTCCATGTTCTGAAGACTAGAAGGGGACATAGGTAAAAGGACACGCCCACATAAAATGACACCCCAAAAGAATACCCAGGAGTTAGACTATGTTGGCTAGCCAGGCAGTGGGTATAGAGCCAAGGCACAGTCAGAAACCCCATGAAGGCGTGGGGCTGAGCACAACTACCAGGAAACAAGGGAGGAGAAGGCCCACAGTAGGAGAAAGACCTGACTCAATGTCTACGCTCTTCCCAAGCTATTTAGTGGTACACAGGCAGTTCAGGGGTGAAGGGAAATGATGGGGACTTAAAGAGGCCAAGGAAGAGAACTGTGAGAGTGGGTAGATGCCAAGTTGGAAATATTTATGCAATGATTAGGAAAGAGGTCAGAAGAACGGAAGGAACGAAGGATGGCTTCTAGGCCAAACCATGATTGTAAATCAAAGTGCAAAGCCACAGGAAGGCTATCAGGAATGGAATTTGAGAGCCTACAATTACCACAAAAGTCTTCAGTATTATTCATAGTTTGCAGGCTAAAATGTGAGTAGAAAGATAAAAAAATTTATAATTCCTAAGTATATGCCCCAGTGATTTACCTAGGACTTTTGTCTTCAGCAAGGACCTGTCTACTCTGGTGTGCTGCATTCAGCCCACGGTTGGCGGAGACTCTGAGTCACATGATGTTTCCATGTGGAATGCAACATATGTCACTCTGACTTGCTTCAGGAATACAGACTAGTTTTTCATGATTAAAATTTCTCCACTTCATTCTTTCCTTGATGTCTGGAGGCCTAATGTACTTATCTTTCAGAGATGTAGACACCTCAGGTTCAGATCATGAGTTCAAGAGCGTGCATATTAGGTTTAAGTGCTACTACCCCAGCTATGAAGTTCTGTGCTCTCCTATTATATTCTAAAGTTTGCAAAACTGGATCACAGAACAGAGAGTTTTCATCAAACCTGTTAGCACAGTGCAACAAGGGAGTGGTGTTCTTAGAGCCTGGGAGTGAACTCAAGGTTACACTACTCAGACATTAACGAGAAAACAGCGGTAGCCCCTTACCTCAGGCCATCAGCCACATGCAAGGCAATCCTGTGCTGGAGGGTTCTGGTGAGACTGCCTTTGTCCTGCTGCAGCAACCGATCCAAGGAACCCTTGGAGGCCAATTCCATCACCAACATCCGCGGACGAATCCCAGCTGCCAGCAAAGATATCAGGCTTGGGTGGTGGAGGTGGCAAAGGACCACCAACTCCTGCAAGGGTTAGGAGTCCTGTGAGTCTCGCATCACCAAGGATACGGCACCTGCATTCTTGTAGTTGTTCAACTCCTTAACTAGCTTTCCACGGATGACTGGGTTGTTGCAAATGCTCTCTTGTTCTCTAAGCTTCTTAAAAGAAATCCTAACCATTTCCAAAAAAAAAAAGCTAATTTTGAACTACTATTCAAATTGCATTTTTAAATTCTATTTTTCCTTTTGATCTGCTTTTGTGAGATCGAGTAATGAGAGAATGGAAGGAATAGGTGGTCTTCTAATAGGCAGGGTTATCCTAGTCCCTAAATTAAGTCATGGAATCTTTTTCAGCCCTAGACTCAGAGAAGAGAACTGTAGTTGAGCCAACTGTAACTGACAGAAAGGGCAAACTGTAGCCTCTGGGTTCAAAACCACAGTTTGTTAAGGACACATAGTCAAGTCCACAAGAGTTGATGGTGTCCCCTGCCTGAAAACTATAATGCCTTCCTACTACTCCTAAATTAAAATCCCATGTATGAGACTGAAGAGATGACTCAGTGATTAGGAGCTGTTGCAGCTCTTCCTGAAGACCCAAGCTCAGTCTCCAGCACCCACGTCCCATCCGATGACTCACGACCATCCGTAACTCCAGCTCCAAGGGGCCCTGCACTCTTTTATGGCTGCCTCAGCACCCACATACATATGACACCAGAAACACGTATACAAATAAAAACTAAATATTTTTGAAACCTCATGTATTTCCATGTCCCCATAGCCTGACCTGGTCAAACTCCACGTTACCTCCGGCATCCTACTTCCTTTCATCCTTGTCTGTATTCACCATCCTTCAGTCACGTGTGAATCTTTCAGTCCCCAGTCCATGCCAGTTCCTCTCAGCCGAGAGCTCTGCCTATGCTAAAACCCATTGGCCTTGTTGATACCCGCACCCTTCCCAGGGCTAAGAGCCTCTTCACAATCAGATATTAGCCAAACACTACCACTTCCTTAAGTGTCCCTCCTAGGCCCACTTTCCTGAAGCCATTCCCAGCTGCAACAAGAAGCAGAGATGCTACCATTGTTTTTGGCAATCCTTCCTCTAGATCCCACCTTGAGCAGCTCAAGACTCTCCTAAATGACATCATTGTGTGTGACATCCGTATTCACCTGTATTCTGGATAAGCACATTCACTCCAAAAGTGTAGTTTAGTTGAGGCTTATTCTTTCTACACACACATCCCTCTAGATCACTTATATGTTTACGGGAAACTACTTTTCAGTTTCTTATGGTGGTATTTCTGAATTCCATTGCTCTTGCCTCCTTATAGACTTTATTCTGACACCATACTTTAGTTGTACTTTTCATCTTCTGTGGTATTAAGCTGACTTGTGTCTTATGTGTGATAATGGAAGCCCTGCTTCCTACAACCAAGGCTTCCAAACTTTGGAGTGCCAGTGCTAACTTGACTGTTTGTAGAATTCTGAAAGCTAACACAGAGTCGCTGGCTATCCCAAGGGAGAGAAGGCTTTTCTAGAACAAAGCTTAATATTGCAGTCATATTTACTCAGAAGAGAAAAGTCTTTTCACACCGTGTCTGGTTAGCTCAGTTTGTTAAACCTGACGTAAGTAAGCGCCATTCCTTCTGTTTACCCTCAGTCAGAAGACTAAGCCAGATGTTTTATATTGGAAAAGCGTTTTGACAACAAATTACCTTGGGATTGAAAGAGATTTGCTAGATTTAGTTCAAAGTCTAGCTTCAGTTTAAAGAATGTTTCATTTCATTTCTCTAACTACAATGTGACTTTTGATATTATCAATAAAAAATTTCTCAGCCTACTTTATATGATGTTTTTTTCATACTTCAAACTAAAATTTTGTACTATAATATTTAAAGTATCCCATACTTATTTAGATTCAGGTCACAAGTGATATTTTTCACAAGTTAAGAAAAACTGTGAGGATAGATTCCAAATAAGAGTTTTATGAAATGATAGCAGAAGTAATACTGAGTTTACTTTTCTTCCAGTCCTATCTTTCCTTATTTCAAATGTGAGCAGAAAGTCAAGAAGAGGGGAGTAACTTCAACCAGCACCCAAACAAGAACTAGAGCAACTTCTACTGGCTCTGCATCTCCTTTTTGATGTGGGAGTGTCATATCAATCTGTTGATTTCATTGGATACGCAATAAATAAACTGCTTGGTCCGATTGGTTAGAACATAGGTGGGTGGAATAAACAGAAGAAAATGCTGGGCGGAAGAGGAAGTGAGGTCAGAAAGCATGCAGCTCCGCTCAGAGCCAGACGCCTCAGAGAGAGACGCCATGCTCCTGTCTAGCGGGCAGACGGGATAGCTCTGCTCTCTGAGGCAGAGGCATGAAGCTCCGACCCAAGATGGATGTAGGCTAGAATCTTCCCGGTAAGTGCACCTTGGGGTGCTTACTCACATGATTAGAAATGGGTTAAGAGGCTGAAACTATGGGCCAAGCAGTGCTTAAAAGAATACAGTGTCCGTGTAATTATTTTGGGTAAAGCTAGCCGCATGGGCAGCCGGGGTGCTGGGGATGCAGCCCCGCCGCTCCATTTTTCAACACCTTTTCTTCCTTCTAAGAGTATCTGAGTTTTTACTGAAGTATATAATTTTTACCTAGGCAGCTCAGTCCCAGCAACACTATAAAGTGATAGGACTAGTCTAAGCAATATAACCCTTATTGGCACATTGACTCAGTGACACAGCTCTCTACCAAGGTGTACACAGCATTACCCAGAACGAAAATGTTTGATAAGGAAAGGGCAGCAATTTAGTTAAGGCCAAATGCTGTTTTTTTTATTCACTGGGCTATTGTGTAGGCACGGTTTTTGACTGTTTTGAGACACAAGACTTCATGGGTCTAATTCCCCATGTCTGTGAAATGTAACTGCCCAGACCAGAACTAGCCCATCACACTAAGAAAGACCATCTTGCAAAAATGAAACCCTTCCCCTGGTTTTACCTCAAACTTAAGTACTAAGGTTAGAGGAGTTTCAAAATACTCTTTTCTTTTTCATTTAGCAGAAAAAAAATGTTTTAGCTCTATAAAGAAGGAAGAAGTGGGAATGTAAACTTTTGAGGATCCTTGTTTTAGACTTTGACAAATGTATGAAAAATAGGGATTTCCTGGAAACAAAGAAAATGTCATATGAGTTACTATAATAACATCCTGAGATTCCTTACTTGTCTTAACAGCCTAAGTGATGTATGTTTATTAAAAATCTTCACAGCCACTTCCTCTCCTTCGTAGGCAGCTCGATAAACTGATCCAAAACTTCCATCACCTTTGGAGAAGGAAATAGGAAACATTTAATCTTCTCAAGAAGAGAAACCAAATCTTTTCTATGTGCCACAATTGTACCTATTGTATATTCATAAAAACCTGACCCCCTTGTTTATAGAATCAATCTCATTGACTGTTTCCTCTTCCTTCTAGTCAATAAACCACAGTCAATTTCACCCATGGGTCTGACTCTTAGCCTTATATGATCTACAATGTCACCAGTCCTCAGTCTTTGTCTCTTCATACGAGGATACAGATTGCATACTCTCCACAACAGCCACAAGCCCTATCCTATATGCTTTTCCAAATCTCAATCACAGCCCACTGAAAACCATGCTGCTCCTTTTTGCCTCCAATTCATCTTTAGTCCATTTTCTTTACATCTGATAAAACTAAAATGAGATGTTCTCAATATCACTCTGAAATTTAAAATAAAATCCTAAGAGGGTGAGAGTAAAAAAACACATGCTTGAAAGACAGGTCAACATTTCAGGTGGGTGTAGAGGTTTCTGGTTTTGTAAAGCCCTTTCCTGTTTGAGAATCATTGTTTTAGAACAGTCATATTCCCTCTCCATATGTGTCCATCAAAATACAACATTGAGGACTGCTATTGTGTATTTATGGTATCTAGGAAGGAAAGAAAATTGAAAGCAAGAACTCTCCTCTAGTCTTCACACCTAACCAGACCACTGAAGTACCTACCCATTTATGCTGGTTTTCCAGAAGAATAATCTTTCAGAGACAAAATGTACCCAACTCTTCTAACCCACAAAAGTCTACAAAAATACATCAAAACCATATTTACAAAATAAGTTTATCCATACATATTAATGTGTATCCTGTACTTGCTCTGTTGACTGGTTTTTTTTATCACCTTGACATGAAGTAGTGTCATCTAGGAAGAGTGAACTTTGATTGAGAAAATGTCTCCATCAGACTGGCCTGTAGGCCTGATTAAAAGCCTTTGAATTACACTCATGGGCTCAGCTAAAAACCAGAAACTGTTCAGCACATCCAAAAAAGAACAATCACAAAATACCAGAAGTTGAGTATATTACCAATTTAATGCTCCTGATTTTTAGTCCCCAAATTTGATGACTATTGGTAAGAGCTCCATATTGTCCTATGCGCTTCATTTCAGTGACTGAGCAGGAGTATTCTTTCTCTACTTATCCTTCTTGGGGTGAAGAAAGGCTGTTTTACATCTATTAACTTAAGTTCCCCCTTCTGCCACCTCATTGCTCAAGAGCAGAGCAAGCTCAAGGGCAATTCCATAAATAACCGTGCTTCCTGCTAGGCCTCAAACTCATTGACTGGTCTACAGGCATGTATACAAAGCAAATTCTAGATCCACAACATGACACAATTTTAAAGTATATCATTCTAAGTGAAAATTATTATATCAAATATATAAAACCAGTAGAGCTATGACTGCAATAGCTGAATGTTTTCTAAATCAAGAGGGGAAAATTGTATCCTACTTGTGTTTTTGTTGTTGTTGCTGTTTGTTTCAAATATAACAAAGATAGTTACCTAAGAGAAACTCTGGTGCTTCCTCAAATTCCAGCTCATCATTGTTTAACATAATATTTCTAGGCAGGTCAGCCAAAATCAAGTCAGGAGCAATCTGAGATATGGGAACAGTGAGCCTTGGTTGATCTGGATTGATTAGCAGGTCTCCTAAGAAGTATGTAAAAAATTATTTTTAAAATGTGAGGGTATATAAAATGTGTGCTCCTGGCTTAAAAAAAAACACATCTTTAGATTTTTCTACCAGCCATAGGTTTTTCTAGAAAATTCTGATAAACAACTAAAATATTAATGTCAAGTTACTTAGAACTTTAAACACATATTCCTAGGTTCACTCACTCTGTGGTAGAACTTCTACCTGACTTAGAACAGATAGCCTCTAACCAATAAGCCCTTAGTCTCTGTTTTTGCCACATCTATGATGGCAATGCATGGCAAGCATACTGCTACCTACAAATGCTTTGTTTCCATCTTTTTAACAGTTCTGTCATATTCATGGGTTTTCTTTAATATTCCCTCCTCAAAGATGAGATTACCCTGGTAATTTAAATGAGGTGTCCCCCAGGCCTCTCAGGCATTTGAATATCTGGTCCCCTGATGGTGGGAGCTTGGAGGATATTAGAAATGTGACCATAGTGGAGGAAGTGTGTCGCTGAGGGCAGGATGTAAGTTTCCAAAAGCCACATGCCATTCCAAGTGAACTCTCTTTACTTCTATTTGTGACTTGAGATGTGAGCTCTCTGCTTCCAGATTTAGCTGCTGTGACTGCTGCTTGTTGTCTGTGCCATTATGGACCATGACCTTATGTATCTGAAGCCCAGAATAGACTCTTTCTTCTATAATTTGCCTGATCATTGTGTTTTATTACAGAAACAAAAAATATCAAATACAGTTATGATCACAAGCATCCAGCATTTAAACTGGAAATCAACATTTTTGAGAAAACAAAATACAAGCTATTATTGACACTAGGTGAACTTTACTTTTCTGAACTGTCACTATAATTGATGTAGCATCATTAAACTCAACTCTATGGATGTAAATAATGCTTATATATTGAAGTCACGTAAAAATAGCAAGGGCACCTTAAACACATTTGAAAATTGTGCCAACACCTACCTTCTTCTGCTTTCTTCATTAACTCATCAAGCAGGATCTTCTGATGATCTTCGCCATCGTTAAAACTGTACAATGCCCATTTCTTCAGAAGAGTTTCTCCTTCCCCACAAATGTCAATCTCCAGCAGCCCAGGAAACCATTCTTCCATGAGTGAGTCAATGTGATCCACAACTTGCCCCAAGAGAATACAACCTACAGAATTCAAAATTAAAAACTCATGGACAATTCTTACCATGAATAAGTGAGCAAAAACTTCCATAACAAATCCTTTAAACATTATGGAAAGAAATTGAAGATGAGGAGGATGAAGGAAGTGACCAGCAAGAAGGGAAGGGAATGAGGTATGGAAGTGCAGATGACCAAGTATGGGGACATATTCATGTACATGAAAACACCAAATGCAAACCATTACTCTTTATACTACATTAACGACGTTAAAAAGAAACTGAGGAAGACATTAGAATATGCAAAGACCTCCCCTGCTTATCAATGTTAATAATGAAATCTACTGTTGCTCACAGCAATCTACTATGGTATTGCAATCAATATTAAAATTCCCAATTATTCATAGAATTAGAAAAAAATTGCTCTCTTTAAAATTCAATTCAAAATATATCAAAGACCCCAATGTAAGGTCTGAAACCCCGAATCTGCTAGAGGAAACAAAAGGAAAGTGGTTCAAGATACAGACACTGGAAAGGCCTTTCTGAAAGGGATATTAATAGCATAGAAAATAATATCAAGAATTGACAAGTAGGACTGTATGACATTTTACACTTCTGCACCTCAATGAAGATAATCAGCAAAGGTAAGAGACCACCTACTAATCATTAATATACCTTCATCCATTCAATAAATAATTTAATAAATGGAGTACACAGTTCTCAAAAGAAGAAATAGTAATAGTCAATAGTGGTTTGAAAACTTATTGAACATCCTGAGCCATCAGAGAAATGATAATTAAATCTCCTTTGGGAGATGACTGACATCAAGACAATAAATGACAAAATAATGATGACAGGACGTTGGGATGGAGGGACCCTTGTCCCTTATTGTTTGAGAATGCAAACTTGTGCAGCCACTTTGGAAATCAGTGTGGAGGTTCCACAGAAACACTAAAAACAGAAATATCACACAGTGGTTGTATAAATGACTGAAGGCATCTGAGCCCTGGAACCTGAATTCTACTTGTTGCTATTTATAAAAACTTGGAAGCAGCTATCATGGGGTGAAAGATGAAGAATCAGAGAAGCGAAAGTGGCCAGCCACTAGAGTTCTTACCTCTACCAATGCTCAGACTAAAGGGGTGAGCCTGTCCCTACAAATCCTCAGACTGCATTTTCAGATGGCTCTGAGCTCCTGTCTCCTCCCACCTTATATTCCTCTCTCCACTCAGCCATATCATTCCTGTTTCCACCTCCCTAGTGCTGGGATTAAAAGGCATGTGAGTTTGAGTTTTGTTTCTCTTTTGGACAAATTTAATCTTGTGTAGCCCAAGGTGGCCGTGAACTCAAAGAGATCCATCTACCTCTGTCTTTAGGTGCTGGGATTAAAGATGTGTGCCACCACTGCCTGGCCTCTATGGCTAACTAGTGGCTAGTTCTGTAGTCTGATCTTCAGGCAAGATTTATTTGTTAGATCACAAACAAAGTATCACCACAAAGACCATCATCACACACATCATACCATGTTTACTGTTGCACTGTACACACTAGCTAAGATAAGGAGCCAACCTAAATGTCCATTATCAAAGGGATAGAGAAAGGTAACATACATTCTTAAAAACACATGCATACATAATAGAGTTTCATTCAGCCATAAGAAAAAAATAAAATTATCTCATTTGCTGGAAAATAAAATTGGAGATCATTATGCTCAGTCAAATAAACTGGATTCAGAAAGACAAATACTGTTAGTTTTCTTTCATATGCATAAACTAGATTTAGATACAAATATATTTAATGGAGAAATACATACATGGGGAAATGGAGAGAAGAGGGTCAAAGGGAAGGAAGAAGAAACCAGAGAGAGCAATATAGTGGAGTAAAACAACAAAAAACATAATTTCTCTCATATGTAGAACCTAGATGCATAGAGGATAGATACATACATACATGCATATGTGTTTAAGTAAACACGCACACACCTGCATATGTGTGATGTGAAACACAGAAGAACTGTGGGGGGGTCGGCAGTTATGGGCAGAAGAGAGCCGATGAGGATGGTAGGGGAGAATAAAAATACATATGCGTGTAAAAATGTCAGGGTGAAATCCATTATATTTCCACAAAGAGCGCTGGTTGCTCTTCCAGAGGACCTTGATTCTATTTCCACCTCACGACCATCTGTAATTCCACTTCCAGAATGGCCTCTGCAGGCACCAGGCTTGCAGGCGGTACACAGCCAAATATACAGGCAAAACATCAATATACGTAAAACAAAAAAAATTAGCCACTTATAGCGGTTCACAGCATTAGTCCCTGAACTCAAGAGGCCCTGATAGGCAGATCTCTTTGAGTTCAAGGTTAGCCAGGTCTATATAGTAAACCAGAACAGCCAGGGAAGAACCCTGTTCCCCCCCAGGAAAAAATGTTATCTTTAAGGTTAGATTAGTTTACAGGTACAATGCAAGTTTCCGAGTTAACTTCCTTACCTTTTCTACAAGAAGGAACTGTAATTTTCAAGAAACTCTCTGGGCGATCGTCTAACACTTCGGATCCCACCAGACAATATGCTTCTGGGGACCAATTCAGGTAGATGCCCTGTCGCCAATACGTTCTGTTTGGGCGTAGTGCTCTCTCTGAGAGTTTACAGATAGATTCAGATGCATCCATTAGTTGTTAACTACTTCATTAACTAAATGGGATAAACTATCAGTCATACCTTAAGTAATAGTAATATATATTTGCTGTGAAATGAACATTGATTTATCTAAGTATGAGTTCTTCTCCAAGTAAATGTTAATTTTTTTCCTTAATATTTCAATCACATAAGTTAAATGCTTTGGATACTATCTAATACACATTGCAAGCTCTTGATAAAGAGTTTGACATGGTTAAAATACAAAAATCACAAGTAACTTTTCATAATTGTTCTAAAAATCAATGATATTAACACCATTATCAAACTTTTAAGTCCATTTTAGCTATCTTTTTATTCATTAATACCAAGAAACACGACTTTTTTCAGAAACCAGTAACACTTGCAGTTATCTTTTGCCTGAAACCCACTGATAGTTCCTTATCATGTTACAATGCCTCTTACTTTAGAATGAGAGCTTACCATATAAACATAGCTTTACCCTTTGTCCAAGTCTCTGGGGATGGGCAGCAGGCGCTTGGGGTCAGAATCTCGCCCTCAGAAAGCCAAGAACTGTTACACTTGCTGAGAAAAAGCCCCTCTTCATACATCGGTTATTCTTTGCTCATGTGTGTGTGTGTGCATGTGTACACATTTGTGTATATGTGTGAGTGTAGTGTAGGGATGTGTATGAGTGTGTGTATGTGTGTGAATGTGTGCGAGTGTGTGTGAATGTGTGTACATGTGTGTACACTTAAACTAATGGCTCCCACTAAACTCCACCTTTTAAAGCTATCGCTTCCTGTTTGTTAAGTCCTGGGAAGTACAATACTCACAGTTGATGGAAATGCATCTAATACTAGAACTGGGGCATTTTTCTCCCAGCAAACTGTGTAAGTTGGTTCTTGTTCATGTATTGACCACTCCTGCCTTCCAAACAGGCTAACTCTGGTAAATGCCACACTACTTTCAACATTTCTTTCTACTTTGTCTACATAGTAAGCTTTGTTAAATACATACCTCTTCCAGAAAGCATGAAAGGTGAGATTTCAAGTAACCGATTAATCAACCTTGACCAAAACCCCATTGGAAAGTATGGCATTTCATATAACCGAATGATGATCTCGGAGTTCTCACAGTGGGGGAGCTCTATCACAGGCCTGTGGTCAGATAAGCTGCAGAAAGTAGAGACTGTCAGAAACCTAGCATGGTGCCCTGAGCCTGGTGTCCTGAGCCTGGTAGCCGGAAGATGGTACTCTGAGCACCATGCCCTGAGCTCTTCACTGCTTCAAACTCAGGCAAATAACTACTCCAAACAAATTGCATTGTTTTATAATATTCTCTTGTCACACGCTTTTCCACATCAAGAAGTTGGAGGCTACTCAACTGAAATGTATTTCCAAATGAAGTAGATGCACAGAAAACTTTCACCAATCGTATGTGTGTTAATAAATTAATACAATTAGCATAAAAGCAGATATTAAGATTACATGAAACTTGAAAAAATAATGTCCTAGAAACAAGTACGTCTATATTTCGAATTGGCTGCATCCATTCATCAATATAATTTGCACTCTCAGCACTTTGGGGCATTTCCACTTACTTTCATATGAGAATTTTCTCAAACAGGGCTAGAAAACAGCCCTTCACCATGATGCTTGCTATTTTAAGCTTTGCTGGAAACTCACTGTCTCCCTTGACCTTCCCTAACTTAATATAACTCTTTCACTGGCAAGTGAATAAGATGTGCATGCACATGCACAGTTTCACTGTTAATCTTGCTTAAATAATTTGAGTGCTGCTAAGCCAAATAGAATATATAGAATATAGAAATATATATATATATATATATATATATATATATATATATATATATTCTATTTCTTTAAGACATTAATCAACTGCACTGGTTTTCAAAATATGTGCTATGCATTGCCAAAAAGCTCACCAAAAATAATGTATCTACTACAGAAAAAAATTACTTCAACAACAAAAATAATATAATCTGGTCAATTTCTATTGAATTTTTATGGTCTGTCTTACCTGCTTGGAACCAGCAGATACTCTTCTCCTGTTGGCAAAGCAATCTGGAATTTTTCTAGCAGTTTGAAGTACTGTGCCATGTAGTTTTTTGGGAATCGCTTTTTCTTTGAAAGGAATTTTTCTACGTCTCTCCGTGAAATGATGCCCTTTGGATATTTCAGACAGCCCTCCACTTTCACTGTCAGAATCTGAAAGATTCGAACTCACAATTACAAGGACTCAGTTCCTGAAACATTTCCAACCTAAACCATTTTTTGTCCTTTTGCTTAGTGCAAATAAGGAGAGAAGCTAAAACAAGCCAAGACCGAATCTCTGCGTGGTTGATAGCATGGAAGCTCAGGAAAACAGATGTTTAGAAGCACTTGGAAAACTAAGGGAGGAGGATCCAGTTCTTCAGGATTTTCTTGGTCCTAAACCCCAGCACCCATTCTGCAGTCTCATTACGAACATATTCCTCTACATTCCAAGAAATTACCTTCTAGGTATTAATCCAAAATTTTGGCTGTATACGTTGATGTTTCCATGATAGGAGGCAGCTTACACCAATGGAAAAGAAGCAGTATGACCACACCCAGTTACAGGATTCTACAGGCCAGGCATGAGTCAATGAATCTGAAGAGAGGCAGGTGAGTCCACCCTTTAACATGCCACCCTGGTGATCACAACATATCTGGGGCATTCGACAGAATCCAGCCAGTTAAGAATATGAAAGTGGAAAAGAAGAACCTATGTCCAAATGCGGCTCTGTTACTGCTGTGGAACCTTGGGGAAGGTAGCTGGTTGTTTGGGTGTGTGTTTTGCTTGTTTGTGTTTTGTTTTTGTTTTGTTTTCAGATGATTTCCTTCTCTGAAATGAGATACTAAAGATGGCTATGTCTTACGTTGCTAGAGGAATGAACATATTGTACATAAAGCTTAAGAAGTAGGTGTGATCATTTTAAGCATAAACTAAGCCCCTGTGTTAGCCATAATTACATATTCAATTAGACAAATTTCTTAAAGATGTTTAAGTGTAATTATCCTCCATACCTCTACGATGTGTAAAAGGTCCCTAAGTAGAGGCAAACATTATTTTTGCTATCTGTTCATTGATGTACTAGACAGTAAAACCCTCTGGCTCACAGGCTTATTCTTCCACTTCTGTCTATTTCATATGTGTGATAGTTACTAAACCAAGGATGGTATCATCCATCTCCTCAGCTTGTATGTAATGACTGTGTCTGCTGGGCTCTTGGGTAGGGAAGTGTGTTGATTATGGTTTCTCCCACCCTTTGTCCTCCAGGGCAATTTCAGACAATTCTTCCAACACTGGGAACTGTCACTGACTATCTCTGAGTTGTTGAGACCTGACAACTGCTGTGCCCAGGCATACCACTACCCTCTTTAAAGAACACTGTGTCCTCCAGCAGCTCACATGCCTATGGATTAGTTATCTTTTTCCTCCTTTTCACGTCAGCTTTGTGAGGGCACAAACTGCTATAATCTCTGAAACAGGACATCTGGAACATGTAAGACACTGAATGTTTTTTTTTTTGAGTTTGTCAACTTTGAAAAACTGATTTGGAATATTTAGTATAATCCAGCTACTTATGTGCAAATCCTAACTATCTTTTTCTGAACCTGTACCTTCAGCCTCCAAGATGTGGAGTAACAAAGTTCCAATTTTAAAACCTGTACTTCACTAACCTGGAAAACCAAAAAGAAATGGGTAAATTTTTAATTAAGCCAAATCGCCAAAAATAATTCAGCAGTGTATTCAGACCTGTGAGGAGACTTTAAATTAAAAATAAAATGTCTAGGACCAGATGTATTCACAGCAGAATTCTACCAGACTTCCAAAGATCCACAGACAATCCTTCTTAAGCGATTCCCCACAAATAAGGAGAGAAAAGAGAAGGAAAAAAGAGCCCTTCTAAATCCCTTCTATGAAGTCAGTACTTCTCTAACACCAAAATAAAGACACAGCAAAATAAGAGCCAAATATCCTGATAAGGAGACTAAAAAAAAATACTCGAAATGTACTTGAAAGCCATGAGAAGCCCCCTTTTTAACTGTTGGCCAGGGTGTCCAAGAGACTCACAGATCTATAACCTATTGCTATTGATCTTGCTTGTACCATAGAGGTATAATGGAAGTCCTGATTACTGAAAACACCATGTGCTTCAGAGGCAGAACCCTGAGACTTCTGAGCTTAAACTGACCTGAATGTCTCCTCTCTGAGGACTAACTTTCATGGCACCTGAACACACCATGCGATCTCCCAAATGAGGGAAGTAACCAACAGTCCTATCCAGCTATGATGCCTATGAGTGAACCACAGCAATGAATGACATGGCACATGATTCAAAGGGTGCAGAAGCAGCATACACACCTCGGCAGTAGCGAATAGCTCTCTAGTTGGTATCTTCAAGAAGAGGAAAACTGTGCCTGGTACTGGAAACCTAGCCAACTACTCGGGGCTGGTGAACTCATATTTCTTGAAGTAGAACCTCCAACCACCACTTCACTAAGCCAGTATAGTCCCTAACTACATTCTAAACATTTGTCCTTATACCTACAGGTAAGTATAGTCCTCAGCCCTCTGAAAAGAGGAAACTTGCCTTTGCAACAAATGGAAACCATTACCGACAGCCACACCAAGGAAAATGTAGAGCTGGGAAGCCCAGTCTCCATGGATCCCTCTAAATAAAAACTCCGACACCCTAGCCTCAGGGAACATGGCTGAAGATGAGCTAGGAAGACTATAAGAGCCAAAGGGTCTGACAGTGAGATTGTGTCTTCTAGGGATGTCAGAAGCTATATCCATAAAGTCTCACCAACATGACTGCCCAAACATTACCTGAACAAGGATGACACCAATAGGCATGCTGAAGTGGATGGAGCAAAGCCCAGGGGACCTCAACCCAACACAGAGAACTACAGGCCCCTAACGAATGCTGAGAGAGAGCGAAACAGTCTTCCCCAGTA
This sequence comes from Microtus agrestis, assembly GCA_902806775.1. Classification (NCBI taxonomy): domain Eukaryota; kingdom Metazoa; phylum Chordata; class Mammalia; order Rodentia; family Cricetidae; genus Microtus; species Microtus agrestis. The sequence continues at coordinate 480,739 of CADCXT010001983.1, forward strand.
AAGAGCACATAAACTGGTTTTCCAATACCAAGAGGGCAGACAAGAAAACATACATACAATTAACAACATACAGACTGAGCAGGTGAGCAGGGTGTATAGATAGATAGATAGATAGATAGATAGATAGATAGATAGATAGATAGACAGATAGATAGACAGACAGACAGACAGACAGACAGATAGATGTACATGCATGCAACAATAATAAAAAATAGAGACTGTGAATTTGAAAAAGCTCAAAGAGAGGTATATGGAAGGTTTTGGAGGGACCTAATGGAATTGGGAAATTATATAATTGTATCATAATCTCAAAAGTACAAGAAGTAATTAAAAGACAGTAGAAATAAGAACATTTAGCATTTTCAGTTTCCATGTTTGAAAGTGGCCCTGGCCCTTTATATAGTGATAAAATCTGAAATAATATTTAGTTTTATCACTTTTAAAGAGCCTATGATTTCTTCTATCTACTAACTCATATGCTTAAATTACAGACCTTTTCAAGCAAGAAATCTGTATCTCCCAAGAATAATTCCCCATGAGAGCTTGTGAAAGATCCACTTGATTAGAACTATAGGTCTCTTTCAAATGTCTTTACCATATAGTTAAATGAGTTTTGCAAACATATCCCTACCTGGGATGAACATTCTTTATTAATTTTCATGGCATAACGTCTCAGGGCAGAGCATGACATGTGGGTTCCTAAGACTTTCTGCACCATGAAATGAAACCATTCCTGCCCTGTCTTGGTGACACGTGGAGGTGAGCACCCCAATTTACTTTTGCTGGTTGGTATTGTACAAACCCCCTCTTATTTTCACTTGGTTATTTATAGCCACAATCCCTTTATTCTGATGTATCCATACAAATAAAAGTGATAACCTTTGTTGCTTCTGCTAGCAGGGAATTTAAATGGTCATTTGCCTGACCTTTTAAATCTTTCATGGAATCTTTGAATTGTTTCAATTCTTGATTCCGCTTTCACTTTAAAGCCAAGAATAATGACTCACACCTGCAATCCCAGCACTTGGAAGGCAAACACTCGGCTATTGCTGTGGGTTCAAATCCAGGCAGGGTTACACAACTAACTACAGCTGTATAGTTAGTTCTCTAGGCTAGCCTGCACTACAGAGTGCGACCATATCTCCCTGACCTCACTCTCACTTAAACAAGCATTATAACATTATACCTAGGGTAATAAAAAAAGGACTTCCAGGAAGTTTCAAGTAGTTACTCCATAGACTTTCTGAGAACTTCACTGTGATTACAGCAGGAACCTACTTTGTCTTTGGTTTAGATTTGGGTTGGGAGAGTGTTGTTTGCTGTTCCCCCCCACCTATGGTGTGTTTTATTGTTTGTTTTTGCTTTCTGTTTTCACTGCTATCAAAAGGAAAATTGATACAAACCTCTTCCTTACTCTGCTGTGTAAGACAAGCCCTCTTCTAATCACATTATCCACGTATGCATGTTAAGTTGCATAGAAACTTACTACCCCGGGGACAACTTTATCCTTCTCTTGTGTATATGGAGATCTGTCTACCATGGTGATCCACTTACCCAGCAAAACCAACAGAGTGACTGCGCATGCATTTAATAATGTGTTCACCTATGCATGGTTTTTAATTTGACTCCATACTTGGCACACTCCCCAAAACTACCTCTGTACCTTTGTATTGTCTTCAAAGTTATTTTTATATATCCAAAAAGAGAACACCTAAAATTATCAGACAGATCAAATTGATACTAAATATAAAGCTTTTGTTTCCTTTCACTTACATTAAATTAGGGAAGCAACACAGGAGGAAATACAATTATCCTTATTTAAGTGACGACATAAAGGCTTAAAACAGGAAGGAGAGGAAACTTCATATGCAGAATAGGTGCAACTCAGGTGACGCCGACTCCAGATAATGTTCCCCTAAGCACAGGACACCAATGACTCCATCACCAGCTCATACATAGCAAATTCATGCCACCCAGGGCATTGGGGCAGAAATGTGGAAACCAATTTGAAAATACCTACTATTAGAACAGACACGCTGCAATTAAATGCCAATTACACTGGTGTTGAAATGTTCTCTTCACTGCCAAGTTACAGGATTTACCCTCAAATGAGTTCTCTCTTTGAAATAACCCCCTTTCTACCTTTAAATAGATTTTAGCAACACTATTCAAGATTGCTTAAAGAAATTTAATTAGCAATATGGAAAAATTGAGAGAGAGATTTCCAATATGAAAAAGGATAATCATGTTAGAGACTTGGGGAGCCACATGGAAAGCTGTAAAATACGTCCATAAATAAAATAGTTACCAACGCATGTAAGAGCTGGAGGCATCATCCTGGGTTCTTCTCAGCCAGGAATAAGTGAAACACAGTGTCCTGAGCTATGGTGGTCTTGTGTCCCTCAGCACTATAGAAATGTCCAGACGAATTTTTATTTGTCAAAACTGAGACGGTACAAGTATAACTTAGAAAGGAGGGGAAAAATTATGCTATCAATCCTACAAAGAAGACACACCACAATTAAATTCAAAGAAGAATGGTGTCAACTGTGCTGGGAATGCCTGAACTGGTGTGCTCTCTTGAGTGGTTTTTTATGGAAAAACCACAGGTGGCTTTTGTAATTGCTCTATAGAAACTCATTGATAATGTGCTGTTGTCAGGAGGAGAAAGAATTTTCTATGCGAAAAATGAATAGAAAAATATAATTACAGCACAGTTTTCAAAAGCATAAATATTTGAACCTCAGAAAAGTTTCTCCTAAGGTCTTTACATTTTTTATTTTGTGTTGAAGAAAGGACTGTGTGTGTCCTAGGCTTGTCTGGAGCTCTCTACAGTAGGTGAGGATGACTTTAAATGTCTGTTGATCCTCCCGCCTCCATTTTCCAAGCACTGACATTATAAACACAGACTATCATGCCTGGCTTCCCTGCATACTTTCCTGATAGATTTTCTAGTTCCACCAACCCAGTTTCCTCATAAGTTTTTATTCTAAAGATTTTCACAAAGCTTTTATTCATTTAATGAAGTCAGTAACCAAACTTACCACGGAGGTCTCGATATTTGCCCATAACTGGGAGACAAAGACAAGAATGTGAGCTTTAAGATGCCTGTCCATTCCGGGAAGTTCTTCTCCATCTTCCCCATCATGTAGTCCATAGTTTTCTATAATTACCTTGGTCCCAGCCTTCTCAGAACACAAACACTAAAATGCTAAATGTTCTGGGAGCTCCCTACTCTGTTCTTCAACCACAGCCTCTATGCCCCCAAATATAAAACACCAACCTGCGCCATGACTTTACAAAGCCACTTGGGTTCCACAAAATACAGGTCGCTTAGCTGTAGTGCAGGGTCTTGAAAATGCAGAAGGACTCCTGCAGTGAAAATCCATGGAAGAGTGAAAAGTGGGATGCAGAATAAACCAAAGCCCAGAAACTCCAGTGTAGCTGGTTACACTGACAGTCTCACAGAGGAGGACCCTGGAGCCCCTGCATACGCTACCCCTGGGATGCAAAAGGATAAAGGACGCCTTTTCATATTAGATGACTTGTTAATATGCATAAGTATATTTGGAATACCAGCAAGCATTGGAAAGTGTATGTTGATAAATGCAAATTCACAATATTCTTTTGAATCTTCTACATCAGTGGTCCTCAGCCTTCCTAACTCTGTGAGCCTTTAATACAGGTCCTCATGTTGTGGCGACCCCAACCAAAAAATTATTTTGTTGCTACTTCATAACTGTAATTTTGCTATTGTTATGGATTATAATGTAAACGCCTGATTGCATGATATCTGATATGGGACCCCAAAGGGGTCACAGCCCACAGGTCTAAAACTGCTCTTTTACATGCATAGTCCAAAGACATGCTTTAATTTCCATATAAATAAAAACAACACGCATCTCTGGATATCTGATTTAGGGATCATGAAGAAAGAAACTCATACAAGGATCAAAACAGTTTCCTAGCTATTTATTCTAGGACTAGACATCAAATGATATGTTCTGCAAGCTAACAAGGAAGGGGACCAGCATGGCATGAGGCTACAGTGGGCTGAGACTTGAACTGTGAACACCAGCCTCTACTGTCTAAGGTGGCCCAGTGAACCACTGCAGTAATAATTCTTATATAAAAATGCCGTTCACACAAAAACGTGCTACTAGGAAATGACGTGGCTACATCAAGGGTCCAGTGTCTCATAATAGCAAAAACCACAGCACCGAACCCACATATCTTCTTTCCTGCTCGGGGATCCTTTCATACTTTGTCCTTAGTCAACTTCAAAGTATACTTTCCTGGGACGTAATAATTCAATGCTCATACATATGGTGGTCTTACAAAAGACAAAATCCACCAGTAACGTGTTTAAGAATCTTATTGGCCTTGTCTTTCATTTCGAACAGAGATCATATACAAGATTCAGACATCTCTTCCAATTATCTCGACCTAGCCCTGGAAGCCAGAACCCAGACCCATCGCACAAACCTGACTCGTTTAGGAAATGAACGGCGTGTGGGAGCTCGTTCTCATCCAGCTGCAGCTGGTGCTCTCGCACGAGTTGTAAGAGACGCTTCCGGTTAATGACAGGAAACTCCACCGGCACAGCCTTGCGCTCCGACAGGATGATCTTCTCCAGTTCTACGTAGCAATCTGGAATCAGCTGCCCAACCACAGGCTGATCTCGGATCTATGAAATTACAGGTGGCAAGGTGGAAAAATCTGTTCAAGTCACAGATGTGTTGTTGCACGGGAAAATCAGCCATAACAGTTTTTACACGGTGGATGTGTTTTTAATGGAATTAAAACATGGTGCAAAGCCTATCTAAATGGTGATGAATAGATGAGGAAATTAAGGACATAGAGTCCATGGGGGGGAACACAGCAAATAAAACAGCATAAAAATAGTTATCTATTAACACAGAAAACCCATTTCGAAAACAAAGGCAAATAACCAACCGAGAGAGTGGTTTCATTTCCTAATGCATTGAGGGTGCGTGCTGTACGCAGGTGGGTTAAGACAGAAGAGCTTTGGGATATTTCTTTATAAGATGAAAATACACCCACAAGTATTGGAGACTTTTGGACTGTAATATCAAGAGTTAGAGCTGGACTCATGGAATCTCCTCCCCCTAGTTATGTTTTCTCATGGAACCTTAAACTCTGGAAAATAAGGTTTGTCTAAAGGCCAGTGATCCCGACCTGAGAGGAAGCCTGCTGTCTGAAGCACTGGCCGAGAGACAGAGTGAGATTTTCAAGCGAGGTTTCTGTGACAGATATCTTTTCTTCTTTAGAGTTTCTTTTTCCCCCAGGTAAATCTAATTTTAAAGAGAAATACAGCTCTGAAGATAGCAAACCAAATGCTCCTGAGGGCCACTAGGGGGCAACCTCTCCTCGTGTCTGGATTCTTAGGATGCCTCCACTAGTTCTACTCAATTCTAACAAATTCTTAGGTTGGAGAAACTGGGTCTTTCCAATATACATAAACACAAAGCTACGGTTCACGCCTCTCTGCTTGCACCCAGAGATTGGTTTCCAGCACTGAGAACTACTGCTTCCATGCTTTTCTGCACGTATTACTCTGGAAAACTAATCCTACTAACGGTCGTATGTTCTTCAGCATTTACACATTAGGACAACATACAACTTCAAGTTCAAAGTTATGTTTTAAGCCAAGGAAGGCAACAGAAACAAATGAATGTCTTACAGGAAGCAGATCAAGAAAGGGCAGGAGTGCTGAGGGCGGGTCCCAGCCAGCAGGAGGATGCTATTGGACTGGAGAGACTTTAAAGGAATGTGGTCCACACTGACTGAGGTTCTGTCCTGTATTTCCTTCACCTTTCACCTTGATCATGGGATCACTACCAGGTTGAGATAGGGAAGAAAAACAGTACAAGAAACTGTTTTAAAAGAGTCAAGACACAAAGAAGATCAACGAGGCATGCAGGGAGCGCTCTTAATCAAGTCAAAGCTGCTCCTTGAAGATTCGATGCAAGCTTCAGAGAGGAAGGTATCCCAGCATGGCAGGATATACTTCCCCACCATCTGAAAGAACAAGTGCAACAAGCCAGTGCATTCTCAAACCAGCATGCCTGAATGAGTTCACCATTAGCAATATGCATTCCTATTCAATTATACGGCCGGCCATTTGGGGAGGCACGTTTGGCTTCTTTGTATGGAGTTGTTTTAAAGATGCATTTTTAAGTACAAAAAGGAATCTGGTCTCACTGATTGACAGTAATAACTGGCAGCTGTCTCAAAGTAGGATTAACCTAGACGACTGACCAGTCCCCTCCTTGCAGCAGCAGCGGCCAGGACTGCTGACCCAACTCTCTCAAAGACTTGCTCCAGCTAAACACAGGCTTTAAGAAAGCAAAATCATCTTCCAAAATGGTGCTTCAAATACCTGATGTATGAGAAAAGGGAACACTAATAAACTATCCCAAGAAACTCTTTAGGTGCGAGTACAGCCACAGGAGTAAACTAACTGGATAAACAGATGAATTCAGTGAGTGGGGTTTATATTTGTGGTTTAAAACAGTCACAGTCTCCCTAATCTTATTAGTTCCACAGGACAGTTGAAAAAAGAAAAAAAAAGCAATGTGGAAAGTTTCTAATGCAGTATGCCATCCTTAGACAAATACCACCCAAATCAGGAAGACCCTTTAGTAACTATTAAATGTTCCTTGAACAGTTTCTCTCCCTGGGTACCACGGAGACAAACCCATCCACAGATGGCCCATCTGTCTTCTGAATGGAGTAGAGCCTATGGAAGCAGGACAGAGCCGAGCTGATGGACCACTGTGAAGCTGTACGTGGCTTATCACTCAATGTGGCCGTGTAAGAAATTACTCTGGGATACCCAAGTTGAACCAAGCCCAGGTTACATTCTGGGTCTCCACAGAAACAAAACAGGGAGACTCGGCATTGTGTTTGCCGCATGGAAGGACCCAAAGCATTTTTTTTTTTACAGAAATTTCAACCATATTCCTTCCTGTGCGTACTGGTTATCCACTCATTTACTGGATAGGAGTGGATAACCAAAGAGAGTGTAAGGAATTCAAAACACAAGTCTTAAGTTGGAACCTAGCTTTATGAATTAGGTAAGTATCTAAAGATCGCTGACAACCAACTAGTCGTATTGACATCTCACAACATTAAGAGAAAACAATTGGAATTTTTTAAGAAAATGGAAACCACCAGGAAAAGAATTATGAGGGAACCACACGGACGATCAAGATGGAAGTAGAATAGGGACCACCAAAGGAAGTCGCGAGAAGGACAGATGCCACAGAGGACCGGAGCACCCGGCCCCACCACCACATTTAGCCTCTGGATGGAACCCTGGAGAGGAAGCTGGGAGAACAGGCCTCTGGATGATTTTCTTGGGATCCTGGCAAGATTCTCCTAGTTCTGCTGGGGATCCTCTAGCTATTTAACCCCCACTTCTATGAATTATGAATGAAGTATGGTATAAATAAGTCATTTTAAAGTGAAAGTATTTTCGTAGTTCTGAGCAATGAAAAAAAACCCCACAATTTCCAGATAATCGCTCTCTCCTCAAGGTTTTTGACATTTCTAAGCTGCAGCACAATAAGAGAACGAACAAGGGGTATTTTTCTAGCAGCCTACCGGGAGCACACCCTCCCTGAACACCTAGCAGCCTCCAGTGGGCGAACCCTCCCACCTTAATCGTCTAGCAGCCTGCAGGGGGCGCACCCCCCACCTTAATCGTCTAGCAGCCTGCAGGGGGCGCACCCTCCCACCTTGAAATTAAGGCTCTCATTTATGATGGTTTTCCGAAGCTTTGCCAGCGCATCCGACTCCTCGGTGGCATTTACGAAGTGGTAGTCCCGGATGGTGGGGAATCCTCGCTTGTTTAGGAGTTCCTTGGTGATTTTGCTTATGCAGGCTTTGCGCTGCTTCTCATCAGAAACATCCAAATGTGTGCCCACCAGAATCACGGGAGAAGAAGATGCTCGGGCCTAAGGGAACAGAGACAAGACACTTCCTGTTTATGTAAAAATCCTTTCTGCTTACATTTCTGCTGGAATCAGATACGTATGGAAACTCAGTGCTTCAGCGACGACAGATTCAAGGGCTTCAGAAGCGGACAACAGCGACTGTCTTCCCTTGCTTCTAGTGTGTGCACAGAGTCCTCTCTAAAGGACAGGTCTTGAAACACAATCCTGTGGCACAGCAGCGTTTTGAGATGAGAGCTTTCTGAGACGCCGAAGTCACAGCACTGGGCCCCAAAACAGACTGACTCTATCATTACAGTAAGGGACACCCAGGGAAGGATAACTTACGTCCCCTTCCTTTTGCTACTGGGCCTGTGCGTTCTTGCCCTTCCGCCTTTCACCATTTGGAATGACACACCAGAAATGGCCTTGCAGATGCCAGCCTCGAGGGCCTGGATTTCCCTCCCTCCAGAACAGTGAGCCGGAAATCTCTGTCGTTAGTGAATCACACAGGCTTAGATAGACTGTTTCAGCAGCAAATAGCAACAAAGGTATTGCCTTAAACTTAAAATAATGATAATTATATAACGATTTTCAAGCTATTATTATGTCTTTTTGAGTCCAATTCTTACCACCTTCCAGGTTCTTAAATAACTGTGCTACTGTAATTTTCCGTTTGTTTTAACATTTGCTTAAAGCGGGTTGTTGGCGAGCTGTGTTTCTAAATAAAGGAAGGAAGTGTTCAGTAAACTCCAAGCTCCGCCAGAGCAGCACAAAATCACTTTAAAGTCATTCAGTTTGGAGAATGAAAGACCAAACCCGCAGAAACAAACCTTACTGCCACTATACTATTTGCCCAATCTGCTATAATATTAGCAAGAAAAGAGATGCTTAAGAAAGATCCAGATTATCAGGTACACCCATGAACTACCAAATTCCGTGTCCAGATGTCCTAGTGCAAACTTCCTGAGGACCTCACTGAGGCGACAGAGTGAGCACAGGGACTCCTGCTGCAAGCTCAACTCAAAAAGTCATATAAAGAAATGCCCATCAACAAGGCAGCGGTAGATGGTAGAGAAATCGCAAAGCAGAGGCATCAAAGAAAGGAGGCGAACCTTCTGGGACCATTTGCCCGGCAGGATCTGAAGGCTTCATACTTAAAGGCCACTGAAAACACACTAGCCATGTGCAGAGTGTCTGTTACACTTCATCTGAAGTTGGGAAAGTTGGTATGATGGTTAACAAAACAGTATGATCAAAATCAGCCGTGTCTGTGCTTTCAGCCTTTACAGCGTGAAAGGATTTCAGAGGCTGGTGACAGGAGCATTGTGGGATGCTTCACTTCTGTATCATTACACAAAATCTAAGGGATTCTAACTCAGAAACAAAAGAAAGGAAAGAGAAGAAAGAGAGGAGAGAGAGAATGAGAGAGAGGGAGAGAGAGAGAGAGAATGAGAGACAGAGAGAGAGAAAGAGAAGAAAAAGAGAGAGGGGAGGGAAGAGAAGAAAAGGAAAAATGAAAAAAAAAGAAGAGAGATTCAAAACAAGTGGAGGAACTGTTCTTTAAAATATATCACCTTATATACACGTCAGAAAGGAAAAAAAAACAGAATATAGCTGGGCATGGGAGTGCACACCTTTAATCCCCAATACTCAGAAAATAGAGGCAGGCAGATCTCTGTGAATTCAGGCCACTCTGATCCTTCATAGAGAGTTCCTGGCCAGCCAGCGCTACACAGTGAAACCAGGCCTCAAAACATGCAAGTAAGCAAACAGAAAGCAGAAACAGAACATATAACAGAGAGTGGGATCCTGCTCCACTTCCGTGTAACTAGAAGAGATCACCTTGATGTTGAAGAGCCAGGGCTTCATGGCGTCCACCTCTGCCTGCCCCTTGCTGAGGTCATACACAGCAAGGTACAGAGCTCGCTGGGTCATGAAGTGGGGGTGCGTGCTGTAGAATTCCTCACGACCTGGAAGAAGATGTCCGAGACTTTAGTCTTCCACATAGTAGACACAAATCACGATTAAAGTTATATAGAGGGTAGGCATCCTGGGATTTGAGAAGAAAGTGATCAGCAGACACCATTCACACAGCCTTGAAAATGTCTATTAGTTGGCAACCAAGGGATTACTTTAGACACCTCTGCTGGGTGCTGGTATTTTTTTCTGAGTAATGGCTATTCTGGGCAAAATCTGTAGCTTGGGATAACGCTTAGGATCTACCAGCTGTTTTTCTGTTAGATCAGGAAATTCAGTTCTAAAATTTCTACTCAAAACAAAAACTAAGAGAATGCCAAGCGTACCTGCAAAGTCCCAAACATTTAGAACAAGGTCCTTTTTCCTTTTCCCTCGTATTTGGATAGGCCAATCTCTGACGTCTATGCCAACTGTGGCACTCTGCATGCCAAGATCTGACTTCTTCATTTTCATGAGCTGCTGCAGCAGCGTGGTCTTTCCGCTGCCAGTATTTCCCACGATCATAAGCTTCATTCGGTTGTAGGGCACTGCCTTTTTCAGCCGTTGTTGGAGAAACCTGGTGTTAAAAAGACAGAAGCAATGAACAGCCTGCCCAGCAGTGTGCTGGAACTGGGCCCTGCTGAAGCTGCTCCACAGTGAATGCGAAGGCACAAGCACGCAAAACCATAAAGGTCATGGAATCAAGAAGACACATGCCTTCTGGTGTGCTAACAGTACATATAACCCGTTAGTGATTTCAGAGCAGCCACTGATATTTGGCAGCATTGACAATTCTAATGACGTTATCCCAACACTAGAAATAACCAAAATGCTAAAACCCATTTGCAATACCTATTAAAATGTAATGTGTACATATATACATGTACAAATGTCTATGTGGGAGATTGTTTAAACAGTACAAGTAAAGTCTTATCCATTATGAATTTTAAACATTACAATGGCATAGAATCAAAGCCTGTTTTAATGAAAGTTTGATAATGAGGCCACCTTGGCTATGCTATATGTACATGTATATGTTCATATATTTTAAATATAATAAAATAGATATTTATATATGGCATATATGATAAAGAGATATATTTGCATTAGTTGTGGATAAAAGAATAAGACGCATTTATTTGTTCATTTTAACTATATAAGCTATTACACTATCAAATGATATTAATATTGTTATTTTAAGTAAACAATTTAAAATTAATTGAAGCTAATCTGACATGCTAGATGCTCAAGAAATACCATGCTTAAGTTTTATAGATGTAAGTTGTTTTAAAAATAAAATGAATACAGAAAAATACATTTGAAATTATGCTATGCATTGTTATACTTTTAATTTTTTTGAAATTTCAATGTAATTACACCATTTCCCCTTTCCTTTTCTAAACTCTCCCGGGCATCCTTCCTTGCTCTCTTCAAATCTATGGCCATTTTTAAAATTAGAAACCAAACTGTGTCATAATAAAACTTTAAGGAATACTGACTAATTTATGCCAACAGCAGGCATCTGGATGTCTCCCCCCGATAATATGATCAAAAGGAAACATCAGGGATTGTGAAGATGTTCAGTGGATAAGTATCTGTGAGGACCCGAGTTCAGGAACCCAGCACCCACTCCAAAGTCAAGCTAGCTGTGGCAGCCTGTCTGCAATCCATCACATCACTCAGGGAGACAAAGACAGGAGACCTCCAGGGAAAGCTGGCTCCATCCAGCCTCAGAAGAGACCTGCCTCAGCAAATCAAGTGAAGCATGATCAAAGGTTGATAAGTGATGATGCAAGGAAACACCTGACTTCCACCTCTGGGTGATGAGGAAGAGAACGCCTTCTCTCACCATTCCCTGGATACTAGGAACTACATAAACTTTTGCAGTGACTGCATAGAAACTCATGCATTAAATGAAAAGCACGTGGAACACACATGTTACATAGTACTATTCATTGTCCTTAAAGTGTATCTGGACAGTCACCAACATCTCAGGGGGAAAGGTGAACATATTTGACAAAGAGCACAGGGAATAAATTCGCCTGACCTTATGATGTCTTTGGCTTTGCATCCTATGTGCTTAAAGTCAAAATTCAGATGCAGTCCATCCAAAGGAAGATCCCATATTTTGCTTAATTTCCCCATTTCGTTCGGAAAGGACCTCAGTTCCACGTTGTAACTGACATCAAGAGACGTCAGGTTTTCAAGACAGCCGATTTCAGGAGGAATCTTAATGAAACAGAAAAGGGTAAAACCTGTTGGTACGAGGGAATCAGTGTGGATGGCCAAGACACAAGACAACAGTGAACAAGAAAGGCTCTTAGATCCCACAGGCACCTTGCACAATCTTAACACAAAGTTAAACATTCTCCCCAAATCTTGCCCTTAGTTTACAGTATTGATGCTTTAAAGACAAGCAAAAATTAAGAACTTACCCCAGGTATGTGAGCTATTTACCACTTTATCATATTTTAAATTTTATTTGGGGTGTGTGTGTACAAGTATATGAATGCATGTGTGTGCACACATAAACGTGTGTTTGTGTGTAACTTGCAGAAGCTGGTTTCCTCCATTCACCACATGAGACCCGGGAGGAACCTCGGGTTATCACTTACGGCAGCTACCACCTATTCAACCACCTAGCTGGTCCTATTTATAGCTTTAAAAACTAAATCTCTCTTAGCAATAAACCTCATTGATCACAATTTTGAAAAAAGAAATGAGTCATTTATATTTATTCAAAACTGTTATTTGTGGCTCATTCCATTCTCTCCCAGTGCCTATGGTCTTGAGTAAACCAGAAATACCAAATTCTTGCACTTTAAGTGCCAATCTAATAAAGTAGTTTAATTTTCTGTTCTAATTATTTTTTTTCAGTTGGAGGCATTGAGCCTTGTATATGCTTGGTAAGGATTATAATTCCAAGACTACTATTACAAGGTTTTAAGCTAACTATAGTATACTTAGAATAGAAAACATTCATTTGATAGAAAAAAAAGTATAGGCTTTAAAAGATATCCAGTAATCCTGAACATCAGATCGTCAAACCTTTGGTATCTTTTAAATTGGTCAATAGCTTGACCTTGACAAGAAAATATTTTTTTCCATGTGTAAATAAAATGATGCTGACTCATTTAGGTGAGGGTTGCTGCAGAGGAAGACTGAAGAGATCTAAGCATGTAGGAAAGAAAGAGGAAAAACACAGACCTGTTGTAATCCTTTTGAAGATAGGACATAGGGTCTGCCAGGCTCTGGGAAAGGTCGGAGGTCACAGATGGTGATGCTCTTACAGCACCACACATTCAAAATTAGATATGCACACTCATATGTAACAATTCTTTAAAATATAAAACAAGAGGATTCGGGATTTGTTTGTTGGGAACTGAGCTTTCACTATGCCCACTTAGCACAGAGGAGGAGCACATCTCATTTCCAGAGCGAGAAATACCAACAGATTTGAAAGGAGTTGTGGCAACACCAGCTGAAATCTCTTCCCGAGTATCTGATGACTTAAAGCAAAGATGACCTCTCACCTCTTTCAGTTTATTATGAGAGAGGTGCAGTTTCTCTAATCTTGACCACACGTGTGGCTTTTCAGTCAGGTCCAAGATGGTGATCTGATTATGGCTAAAGAAGAGTTCCCTTAAGTTCAGAGATGTCCAGTGTGCAGGCCCCGGCAGATGCTCAATGCTGTTGTGGCTCATGTCCAAGGACCGCAAGCTGTGGACGACATGATGTTCTATTGAAAGCAAAGTGGGAATTTTCATAGGACACAGAGGATTTTTACCAGACACAAGAATTTTACCAGACTGAGAGTTAGTCTTAATTTTTAAAGCTACGCCACTTACATATAAACATGAACTTGAGCTTGTGTGTTCATACAGCACTTAGAAGAAAAGGCATTTTCCTCTAGAGTGGAGGTGGAAGTGAATAAGGACGATTAGAAGCAAAATTGGTCACTTTGTCTATTGTGACGAAAATATGGTGGCACTGTGATTGTAAGAATCCGGGATGTTTGGGGCTTTCACCAAAAAGAAAAAAAAACTGCTTGCAGTGACATATATACTAACCCTTGATAGTCATACATCAAAGCATCATGTGGTATCCCATATTTACAGCTTACATACGTTCAGTAAAATTTTTTTTAAAGAAAGAAAATTTGAGGTCCAGTTTCCCTTTGGACCATAGAGCATCTCTCTCAAAACGAGGGGAAAAAACAGTGTTTCATAAATTCTCATGGAGCATGAGAAATTATGACGAACAAATATACAAGCGGTCATTGAGATGCTGCCCCCTCGACAGGGTTCATGATTGTGCAGCCCCCACTAGCCCCCATGGATGGCTTTCACTTTATCAGCGGCTGCTCTGGAGATAATCACTAGAGCTGTGGAAATGCTCTAGTCTCCATGAGAGAGGACAAAGCATGGATAGGCCTGCCATGTGACCTGCTTGCCCTCATCAAGCAGTGCTTCTCAAGTTTTCTCAAAACCTTAATACTCAAGAGTGCATGTGTGTGGAGAGAATAAAGACAGAAAGAAAATAGAGCAGGCTTTTATGCATACACTGATCCCTTTCACTCAGTGTATTAGAAACTTATACATTAATACATTTAATCATCAGCTAACACAGCATTAGCATCTGCTTGACTAGAGTTTGGGTCTACAAAGCACTGTTTATAGTCTTAAAAATGTACTATGTGCTGTTTTGGTTGTAGCAGAAAAGCCCATGAAAACTAGGAGTAGAAGCTGTGTTGGAGATTACTTTTACTAGTCTAACCAGGAATGTATTCAGGACAAGCAAGAGTCGCTATGTTTTCCCAAAGCAGTGTCTTTTTGAGTACAGTCGGGACTCTACTTGGACAACTATGTGTCCACTTGTGAAACAAAAGAAGATTTAAAACAGAAGCACAAAGGAGATGGATTAGAGTGTTAGTTCTCTGTGAAGAAAGAATCTTTGTTTCCTGGTGAATGATTTGCCACCATGTTTTCAGAAACACATTTCAAACATGGCCCCATGTTTATTTAAAAGAAGCCATTCTGTAAGAACTGAAAATCTGAAGTTGAGCTCAACCACACAGATGAGTTATGACCGTAGGAAGAGACTTCATCTCTAGCAAAATTATAAAATGGACATGACGGCAAAAGTCACCTCTAAAATGATGAGAAAAACCAAAGAAAATGTCCACGTGGCACAATTAGAACAGGAGAGGGGTTTTGAAAAGAGAGGTTTATGCTAATGGGTTTGTTTGCCTGACATTCTCTGTTACTAGGTTGTGGCTTTTACTTGCCTGTAACATGCATCCCTGTGCATATAAACTATGATTGTTTTACATGCATGAATAAAATAGTTCTTAAAATGATGACACACTTGAAACTGAATTAATGTCTAAACTTTGGGACTTTGATGAATTTAAAAAGTCCCAAAACCCCAGCCACTCATCCTGTCAAGATGGGGAACTGTATATATATTCTCCTAATCTTCAAGGAAAATGTCATTGAAACAAATGAAAAAGGTTACTAGTGTTCAGGCAACAAATAACCCCATGTGAGCAGCTAAAACCCCAAAGAAACCAACATCCGTCTGACAAATATCCAGCACATGTCATCTTATTTAGCTAAATAAGATGCTGCAATTAATTATTCTGCTTATCCTACGCTAAACATGATAAGCTTCTGTAAAAGTTAAGGAGATATATCTGATGTTAAGTAAAAATGGGTTTATAAATGCTCATGTCCAACCATTGCTTTGCTTCTAAAAGTTATGTAACCGTTCATTCAGTTTTAGAAGTGAAATAACAATGAACTCACTGTGGAAGAATGAAAATCGCTTCTGGAATGCACGTGAAACTGTTTTGAGATAATTTTAGACTCGTTATGGAAAAAGGTAAGGCAGGCATCGCAGCTAAAGAAAGAAAACAAGATAAATGGACATTTACATTACAATCTTAACGAGATTTCTGGAAAACTCAATAAGAGCAGTAACCAGTAATATACCACTTGTTTGTTCACATTTTACACTGAAGCATAAAACAATCTTACTTCCTAAAAGTATGGCTCGTGTAGGAGCCAGCCACTATAAGTTAAATAAAAACAGACCACCTAAAGGAAGTTCTTTACTTCCAACCATTATCACCTGCTAGAGTAGGACTTAGCCAGAAGTTTAATGGAGGCCCCAGAGTCTCAGTAGTTTATCCTGAAGCAATAACCTGGTTTCAGGAAGAACCATGAACTGAGATTACCCAAGCACCTCTCAAAACCAGACCATCCAAAGGAAATGCCTAATGTTCCAACCATTGTAGATAGGATCACCTGCCAGCACACTTACCATGACACCCCTAGACAAATGTCAGTCAATCAGGGGTCCTGAACCTCAGAAACCCCTCACCCCCACCTTTACTACTATAAAACCCTAATGGTTTCAAATGTATTTCCTTGTTGAAGGTCTCTGTTCAGGTTTAAACATGTATGTTTAGCCTCCTTGGCTTTGCTAACTTTGCTGGGTTTAAGCTATTTGGATAAGCTGAGTCATAAGTTTTTGTATTGAAACTAAGAGGTTTGGACCTCCTCTTCTGGGGAAAGAATGTTGTTTCTATGTCAATCACTCCGGGGTAATTAGAGATTCAATGGCCTTGTTAATGATAGAGAACAAAATGCTCACAGAGAAGCTGGATGAAAATTTGCTCAGCTGGTCTCCTTTGTTAACCACCTTACTTTCAGCTCTAACAGGCCCCTAATGATCTTGCTTCTTCTTATCCACAGACTAATGGCTTTTGTTTGAGTACAGGTCCATACTGTTTGATTGATAGTATTGAGGTCCCAGTATCACCCCCTTGAGTCCCTGGACAGTCAGAACCCATGATTGAGTGCTGTCATTGGTACTTATGAAGGGGGGAAAAATGTAGGGCCCAGGGCAGCTTTCCCAGGGCAACTTGGTACAGCCTGCCAAGATGGGTTTGATAGATCAGCAGGAAGGTAGACCTGAGTCTCAGTTTGCCCTAGGGCAATGCTAGCTCTTAGACTCCCTTCTGTTCCCATTTCACCCTGGGACCTGTTCCTTGCCTCCCCAGGAGACAGCATTAACAACTAGATATAAACTTGTTCTGTGTTTATAGTCATACCCTCCGAATGGCGAATTCATTTTCTTTATTAGCTTTAATTCAAAATCATTACAGAGTGTGGACTTCTAGTCTTGTAAAAACTACTAGCTTATTACAGACTGTTAGGAAATACAAGTTAGTCAGTCATCTTTAAATTACTGATATAATTAGTTACAGAAATAAGCCTTATTTAGTTCCTTGCAGATATTTTCAAAATCAAACTTAAAACAAGTAATGAGAAACGAAGTTTATCTAATCAGACATACCTAGGCAGCCCTCATACTTCAGAGATTTTCAGAATATGGCATTTAAAATAATGATTAAAAGGCTTATTATATTAGTCAGAGACTCTGAGATCCTAGCAGTGACCCAAGGTCTCCAATGAAGATTATGGGACACAATGATGTCTCCACCTGGATTATGATGATGCTGACCACTGGGCAAGATGCCCCAATGCAACACCTGCTGCCAGGACTCGGTCCAGACTGTGGACAAACAGCAGGACCTTGGAGAACTGATTGCACCACTTTTGCCTAGACAAAATAAGGTCAGTCTTTTCCATGTCCCTGTTCCAGAGGAAAAATATTTACCTTATGGGCCTGGCTAAGACTATAAGACGGCTGTTCTGGATATTTCTGCCTCCAATGCTATGGAGACCTGGGTATGACTAACTGTATATGAACTCTGGTACCTATCAATTTTAATAGATTTAAAAACTACTTGGTCTGTACTCAGATATAATTTATTTATCATTCTAGGATCTCTGATAGTATTGACGGCTAGAGCAGTTATAATGTCAGTTTAGCAGCAAAAGATATCCAGATCCTTCCACAAAGCTACAGCTAGCTTGTTAGCTCCTTCTAAAGCTACTAGTTCTCCTAAAAAATGTTTTAAGGTCTGAGAATATAAACGTTCATAAGCTTTGAGGGTCTAAAAGAAAAGACTTAAGACATAAACACAGGTTAAGATATGGGAAATGTTTTTTATTTCTTCCCCCCTCTATGGCACAGTTCTAATAAGCCTGACTCCTTACTGTTGGGTCACAAGCTCAAGATTTTAGATTTATTATAGTTGCCTTAGATATAAACTAAAAGGTGTTTCTAATCTCTGTCCAAACCATGCATGGTTCTCTGGACAGCAGAAAAATATACATGCTTCTAACCAAAATCTGTAGTATTTGCTAGGACTCAAAGCCATGAGTTTATTCCTTCTGTTTACAGATGCCCGTTGTCTGCTCTTTTTCTACAATATGGATTTTTCTTTAAGTACATAAATTTTAATTTCTGTTCCTAGTATAAACTTATCTCAGTAGGTTTTCACTTGGCTGATAGATGCATCTAAGCAGCTGACTGCAACCTGTTCCGAATGATGGTGAGCCCTGAACTTCATGAAAGCTGATGTGGACCAGTCCAGCTAATATGAACACTCCCTGTCCCTTCAATGAAGTTTGATGAATGCCCCATTGCCTAAATTCCCTCCCTACCTTGCAACCTGCTAGGCCCCTGATAACAACACCCCAATGTCAGCTTGTAGTAGTTGCGGAAAGGAACACGTCATCCCATGCTCCCTGCCCAGAATAGATTGAAAGGCTGAGACAAGGGGGAACTCCTTGACAAGATAACTACCTATAGTGCCCATTGATATACCAGAAAAATAGGCCCAGAGTTGTCAGTTAATGGACTTATTAACGTAAGTCATTCTTACATCCCAATAATACCTCCTTAAGACCATGGGGAGGCAGGACCCATAATTTGGTCCTGTCATCAGGGCTTGTGAAAGGGAAAATGTAGGAGCCAGCCATGATAAGCTAAATAGAAACACACCACCTAAAGGAAGTTCTTTGCTTCCAACCATTATCACCTGCCAGAGTAGAACTCAGCCATAAGTTTAATGGAGGCCTGAGTCTCAGTAGTTTACCCTGAAGCAATACCAGGCTGCAGGAAGAACCACAAACTGAGATTATCGGAGCACCACCCAAGAACAGACCATTCAAAGAAAAGGCCTAAGGTTCCAACCTTGAAGATAGGATCACCTGCCAGCACACTTACCAGGACACCCCGAGACAAGTGTCAGCCAATCAGGGGTCTTGAACCTCAGAAACCCCTTGCCCTCAGTTTTACTACTATAAAAATCCAAGTCTAACTGAGCTTGCAGCTCTCTGTTTATTCCAATATGTTGGACATACAGAGAGACTGAGTTTGCATACTTGCATAAAATAAAGGCTCTTTGCTTTTACATATGGGACTCAGTTTCTTTGTTATTTTTTTTTGGGGGGGGACTTCGTGGATCTGGGCATAACAACCACCAAATAACAAAATAGGATTTCCTATGCTCATAAATTGGCAGAGTTAATAGTGTTACAAAGACCCTTCTACAAAAAGCAATTACAGATTCAATGCAATCCCAATCAAGTTCCCTGCGACATTCTTCACAGAAAACGAAAAACAAAAACTAAATAACTAACATTCGCATGTAGCCAGAAAAGACTCCAGATAGCCAAATCAATGGGGGAAAGGCAGGGGAGGTACCATTTTAGATGAAATATATGTCAGAGTTATATTAATAAAAACTGTATTGTACTGGCACAAAAAGGACCCGTAACTCAATAGAACAAAATAGAAAACCCAAATGTGAGTGTGCATAACCACTGCTATCTAATATTTGACAAAAATGCCAAAAATTCACACTGGAGAAAAGAGCATCTTCAGCGAGTGGTGTTTGGAAGGCAGGATATCTACATGTAACAGGAAGGAATTAGGTCTGTATCTATTACCTTGAACAATATGCATAGAGAGAGAGATGTTTAAATGAAGTAATGCCACTCGGGATGACAACACCTCCCTCAAAAGCCATAGACTATCCAACTGCAGGAGTGAGAAACACCTCTCAAGCTGTCGGTCTTGGTAGTCCAAGAGACACTAAGCCAATAAAGGCTGGCACTGCTGCCTTCCTGCTGCTACAGACACCAAGTGCTTTAGGAACAGGACTTAGAGGATTCTTGCTGGATTTGACACAAAAGTACCCTTCTTGAGAGCTAACTTTCATGACCACAGAAGGTGGAATACAATCAGCCAAGGGAGGAATAATAGTACGGCCTGACCTGTTAAGT
Source organism: Microtus agrestis (assembly GCA_902806775.1). Taxonomy (NCBI): domain Eukaryota; kingdom Metazoa; phylum Chordata; class Mammalia; order Rodentia; family Cricetidae; genus Microtus; species Microtus agrestis. The sequence goes on from CADCXT010001983.1 coordinate 500,861, forward strand.
GTTCAGGCATCTGTACTGGCCTGGCCTGGGGGTCCTGACAGGATATAGCCTCAGCTGCAGCCACTAAAGCACCTTCTGTGCACATCCACTATGTTCCCTTTCAGAAGGTGGGCCGTGCTCACCCTCATCTCTTTTTTTTCTATCTCTCTCTCCCTCTCTCTGTCTCTGCTTCTCCCTCTACCTCTCTCTAAATCCCCCTCTGCCTCTCTCTACGCTTCTGCCACTCCTATCCTCAGAGGCCAGTCTCTTCCCTCCTCTCCCCTCTTTTGCCATCCCCTGTCCCTTAATTAAGAAAAAAAAATCCTCCCACGTGAGCTCTGTTTCATGGCATCTTTCTGTCTCATTCCGGATTTTTAAAATTAAAACACTACCTAGCTGTGATGCCTACCAATCGCAATGGATAAAAATGACACAGTATCTCTAAAGGTTCAACAATGGCACTGTTATCCAGATGGTAACTGCAAGCAGTATAATTGGACTTAAGGCCTGTTCCAACAGAAGGAAAATCAAGCCTAGTCCTGTAAGCCGAGTCACACGCTTGTGAGTAGTGGCATCATGGATTTCAGAGAAGAACCTACGACTGCCATCTTCCTAAACCAGCATAATCCTAACTGCACTCTAAATACGTATCCTTCTGCCCACAGATAAGTGTAGCTCTCACCTCCCATCAAAGAACATTCCTTTTGCATTAGACAGGTATCATCACAGAAAGCCACAAGTAGTTAAAATACAGATGAAGCACCAGTCATGGGCCACGCAGCCCCCACTGAGATGTCCACAACACTGCCCTACGCTTAAGGCTCAAAGAATAACTCAGAAGCAGAGGCAGAAAGATCCTAAGAGCCGGTGGCCCAGCAACTCTGCTGCAGAATGTTGGGTTCTTAATATGGCACAGAGAGGCTCTGCCTGTGAAATCTCTATAACATGGCTGTCTGAACAGGACCTGAGCAATTCCAAAACCAGTTACCATCCCAACCCAGAGGAGAGAAATTCCACAAGGCCCCACCCACATATGAAGAACTACAAGCAATTAACAACTGCTGAGAGAGGGAGATTAGTCCTTCTTAAGCAGCTATCCAATACCAAGTAGTCAGTCCTAAAAACATACATATATACAAGCAACACTAACAAGATTCAGAAGGTATTGCTGGGTCGAGGAGTAGGTTGATCCCTTATTTCCTGAGAAACCGCCACACTGCTTTCCAAAGTGGTTGCACAAGTTTGCATTCCGGACTCGCTGAATATAGTGGACAATGAGGACTACTGAGAACGCAAGAACAATGGCAGTGGGTTTTGATCCTACTGCACATACTGGCTTTGTGGGAGCCTAGGCAGTTTGGATGCTCACCTTACTAGACCTGGATGGAGGTGGAAGGTCCTTGGACTTCCCACAGGGCAGGGAACCCTGATTGCTCTTTGGGCTTATGAGGGAGGGGGACTTGACTGGGGGAGGGGGAGGGAAATGGGAGGTGGTGGCGGGGAAGAGACAGAAATCTTTAATTAATAAATAAATTAAAACAAAACAAAAAAGATTCAGAAGGTCACATTTATATAATTCTTTGTGTGTGTGTGTGTGTGTAGGTGGGTGTGTGTATATATATATATATGTATAGGTTTTCAACAGCTTTAGTTTTACAGATATTATGGGTGGGGCCGATTCACTTCCTGTTCCCCGCCTGGCCTCCCCACACCCCTTTTCTCCTACTGTCAATCGGTGTTAGTTCAGCTGCAGCAAGGGGCCGGTACTGACCCGAGCAGTGTCACCATTCACAGTTTAGTTTAAGGTCATCCCTGTGTGTTGATAAACATGGCAGCTGTCCGTCATTGCTGTCATCCAGTCACCATCTATTCCGCCCTTTCTCTTCGCCAGCCCACGATAACTACGGCTCTTTTAAATGGCGCTCATGGTTTTACCTTCTCCAGAATGTTTTGTAAGTGGAATCAAGCAAGTGTGACCTTCCTTCACTGAAATATGCATCGATTTTATTGTCTTTCACATGCCTTTCCCTGGCTTGATGGCTCATTTCATTATCAGCCTGCCAACTTGGTTTGTTGAACTGTGGCACCTTTTAACTGAAATACCGCCTGTAACGTCTTAAAACACCCATATATGTCCCTTTCTGGAAGGTCTGGTAAGGGTGCGGTCACCACACAACACTTACCAAGAGAATTCATCTGGGCACTGAAAGTCTCCACTTTTGGACAAGCCTCAAGAAAGTCTTCAGGGAGGGATGGAATATGGTTTTTACTAAGATTTAAAATCTTCAATTCCTTTAGGCTCAAGGGAGAACAAATCCCAGATATTTTGTTTCTAGTGGGAAAACACAAAACTGAGGATTAAAATTTGAATGCTTTTATAGTGTAAAGGTATAAAATCAATTCACCCTCCAAGTACAGTTTCAAGGCACATTTAAGCCTCAAAATTAACCGTGACGATTCCAACTGATAAAATTGCCTAAATTAACAATGGCCTCCAAATTTTGCCATGTTTGCTTTAAATTCATTGCTATAGAAATATCTCCATGCCTTCTCAGCCATGCTAAGTTTGGTGGAGTATAAGCTTGCTGTCCTAATGAGGCAGTTCTTACCCCTCCAATAGGAGCTGTTCCAGTTTCTCCACCACTTGGGCGAGGTTCTCCGGGATGGAAGAGAGCTGATTGTAGGACAGGTTAAAGTGTTTGAGGCTGGGACACTTCACCAGGGGGTCTAAAACTACTGTGGGTCCAATGTCATTTCGAGAGGCGTCGAGGTTGGTGATGCATGCCATTTTCAACAAGAAGGAGGGGAAGGATGTGAATTTGTTGCTGTGCAAATCCAAATGCGTCAAGCACTTCAGAGTCTGGGAAGATAAAATTTCAGTATTTCAAACGAAGTGAGAAAGAGCTTCGGTACCATTTCTCCTTTTTCATACCATGGCAGTCTAGAACCAATGGGGATTTTGATTTTAAAAAATAAAACCACAATGCTCAACATAACTTCAGTATACTTACTAGGTCAACCATCCCTGCTGCAGCATGAGTTAAAACATTAAAAATTCCATAAGTGATTGTCTAAAGCAAGTTCACAAACATAAAATTGATGCCTCAACTTAGCTTATTTTTAGAAATCACTTCTGTTAAAAGCAAGATGAGTCACAGCTACTGCGATGTATCCAATTCTCATGGTTAAATCTATCAGACACAGGTTGTCCCAGGGGCAATTTATATTAGAGTGTGTAACAACTTCTGAAAGGTTATTTAGATACCTTGTGAATCCCACAATAATAGGGTAATTGATGCCCCAAACCTATATAGACTTAACCGTGGTAATACAGTATGATAAAAAATATCGCTTACATTCTAAGAGAAAGGAACTTTTACTGGACAGAGTTAATAATTCTCCTTGAGGTTACTTAACACTGAAGACTGCTATCCTACTGTCTGTTCAGCCTATCTGTATGTAACCTGCCTTTAAGACAGTGGTTCTCAACCTCTCTAACGCCGTGACCCTTTAATACAGTTCCTCGTGTTGAGGTGACCCCCAACCATGAAATTATTTTCATGGCTACTTCATAGCTGTAGTTTTGCTACTCTTAAGAATCACAATGTAAATATCTGATATACAGGGTATCTCATATTTGAGCCTTGTGAAAGGATCATCTGATGCCCAAAAGGTCACGAACCCCCAGGTTTGGTAACTACTGCTTTAAGAGAACAGTACAACAACCATTCTTACTTGCCTAGGATTTCCCATGAAACTAGTTTTTGTAGGCTAAGCGAAAATAGAGCTGTAATCTTAAGTTATGTACTCTCTCATGCCCCATGCCCAGGAGTAATGCATGTGTGTGTGTGTGTGTATATATATATATATATATATATATATATATATATATATATATATATATATAGTGGTAATAAATGCCAGCAATGAAAAGTACGTTAAATGTAACCTTATAAAACAAACATCTAGCTCTACAGTGACAGATGGAAGCTACATAGATATGGAGTGATAAGTCTGTGGTGCCGTTTGTTAGACGGGTCAGTGATGTCGGTTTCATTCCTTGTAAACCTCTTAAAGATTTTTTTTTGAAAGTATCCCTTACTTCTTTCCCTATGTGATGCGTTCCATGAAGTTCAATAAATGCGGAGTAAATATCCCTTATGAGGCCGACTATAGAAGATAGGGAGAGAGAAGTAGAGAATTCAAATCCGAACTTGCTCTTGGTAAAACCATGCCAAGAGGAAGTTCTTAAAATATCTTCCCTATCGCACCAGGGGCACATTTCAGGTACTCTGAGGTTACTATAAATCTGTTTAAACAGGTGCACTTAATCCATGCAAATCGGATAGCCTTGCGGTGCCCTGCAGGGTCTCGGGGATTCAAAAGGCAAAGGGACTCTACCTCACACAGCTGCTGAGGGAAGCCAGTGAGTGCATTCTGGTGAAGTTCCAGCTTGGTAAGATGCTCCAGGTGGCCACTGAGACAGCACTTCTGGCTCAGGGCATCAATATCTTTCAGTTCATTGGCAGAAAGGTCTAAGGATGTGATGTATTCTCTCTCAGAGGCCAGGGAAGAAGAACTATCTGAATGTCTCATGTGAGGCTGAAGCTTCGATGGCTCTGTTTTAACAAAAACAAAGGATGAACATGCGCACACACGGGTGACTCCACCTGGTGAAAATGGACCTCTTCCTGTCAGCAGGCGGCGCTGTAAGAAAACCAGACCATAGTGTCTGTGCTGTAGTGAATGCCTCTCCACATCGGGAGGCGGCTCTGTAAAAGGACCAGACTATGGTGTGTGCTCTAGTGACAAGGATGGAGAGCAGACAGATGTATTTAACCAGGTGCTGGGAAAACAAAGACCTGCAGGAGAAAATGAGGAATGGGACCCGAGGAAATAGAACTTGGATTTCAGAAAACTCCTAAAAGATGTGGGCTGACACTAGTTATAAAATGTAAATCTTTGGACTTTCAGGACTCTATTTTTTTTCTGCAGCCTCCGTAATCATTAGGTAAATACGCACGAAAGTTGTGTAAGTTCAAATAGACAGCAAGAAAATTTAAATAATCAAAGCAAATTAAACAAAGCAACAGATTCTGCCCCAAATGTCTACTTAGCTGAAATGATTTCCCGATACTTACTGAGACACTCATCTGAAGACAGTATTTTTCTTTTTCTTCTCAGTAAATCTTCATGATCCAAAACGGGACCCTATTAAATAAACAATGACAAGTAAAATTGCCATAATTTTTGGTGATTGTGAGAACAGAACCTTTCTATATAGAAGCAACCAGGAAATGTGAGTAGACTAGATGGAGTTCACAATGGTTGGGGGAAGAAATAGGAAAGAAAAGAGTTCAAAGATGAAAATAAAAGAAAACTGAATTTTACTGCGTAGACAGCCTCTGTATTGACCCTTGCCCTTCTGTTTTATGTACTTGTAGAAGGGTCATACTCTGCGATCCAGATTGCCCTAGAACCCGGGACCCTCCAGACTTGGCTTTCTGGTGCTGGCACTTAAAGGGTTACCAGGCCTTGACCTTAGGTTCAAGAATCAGGAAACTGAAAGGCAGAAGCTGTAACTTATTTGTAATAATTACAACTGCCAAGGACGAGCACCGTGACCTAATTTATCATATTTGCCTACAATCACTCACTGTATTTATCTTCATATCTAAACTAAAGTCTTGATTTTTGTTTTATTTTATTTTGAATTAGTACATTATTAGTAAATGCATGCACAATGAAACAAATATACCACAGGTATCACAATATAATGATACATTCATATTATACACTGACCAAATTACTTAGGGGGATTTCAAATGACTGATTTTATAGTAATAAATAATAGACATATGTATATCCCTAAATATCTTGGCTTTCTTTAGACAACCTTCTTTTTTATTTTATTAATTTTGTGTGATATATGTGGGCTTGGGGATTTACATGCCCTGGCTTGTGTGTGGAGGTCTGAAAACAGCTGGGTGGGGTTGGCACTTTCCTTCTACCTTGTATGAGTCCCAGGAGTTGCTGTCAACAGGAGGGCACAGCAAGTCCCTTTACCTGTTGAGCTTCTTTTTGCGGCAGATGGTGACTAATAGAGACTTATAACAAAGAGCTGAGAAAATGAGATGCTGGACTGCCCTGCCCTGAAAGAGGTATCTGCATCACCTCTACATGGTTCAGGGAACATTTTAGAAGGGGGCAGAAAGGACAAATGAGTTGAAGAGTGGGCAAGCTTCTTTCCCAAGGCCACTGTTGAGATCTGATGCAGCCATTGCACTTATGAACACACTGTGCTGTGGTTGACCACACAAGACATGCACAAAACTGGGCCTGCCAGCATTTCATCATGCAAGGGCTCTTGAGACTCCACCCATCCCCGGGGACTACTGACTGATAATTAATGGTGCTGGAGGAAGGGGAGTGAGTTCAGTTTGTGGTGTAACTACTGACAGGTTGTCCATGCTCCAGTAAGGAACTTCCTACCCAGGCTCCTATAAGCAGCCCTAATAAACTCTCTCTCTCTCTCTCTCTCTCTCTCTCTCTCTCTCTCTCTCTCTCTCTCTCTCTCTCTCTCTCTCTCTCTCTCTCTTCCTTCCTCCAATTATGAGTGAGTACATCCCATATTCATCTTTTTGGGTCTGGGTTACCTCACTCAGGATAGTGTTTCCTATTTCGATCCATTTGCATGCAAAATTCAAGATGTCATTGTTTTTTACCGCTGAGTAGTACTCTAACATGGATATATTCCACACTTTCTTCATCCATTCTTCCATTGAAGGACATGGGATAAAACCGGACTCTCTGAACATGGCGGACACTGAGGGCTGACGAGAACCCAAGGACAATGGCACTGGGTTTTGATCCTACTTCATGTTCTGGCTTTGTGGGAGCCTAGCCAGTTTGGATGCTCACCTTCCTAGACCTGGATGGAGGGGGGAGGACCTTGGACTTTCCACAGGGCAGGGAACCATGACTGTTCTTTGGACAGAAGAGGGAAGGGGAAAGGAGTGGGGGGAGGGGGAGAGGAGTGGGAGGAGGGGGAGGGAAATGGGAGGCTGGGAGGAGGGGGAAATTTTTTTCAATAAAAAAAATAAAAAAAAACAGAAAACGAATACTAGTTGTTTGCATAAAATTCAATAATTCTCAAGACAGATGTAGATGTATGAATGCAAGTTAAAAGTTAATATGTTTTCATGTGTATGCATTTGAGTATCAGGTAACTCCTTGATAATCACACCTAGCTTTGCAGGAGTTCAGTTAACAAGAGAATGTCAGGACCAAGCACTTCGCATAAGCAGCATGGAACTTACCAAGGAACTGGAATGCCTCTGAGAATTTGCTGAGCAACGCTGCAAAGCCGGATCTCGATAAAATTCTCCTACACTAATCGAATTCGACTTCTTTTTCACGAGAACTGAGTTCTCACTGCCCGCTTTGAAATGAAAGGATAACAAAGTGAAAAAAGAATAACAACCATGTGAAAAAAAACTCATACCTCAGTCAGGAAGCTTAAATATTTTCATTAGCAGAAACTTCGCAGGTTCGGAGGAGAAGAGTGATTTCCATACAGACATGAGGGCCAGCATTTGGAAAACAGCAGCTATCAAGTGATCCTAAGGACATGGGTGTCCTCAGGACTGGGGGCGCAGGAGGCACAAGAGGATACAATGGGGTTCACTGACTGCCAGCCTAGTGGAAAAACCAAGCTCCAAGCTCAGCAAGATATTCTGCTCCCAAGACATAAGGGAAAGAACAGCAGAAAAGGAGGATACCTGATGTCCTCTGTCCTCCTTGAAACACACCCAGACAGACAACATGCATTCATACACACACACACACATATGCACACATACAAAAAACTTAATTTTCTTAGAATATGAAATAAAAATGGTAACTAATGTTGGCTTTTTCAGTTAAAACTCAACTACTGTCCTTTTTCTTTCATGTATATGAATTGTATACCTGTATCAGCCTCAGCATTGAGTGTTCGATAAGGATAACCCAATGCTGAAGTTGTTCATGGTCAGGAGAAATAAGTCAAGAAAGTCAGCAGACACACATGCAGTAGTAAACACGTGTAGAGGAAGCAAAGGAAGGAAGCACAAAGGTAGGACCAACTCTTTTTCCGGTTCTCTATACTTTCTTACAGATTTTTTTTTTTTTTGATTTTTGAGACAGGGTTTCTCCGTAGCTTTTGGTTCCTGTCCTGGAACTAGCTCTTGTAGACCAGGCTGGCCTCGAACTCGCAGAGATCCGCCTGCCTCTGCCTCCCGAGTGCTGGGATTAAAGGCGGCGCCACCACCACCCGGCTCTTACAGATTTTTTAAGTTTGGTTTTAAATATTGGAAAAGACACCTTAAATTATTTGACATTCAACAATCTTGAATATGATTCATCAGGGTTTCATATTTGGGGGTCAGATGGCATCAGTGTTAAGTCATTTACTTTTGTTTTTGTTTTTAGCAGTACTGGGGACTGACCCAAGGCCTCTTGCTTCATGCAGTCTAGACAAGTACGTATCATTGAATTATTGCTATAATCAGCAATAATTCTTTCACGAGAGGGAAATGAGGATGAAAAGAAATTATGAGTTTTCAGAAATTATGTGAAGGAAGAAGTCATACTTGCAAGGATAAATATTGAAGAAATATTTTTGGAAAAAAAGGTAAGATTTTCAATTCTACTACTCTTTAGCTTGGAAAGAAAAAATGAACTTAAGTGCTAAATGTAAATTATAAATTCAAGATATCAAAAAATCAATTTCATATTGTGTAATATAAATCCTGATATAAGCACTAACTCTCTGATCGAATATGTAAGTCTAACTCATTCTATAGTATGAATTATTTTATTAATTATTTTAATAAAAGACTCAAAAATGGCTGAGTAAAGATGCCTACTACCAAGTCTGGTGATCTGAGTTTGACACCCAGAAGCCACATGGTGAAGAGAGAGAACTGACTCATACAAGTGGTCCTCCGACCTCTGTACATGCATGGTGCCATGCTCACTCTATAAATTAATTAAATATGTCAACTAAATTGGATACAAATTTGGGGAGGTAGGTAGATGGATGTGGATATGGAAGGTTTTAGGGGAGGAGTGGGCTATAGATTGTCAGGAGTGGTTGTCACGGGTTATTGAAAGCCATGATGCAATTAGAGCTTATAGCCATTGATTATTCAGATGTCAACCTACCAGAGGAAGTATTCCCTGATGGGGTTTCCTGTCAGCAAGCCTTGCTGACCACTGACTCTGAAAACTGGTGCTTTCTTCTGTGATTCCACTTGGGCAATAACAGCTACGATACCTCTCCATTACCATGCATTTTCATGTAATGTGTACATGTGATCTCATAATTGCATCTCATTCTTATAGTCACATTTATCCGTGGGTGATCGGGAAGATGACTTTTCATTTGGATATATGATTTTGATATATAGACTATATATTAGGACTTGATTCATAACTAGATCTCTTTGTCCCAAGAGGACTGCAGTTACGTACAAGCCTGCTTCTTTTTCTTGCTCAGACTAACTGCACACAATAATAATCTCACTTTCACCTCAAAGCAAGTTCAAACTGGGCTAAAGGTGTTTTGTAAATGGATCATGAGTTTAAAGCCTTCCAGTTATGCTCAAGGTCAAAGCTGCAGATGTCCAACCAAGGTTACTACACAAAGCACCCTAAGAAAAACGTGCCAATTCTTTGCTTGCCAGTCTGTTAACAATAGACCTAAGTCTCGAAGTTTGTCACTGGGCACTGTGCCCCACCCCCATCTGGTTACAGCTTTACTCATGCAACCTTGGACCCTTGTGTTCCCATGGCAATGGCTCAGCTCCTTATCACTTCTAGGAATGTATTTTAAATAATGAGAGGTAACTCTTGTGTTTTTTTTCTATCTCTTCAAGGCTCCTGTAAGGAGAGTTTTTAGGCTAGAAGAGAGAAGATGAAGCTAGAGGAAGCTAGGAGTATTTTGAAGCACGACAAGAGAGTTAGAACTGAGACAGAACAATAAAAAGACTGATTTGGAAAAGCACATGTGAGAGTTTGTTTGCCCTCAGGAAAAGTCCTTTTCACTTGTTGTGGCTTCTATTCTGAACCCTGCAGAGAGTCTAGGGTCTACATCCTTAAAGGATCTCATTAGAATATAATCAAAATGAGCGAGAGCATCAAAAATCTGATAAAATATTATATTAAAATATATTAATAAAGGAGACTGTATATTTTAACTATCCACATACACTATAATAGCTATTCCATGTCATCATTGCCTTATGTTACATGTTTGGAAAGGGTCTAGCAAAATACTCTTTACATAAGGAAATAGTGCCGTGATATTGATATTTATGTTACCTTTCTAGCATTTTTCTTTGTTCAAAGATACCTAATGGGTTGGAGAAGTGATTTCATGAAATGAGCATGCTCAGTAAATATGAGGTCTTTTGGTTCAAATCTCAGCCAAAAAAAGAAATGATTGAAATGAATGATACTTTGATCCTTCTCACCCAAAGCTTTCAGCAGACTTTATTAATTTAAAAAGCCCCTGAGTTTCACAGGAAAGAAAAAAAGGCAAATTATTAGTTGCAGATGACAAAACCCTGTACTTAAAGGACCTCGAATGCTCTATCAGAAAACTCTTACAGCATGTAAACACCTTTCTCTATAACATCACAATACAAAATCAGCAGCTTGTCAGAGATCTACAGACGTGACAGAAAAGAAATAAACAAAAGAGTCATGGTGGCTTTAAGAAAATGAAATACATAAGCATAAACCCTTTCTGAGAAGACAGAAAGATTTTTACAAGGAAGAATTTTTAAAATGCTGGGAAAAGAGATTGAAAGAGAATACCAAAAGATGGAAAGACCTCCTGTGCTCATGGATATTAGCAAAACAGAAATATTGCATAAAGCAATTCACAAATGAATAAAGAAAACTCATTCTGGAAAGCTCACAATAGAATTTATTCATGAAGAATGAAATTTTGCTGTGTGCATTAATATAAGTGAGTCTCATAAGAGAGGGGCTATTTGTAGGAATAAGTGGAGCAGCCAGAGGGGATGTGGATGCTGAAAGGTAATAGGGATTAAATATGAGCAATATAAAAAGCTACAGATATATTAAAATGTGCTATGATGAAGCCTGTCACTTTATACACTAAATTTTTTTAAATGAGTAAAAAAATAACAAGTCCCTTAGCTCATTTTTTTAGCAAATTGAATTGTATGAAATGTTATTCATAACTGCTACCATCATACATATTGTTCTATCAATTTTAAAAATTATGTCAGGTGAATTATTAAAATAGTAATGTTTTAGAGCCATTATAAAATTAAGAACTATTTGCCAATTGTCATCCAGATCCATTACCTAGATTTTCTTGATTTCCTACCTGTAATCCTGAAAGGCTGCCATCACTAACTGTAAAACAGTCAGAAAAACGACACAGCCACAAAAACCTAGTAGATGTCAGGGTATGAACCCCAACTTTAGGGTAGGAGTTATCTCACTCTAAGTGTGCATGTGGCCAAGTCCTCTGGCTTACACAGGGAAGCGCAAGACGTGGTTTCTCCAGCCACAGCTTTAACCACAGCCCATTTTGTCCCCTTTCCCAAATGACTTAAAGCAACTTTTCATATGAGTCCTCAGTGTTCAATGCCAATGCGTAGATGTGGGCTGCAGCGAACCTTCAATTAAAACAGATACCTTCGCTATCCAAATCATCACTGTGGCCAAACACGCTGTCCATGGAAGAGTCAGGAATGAAGGTCCATTCACCAAATTTCGCCAGGGCATCTTCAGAAAAGTTGCCATCACTGCCTGAAGTTGCTCCTTCTTGCAGAGTGTTTTTCATCTGATATCGGAGCACTTTTCTTGCTAGGACAGATCCTGTGTCTAAAAATAAACCAACTGGTAACTTAGAAATAAATAATTATAAAACATAATCATGCCTTACGCAAGCTCCTTATACACATCTTGAGCTTTTAAGGTTTCTCTCTCTCTCTCTCTCTCTCTCTCTCTCTCTCTCTCTCTCTCTCTCTCTCTCTCTCTCTCTCTCTCTCTCTCATCCCTTTACTGCTGCAGTAACAGTGCACACTATGCAAAGGCCATGGTGTTCTCCTCTGTATCATTCCAGTGTTATCACAAGTGCTGCTGCTCAATGAAACTTGGGTATAAATGGCCACTTTCAGTCATTATGAATCCTACTTTCTTCAGGAAAGGAACAGGACTGTGGATCCAGAGACAGACCTATGCAATGCTACTTGCAAGCTGGTTAAACTTTCTAAGGACCAATCAGTTCACCTGGAAGGTGCAGATGGCAGCTTCAACACAGGGTTATAGGAAAAAAAATAAATAACATGATTCTTAACAAATGAATAAAATTTGCTCAGTGGCTCACCTGGTGGAATTTTGAACTCAACACTTGTGCTGGCTAATTTCATGCCAACTTGACATGAGTTAGAATCATCTGAGAGGAAGGAACCTCGATTGACAAAAATGCCTCAGTAAGATTGGGCTGTAGGCAAGCAAGCCTGTAGAGCATTTTCTTAATTAGTGATTCATATGGGAGGGGCCTAACCCCTAGTGGGTGGTGCCATTCCTGCGTTGGTGGTCCTGGGTTCTATAAGAGAGCAGGCTGAGCAAGCCACGGAGAGAAAGCCAGTAAGCAGCTCCCCTTCATGGCCTCTGCATCAACTCTTGCCTCTGGGTTCCTGCCCTGACAGGCTTCAGTGAAAACAAACCCTTTTCTTCCCAAGTTGCTTTTGATGAATTTCATCACAGCAATAGTAACCCTAAGACTATATTCTCAATTTTTTCTTATACTTTATATTTATCTTACACTGAGAAGAAATGTACTGGCCGTCACCATTAATCTACAGAAACTCTAGATTTCTTCAAATATTTCTTTCATGGCTCATATAATAAATACATAATTTAGCCAATTGGAACTTGAGAAATATTGTAAAGTTATGAATCCAAAGGTTTCCCTTGGATAAACTACCAATGAAATCATGATTTTATCTTCTAGTCAAATGACATTAACATTTTAAAAATTATAGCAAAACTTGCCAATGTAAGATGTTCACACAGAACTAAAGAAATACTAAATCTTCATCCTACTCTATCAGAAATCAGAAAATAGATAGGCAAGGTGGTTTACATCTATAATCCCAGAACTAAGGAGGTAAAAGCAGATTTGCCACAAGTTCAAGTCCAACCTACTCTACTTAGAGAGCTCCTAGTCCTACATAAAGAGATACTAAAGAGAAGCATGTAGAGATGGGGTGGGGAAGAAAAGAGAAGGCTGGAGAAGAGAGACAAGAAAAGGAAGGGAAGGGAGAGGATAGGGGAGGGGGGAGGGAGGAGAGGGGAAGAAAAGAATAGGGGAAGAGGAGAGGTATCATTTGTACAACTATTTTCTGATACAGTATTTTATTTTCACATATATGCTGTGGACAATGGTCTGTACCCTGTACTTGTATTTTAATAAAACACTGATTGGCCAGTAGCCAGGCAGGAAGTATAGGTATGGCAACCAGGCAGGAAGTAAAGGCAGGGTGACAAGAACAAGAGAATGCTGGGAAGAGAAAAGACGCAGTCTGTAGCCATCACCCAGACACAGAGGAAGCAAGATGAAAATACCTCGCTGAAAAAGGAACCAAGCCATGTGGCTAACATAGACAAGAATAATGGGTTAATATAAGTTATAAGAGTTAATAAAAAGCCTGAGCTAATAGTCAACCAATTTATGATTAATATAGACTTCTGTGTGCTTCCTTGGGGCTGAATGGCTAAAGGGTCAGGCAGGACAGAAATCTCAGCTGACACATATGTACAATTAACACAACACAATAGAATTTTTAGCAATCAAAACACTGTTATACTACAGTTTTCAGTTCTTTCTTGACCAGGTTCATGCTATACTGCCCAGGTTGGCCTCACAGTCCCACTGTCTGAGTCCCCTCCAGTACATTTTCACCAAAATTTATGCTTGATGCAAATGATTCCACCGGATGATTTTCCCATGTTTCTTCTGAGTGTTTCTATTTTCCTCCAGCCCTTTGTTATTATTAATAGTTTTAATCCACATCCTTATACACAAAGAATCTATGTTCTGGATTTCTGATAACATATTACAAGTAAAAATTATATATATATATATATATATATATATATATATATATATATATGTGTGTGTGTGTGTGTGTGTGTGTGATAGATTTAAAAAATTCAAAAGCATATATATACACATATATATATGAATTGAAAACATCAATAGATAATACAGAATATGCTCAGAAAGAACAATTTTAATGTTGACATGTGAAGTATTTGCTATAACATTTGCTTTCGATATCATTTACTCCCAACTGGTCATCCCAAATTTATAAATATCCAGTGATAATATATTATATGTGAAGCAGTAGCATAGATAATACGATTCCAACCATGCACAAAACTAGCATTGATTTCACCATGCCTACAATCTACTTTTTAAAAAAAAGTTGTAAAAAGAATACATACAATTATCTACCATGATGAGTGAATATATGTACTGTAGATCAATGGGAGAGTATTTTCCCTCCATGAACTAAGTCCTACATTCAAAGCAAAACTACTAATTATAACATGAGAGTTACATAAAGCATTCTATTGATACTTACTTGTTTGTTTCCTTAAATTAGATGACTTATCTGGAAATAAAGGACCAAGCCAAGAAGGATCAATTTTCCTTATGCAAAATCCTCCAAGGCAAATACTGTTGTTGGCCAGGTCCAGGGCAAGCCTCCTTAAGAGCAAGCTGATGACCTGGCTGTCGCCCTTTTGGATGCTTATTGTCAGTGCTTTTCGTACATCCTGTTCACGGCATCCACCATTAAGCAACAGTTCCACCAATTTTGGGCTGTTCTCTTTCTCACATACCTAGTTTTACAAAAAAGAAGAGAAAGTGCACACAAAATTTGCATTTCTTCTCTTTGGCCAAACAGGGAAAATGGTGCTTGCTATGGTCATTCTTTATACTTCAAATTTAGGTTGAAATGATATGAAAAAAGGCAAAACTTATTCTTGCAATAGACAGGAGAAATAAATGAAATTCTTGTCACAGATACAAGACTAGCCTAAATCAATAATCTGACAGCTGCCAGTCAGTGATTACAAGAGACTTCTTCACCCTTTCCATCCCATCGCAGTCTGCATAACGCTGCCCATAATGTCTGAACGTGTGACTTCATGTCCATTATCAGTCACGCATATTTTTCTCTTCCATCATTAAATTCTCAAAAAGTATAGCACTGTTAATTTCATCTTTTGCCTGAATAGTTTTTAGTTATGCAACCTCTTGGTAAATGAATAAACACATTTTGCATTAGCATAAAATAAAGTGCACTCAGTAAGTCTATTCAGTGTCAATTATCTGCTCTTCAGTAAATCCGTTTATAAGGACAATTATGTGCTAGGTAAATGAAACATCTGACAAATGGGCTAGATTCTACAAATGGAATACAGAATCAATGTATATAAAGACAGACTTAAATTTTTTCATTTACTTATTTTATTTACTTTTGTTGCTGTTGCTGTGTGTTGTTAGTATGGTTGAAGGGAGTGCCACCATGACTTTATCAAGGCAGACCTTTTCCATCAAGTTATAACCCTACATCCTAAGGTCTGGCAGTCATCCTGATTTGCGCTCAGATCGTGTCTTGTCTGTCTCCTTATCCCTGCCCCCACATATACTCTTTTCTTTGGGACCTGAACTCCTCACTGACGCAGGTCTCCAGCAGTCAGCTACTGGTGCCCTATCAACAGATGCTTGTTTACAGCTCCACAGGAAGAGTCACAAAACAATGTTATGAATTCAATGTTCGGGAGATTACAAAGATGAATACTGTATACTTCTATTTTAGTACAATCCCTAAAACATAAAGGAGGCATACATAAACTCTCAGGGACCCACAGATGTCATTCTTGATGTTATCTCAGATTTGGATGTGTAGGAAAGGGATTTGAAGGAAGAAGATGATCAGACATGTGTTTCCATGATGCAGCAAGAAGGGCTGAGAAGAAAAGGAAAACCAGTGTGCTACACAATTAGGGTGGCCAAGAGCAAGTGATGGATGCCTGTTAGAGCCCAGCCCCTTCAAGCTACTGTGAAGAACTGACAGGTCACACACAGAGCCTGTAGCCTTTCCCCCATATCTCTCATAAGCAGCCCAAATAGCCCATCCATACCCACTCTACCAATGACTAAGCACCAGACTGCAGTCATGTAGCACGAATCACATTCTACGCTGCTGACTCCTCATGATTCAGGACTTCCCTTCCCTCAGAGACCTCACTTCTTCTGAAGGGTTTTGTTGTCAAAACATTAACAAACCTTGCCTGAAAGACAATATACCTCAGCTACTTTTTATGAAGCCTATCTTCCCCTGTCCCTCCTCAAAACCTAACATTTGATGCCTCGGCTTGGATAAATACACATCATTGAGAGGAATGGTTTTGATGAGACACTTTGCCAGCCCATGGTGAATAAACCCACTAAACTCACTGGCTTGCCAAGATCGACTTTGATAGAATTGTACTTTTATCTGTCTCTGATCTGGGGTAAGTAGATATTTATCACATCTTCCCATGGAAAGTTAACATAATAGCAAAGAAACTAAAAACAGAAAAATTCGTTCAAGCAATAAAAGCCTTTGTAATGATTCAGTCACACAACATGGCTGACACTTCCGGGTTCTAGGGCCAAGCTTGTGCGGACAAGCCCTCAGGCAGAAGTGCCTAATGGTCCTGGGAATCTTAAAGGACCCGATGTGACCCATACGCAGCATGGTTGCATCATCTACGTATGACGCAACTGTGTAAGTCCTTGCATGCATATGTGAGCTCCGTCATCTGCCTATGACATAACTACGCCCTCCCCTTGTGCGCAGGTGCTAGGCAGCCCTTAAAAGCTGGAGGTGCCATCTTCAGTTCTCTCTCTCTCTGCACATTAACCCTCACCAGGCCTGTACACCCCCTACCCCCAATAAATTCCTAAGCAGGTTTGTTGTGTGTTCTATGTTTCCTTCTCACTCCTGCCAGGTAACTTCAGCCTTATGTGTTGTACAGAGAACAGTTGGAGGACAAGGTCTGTGGAAATGTAAGGGGCATATTTGGAGTCAGTTATACCCCAATAGCTAGATGAGGCATTAGACTGAAAACACCCACCTACAGCATTGGGTAAACTTTGACATGTCCCCAGAGGACACATTAACCTGCCCAGGAGAGGGGTGAAAAGGGTCCGAATATCAGCTATCAGCAGAACAATAATTCAATTGGAACCACGTGGGAAGTGATCTTGCCTGATAAGAACGGTTATCAAAAGGACGGAAGCTAAGATTGCTATCAAGAGTGTGGAAAAAAGAGAACACTTACAAACTATTTGTGAGAATACATTAGTATAGACATTGTGGAAAACAGTATGGAAGTACCAAAATATAAAACCTAAATGTAGGATCAAGATGTGGTGGCTTGAGCCCACCCTGGTCATATTATAATATATATTCTAGACCAATGAGGCCTATATAGTAAGATACTTTCACAAAACAACAACAAAAATCAAAACAAAACAAAACAAAACAAAAAAACCCTAAATTTTTTTTCTTTTCTTTTGCTTTTCTGAGACAGGGTTTCTCTGTGTAACAGTCGTAGCTGTACTGAAATTAGCTCCATGCAACAGGCTGGCCTTGAACTCACAGATCTGCCTGCCTCTGTCCCTCAAGTGCTGGGATTAAAGACATGCATCACCAACACCCAGCAACCCTAAAACCTAAAATTAGCACTATCATAAGATCCAGTAAGCTCATTACTGAATCTATGTCCAATGGAACTGAAATGTTGAAAAAGAGATTTGTACTTCCATGCTCAGCAAATATCCAAATATGAATCAAAATATGACATCAATCTAGGGACCCATTAGGAAGTGAATGAATGAAAAGGGTGGAGTATATACAAAATGGAATGTTATTTAGCCTCATTTACCAAAATCTTATCACTGAAGCACAATGAGAATGAAACTAAGGTCCAGCAAATGAGCAGAAGGCAGACAAAATAATACATCACGTCACTCACACCTAGAATACAAAGTTGATCTAATAGAGCTGAGAACAGAACAGTGCTTACCAGAGGCTTGTATGGCAGGGAAAGTGATGGGAAATTGCCAGTCACAGACACATAACCATGGGATTAGGATTTTAAATGTCCACAACAGATAAATGCATAGAGACAGAAAGTAGGCAAGTGATTTCCTAGAGCCAAAGAGAGAAATAGGCAAATGTCCGGGGGAACGAAATGGGAACTAGGGCTACTGCTTAGGAATTTAACTGTGAAGTGGTGAAAAAATTTTAGCATTGACTCTGGTAATACCAATACAACATTATACAAACACAGGTACATACAATTGTAACTGCCTTTTAGGGAGGAGCTCTCAGTGTGTCACTATATTGCTCTAGTTCACGTCAACCTAATCAGTGATCCTCCTGTCTCCGCCTTTCACAATTGAATTATATACTTTAAGCATATGAGTTATATTATGTGTGAATTATGTTTCAGTAAATCTGTGTTTGTGGTTATTTTGTTTGTTTGTTTTGTTTAGTGAGGCAACAATGTGGAAGAGTAGGAGGAAATGCTGTGAAAGGCCAGGGCCAAATAACAAGAGACAAACAGAAGTGAGGCCTGGAATATTTACCTGATAAATAAGAGACGTTGCCCCCTTTGATTGGTTGGCATCAGCTCCCAACAGAAGCAAACACTCCACCATGATGCTGTTATTCTGGTCGCAGGCTCTCTCTAGCATTGTGCTTTTCAACTCATCATCCACAGCCAGCTTTGCAAAACATTTGCAACACAGATTGAGAAACTAGAAAGAATGGAAAGGAGGATTAGAGGCAGCTGGGGGATAACATTTAGCCCATAGGCATCAATACACCGTATACCTGCTCATCCTTTTGCTCCATCACGCTGGAGGACATCTGATGGAATATTACCAAATCAAACGAGTAGTGCACCAGAACCTTGGAGAAAGACACTGACAATTCAAGGATTGCCAAGATTGTCTGCAATCCCTGGAAGAGGAGAAAAACTAATTATAGTAAATAATATAAGCAATTATTGATAAAAAATAACTCAATGATAAACAACAGTTTATATCTGATATTTAATGCCTCCCTTGCTCATCCAACTAAGCAGAAAAACTTGGATTTGTATCTAGAGACTGTACACCTTGAAAAAATTGTAAAAGCCTCATTCTCTCAGTACTAAGAAACATCCCCTGTTTTTTATCTCCTGTTGAACCAACCTTATACCATCATAAATCTACATAAAAACAATTATATGTTTGCTTTAAATATAGCTTGGTGAAAATTATTTCAGATCTCTACTTTAGGAAAAAGCAATCAAGAAACAAAATCACGAGAGGCAAAAGCAGCTCATGATAAGTCACAGAGGATGGCCATTTTTATGATAATAATAACTTGTATTTGTTCAAAATCTAAGTAAAAACAAAAAACTCGCTACTAGAATTTCTTTAGCATTTTATGGGAGGAAGAGAAGGCAAGCTAATGCACTAATCCTCCAGACCTAATAAAGAACACTGGATCTTTATAGGCAATGCAATTATCTGCACCATCTATAATTACGATACTGCAAAATGATAGTTTTAATTAACTAGAATGTCCAACTGGTGTACAGTGAGAGTTGCAAGGGTACTGGTGGGGACCTGCGTAAGCTCCTGGCTCCCTAGAGGGTACGCACTGTAGTTTGCACTTCCGGAACATCTTGAAAACGCTGTAAACTGGACACCAGAATTTTTGCCAGGAGGTGCCCTGTCCGTATGCAGAAATTCTTCTTTGTAATCAAGCATCCTGTAAGATGTAAGCCCAGGCACTGAATTTCTAGAATAAAAGAGAAAAATCACAATGGTAATTCTCTCACTCTTAAAACTGGAGGAAGGGATTAAAGGCGACAGCGAATAAACGGTCCTAAAAATGGTCCCAACTTCTACCTGTACCAACCTTGGTCATCTGGATACATCTGCAGGGCATGAAGCACCGAGTCAACTGCGCCATGCAGGGACAACATCTCTAAGGCATCAGGAAGATGCGTCAGTGAAGATAATACTTTCAGTCCACATTTCTGAACCCCAGGATTCCCAATGAACTAAAATCAAAAGGAGTTTAAGAACAGTTAGTTACTTTCAGAAACAAGGTTTTAATGCATGTCCCAACTAAAGCCAGCTACAGACTGGTAAAACATAATTCAAAGTCTGGGAATACAGCTTAGATAGTAAGTGACTGCCTATCTTGAAAAGTCCTAGATTTGATCCCCAGTACAGCATCGAAAAAAAAAAAAAAAACATGGTGGTACACACCTGTGAAACCAGCACTTGGGAGATAAAGGCAGGAGAACCAGAAATTCAAGGTCATTTTCAGGTACATAGTGTGAAGCCAGTCTGAGACACATGAGACCCAGTCTCAAGAACAAAACATAACTGATGTGTCCAAATACAAATTACTATCATTATTTCTGTCTTCTATATCACGGATTACTTGTATGCATCAAGAATAAGCCTTTTAACCTTCAAGTGTGTGTTGTATGTCAAGTATTATACTAAATACACATTTCCACAATAATTAAGTCCCTGCTAGCAGCATTGTCAAACATGCATTGGAGAAATGATGGCTTCTTCAGTTCACACTGATGGAGAACTCACCACAGAGAAGCATAAGATAAAAAGTTGGTACCTGTGTCTCCTCTTCTGTGCAGTGGACCACTTCTGTTAGAGGCTTAGCTCATCAGGGTTAGAACAATTCAGCCCTACACACTGCACATCACAGCAAGGAAACCAAACGAGGGATATTTGGTTGAAAAGCCATAAGCTTAACCAGTCTCAGGACTGTCTCTATCCACATGACGCTCCAAGAGAGCTCAACTCGTGGATTTTATTTCATTTCTTCCCTTCAAAGTGCATCAAGCAATAGTTTTGTCAAACTTCAAAGATGTGTAGTTTAAGTCACACAAATCCTGTATCAGTCTTAGGCCGGGAATATTAATGGGCCTGCCTTAGAGACCTAGATTACAATCACCACATCTTTTTTTTTCAATTTTTTTTATTGAAAGAAAAAAGAAAAAAAAGGAATTCCCACCTCCTCCCAGCCTCCCATTTCCCTCGCCCTCCTCCCATTCTTCCCCTCCTCCCCCCACTCCTCTCCCCCTCCCTCTCCAGACTGAAGAGCAGTCAGGGTTCCCTGCCCTGTGGAAAGTCCAGGTGGACGGTGACTGAAAAAGCATGGGATAAAACCGGACTCTTTGAACATGGCGGACAATGAGGGCTGCTGAGAAGCCAAAGACAACGGCACGGGGTTTCGAACCACATCTTTTCTTTAATCATGCTTTCTTTCAGTAATTTGAGATTTGTGGGCATCTTGATGGAATCTTGTTCTCTTTCAAGGACAAGCTACTCTCTATGAAGAGGAAGCATGTGTGCTGACAGCCTCGTTCCTACACCCCTTTTTCAATGCCACTGTTGTATGTTTAGCCCTGGCCATCTCTGGCTCCCCCTATGTGGACACTACTCTCCCACCTCTCCAATAACGTGACTGTTCAGCGTACAGGGCTTCCTTCAAAGAGTACCACAGTGGCTTTCTCAGGACTTAATTTCACACAGATACATCATGCAACCACTTATTTCACAGAATCTCCATCCCCAAATCTATTTTCCCGAATCACTGTTACAGGACAATGCTGAGATAGCTTCTAGCCAGATCGCAAGCTCTAATGCAACCTACACGGCCACAGTCTCCTGTCTCCTGCCTTAGCTTGTCTGTAACCAGTCTACAGATGTTTACCCTTCTCTCTTTGATCTCTCAAGTGTCTATACTTATCACTTTGCTCCCCACAGGGACTGGGAAGCTAATCAGCTTCTCTTTGTGCCTTGTTCTCCAACTCTAGCTGCTCAGCTTGTCATCGTTTCCTGTATCGTTTAAGCAAGGCACTCTTACCCTCCTCTTCCTGAAGATTTTGTTTTTTGATGCTACTAGTATCTCATTCCCTACTTCTGAGTAGTAAATACTGCATTATCTTTGCAGTGAATCAGTGATGTGCTACACTCTGTAATCTGAAGATCATAAAGAATGGAATAATATCAAATATATCAGCTCCAAAATGGTTAGGAGTTAATTACTGCAGAAGTACAATTGCGGTCTCACCATATGAAGGTAGAGGTGTTTGGTGATGTCTCGGTACCCTGCTCTCTAACACAACCGTCATGATACAGTGTTACTAGGGTCAGGAATAACTCTGTCCATGCAATCAACATGGACTGACATTGGAAGCCAGGCCAAATATTCTCATTAGAAAGGAAGCATGAGCTAAGATGAGAGACAGTTTCCCTTTTTCTTCACTTCTAAATTTATTAATAGGAAAGTCTACACCCACTCCCTCCACACTCTTGCTACCCTTTAATTTTATATAATCAGACTGCTCTCTTAACTACTCTGAATTAAAAGCATTGAGAGAAAAAAGTCCCCTAACAACTTAATTGCTGCCTTCGCACTCCCTGAGTTCCAAGGACATGCTACTCTATACCATGCTCCAACTTTAAAGCCATGTATTTAAAGTTCTTCTTCCTGCAACTCTAAACTGCACAAAATTCCCTTCCAAAACTCCATTCACAAGAGAGATCTGCATATTAACCCAACTGCCTTACAACTGAGCAGGCTATATTTAGGAGCATATATCAATATGTGCATGTAAAAGCAATTAATGGAAAAAAAGGCCATGAATTAGGAATAGAACAAGAAAACGTATGTGGGATGAGTTGGAAAGAGGAAAAGAAGGGGAAATTACGTGATTATAATATAATCTCAGAAATAAAAGAAATACTTTTAAATTGTACACATTATATAAAAATTTAAATAAAAAGTAATTAAGTAAAAAATAATTTTGTGTATACTAGCATTTAAATTGTCACAGATCATATTGTGGTAGATACACTATAGCTCTATGCATCAGTGAAACAAAATGAGGATGTACAATTTTGAGCAGTTGGCACAAAAACATGTTTAAACTCAGACCGCAAGTCCATATTTCTCCTTCCTTGACACAGGCACCTTACGATCATGTGTCCAAAGCCCAAAGTTCAGTGTCGTCTCAAAAGACAAAAGGAGGATTGCCCTATTGAACTTGCTGTTTGGTTAATTGTGCCATCTTGCTTGACGGGCGAAGCCAGCTTGCTGAGCGTGCCCTAATTATTAGCAGGGACCTCACCTTGTCTTTACATTCTGCTGACTTTGTCTTGAAATAATTGAAGTTTTCAAGCCAGGGAAGCTGCAATTTTCTTTGATATTGAACTCCATGGACCATGTATTCAGTTCTGTTTCTAAACCCATCATCAGTTCAGGCGCAAAGTGACTCTCCTTGTATTTTATATCTCTTTAAAGTTATTACATTATTGATTTCTGTGCACATGTGAGTACATTTGTGGGTATGTATGTCCTGGTATACACCTCCCACACGGAGGTCAGAGCACCACTTGTGGGAATGAGTTCTTTCCTTCATTCATCTCTGTCCCAGGGACTGAACTAAAACCATCATGCCCTTGGTGACAGGTACTATCTTAGACGTCTCGTCAGCCCTCATGTTTAATATTTTCCACCTCCACATAATTTTTAGTCAATTATTGATGGACTGCCTTAACCTTTAACCTTTGCAGAGCCAGCTCAGCAACCTACTAATAACTTACAACAGGAAATCTGTGATTGTCCGCACAACAGAATCACCACAAGTGACAGTGTCTAATGCATCTAAACATAGGATATACTACTTACAAGCCCACAGTGGGTTTTCTTTAAATCACCTACTTCTTCATCTTGAAAACAGTATTCACTGTGTTACTGTTAACATGTGGATCAAGATTAACTTACGAGTTCTGACTTCACAAGTGGTTTCCAAGAGAAAACTTTGGAGACATGACTGGAAGGATGCCAACAGGCATTAATTAGAAACATCCTCCACCCTGCACTCCACAACCTTCAAGTCTTTCCAGAGAATTTGCCCATAACTGATATTTCAATGTTTTTTTTAATTGTCTCAGTGTAGCGAAGGCTACCCTGTAACTCACTTGTAACCAAAGTTGGCCTTGAACTTGTGGCAATCCCCCTGCCTCAGCCTCCCAAGAGCTGATATTGCAGGCATGAGACACCATAGATGGTTGCCAAATTGCCTAGAAATATTGTTAAATATTGTTTCTTGTTTGAATCCACATCATGATTATAGTCTACATATATGGTAATAGTTGAGAACTTTTACATATGTACATAGATCAATTTAATATTTTTACCTTTACATTCTATTCAGGTATTATGTGTTTTGATCCAAAGAGTAAATATTAAGCTTCTATGTTTTCCCCAAATGGCTGGTCTTAAACTCCAGTAACATAAATCTCTGTGTGAATTATCTTTCTTTCAATGTTGGACAATATCATGCATCAACTGCACATTTTTGCTTGTGGCTAATTCCTGAGCCAGCATCTTAGGGAACTGACCACACTTGCTCCAGCACCAATGTCACACGTTGTCGCTAACATCTTACAAAACATTTGGTTCCCCCATTGAAATTAGGCCACATGACTTATCTCTCCTTCTCAGTTCTCTTGCAAATCTTATTGCAAATTGACTGTTTCATGTATATCTTATACTTGTTTATGTCGTTTAAGAAACTAGTACTGTAATTTTTACAAAGGCTTCCTATATGCAGCTCAACATTGCTTTTGTCTTCCATGAAGGTCTATCATCTTGTGTGTTCAATTCTTTGTCTGACTCTTCTACCTCTTAGATTCACTTTTCTGCAAACATTTAATGTCACTTATATAAAATTCCCTTTTGAGAGTGTTCTCTTTTCCACCTTTTTTATTTAATACTTGCCTTAATTCTTAAGTTGTCAATATTTTGCTCTGAGTTTTTGCAAACCAGAAAGTCTTGACCTGGAACCATCTCATCAGTAGAATGGCTTTTACTGAACTGAGTTCCCTGTTCAGAGAACCAGCTGTGTCTCTGCAGACACATACATGGAGATCCACCAGCATGCTGAGAGCCTACCTTGTTCCCCAGAAATGACAGTAGACAATTCCTAGGAATGTCTGGAATAGATGACGAAGCACTGTCAACAGCTCTCAAGATGCAGCATGAGCAGATGGCCAATTACCCAAAGAGAGATTACCTTCAGCTTGAATTATAATGTTCTGTTTTATATATCAAAGCCTTCCCTCACTTTAGTAAGTACTTTTCTTAGCCAGCTGTGGCAGTGCAC
The DNA here is from genome assembly GCA_902806775.1 of Microtus agrestis. Taxonomy (NCBI): domain Eukaryota; kingdom Metazoa; phylum Chordata; class Mammalia; order Rodentia; family Cricetidae; genus Microtus; species Microtus agrestis. The sequence goes on from CADCXT010001983.1 coordinate 526,199, forward strand.
ACCTTTCATCCCAGCACTCAGGGGGCAGAGGCAGGCAGATCTCCGTAAGCTCAAGGCCAGTATGGCCTGCAAAATGAGTTCCAGGATAGCCAGAACTGTAGCACAGAGAAACTGCATCACGAAAAACTAACTAACTAACTAAATAACTAAATAAATAAATAAATAAATACTTTTCTTAGTCTCTTTTTTTGATAAATAATAGCTGAATCTCAAGACATATTAATTGATAGCTCTAATGAGAACATACTCATGATAATTCATCTTAGGAATGCCATGAAAAATATGCACAGGCATCAGATAAGATGGTGACGTTCTGTCTAGTGTGTCTCTGTTCGCTGAATCTTTTACCATTGGACTATGGAGGAAGGATGATCCATTAGAAAGAAAACAGCAGCCCAGGTCCCAACATCTAGACCTGGCTCTTTTGTTGACTTTCTGGTTGAGCAAACACTGGTAGAAAATTGCATTAGTTAGCTGTGCACTTACCTTTCTCTTAGCATAGAACTCTTCACTCCAACATTCCTACCATCACCCTGACTTCTAACTACATTAATTCTAACTATCTCGGTAAACAAAGGAAAGGAAAAGGAAATTCAAAGATCTACCCCCGGTCCGCAAATTTCATAGTCTAACTAATGGTAGAAAGACAAAAAGTCCATGTTCAACATACCCTATTCAGAGCTGCTAGAACTAGCTTGTGGATGTCAGTCCTGAGATACTGTTTCTGGAGCATGTTGAGTTTGCATTGAGAGTCATCCCTGGATTCTTCTGGTATTCCTAAATTTAGAAGAGAGAAGTAACAAAAACAGACAAATTATTCTCTAATCCATTTAGGTTGAGCAAACTGCCACTTGATAAAAACCTAGGATAATTTGGGTTGGGCTAAACTCCCACCCTGTAGAACTGTTCATCTTCCCTTACAATGCATTTGCATCTCTGCTGTATTTTCAGTGAGCAGGGCTGCACATGTTCCTGAAGCTTCTCATTGCTCCACCAGCAGATGTGCCAACCAGAGGCAGTAACTTTGAGTAGTAAAACCCCTGGCCATATGCAATGAATTTCTTTTGACATCTTCCTCTTATCATGACCAAATGAACATTCCCAATTTTTCATCTCTCCTCTCTGCTTCCCAGAATGTAAGAGATTTCCCTTCCATAGAACATCCTGAGAGTTGTGTGCACTGTGAACGTTTAGTGGCAGGTCCATAGCCATCTCCCTATGTCTAAGGGTCCAAGCGCAGTGCTTCAGAGTAACAGTGATTTGAGAGTCTGACACTACATATGGTAGAGCTAGGCAGCATCAGTTGAAATCTTCCAAAACCTTTCTGTCTGTGCACCTTAGTTTTATCATCTAGGTACTGCAAAGAAGAATGGTAGAGACAGATGGTAATGCCATGCCTGTTAGTATGCACACATAATGATGTGTTTCCTAGCATGTATTTCTATTTGTATAGTATGGCCTTAAAGCCATCATTTTAAAAAGCATCAATAATCATCTAACTAACTATTGACTAGTTTATACTGCCTCGGGGTCAATTCCCAGTCATTCTAAGCGAAAGTATAGGGCAGGAGAAACAGCACAGTGATTAAGAGCACTTGCCACTCTTCCAGAGGACCATGCTGTGGAAATAATCCTTCTGTACACTGTGAATATGTATTACTCTCATTGGTCAATAAAGAAGCTGATTGGTCTATAACAAGCAGGATATAGTTAGGGAGGGACAGTCAAACTGAGGATGCTGGGATGAAGACAGGCAGAGTGAGAGTGACACCAACCAGCAATCGAGGAGGCAAGATATGTAGAAAAGGAAGTAATAATCCATGAGCATGTGGCAGAATGTAAATAAAAGATATGTGTTAATTTAAGGATAAGAGTTATCTAGTAACAAGCCTGAGCTATCAGCCAAGCATTTGTAATTAATATTAAGCTTCTAAGTGGTTCTTTAGGAACTGTCAGGCAGGAGAGAAATGTCTGACTACAGAACCCAGACTCAGTTCACCAGTCTCATGTTAGACAGCTAACCACTGTCTGTCACCACTAGTGTCCACAGGCATTGTATGTATATGGTACACTTTTAAAAAAATTGGGGACACGTGCATACACAGAAAATCTTTAACAAAAAGGTGTATATTCAAAGTATGTTTTTTGATCTAAAAGATTATTGCTGCTTTAATGAGCAGGCAGGATTCTGATTCTACGTTGCTTTTGCTGCTCTCGAAGAATCCATCCACCTTCAAAGGAATAAACTGTGAGCACTGAAGATTAAAAAATGAATTGGTTAAGTTGGACATGGTGGCACATGCTATTAATTCCAGCACTCGGGAGGCAGAGGCAGGCAATCTCTGTGAGTTTAAGGCTAGCCTGGTCTGCAAAGCATACTTTATATAGTTCTGAAAGTCATTTACATTACCGCTTGGTATCAGAGTTGTGTGGTACAAGCTCTTCATTCCCTAATGGTGTGTGTGTGTGTGTGTGTATGTATTTATATATACATATTCATATATATGGATATATGCACACACATATCTATATAATTTTAGAGTTATAAAAACAAAAGTGTAAATATAGATAATTCAATAATCTAAAAAGTTTTAAAATTCACATTTAAAATTAATATTTACAATCAAAACGGGAAAACACATGTATATATGAAAATATTTAAATGCAGCAACTAATCTGACTCAAACTTCTATAACACACCTTCTTCAATCAAAAAGAATGCTTTACTACTGGATTGAAAGTAAATGAACAGGATGAAAACAGTCCTCCAATTCTCAGTTAGAGTGATCTAAAGATCAATGGGGTATTGAACAAAAGCTTGCTTTTAATTGTGAAACTTTGGTTTTCTTCCCCAAAGCACAACCACTCAGCATTGCCCTTAAGGTCCTTCACTTTCTACGTCTGTCTACCCTCCCTCACTCAGGATCACACCTTCCCTTTGCTGTCTTCAATTACCCCAGACGATGTGTACATGTACGTCCCTTCTCCTGAGAGTTGTTCCTGGCCTTTGACTCACCTTTCAACCGCAGACATCTAATCTCTGACCTCCATTCTGCTTTGAAGACATTAGGGCCATCATTAGTCTCGTCCATGCCCTGCATTTGTCTATAGTGGACCTTCTCTCTCTGTGGCAATTAACGGTTTATTGAACTCCTGTAATCCCAGCGACTGACCCAGTAAAGCAGGGCAGTGTTCAGAACAGGAGGGACTTAATAAGCATGTGTTGAGAGAATGTGGGGCTGGAAGGACAAACACAGTGACAACAAGAGTAAGGCTGGTGACAGAAGGAGGTCATTGAAGTTCATGAGTAAGGGTCATGTGGCTCTGCCAGGGAAAAGCCAACTAAACCACAGAGGCAAAGGCTGGAAAGAAAGCAATAGACAGGGGTGAAAGAGAATACTCTGTGTTAGCTTGAACTTCAACTTGACTGATGGCAAGAGAACTGTCCTTAGAGACAGCAGGTCCACTTTTTACACTGTCTTTATTTCTTATGTAAATTATGGATTAAATATTTTTATGAAGTTGTCTTACAAATTAATCTTAGTGACTCATCTACTTCACCCTTTCTCATGAATTTTATCGTCAGTTCAGCAGAAAGACCTGCCTCTGGTTATCACAATTTGGTTCTTTAAGCTTTGCCTAGAAAGCCAATGTTTCATGGCCTCTCCATACGATCGATTCTGTGACTCACCTGGAACTACAAAATGCAAAATGGCTCGCAGTGCCTCCAGCTGCACTGACAGAGAAGTCTCGTGGGTTTTCATCACTGCTATTATTCTAGGGACCACTGCGGCCATTGTGTCCAGGGAAGTGTTACTAGGAATGAAAAATGAAGTGTTTATTTTAAACAAATACAATTTGGGGCATATGTACAAACACCAAACTGAAATAAACGAGGGAAACAGAAGAAATGCCTTTTACCAGGAAAAGCCATAGACATAGATATACATACATTTGAACTCAACCATTTTAAATTTTTCAAGATTCTTGGATGGTTTTAATCCTACTGCACGTTCTTTTGGATCTCTAGGCAGTTTGGTGTTACCTTACTAGACCTGGATGGGGTGGGGTGCCCACAGGGCAGGGAACCCTGATTGCTTTGGGCTGTTGAAGGAGGGTCTTGATTGGGGGGGGGGAAATGGGAGGCGGAGGTGGGGAAGAGACAGAAATCTTTAATAAATGAATAAAATAAAAAAAATAAAAAAAATGAATTAGAACTCCGAGCTCTTTTTTTTTTTTTTTTTTTTTTTGGTTTTTTTGAGACAAGGTTTCTCTGTTGCTTTGGAGCCTGTCCTGAAACTAGTTCTTGTAGACCAGGCTGGTCTCGAACTCACAGAGATCTGTCCGCCTCTGCCTCCCAAATGCTGGGATTAAAGGCGTGCGCCACCATCGCCCGGCAAATTCGGAGCTCTTTTGACTTAGTTTTAAGAAAATGACACCTTTCTTCTGACCAGTCTGTGGAATACTGGTAACAGCTCTGAAAGATGGGGTCACATCACGACTTTACAGATGAAGAACTTCTTTGGAGGAGGAATTACCAAAGTCCCTTAGCTAGAAAGAGGTAAAGCCAAGGCCAGGACTCCTGCATCACACCAGGTGCTTCACCAGATTTCTTACATATAATTCATTAGTTTACGTTAAACCCGTGGCTTCTCCAAGGCATCTGTGCCTCTCTTCTTTCACAGGTGAGCATACATGCCAGTCTGGAAGGCAGGATGGCTGTCTGCCTCACACAGTGCCTTGTTGACTGAAACCTTATCACTCACTTTCAGCACCATCAAAAACAACGCTGAAACATTTCAACTAGGCTTTTAAAAGCCATATTTAAAGACGAGAAATGAGACAGATTTATAAGGGTAAATTAGCTGGACTTGTGTTCAGGACAGTGTAACTCTACTCTTTACAAGTCTGTAGATGTGCTGTGCATGACTTATGTGCATTTAACAACACCATTGCTAACAGCTAGGATTTACTGACAACTTAAAATTCACTGGGCATTATCTTAATCCCTTATGAAAATAAATGTATTTAATCCTTCTGTCATAACTCCTATCTTCTGACACTGTTATTTAATCCTTTTACTTTTTTAGGTAAATTCTGAAATCTAACCATTCAATCCTTGGTTCATGTATTAGTAAAAGAAATCCATTCAACTTCCTCTGAGATAAAACCTCCATCTAGAAAGATGCTTGTCATGACACTGTATGTTCTACCAAAAGGTAAAAAGCATCCCACCCTGAGGGAAAGCTCACTAAGCAAGCTTCAGGAAGCCTGAAACTGATTACATCCATGAGACTCCTCTGTCCCCATGCCTATATAAGCTGTAAGGATTGCTAAGCAAGTCTCTCACAGCAGCCAAGACTCCTGGAAGAGACAGATTCCAGCTGAGCTGTTCAGAGGAATCCCAGACTAGCCCAGCTGCCTGGAAGAGCTTTAGACCAACTCAGTCACTTGGGAGGGACAATCTCCAATGTGTTGAGCTGCCTGTAGGCCATGCAGTATGTTCCAGGTTCCCAGCTTTCTTGAGCTGTCACCCATACTGGGGTTGGCTTTGGTGATGCAGTTGTCTCTGAGCCGTTTCTATCCCAGTAAGTAATTCTTCACCCATATTCTTATGAGTAACCTCAGCAAAACACATTGGTTCACCAAATTGGACTTTGGTGGTATTCTGACTTAGTGTGTAGTAGAGTCCCTATCTGGGGTAAGCAGACATTTGTTTCTTTCTCCCTAGGAATAGTGTCCAATAGCAATCCAAGACATGAAATCCATCTAAGCCTCAACACCTGTACTTATATCTTTTTCTTGTACAACTGCCTTTGATTTTCTATCAACCAAATAATGCCACATTATCATACATTTTTGGCTCAATAGGATGAGATAAGCTCCATCCTAAAGCCATACTGATGGATATCTTGCATATCACCATAGAACCTTCATCTGGTAATGGATGAAGCTAGAGACAGAGACCCACATTGGAACACTGGACTGAGCTCCCAAGGTCTAAATGAGGAGCAGAACGAGGGAGAACATGAGCAAGGAAGTCAGGACCTCAAGGGATGCGCCCACCCACTGAGACGGTGGGGCTGATCTAATGGGAGCTCACCAAAGCAAACTGGACTGGAACTGATGGAGCATTTAATCAAACCAGACTCTCTGAATGTGTCAGACAAGGAAGGCTGACTGAGAAGCCAAGGACAATGGCACTGGGTTTTGATCCTACTGCATGTACTGGCTTTGTGGGAGCCTAGTCTGTTTGGATGCTCACCTACCTAGACCTGGATGGAGGGGGGAGGACCTTAGACTTCCCACAGGGCAGGGAACCCTGACTGCTCTTTGGACTGGAGGGAGAGGGGATGGGGGAAGGGGATGGAGGAAGGGGAATGGGAGGAGGGGAGGGGAATGGGAGGAGGGAAGGAGCTGGAAATTTTTAAGTAAAAAAATAAAAAAAAAAAAAATATACTAAGCATATGCTTAGTAGAAGGGACACCTGCTTGGAATTTTTGTCAGGTTTTGTAATCCTCTAGTCCCCTCCTGCTATTTCTAGCACAGATAATAATATCTGGCCTCTGTTGTGCCATTAACCAAACACAGTGTCAACAAGGCTGGCTTTGAACCTCATAAGACAATGAGTACATTGGGAAAGGAATGAAGAAAGCAGAGAAGCCAAAGTTAACTCAGATGGAAGAATAATATTAAATAGTGTTTTAATTCTGAAAAGCAGTAATTCCAAAATGCATGTTTTTGTATTTTTATATATTCACAATTATACCAATATTTGAAAAGCTATTATCAGTTTTGCTGCACGATTATCATTCTCAAAACAGTTAACACCATGCATGAAGCACAGAAGAAAACTTTCGCCTTATTTCTGCAATCCCTGCTGCTCTTTTTAATGCTTAGATAAAATAAGTCTGTGCTATCAGTGACAGATGACAAGAGATCTGTGCTCAGATGCTGTGTTTAGCCTCCCATTCCTACAGATGCTTCGATACCATTCCACTTGTCTCAGTGCCCCCCACATGTGTATAACACCTCACGAACATGCAGTACCTTCCTTCAAACAGGTGACTCAGCATCTTGCAGCCACTCTCTGCCACCTCGGGAACAAGGGCATGCTTCTGCATCAACTCTAAGACATTCAGGTATACTCCTTTTGCCAGCAGGATTCTCCTAAAATTAACTATAAGGTGTTCTTCAAGTTACTTATAGAAATGGAAGCATATATTTGCAAGAACACTTATAGCATATCATGTGTTGTACTAGCTACTTAGAGATCATTAATAGCTGTCTATTTGTTACAAATGTATGTCATTCCTGTTTGCCATATTTTATTTATTTACATTTACTTTTTATTTATACAGTAGACTAGTAATAATATAATCAGTATACTAAAACCCATAAGAATGAATTGTCTTATAGAAAAATGTATATAAGCAACATTCTTCACAATAAAGATGAAAATTAAATGTCCTTCTAATCTTTAAACTTCACAAAATGGACAGGCTTATATAGAGCTAAGATTCATTAGTAGGATAGATGTCAGTGAGTAGACTATAGATACTCTAGAGATACAGGACCTCCATCCATTGGTGATTGGAGCCAGGGGCAAGCCTGGGGAGAAGGACCACACACTTTCATGTATGGAGCCAATGGCCAGAACTCACTGGTGAAGGGACTAAAGAATGGCCTAGTCTGGAATGCTCTAATTACTTTGTACATCTCCTACAGTAGACTGCAAATGTTTTTATTGATCCAATCATGCACACATTGGTAGATAGTGTTCACACAGATGGCTTTTGCAGAGTAACTCCTATATTTAGTAAACTGTACCGTGGCCTTGAGAAGTGGCTTTATAGTATGTATACAGAAAGCCTACATTGCAGGGAGACTGACATGTAGTAACCCTTTCTTGCAATGAAGTCCTTCACTATACTCTAGCCCAGTGCCTTGAAGTATTTTGTATTAATTGTCTTGAAGCCCTCACAGAAATATCAATTCCAACGCAAGATGACTGAGAATTTGAGGATAAACTGGACTTCATAACAAGTTCAAGTCCAATCTGGACTAAACAGTGAGACTCTGTCTCAAAAGACTGAATAAATAAATAAATAAATAAATAAATCAGAAAAAAAATAAAGGCAGGATACAAGATCAACTCCAAAAAAATCAGTTGCCTTCCTATACACTAAGGATAAAGAAACAGAGAGGGAAATCAGAGAAGCATCACCTTTCACGATAGCCACAAAGAGCATAAAGTATCTTGGGGTAACCCTGACCAAGGAAGTGAAAGATCTATTTGACAAGAACTTTAAGTCTTTGAAGAAAGAAATAGTAGAGGACACCAGAAAATGGAAGGATCTCCCTTGCTCTTGGATTGGGAGGATCAACATAGTAAAAATGGCAATTCTACCAAAAGCAATCTATAGATTCCATGCAATCCCCATCAAAATCCCATCAAAATTCTTCACAGATCTGGAGAAGACAATAATCAACTTTATATGGAAAAACAAAAAACCCAGGATAGCCAAAACAATCTTATACAAAAACACATTTAAAAATAAAAGCAAAACCAGAGGTCAGACCTCCTGAGACATCCAGAACATCATGCATTAAAATACACAATGAGTTTTCATATCTCCTCCAGAGTGCCTATATCCCAACCAAGGAGAAACTTCTAGTCCAGTGGTCCTCAAACACCAGTGTACCTCAGACTTCCCTGAGGTTCAGACACAGATCAATGGGTACCAACTCCAGAGCTTATGACTGGATTGGTCTGTGTAGAACTCAGAGATTTTTAGAGTTCTGGTGTAATACGTTGGTTCGACCTGAGCACATTTTCAAAATGTACCCACAGCAAGGCAATGAGTAACTCAAACATGGCAAACACGACTGAGAGAAGGTGGGCATCATGAAGTCCTTTCTGAGTATACAGAACATTTTCATGTTTTCCCATTACTTGCAAAACATTATTGGTCTTAATCTACCCCGTCTCAGCAGAAAATTATCTGCTTTCAAAGGCAAATCACAAAATGCCAGCTCTTACAGTACTTTACTGACTGCCATTTCAACATTTATTTCCCTGATTCCTAATACCCTCTTTCCCGGTTTAATTTTTGTCTTAGCTACCTCACATTCTTTAGTTATGCTTCTTGTCTGCCTTCCCTAAGAGTTTGACTCTATGTGCCTAGAATTTTTATTTAACTGGCAAACCACACGGGCCTAGACTGTATGGTCTCTAGCACATAATATGAGTTTGGTACTTTGCAATAAAAATTAACTGTTTAATTAAATGAGGAAATTATCATGAAAGATATACCTATACCTTCAAATCTCCCTGGTTACAAGACCCCAGTTTTTCCTCTCTACTTCTTCTTCCTACTTCTTCCTGTTTTTCTTTTCTTTTTCTCTGAGATCCAGTAGCCCAGGTTGGCCCTGAATACACAATCCTCCTGCCTCAGCTTCCTGAATGCTGGGATTGTAGACCCGAGTCACCAATCTGTCTAATTCCTTCACCCTTCACAGTCACTATCCCAAGAGACTTAGTGGTGGCTCTGAGGAAGGAGGCTGCTGGAGATCCTCCCCCTCCATTACACTAGAAAGCCCAGGGTATGCAAGGGCGTCAAAGAAAGGCTCATCCAGCAGGTGGCCTGGAGCAAGGGAGTGGAGCAGCGTATTAAAGGCAGGAACTGATTTCCAACAGGCATCAAGCTGACTCACAAGTTCACTGCCCCTCAGAAGCCATAACCAAAGCAATACCAAGTCACAAAACCTTGACGACTGAATGTGACCTAATGTAGTTTCCAAAGAGTTACAAATGGCAGCACCATCACACTGTGCTGCTTGGTGACCATCCTCATCTCCTCTGGGGACACCTGGCACAGCAGCTGCAATGCAAGCCCTGTCCAGACCTCCACAGCTCCTGCGATGACTCAGTCCTGGGAGAGGCCCTGTCATCACTCAGGGCCTGTCTACCCCAAGCCTTTATGTATCGTGCCAGATTCTTTGTTGACTAATTAATTTTGTTCTTTAACAATTTCACACATAAATGTAATACATTTGATTACACTCTCATTTTATTAAAATGCCACCAGAGAGATCGGAGAAAATATACAGGAGAAACTTTTCCCTCCTGATTTGACATAGAGGATAACACAGAGAGGCATGCAGGAGGCGTTGTGTCTGTAGTTTTCACTTGCCTGGCTTGGTTACTAAAATATGATGCGCATACTACTGTGTCTCAGATAAATCTTTCCGTCTTTTTCCTGTTTCACTGCCTAAAAATATCCTGTAAGAGCTGCCAAGTCCCGCAGCCTGATGAGTTTTCCTGGCAAATTTTCCTGTTTATGGGGCCAGGAATCTGAAGTAGCTTGAGCCAGGATTTTAAAGCTTAAAAATCCTTCCAAGGTGTATGAGCCACTTCCTCTCTATAAGTACACAAAACTATAATACAAAAATTACACATAAAAGACAATTTTCAAGAAAAAATTATAACTATAAACATTTTATTCCAGATAACTTTTACTAGTTTTTGAAATGGTGAATATATCATTGGTCTTGCCTCTATAAAGTTTATATAAAACAATAATATGAATAAATATCTACTGGAAAATGGGCAATCTCTTTTAGAGGAAAAAAGGTCCTATACGGGTTCCAAAAATTCTCATAGTAAGCTAAAAGTCAATCAACAGAAACTGGTTCCTAAAATAGGTGTGTGTGTGTCTGTGTGTGTATCATATATTATAAATATATCTCTGAAAGCTATACAGCTATTAAAATGGCAATAATAACATTAATAAATACATTTATTAATATAAGGATGAAAATATAAAATGTATTAAAAATGGATATATGTTCCAATTTCTACAAATATATAGCATTTATGTCATGAGTACATTTGTAGAAGTTTTAAAGAATATATCTAAAAGCATCATTTTTTTATCCTTTAGCAACATACACACATCTGTATACACTCCTCGACAAATAGACCTACCATCTCTATATATTTAACTTTTTCAGAACTTATAGCTTCTATAAGGGAAGAGCAGCACAAAATCATTTCTCTGTATTAAAGCCCATAGTCTCTGCCTTACCATTTTGTTCCAGGAGTGTGGACAGTGCATGCGCAGCTGCTTGGAAGACATCTTTGGAGGAAGAATGCATCAGCATGGACAGCATCACTTCCCTGTGTGCAGGGAACCTGTCAAAAAGCCAACCACAGCTCAGTTTGCAGTCTCCAGCTCCCATGCTCACTCTGCCTATGAACTCTGACAGGGCAGGCCTGGAAGCTGAGCTGATGCCACCTCCACTCACGATAAAAGCACAAACTGAATAACTCTCTAAGTAAAGGTTAGATTCAAGCATAGCGAACACTAACATTTCTGTTTCTTCAAAAGCCTGTAAGCCATACAAAGGGCACATGGCTTTATAGACATAGAATGAGGGGTAGACAGCTACTCAGTCGCTATGGAATCGCACAGGGTGAACATATAAACAGAGAGAGGTTACATCCCAGGAGGAATAAACCAGACAGCACAGGATTTCCTCCTGATTCTCAGAGCGGGGCCCAAAGTAAACCATATGCACTGCTCCCTTCTAGAGTTTTCCATTTCATGTCCTGGACTAATTTTGACTGCGGATGAACGAAAATGCACACTAAGCAATTGCTGCTAAGGATACGACAGTAGACCGTGACAACCAAGCCGTGCCTCCTGCAAGCCTTATAGAAGTCATACATTTCCTAATATCGTAGGTGCGTGAAATATAAAGAAAGGAATTAGAGCATGCAGTGAGCACTGCCAGTCACAAAACAGGATGAGGGGAAGGGATGGGTCATCAGGGGAGCCATAAACTAGCAGAAAGTAATCTTTAAAAGATGAGGTGCTAGGAAGAAAAATATAAAATGAGGAAATGAGGATAATGGACAGAAAGGGGGAAATAAATATAATAAAGAAGCAGAGCAGATTCAAAGAACAGAGGAAATAAACGTGTTTTCTTTCTCCTAATATATGTACTGGGAAGATCTCCAGAGTGCTGAGGATAACGTGTGCTGTGGATTAAGATTTATAAATTGCAGCCTGAGTCAGCCTGACCAGAATGTTCCTGAAAAGGTTGCTCATGTGGGATCATTTGGATACTGATGTATCAGTTTTCTTCTCCAGATGTTTAAGTAACATCTGATTCATTAATTCACTGTTTTCCAGCAGTGGGCCATTATGCAAACAGGCCTCTCTGTAGACAGGTCCACACTGCTGTGTCATGCTGGACCTGCCAGAGGCTGCGACTACCTCAGCCAACCTGCTAGCAGGTGGCAGAGAACCCTAGTGGCTCTGTGAGTGTGCTCAGCTGGCATGAATAAACATGCATTTGTACCTGGTCAGCCAGAAAACTAAGGGGTTCATTCTCCAGGATTCACAAACTGTGGAATGACTCATTGATGGAGGAAGGTCATTGGTTAATTATAATAAAGAAACTGCTTGGCCCTCATAGGTTAAAACATAGGTGGGAGGAGTAAACAGAACAGAATGCTGGGAGGAAGAGGAAGTGAGGTCAGATGCTATGCTTCCCCTCTCTGAGCCAGACGCCATGAAATAAGCTGCCAGGTCAGACATGCTGAATCTTTCCCAGTAAGACTAATGCTACACACAGTTTATTAGAGATGGGTTGATCAGGATATCAGAATTAGCCTGTAAGGGCTAGAGTTAATGGGCCAAGCAGTGTTTAAAAGAATGCAGTGTCCGTGTAATTATTTCGGGGTATAAACTAGCAGGCGGCCGGTTGCTGGGGACGCAGCCCCACCGCTCCTACTACTACAACTCATGATCCCAAATCCCTGAGTAGAGATTAAAACCCTCTTACACCTCAGTAGAGATTTAAATGCTGTACACCTCACCAGACATAGATGCAGAGGCCTGTGGTTCCAGCATGGGCTACCCTGTAAGACTGTCTCTTGTGGGAAAACTAGACAAGATCATATTCCCACCATTAACATGTAGCAATACTGATGCCTAAATACTGACATAAAAAAAACTATCAGTGACAGTATCTATCTGTGCATTGGCTGAAACAGAACCCAGGTTTTCTATAGTCAAGTAAAAGCACTGACTGGCCATCTTCGTCTCCAATCTTCTCGTGCAAACTGTTCTGGTACATAAGGAGATTATTTAGTGCCCAGCAGGCGGCCTCCTAGATTAGGAAAGAAGAAGAAAAATTGTATCAGAACAGAAATGATTGGAAAGCCTTTTATTGAAATCAGGACAGTGACTACATGTCTGACCTGCACATGCTTGTTCTTTCTATGGCGTGTCAGGGCTTTGTAGCAGGGTTCCAACCAGAACAGCTTCTCAGGGTCCTCCTCATCGTTGCTTTCCTGAGGCTCACTTCTTTCCTCCAAGTCTTGGTTTAAGAAAATGGTCTCAGCTTTAAAAAAAAAAAAAGTTAAGTGTATATGTATTTTACATGTATATATTTTTTTAAAGATTTGTTTATTTATTTATTATGTATACAACATTCTGCCTCCATGATTGCCTGCATTCCAGAAGAGGGCATCAGATCTCATTACAGATGGTTGTGAGCCACCATGTGGGTGCTGGGAATTGAACTCAGGACCTCTGGAAGAGCAGCCAGTGCTCTTAACCACCAAGCCATCTCTCCAGCCCTTACATGTATATTTTTACAAACAGCCTGACTAGCCAAGCCTACATGCAGTATTTTAATGTTCTTTACCAACCTTGGCTAATTGTTGTCTGGGTTTTCTGTCCTGCCCAGTTCCTGCAATCATTAAGTCCCAAAGAAATCATGCAAAGGTCTATATTAACTATAAACTGATTGGCCCATTAGCACAGGCTTCTTATTAACTCCTATAACTTACATTAGCCCATTATTCTTATCTGTGTTAGCCACATGGCTCGGTATCTTTTTCAGCGAGGCAGTCACATCTTGCTTCTTCTGTGGATGGATCAGGACTACAGAGGAATGGGCTTCCTCCTCCGGAGAATTCTCCTGTTCTCATTGACCCACCTCTACTTCTTGTCTAGTTGTCCCACCTATACTTCCTGCCTTGCTACTGGCCAATCAGTGTTTATTTAAAATATAATTGACAGAATACAGACCATTCTCCCATACCAGCTAATCATGCAGCAATTTCTACTATTTTAAACATGTCATAACTCTGCTCTTTCATAATGAGAGAAGGTGGGTACCATCACCCTACCAAACTAGAGTAGGGTCAGCTAAAATTATCATCTGGTTCTTGTCATCCCATATGAACATGAAAACCCATGCTTGTTGGTGCCATGGAAGTTTCCTCAACTGGTAGAAATGAAGCTCTGATTTAATTCTCAGCACTTAAAGAGAGAAAAGGAATTCTTCATTAGTTGTGTGACTTACTGAGGAGTGCTAAACAGCTGAGGGCAGAGATTTGCAAGGCTGCATTCTCTGGATATTGCTGGACAGCTCTCACCACAAAGACATGTACTTCGTTCAACACCAAGATGTTGAAGAAATTACCTAAGGTTAAATGAGACATTACATAAACTCTCAGCCATAGATCTTAAAATGCATTTCCTTACACAGCAGTGGTTAAATCAATAAATTGATCTAATGGCATAGCCCAATATATTAAATCAGCAATATATGACATAATTAAAACAAAGTGACCTTTTGAAACTTTGGTTCCTACTATTGTCCTCCCTACTAGATGACATTAGTTGAGTAGGGCCAAAGAGGCGTCTGCTTAAATCAGCTGTGACACCTCAAATCATAACACAGAGATGAGTGGGCATTTCTTACCTGTGGCACTATAGTGTTCTGAGTTATCAGAATATTCTCAGGGTCGACCAGCTTACACATCTGTGTCCTTCTTGAAATGTAACTCGCAACCATCTCCCCATATAAAGGCACAGGCCAGCACATGACCGCTGTGCTTCACCAGAGATATTTTGTTGTTTTATTATCATTTTAATATTTAATTTAAGGTAAATTTTTTAAATATATTTTCAACTAAGACTAAAGCCCAAAAAAAGTGTAGACACCTCTGGATTACTATTTTCTGTTTTGATGTAATACAAAGCTTCAGTCAAGACAAGTGTTCATCCTATCTCCTCCCATTAATGAATTCCTTGCAGGGGAAGTCTATTCTCATTTGTTCTAGTTTCTTGATGCCCACAGCACATTATCCCTGTCCAACTTAATACACTGAACAACAGCACAGCACAGTTATTCCTCCCCTCTAACCAGAGCTCAGTACCCACTGATTGACTCATCCACTGTCTCCTGCTCTCACCCGCCTCTGATAAGCAGAGAGTGAAGTACACAGCTATGTTCAAAGCCTAAGTTTCCCCTTTATTGACTGCATGTTCCAGGATGAGACACACGCTGCGGAGTCAGAGACCCTCATGGAAATGTGGGGGTGACAACAATATTCCAACAACGAGGACCAAGCCATGGACCAAAAAGTTTATATGGATAAATATATATGTCTATGAAATGACTTTGGGACCTGTGAAAGTAAGTGTGAACATGATTACATAGTCATATCTGACAGTCTAAACATATAATTTTAAATAATTGGTCATAAAGGAAAGAAACCAACTAATTGCTGTGTACAAGACTATAACTCAAATTTTAGAAACTCATTTTTAATTGAATCTACCAAGGAGCTCTCCTAAACATTAAGCCAATTTCTAAGTTACACAGGAGACATAATGGTGATTGTGGACAATGAAAAGCATGACTCTGTAGAATGAAATCATAAGAATAAGGTTTTTTAAAGGCCTTCTCAAAATTAGGAAGACAGAAAGCTAAATCTCTGTTACGGTAGCCTAAGTTTGCATAAATGTTGCTGATGATCATTTAGGAGAAACACCATCAGAGTCAGTCTCCAACAGTCAATATGCTATTTTATCTGCCCTATCATTTACTTTGATCTTTACTTAGTCCATTATTCTGTTAATAAATGTGTTGAGAAAAATCCCCGGGGAGTTCATCTCAGAGAAGTTGTGATGTCATCAGAGAGGCACAAGATCTGTGAGGTGAGAGCAAGTTAGCCTGCAAGTAGAGCCTAGAGAGAAAGCTTCTCTTCTCTGTTCTCTCCAAGGCGAAGGTCTGAACCTTCGCAGCAGAAAGCATTCCTTGTGACTCCTGTGCTCTGACCCCGACAAATGTCACCAGAGAGGCATTTGCAATGGGAGGCTTTGGAATGCTCAGCTCTTGAGTTCCACAGAGGAGAAACTCACAGCAACACCAGCAAGTGGGCCTCAGTGACTGCCCTTTTATAAGCATGGAAGTGGAGATGTCCACGGACCTTACATTTAGAGATACCAGAAATGCAAAACAAAATAACTGCATCAATGATTACATAAATAAATACATATTTTTAGTAAGTAAAAGGGAGGATGATAAAACAAAAGCAAACCAAAAAAGCAATCAAGGTTAATGTACAGGTCCAAAATTAAGAGTTTTATCAGAAATGTATTTTTAAAATTAAATAAATCCCCAAATTAAATTTGCTCTGGGAATAATGGCTTATTGTTTGAAAATCTATAGATTTAATTCCATAACACCAGAAGAAAAATCTTTACATGTATTGTTTGGTATTTAATAAAATTCAGTGCTCATTTCTGATTTTTTTAAAGTGACAGATGTAAAAATAGAAGTAAGCAATAAGCAGAGGACATTTTCTAAACTTGATAAAAATGTCATAAAATAAGTTAGATTTTGACCTATAAAAATTGTGACACTCATTATTCTGCATGAAAGAATATTCAAATTTTTTATCTCTAAGATCAGGAAGAGGACAAGGATAGTGTCAAACAGTGCCTTCATTCAGGATTGTGCCGGGGATTCTGGGTCATGCTAGAAGGCAGAGAACTACCCGACATAATGAGTGGGATGGATGGGCACAGAGCACCACTGTCCACAAGCCATTAACTTACATAATCTACTTATATGCCTCAAAAATTGTCAGGAATTAAAAAAAAGACACATAAAATCATGTTCATTTCTTCATGTAGGCACAGTTCACAGGCATAATTTCAAAACAGATGCCAATTATGATTATAATGAAATCTGAGCACCTATCAATAAGCAATGAAGATATGTGAAACCTGCATAGACTAGAGACATCAGTTCTTCATAACACGATCCATATATTTTTGTCATTTCTGTACTAATTTTGCTATAGCTTTAAGCAGGAGTAATAATGATGTGGGAGTGTCATATATCAATCTGTTGATTTCATTGGCTAAGCAATAAATACACTGCTTGGTCCTGGTTGGTTAGAACATAGGTGGGTGGAGTAAACAGAAGAAAATGCGAGGAGGAAGGGAAGTGAGGTCGAAGCGGCGCTCGGCCGCGCCTGAGAGAGATGCCGAGACACATGCTCCTGTCTAGCGGGATGCTGCCTCTAGGCGGGCTGGCTCCCTGCAGATGGATGTGGCTGAATCTTTGGTAGGCCTGTGGTACTACTTAGATGATTAGAAATGGGTTAAGAGGTTGAAGCTAATGGGCCAAGCAGTGCTTAAAAGACTACAGTGTTCATGTAATTATTTGGTAAGCTTGGCGGGTGTTGGGCGTGTTTCAACATTCTCAAGTTTGTATAGAATAGTAATGAGCCAATAAAAAGCCCAGACATAGGGCATAAGAAGAGAAATTTGTGGGCACCTAACTTTCTAGTGTTTCAGATATCAGATCTTAGAGACCATCCTAGAGTTCTGATCCAGAGAAGTCAAATTAACCAGTGTAACAGAAAACCATAGGCAATTTCATATCCTCATCATATGGTCTAAGATGATGCCACAGCCTGGCATCTAGGACAGAATCACATTGAACATAGGTGCACAGCATCTCTAGGTGGCACTGATTTGATTCTATGGCGTATATATCAGCAGTAAGCCTGTCACATGGAAGATATACATGTATAATACAATATATATAATATAATATACATATAGAGTAATGTATATATGATGTCTAAATATTTTATATATCATAGAACCAAATATTTATATATTGCAATATATAAACTATATTTATATATAATATATATGTAAACCATACAACCATACTTATATATGCATAACTATATTTCTATTATATTTTACATATATATCTTACATGTGACAGGCTGTGCATCTTTGGATACATACTCCACAGATTAAAATCAGTGTGCTCTAGAGACCCTGTGCACCTATGTTTAATTTTATTTATATTTATACACACACATATAAAACTTTTGAGGACAAGAAACATTTTCTAGCCCTGGTAATACAGTAATTCTTAAGTTGAGTGATAAGATCATTTTTGGCTTTCTGCTTCATATTTTCAACATAATTTTTACTTACTCTTTTAGTCAGCAACCATAGTTTCAATACAGCCCCACAAAAATACTTCCTGGAGATCACTTCAGAAATGAAAATCCAGACTTCTCATTAATACCTGCTGTGTATTTTTTGTGTTCCTTTTATAACTATTTGCTACTTTGCAATATTTCTACCCGGTGTTTATCAAGATGCTACTTATTCATTATCATAGAATTCATGGAAGCTGCATGCATATACACTATATAGGTCCTGATAAAAAATGAAGAATTAAAACTCACCTAATGTTAGCCTATGGAGCAAGGAGCAGCTCACTTCTTGAATTTTCTCATCGGCAGGGAATGCTTTCATGGCTTCTACCACAATATTGTAACACCTGACATTCCCACTCATGAGAACTTCAACATTGCTGCCTGAATTAAAAAAGAATCATAATCACCAAAACAGTATGTTTTTTCTTTCAAATATGCATACAAATGAGTATTGCATAGTATAATAGGTAAAGATCCAGATGCAAACAGCATGTTTCTTCATATAGCTATAAAGATTCTATGTTGTTAGTTGCTAACACAACAAGATGTAGAATTTAGCTTTGGCTCAAGTATAAATTATTCTTATTTCATTCCTTGTTTTAAAATTTTAAGGTATCTGAAGGATTAATATTTTATAAACTATCCTACCATTCTTCCAAAAGCAATCTACAGATTCAATGTAATACCCATCAAATTCCAACACAATTTATTTACAAAAATTGAAACTTTATTGGAAACATACAAAAACAGCAAAATAGCTAACAACCTTCAATAATTCTGAACTAATAATATAGAACTTCTGGCTATATACAGCATTTTCAATAAACAGTGCAGATAAAACCGGAGAGCTGCATATAAAAGAATAAAAACAGTTCTCTATGGATTACCATGCACAAAACTCAATACCAAATGGATCAAGGATTTCAATGTACAGCTAGATTCCTTGAATCTGATAGAAGAGAAGGTAGGAATAGTCCTGAGCTCATTGGCACAGGGAATGACTTTTTGAACAGAATTATCAAAAAAGCTGAGAACAATTAATAAATGTGACCTTGTGGAGTTGAAAATCTGGAAGGCAAATAACTCTATCATCTGGACAAAGTGACAGGGTACAGAACGAGAAAATATCTTTACTGATTATACATTCATCAGAGAGCTAACATCCAAATTATATGAAGAACTAAGATAATTAATGCATATCAAAGAAACATGACAATTTAAAAATGGGGGTATAAAACTCACAAAGATTTCTCAAATAATGAAACACAAATGGCCAAGAAACACTTAAAGACATTTTAAACATCCTTGGTTATCATAGAAATACAAAGTAAGATTATTTTGGGATTCAATCATACCCAAATCAGAGTGACTAAGATCATTAAAAACACCACAAACTGGCAATGATATAGGTCGGGGAACATTTATTCATTGCTGGTGGTAGTGTAAACTCATATAGCCACTATGGAAATCAGTGTGGCAGCTCTTTAAAGAGATAAAAATAAAACTATCACAAGATACAGCTATATCACTCTTAGGTATTACCTAAAGAATTTTATTTCCTACTAGAGAAATACTTGCTCATCCATGTTCATTGTTGCTGTATTTATGAGATCCAGAAACTGTAAATACCCTAAATGTCCATCAACTGATAAACGGTTAATGAAAATGTGATATGCTTACACAATGGAATATTATTCAGTTGTTTAGAAATTGAAAGTAAGAAATTTTCAGGCAAATGAAGTGTCCTCCAGTGCCAGGAATGGGTTACTTGTAGTTCAATCATTTACCAAAGGGACATTTACCAGACATCATAGGCTGTTGTCAACACTATTGGTTGCTCTCTACAACCTGATGGTAAGGCCCTATTGCTGAAGACAATATTTACTTATGTCATCAAACTTGGAGAAGTTGAACCAGTTCCTAATTAAAAGTTCTGTCTTTACTGACTGCCATTCGTGGTACTAGAAGGCATTCTGCATGCTACCAGAGGAGAAAGATAACCATCAAAATCACCCAGTCACAAACCCTGCAATATATAATGACCTATCTGCATGATATACTAGGGTAGTAGTGGCACAAATGTTATGAGAATAACCAATCACTTTTTAAAAATTAGATTTAAAGCCCACTCCTTGAGAGGGAGCCCATACCTGACACTGCTAAAAATGCCGAGAATCTAAGTTCAGATAGCTCATGGACGTAAGGGCAAACCTAACACTATTCTTCTACTAAAGAACATAGCAACAAAATTGTAATGACACACTGCTATACCCACAGATCAATGTTTCATTCAACACTTATCAGAAAAGCTTCTTCTTGTAGTAGGAGGTAATTGATATGGAGACCTATAAGTAAACAATGCACAGAGAATGACTTTGAAGCACTCAGTCTGTCCTAGTTATGAATACCATTGCTATAATTAGACATTATGACCTAAAGCAAATTGGAGAGAAAAGGATTTATTTGGCTTATACCTCCATACCATAGTTCATCAATGAAGGAGGTCAGGAATGGAACTCGTGAAGGGATGAAACCTGGAGGCAGGGCTGATGCAGAAGCCATTGAGGGGTCCAGCTTAGTAACTTTCTCGTTGTGGATTACTCAGTCTGCTTTCTTAAAGAGCCCAAGACCACCAGTCTAGGGATGGCACTACCCACAATAGGCTTGGTCTTTCTCCATCAGTCACTAATTAAGAAACTGCTCTATAGCCATTTTTATAGTGTATACAATCATTTTCTCAACTGAGTTCCCTTCTTTCAGATCTGTTTAATGTGTATCCAATTGATATAAATCTAGCCAACGTGCAGTCTTAAATGGGATGTCTTCATCAAACCCCTCCCCTCCGGGCCTCTTAAATGGAAGAGGAAGCAGAAAGATGATAAGAGCCAGTTGTGATGGAGGACTATAAGGGAACAGGGTCTTCCAGACACACCATGACAGATGAACTCACAGAGACTGTTGTGATGTGCACAAGGCCTGCATATGTTCAAGTCAGATGGAGTCACGGTACTGAGAAGGGTAATTGGAGACAGGCTCACACTGTAACCAAGAAGTTATTTGCAATGTGTATCACTGACAAACAGAAGTCAGTTTTCTCCAATAGTCAGTCACTGGGTATATGTCACTTGGGGACAGGCCTCATGCCCAGTAATATTTGGCTAACACGAAACAAACTCTATGCTTGTGGACATTTTGTTTTGTTTTGGCATTTTTGGTTTTTTTGGCCTTTTGCCTATTTGTTTTGATTTTTACTTTTATTAAGATGTTTTGAAAGAGAGAGAGAAGTGATACAAAGTTGGGTGGTATGGAGGTATGGAGGTTCTGGTAGGAGTTGTGAGGGGGAAACGTGATCAAAATAGATTGTGTTTAAAAATGTTTTATCCATATAATTTAAGACAAAGAAGGAAAAACATGAGGGTTTTGTAGAAGTCCATAACCAGCCAAATATATTTCAAATAAATGAGCTCAGCTGTCTGCATCCTGCTGAGGACATTGATTACTGTTTCTGCAATGTCTTTTCCTCACCCAAGGAAAGAACTTGAGATTATGTCATACACTAGAACTGTGAAAATAAACTTGGATTTATTTCCTTCACCCTAGAAGAACAGCTAACAAAGGGGCAGAGACCTTGAGCTTCCTGGAGATGGCAGGCAGCAGGATATTCAAAGGACAGATATATTCAAAGACAAAACACATGAGCAAGGGGCTGACATGAGTCAGGCAGTGGGGGAAGGAAGAAGTTGTGGAGGAAGCCTGCTGTGAACCTGTGGGGGAAACACTTCTGTTTCTGAATGTAATATTGACTACTCACCAAACAGAAAATGCCTGTCTGTAAAAGACTTTTCCGAGCATAACTAAAACTATTTGTTTTTTTTTTTTAAAAAAAATACATTGTAGTGTTTAAATAGGATTGTGAAAACACCAACATATTTTTTAAGCATGTAAGAAGGAAAGAAGGGGCCTGATAAAAAGCCTTCGCTGCAGAGCTGCTGTTAAAGCCTCTCGATTCCGCATTGTTAGCTGCTGCTGGCTTTGACCTTTGTGTTATGAATCGACACATTTTAACTGGTTTATGTCATAAGTGGGTGGAAGACAATGGATTCCAAGAGCAATCGGCCCAAAATAAGTGAATAATGAACAGAGCTCAGGAAAAGTACAAGGCGGAAAATAGCCGACTCGCTGTCAGCGATGACTCAGAGAAATGTAAGATGCGACACTCTGCTTTGGCATTAGTATTCAGCCCCATCCTCTGTTGACTGATTTTCCGTAGATAAGAAAATGCTGTATTTTTATGAACGTATTAAAGAACATTTTCCCAAAAGCATTTGTTTTCTGACCCTGCCGCAATGAAGTCTCATGCCGTTGTGCCTGAAACCATACTTCTATATCATATGTGTATTGTATATGTATTATATGTAACATAATATTGTATATATTATGTGTGTGCATAGAAAATTCATACAGTGTTAACAGTTTTGTAATACATATTACATACCAAGTATTGTTTATGTTCTTCACAATAAATTACTAATTTAATACAAGAGAACTTTACATGTGTGAGGATGAAAACACTACCATTGAATGCATGTTTATAGCTGGCTCAAAGCACACAGAGAAATATGAAGTGCTAGTGTGGAATTATAATACAGAATCTACAGCCTATTGCAGCCAATTGGTAATCACCAGTAGTGTGTACAGAAAATTATTTCTTCTGATTTCTACTTATTTTGATAACGTAGCTAAATTTCAAATCCTCAATAAATGCTAAGCAAAAATCGTAGAGTTCAACCCCTATTGTGTGGCTATTTTGGCCTCTCGCAACCTCACACCCTGTCTGCACCCTCACCCACTTGTCCTGCCTCCATCAAAACAGATCCTGCAGGTACTTGGAGATAAGCATACCTCTGTATGCAGACACACACAGATACACACACACACATGCTTATGCACAGTTACCCACAGATGCATGAACACACAGGACACATTCATACTCATGCATTGATGCATGTACCCACTCACACACATGCATTCACATTTACACATGGCTACACACCCATATACACTCACAACATGCACACATTTATGTGCACACTCATCCATGCTAGTGCATATGCACAAATATACACATGTATACACAATATACATGTACACAAAGTACAGACTGACATACATCATGCACACATACATGTACCCAATCACATAATACATGCGCACATTCATACACACACACAGACGTACAAGTTCATAAAATTAGAGTTTCCTGAGTGATTTTCTACTCTCCTGCTCCATATCTTTTTTGTTTCGTTTTTCTGGCACTGGGTATTCACCTTAAAGCCTCAAATAAGGCAAACACTCAGCCAATAAGCTGCATCTTCAATATTTATTTTATTTTAGTTCATTTTATTTGAGACATGGTCCCCTTAAGTTGTCCAGGCAGGCCTTGAATACAGCTCCTGAGTGTCGCTGATATTTCACACTTGAGCTATGGGCCCAGCTGCCCCCACATATTATGTTACTAGTGTCCAGCTCCTAAATGTTTCCCTGTATTAGTTCTACAGCACACCTCCTTACATGCTAAGTTCCCAGCGTTTAAGGCTTTTCAAGAGCTTGGCCTTGTTTCTATTCGTTCTCACAACCATAGGATGCCTGGCCTCACCTGAGATCATATCTGTGGTTCCTACTATACGTGAACTCAGAAGAGGCCAGGCACACACTTTTTACACTACGGTTTCCAGGCACTAAGCCTAGAACTGGATGCAGCACAGTCTGAATAAGTATGAGTTAATTCAATGAATCAATGAATGAAGAAGTTTAGCATCCACAGGACCTCACAAACACATGCACGCACACACACACACACAGAATCCAAAAAAGACACATTGCATCTCTCCACATACAAGTCAGAAAGCACGCAGAGAGGGTACTCACAAGGAACCGCCAGGGAATGAAGGCAGCAGAGCACATGAAACACAATTTCCTTGTCCCCTTTGAAGCTGCTAAGTGTGCTCAGTAGTATCATGTAATCTTTGTTCTCAACAAACTCAATCAGCTGTTCCTCTGACACTAAATCAGAAAGGGAAAAAAACCATGAAGATGCTTTAAGGTGACATAAAATTTTAATTCCTGAAAGATATATTTATAAGAACAAAGCATCACAAAGACAATATGCTCAATAAAAATGTTTTTCTGTCCCAAAGGCATAGGAATTTAAAACATTAAATTAGTTTGAAGCAGCAAAATAGTTCTGTTTTAAACTGGTTGGATAATCTTTTGAAATGAGAAATTATTAGGAACCCAATAATTCTCAGAAAAAAAAAGGAGTATTTTCAATTTCTTTTGGGGAAGTCTACAGCAACCTAATAAGTACAATAAAGATGATGTACTGGAAGGAACATTCTATGGTTGATAATAATGATGGTTCAAGAACGTTGAATGTTGGTTCAAGAGTTGTTAACAGCAGCAAATGGTAACTGATTGAACTTTAAAATACTCTGTTTTAATGGTTTTCCATGAGAAATCAAAAACTGTCATTCATTTTTAAGTGATATTATGTTTTAAAATTGACATACAATTATATTCTTTTATAACATGAATATGTTGAACTCTGTTTGCAGTCACTTTATTAAGTGGGAATCTCAAAAACTGTTTGAAATCACAGTCTGTTAGGGCAAGAATGGTGCTAACAAAATGTTAGAAAATTCAGCTCCTTAAGAGCAATCTTATCTTTTCAATTGTGTACCAGTATGTCTATGTAAGATAACGTAAAACGTGTTAGATTCATTTAATTAATGATAGATGCCATGGAGCCTTTACATTTAATAGCATACTTCTCACAATATTTTTTAAGTTTTGATAACCATCTTTATTAACTAACTTTTCAAGATTAACTTTATTAACTAAATTACTGTCTCAGGAAACTCAATCCTCCTGAAAAAAAAATCAAAAATCGTTTTCTTCTTATATTTATAAAACATATAATATAACACGGTATAATATAATAATATATCCTGAGTATTTATTAATGATCTTTGGATTAAGATTCTCCCATTTAACAATCAGTAATCTATGACAGTCAGTTCTGTCCTGGAAGGACATAGCACTTGTGAGGGCATAGTGACAGCCCTCTTTCATGACTAAGCATTTGTCCAAATAGAAACACAGAGTGCAGGTCCATGAGACAACAAAATTCAAATTTTATCCTCTCATTCTTATCAAAGCTTTGGTGCAAGATGTAACACAGAGAAGACAGCCTGAGACACGTGAAGTTCCATGATCTTCACTGCAGTGAACTCTTCTATACAAAGCTTATATCATCAAAGAGCTGGGTCCCAAAAACAGTAGCCACCACTGTGTGCTAGCTAACTGCTAACCTCAGACCACTTGCCCAATTCTCCAACCCATTTCCTCAACAAGTCAGTAAAAGGACTGGACAAAACTAGCTCAAACAGTCTGCAATCAACTGTTATCTGTTTCTGAGCCTGCTGTGAAATGCCTCTCTGTCTTGTTTCTCAAGGACACTCAGCTCTGGCCCAGTTCTCTAGACAAAGTCTGTAGCAATTTCAAGTCTGACGGGATTCAAAATCATAACCCCATTTTAACCTGTACTTGACTTCATAGTTTAATGTTTTCTTCTTATGAACCCATACAAT
This sequence comes from Microtus agrestis, assembly GCA_902806775.1. NCBI lineage: Eukaryota > Metazoa > Chordata > Mammalia > Rodentia > Cricetidae > Microtus > Microtus agrestis. Next base: position 552,194 of record CADCXT010001983.1, read on the forward strand.
CCAGTTTGCAAAGTGAGCCTCGTGTTCAGTTATGCAATAGAAGGAAGTCTACTATAACCACATGATTAATAACCTGTGAGTGAAATCACACCACAGAAGGGAGCAACATTACCACACTAAGAAACTATGAAAGTTTATTTCACTTTATAAATAGTATGATTGTAGATAATGATTTTTTTCTTGTCAATTATATCCATTTTTCCAGTACAGGTCATTCTTCTTATGAATACATCAAAATAAAGAATTTACAAGTTTAAATACCTCTCTCAAACAGCACATGTAAAGTCTTGCATCCAAGTTTCTGAATTTCATCATTGGTTGAATATTTGTGCATGGCATCAAAAATTAGCAAGAAAACATCACATTCTTCATCCAGTATTAGCAAAGTGATTTTACCTAATTTGAAGAAAACAACATGATATAAGTACACAGTAGTTTTTAGTAGTCGGTACATTAATTTTGCTTGAGGCCTATGAACATTTCATGAACCTTTATTCTGATAGACCACTTCATTGCCCCAAATGTTATCCATAGCAAATTCTTTCCAAGTGAAATGGATTCCCAAACACTTTACTACACTTTTATAATTTTTGGCACACCATGCCAAACCACAAACACAAAGCCTAGGCCCTCCTACCTTACAAACTTCAAATCTATTCCTATCTTCCCCCTTGACTATTATCATCTAAATATTCTTTGGGAACCCTGACCTGACCCTACCCTTGCTCCTGGTCTTCATCATTGAGACCATCATCTAACAACTATCTGAGAGAAAGTGTCCCATCATCCTTCCAAGTTCACCCTCGCTTTCATTTCCAATGAGTCAGCTCATTTCATTAAGAGCCATTGAAGTGTTAGCTCTCAAATACTTCAAAGTTCTCTTCCAATAAGTTAGTTCAGCTTTCCTATCCTACTGAAGACCTCTTCCCATCACACCAAAAATGCAGAAATAGTTGCTTAATTCTTCTGCTTATTTTAAACTTCTACCCAACTGTTGATAGTTCACTCTCTGAACTGTATTTCTAAGACCTAAATGTGATCCTGGAAGTCCCATGCTGGACTCTTTTAATCCCTTCTATCGCTCTTAAGTACACCACACCAGATCCTTTATAAAACCTATCATATCAATATCCTTAGCCCATGCATGACTCAAGTCTAGATATGGTACACCCATTGCTCCTCTTAAAGCCTCCCTCGAAAGCCTCTTTGAACTTGCATTAGAACAACACTTTCCTGCCATAATCTAAGATGTAGTACACATAACATCCATTCCATCAACAACAGTAACTTCCATGAAATAGGGATAGCAGCTATAAACAGTTCTTTACTGGGTTTGTGTGTATGTGCATGTGACATTGGAGACTGAACATAGAACCTCAAACATGCTAAGTAGGGACTCTACTGCTAAGCAACACCCCTAGCTTCATAGTAACTGCTTTTGTGATACAATGTGTTAACCACTAGTTGGCTCATTTCATTATAACACATTTAATCAACACTAGAACCTCACAAGGTAAGTCTGAACTCCTCTTTAAGAGTAAAAAAACTGAGGCACTAAAAGACTAAGTAACCCAAGCGACTTAGCTTAATAGCTAATAGGAGGCTGAGCTGGATTAAAAATTAAGTAGGTCAGACAAGTGGAGAGGCCTACAGAGATAACCCCAGGACTTAGGGTGCGGAGGGCTGAGAGAAGAAGACTGTGAGTTTCACACAAACCTGGGCCGCAAAGAGAGTTCAAGGCCAGTCTGCACTAGGAAGACAGTGAGACCCTTAATCAATTTTAGACAGGTCACTTACATTTGTAACCCCCACAAGGGAATTTAGCGGCTGTCTGTGCTGTGGCAGGTTTCACCATATTTCTCTTATAATCATTTTCTCACTACACCTCAATCATTTCTCTACATGCTTTAACCCGTCTGCCCAGGCAGCCCCATTCCCTAGCCACATATGCCTAATAAAATTCAAACTGAATAATAAAAATTAAATAAAACCGAAGTCCAGTTTTCATATTTCAGATGCTCATCAATCACATCGTGCTACTGGGTCCGGCAGCAGGCAACATACGGACTATTTCCTCCTCTACAGAAGGGTCACTGGGGTGAGCGCTCTATTATGACAAGTGAAAAATGAAGAAAGAAAAAATTTAAGCTCCCAAGGATGAGGGTTGAATAATTGAATTAAGACTCTTTAGGAATCTCCTGTCTCCTGTCCTCCTGGCCCTGGTCCTTAGACTCTATCTTGTTCCTTCTCTCCCTGAGGGTCTTCATTAGCAGGACCAATCAGGATCCAACTAATTCTACTAATCCCCCACTCTCCTGTGCAGCCTCCCTCCCATCTTCTCAGGTCTCTGTAGCTGTGCACATGAAATTCTCCTGACCTCAAAATGACCTCCTATTCATTGAACGAAACCCCCAACATTGAGGATTATGTTTTTGCCAACCACAGGCATCTATCATGGCAATGACCACAACTATTACACCATCTCAAAATCTCGGCTTGGGTCTCTTTGTCTCTTGACGGAGGTCGCCTTAGGCAAAGGCTCAGGAGCATGGAATCAGAGCCGGATTGTTTCACCTGGTGGCTAAGGCCACTTCTCTGCTCATCAGTGCCTCTCACCCAGAAAGATAAGGAAAATGCCTCTCTGAGGTGTAAAGGTTTTGAAAGCATGTTACATCTAGCCAACACTCAAGAAGTAATGCTACATGCTTTATCAAGAAAAGATCGTGAAGGTGGATACAGAAAAAGGTACCAAGAATGTGAATTATGGGAGCAGATTTTGAAAGCCATGCTAGAACTAGAAACGGGAACATGGGAAGACCACATAAACAGCATTCAGAACCAAGGTCCTGGATGGCACCTGAGAAGCAGCCTGAGACAGGAGGCACAGAGAAGGCAGACATAGAAAAAAACATCTCTAGAAACCACAGCTGACTAGTTCACACTTTGACCCTGACCGCAGAGAGGAGGGAACATTTGTGGGATGACTCACCTGAATCTAGAAGGAGATCTAAGGCTTTTAGTCCGACTGTTGACAGGTTGACATTGGCTTGGTGAACAGTCAACATTTTAAGAATCAGTCTGGAATAAAAACCAAAATCACATGGCAATGGAAACATTATACAGCAAAAGCCAAGGAGACTCCCCAGTGGGAAAGTCAATTGCTGGCACATCTGGCACCTTGAGGCCAACCCCTGGCCCACATGGTGGAAGAAAGAATGGATTCCCACAAGTTGTCCTCTGACTCTCACATATGTGCCATGGCATGCATGTGCCCCCCCCCCATGCATGCGTACATGAACATACATATGAAGTCAATCAATCAACAAATACATTTTTGACACAGGATCTTACTATGTCATCTTTCATGTCCCAGAGGGCATGAAACTCACTATATATCTCAGGCTGGCCACGAACTCATAGAAATGGACCTGCCTCTGCCTCTCTAGTATTGGGATTAAAGGCGTGCAACACTGTGCCAACCTAAATGCAACTTTTTGTTAATGAAAGTTTGAACTCATAGATTCGGTAACATCCAAAACAATATTTAAGTACTGCTTTTCACTCACCTATACACTTTCTGTACTTAGTTCTGTTCAGCAAAGCCTACAGGATAGGTTTACCCTTGGTACAAACTTAAACCAAGCTTATAAAATTAACAGCGTGGCTTTGGGTGTAGCTCTTGGCAGAGCGTTTGCCCTGCATGCCCAAGGCCCTAGTTCCAATCTCTACCAGCACAACAAATAGAAATAAGTAAATGAAACAACCAGGAATAGTACTTGCCTCAAGTGTGGCAAGTACATCACATGATTCTGTCACAAATTAACAAGTTGATTACATGGAATATATGCATATTTCTAATTACCAACCATATCTCAGTAAAGTTCGAGGGAACCAGAGGGAGAAATCTTAACATTTATTCATGCGTGTATCTCAGTAATAGAGAACTTGCCTACAAGATACAAGGCCTCTGGATTGACCCACAACCTGGAAAAATTAAGAGATTTAGGAGGAGAGTATTATTCTATGTCTCTACAGAAAAGCTAAGTCCTGACTATATTCCACCAAATGCCCCTACTTAATTGTTAACAAACAAAGCACCACAAAGAGTATCCACATCAGAGGAGATGCCTTGGATATGTCATAAGAACCTATGAACTATATGTCACACATGTTGATATATTAACACAGAGGAACATTGAATAAAGACATTTATTTGCATATAACCATAAGGATTTACTTAAATATAAAATTATTGCTTGCTACTCTCTTTGATAAGGTAATATTCCATACCAGATAATGAACTGATATCAATATTACCTGCTCTCAAATTACTAGATTTTAATCTCTGTGTTATCAGTCCTAAACCATTTTCTGCCTAGTGGTCTTTGATTTTTATATTGTTGAAAAAAAAATAGAGCTAATGCCATCCACAGCCTAGTCTATATGAAAAAAACATATATTTTGGTTTTCTGGCAAGGTGAAGTACTGTTGATATCTTGCCAGTTACCTACCTACTTATTCTCATCACTCCCCTCTCTGTTCCCTTCTGTCAGAACACAGTCCAGGAATGGAGTCATGCAAGGCGAATTCAGATTGTTTGTAAGAAAAATGCCAAGAAAAGAGAACAAGAGTCTTGTGACCTCAGTGTCTTCAAAAACATGGAAATTGTTCTTGGAACATGTTTTTGTGCCCTTCTCATGCATAGCAGATAAGGGTGAGTTTATTTCTAATTATTCATTACAACTGGATATTGCTATTTGTTTGTTTGCCTCTATAAAGAAATATGTTTTTGCCATGTGTGGCTGTCGTTATGATTATACACTATACTCATGTGACTCTTCTTGACCCTCAGGGCATAAATTGTCTGATGCTCTGAATAAAGTTGACTATTGCGGACTTTAGTCTTCCTCAACTTTAGGCTCCACTCACATCGTTAACTAGAACTGTAAACACATTCTCAGTATCTCTCACATGATTACTATAGAAAGGATTTCCATTTCGGTATTGGTCAAGTTTGCAGGGGAAAAGTTTGGCCACAGAGAAAAACGTCTTACAAAATTTTTCCCCAAATGTTCTAGTGTAGAAAACAGGGTTTCTCCCTTGGTCACAGGCCCAGATCTCACTGAGAGCAGGAGCGTAGACAATGAATCAAGATGGAGGAATGAACTTGAGTGGTAAGCAAGAGAATGAATGAGTGAATACATAAACAATCATTTCCATAGAAGTAGTTTTACAATTTTATCACAAAGGGTTGGCTTGTTCTGGAATATGAGGAGGGAAGCTTTCCAGCAGACTCTGATATTGCCGATTAACCAAACTTGGAGAAAATTGGAATTCTCATCAAACCAAAAGGAAATTAAAATCAGAATGACTAATTGCATATGTACACACTACATATATTACAGAACTGACACAGGGACTTAAAATGGCTGTTTTTCTCAAACCATTCTCTTGAGATGGTAGAAACTCAAAACTAGCAACAGCTACATATTTGAACTGGAGAAGCATGCAAACACTAAGACCTATCTATAATAACTCCTTTAGGGACAGAACAGTGTCTACCCCTTATACATTTTCTGATAAGTATTATAATATTCAATTTTTAATAAAATGTATTTTTTCCAGCAACGTAGCGTTGGAAGTAAAATATCTTCATAACTGTGGCCCTACGTATGAGGGCACCTAATGACAGAAGATAGTTTTATAAGTCTCCAGAAACTAAATTATTTTTTAAAGGATTTTCCCAGAAACAAATTTTTCTTCAAAAATTCTTATCTAATTATGGCTATGAATGTGGTCTTATTGAAGACATTATGTTGACAGCTGCAGTCAAATGGCTGGTAAATCATCACATAGACGAGGCTTCAAAGGGCTGACAGGAATTAATTTCCTCTTTTCTCTTCCTCTTGAAAGCCAGTCTACTTTCACTGAGATTAGCATCCACAGATACATGCAAATGTGCACATGAAGGCAGTGGAGCAGAACCTTGAAATGAATGCTTACAGAAGTAACTTCTCAGACACAACGGGTTTTTTCTTAGAACTCGTGGATTGTATCAGTTCCACCATTAATAGTAAAAGGCTGTCTTCCTTTGTCTTAAGTCATACTCAAAGATCGACAACTTAACCATTTATATAAGCATAGAACTGTGTTATTAAAAATCATCTCCTCTGATATTTCACCATCAATCTTAGTTTTCTAATTCACAAAGGTTTAAAGATTTCTACAAATGCAAATTATTGATTTACATAAAACACATCTGTATTAAGGAATTTATCAGAATGGTTTCAGATGGGCAAAGGGTGTCACATATATTTTTTCGGCGCAGCTTATTTTCACGCATCTGTCATACTTACCGATGAATACCAAGGACTTCCCAATCATTTCCAATATCCTGGGGTCCTATTAAGCTCGGCAGGGTCCCTGGACAGACTTCTATTAATTTGCACAGAAGTGACCATCCCACCTAAAAGCAAAAAAGATAAATATTTACTTTTTTCCCCAAGATACTGTTTCATACACCCCAAAGTATCCTTGAACTCATATTGGAGCCATGGATCCTCCTTTCCACACAAAATGCTGGAATTAAAAATCATGTACCACCATACCCAGTTTACGTGATGCTGAGGATGATCCAGCTGAGGGATTCCTGTATAGCAGCAAACGTTATACCAACTGAACTATGCCCCCAGTCCCATATCCACACTTTTAAAGATTCACACTCTACAAGCCAATCATGAATGTCTTGTTTTAATGGAACAGATCATTATATCCTCTTTAAATAATCATTTTAAGACAAAACAGAGCCCTAAAAAATGCTTTCTGTGAAATGAAAGTGAGGTGTGTATTTAAGACTACACATTGCTTTAAAATGCAAAAGTATTGTGGCATTCCTGAATAAATACCAAACAGCTATCCTTATCATATATAAATCAAACAAAATAAAGAACAATTTTTTAAGGGCACACTAAAATTATTAGGCAAGAATGGCTATACCCATACCTTTTTTTACACTTTTCCAACGTGTAAATATCTGACATAATCTTTCCCAAGAATTCAAGGTTTTGATTATAGAAAGAGAGGGGAACTTGGAATGGAGAATTGAAGCTGAAGATATTTGTAGCAACGGGAAATGACTGGCTTTGGGTAATAGGGGCCTATGAGCAGGAGTGTCCTATGATTGAACCTACATCTGTTACTTGGAAAAGAAAAGAAGCTATAATAGGAGATTAAAAAAAACCTAAGTGCCCCTTACATGCCCCTCATTGTCTAACTCTACCCTAAAACTCTCCACAGTAATGCATGATGGCAGAGCTTATATATTTTATAAGCTTATATATTTTACATATATCTTTTTTAAGGAATTGTTGATTTCATGTGTTTGAATGTCTTGCCTGCGTGTGTACATATATGCCATCTTTGTGTCTGATGCTTTGAGGTCAGGAGATGGTGTCAGAGCTCCCATGCTCCATTTAGCATTTCTAAAGCTGGAAGAAACACTGTGAATGAAAAACAACTCAGGAAGGAAAGGGTTTATTTCATCTTATAGCTTCCCAATCTACCCTCAAGAGATGCTGAGGCAGGAACTCAAGGCATGAACCTGGAGGCAGGAACTGAATCAGAGCCTGTGGAGAAGAGCTGTTCACTGACTTGCTCAGTTTGCTTTCTTGTACAATCCATAACCTCCTTCTCCAGGGAAGACACTGCTCATAGGGCACTGGGCCCTCTGACAATCATTAATCAAGAAAATGTCCTCGAGACTTGTTTATCGGCCAGTCCAATGGAGGGAATTCCTCAAATGAGGTTCTCCCTTCCCAGGAACTCTTGCTTGCGTTAAATTGACAAAAACTAGCAAGTACACTCGGTACTGGAAGTACACACCGTGTTGAAAGCTACCATTTGTGTGCTGGAAAGCAGACTAGGATCCTCTGAAAGAGTATCAAGTGCTTTCAACCACTGAGCCATCTAAGCAGCCCCCATTTTCAAATGCCTTTGCACAGTTGGCTGGACATGATCCCAACATCAAGTCATTCTTTCACTCTGGAAAATATAGAGACCCATGATTCCAACTCAGAGATCAACCCACCCTTCCTACTACTTCTGTAAATCTGAAACATCTTCCATTCTTCCTACATGCTAAAGAACTATACTTAATATGCTCAGAAAACAGAAAATTTCCATTAAGGTAGAGCACAGTTAATGCAAAGATATCTAAGAATGACTGATGATAAATACTAAAGTATATGAATCCTGGAAGTAAGACTCACTGTGAGTCAGAACTACTCAAAGCAAGACACGGTGTGGTAGATGTAAGACTGCAGCCACAGTTCAAAATTCATGAGCTGGGAGCTCATGACAAGAATTATGTAGAGGGGAGGAGACTGCAGCTGGATAAGGCTGGACAGGGAAGTGAAGACAAATGATGCAAAGAGCCGAATGGCAAGGTGAGAAATTCGTATTTGCTCGCTATGGATCAGTAGCACACATCTGTGTGTATACATGAGGAGAAAGGAGGCACCTCACAAAGATAAACATCCATATGTTCTCTCTACAGTCTCATCTATTTACAGCATGCACACGCTAAAGTCTCTTTACGGTTTTTGAATGAAGCATGAATTGTCTTATGTTGCCACTACTTCCCTTCAAATAATTACAACTTCCTTTAAAAGACATAAATGTCTAACTGTCATTTTTTTAACCTTCCTTTATTTTAAGTTTAAGGTATATTTAAGTTGAATACCCTCCTACCCGCCAGGTAAGCAGAACAGATAGTAACAATCCAGATGTCATGGAAACCAACTGCTTCTGAGATATTTTTTAAACCTATATGAAGCCTTTTGGCCAGGCATTTAAGAAAGTAGCATTCTCCAGGGCTTCTAGTGGGGAAATGTGTTCTAGGATGCTGAACTCCTGTCCATGCCTGGATGGCTGACTCGCTGAGAAAACCTGCTTTGCTCAGATTGTTAAGAATACAGCATCAGTAACTGCTTGGAAAAGATCCATTCAAGCAGCTGAGCCTGCAGTCAATGAGTGGAGCTTCAGTGACTACGTGAAGTCTCCAGCAACAAAGCAGGGGTAACAAGCAAAGCATTAATCTTTCAGTTAGGAACTTATCTTTCAAAGAGAGAAAGATTTTGCCCTGCACAGATTTGCCAGTCACAGCTTTTTCTCTATTATAGTTGCTCTATTAGCTCAAGCATCCCCCTCATAAACACTTAACCCCCTTTCGTTTATTTTGGTCTCCTTCTTCAAAGGTTGGAACTACTTGGGAAAAGAGAAGCAAAATTGAGGAGAAAAAGAAAATGCCATACAGAAAGAGAAATACACAGGGCAAGCTTGATAGCAATTCTCCACGATCTGCATTTGCAAAGAAGCACAAATCAAGAAAAGCGTAAAAATCCAGAGTCTGGAATATCATCTTAGATGACTCTAACAAGACACCTTAACTCACATTTCTGAAGAGAACTCTCCAAACTCCTTACATTCACCGAGAGTTTTTCATTTGGTACTGCTAGATAATTGGATGCCAGAAATAGGAAAGGATGTTCATACTAACTACACCAATTATGTAAAGAAATTTAAAAGAAACTATTACTTTCCTGTAAACTGTTGAAATCTTGGCAGAGAGATAATCCTTTCTACATCCCCTTTGATAGGACCAATGATGATGTGGCCACTGTGTATGCTTGTAGTATCTGTGCTTTTGCTTTTGCTTGCTTACACAACATCTTAAGAATTCAACACCAACTGATGGAGATTCTGAAGGTATGAATAGATTTGAGTCCTCACTCTCTTACAAGCTTCATATCACTCTTAACTGAGTTGATATGAAGGAACTTTGGTCAGCTTGCTTCAAAGGCAAAGAGATTCCAATAAGAATCTACCAGTGTAACATGCATAAAGTCCTTTGCAGATGGATGCATATAGAACAGTGAGAGCACTGATTTTATTCTGCTAAATTACTAAACCAAAGGCTGTTCCTTCCTAACACACTTTGATGCTCCCACACCCACCCAAAAAAACATCATAACTATTGCAGACAAGGGAGCCCACACTTGAGCATTTTCTAGAATCAAGAATTAGAATGTCTTGGTTGGGTGTGTAGCTAGTTCTCTGGTAAAGTGCTTGTCTAGAAGCCCTGTGTTTAATTCCTAGAATGCACGCATGCGCGGAGCACACACATGCACAAAAGGAAAAAAAAACACTTGAGAATGAAGGGGGGAGGAGAAAGAGGAAATGGAGGAGTATAAAGAAGAAAACAGAATGGGGAGAGGTAGACACAGAGGGGGAAGAAGACAAATGAGGGGGAGGAAAAAGTGGGGGTCAGGAAGGAGGAAATTAGAATGTTTAGGGATGTTGGTCAGTAGTCAAAATAATCATCTTAGCACATTCAAGTCCTGTGTTTTGATCTTCAGCACAGAGAAAGGAGGTAAGGAGAGACAGAGTTGAGCAGAGACAGACAGACACAGGAGAAAGAGACAGACAGAAGCAGGAGGAAGAGACAGACAGACACAGGAGAAAGAGACAGACAGAAGCGGGAGGAAGAGAAGAAAGGAGAGAGAAGTAAGCAAGGGATGTGTTCCAGACTCCCCTGGGTTCTCAATTCTGCTACTCTTATGAGCCCTGTTGACTGAAAAACAGGGGCCATTTTTTCCCAGCTTTTTTTTACCAAGGAGGGGTGATTCTACCAAGTATAGCCCTGGCAGTGTAGGCAACCAGAATTAGACACTTTTGAATATGAAGCAAGAAGGATGCTGTAGGTGGAGAGCAGAAATCTCCTTAAAAATGATTCATATTCCGTGGGTGCTAAAAAGAACAGTTTTTTTTATCGTGCCTCCATCTTTCTCTTGATTTTGTTTCCTAATAACCTAAAAATTATTAGTCAGAAAGTATTTCATAATTGAAAAAAATATTGTTGCAAGTATAAGTGTGATTTATAAAAGAAAACTAAAGCCAGGTGTGGTGGTATACACCTGTAATCATTGCAGGGGGGGGGGGGTGTGGGGAAGGGGAACCTGTGGCGGGAAGAAAGCAAGTTCCAGGCAGTCTGGACTTTACTGGACAAACCTGAAGGAGGAAGGGGGATTTGGAGAGGGAAATAAGCCTCACTTCTGTCTAGTCACTAGAATGAACATGAAGGAATATTCTCGCTGCCCCTCCACAGAGTTCCCCTACAAGTCTTAGTACTTGGATGACAAGACTGATTTCAATTCCCCAAATGGCAAAACTCCAAAGGAAGTTAGCACCTTCAGGAGTAATTCCTTCTTGGCCGAAAGACATTCTTAACTATCTGGGCCTGCTTTGAAAGTCATATTTAATTATCTAGCCTACTTCTGGGCTTTCTGTGACACAGATCCTAGAAGTTACACTTTTGTCTTCATTTTGTGTGACAATAGATGCAGGGTAGAAGTGTAAGCCCAGGGGGACTCTGAAAACATCACTTTCTCTAGACACTGCAAGGTACGCTGGAGGAAAAGCCTTGCAATCTGTCTCCTCATTTAAAACCATAAAAACAAGCTGAGCCTACGAAAGTTTGTGGTATACTTGACACCCCCTCTCCGCCCCGTGTTAACTTAATGCCCGCCCCCATTTGCTGGAACTAATCACAGCGCTGCTCTATTTAAAACACACAGTATATTAGGAAAATTCTTAGAATAGCTTGAAAGGTTAATGAATTCACCTTGCCAATAAGAGAACTGTTTTTATTTTGCTCCTACCACCATCTAGATTCTGTCAGTTAATAAAGTTGTATTTCCTCTGCTAACAATTGACAAGGTTTCCCTCTTAATGCTAATCTCAAGTACCTGGACCGTAAGTCCTTTTGTATAAGGGTCTTCAGAACAGAAGGGACGGTCCCTTTACCTGCTGCACGCTGGCGACTCTCATGTAGGAGTCCAGGACGATCAACAGAGGCACGTGGAAATTTTTACCTTCAAACAACTTGGAGGCTGGAAAAGAAGACGGTAGTGGGAAAAGAAAACAAAGTCACAACCCACAGCATCCTTTCGACCTTCCCGGGATTCCAGATCCTTCCTCCCTGAAGGAAAGGAGTGGAATGCCTAGATTAGCACCCCAAGTGTAGGACAAAGTTTGCAGAGGAGGGAGGGGCTGCCGGCAGTACCTCTGTCGGAGTAGGTGAACACCAGCATGTCCTCCAGGAGCTGGAGTAACGTGTCCATCTGCTTGCCTTCCTGAACATTATTCAGCCTGACTATCAACTTCTTCAGAGCCTCCTCCTCCTCTTCCTCCTCGCAGCTCTGCGAGCCGCCACTAGCCATGGTGTGGCGGGGACTGCGGGGCGAGCCTGGAAGGTTGCTGCTCTCAGGCTGCCTCCGCTGCAGGCCCAGCCCTCGGCCTCCGACCGCGCCCAGAAGGCGACCGCGACTTGTCCCGGCCCAGCCTCAGCCTGGCCTGCCCAGCCGCAACGCAGCGCCGGGAACTCCGCCGTGGGGAAAAGCGAAAGCAGCCACCCCGCAATCGCGATCTAAGAATAGCAAAGGGGCGTTGGGAAAAGAGGACACCGCCCAGTTGGCCCGTTTTAGGAAAATGGCTTCTTTAAGGGTTCCCTCTATAGGGAGAGTAGTCATTTTCCCCACAGGATGCCGCGTTTAACAATCAAAATCAGCCAGCTACATAGACTTCTTGGTGACCATTGTGGCTTTTGCAGGGAAAGACATGAGTTGTTTGCTTGCTAGTTATCGGAAGCGCTGGTTGCCAAAAGGCCTCTCAGTTTTTTGGGGTTTGTAAGGCAGGATCCAGTCGTTCTGATTCAGCTCCCTGTTCTCAAGGATGGAAATAAGAGAACATAGGATAGTCAGTGAAACAAAGAGATGGAAGAAACAGCCCTTAAATGTCATCCCTGCTCAGAACTAGTTATTAGTACTCATGTCCAGACGTCTAAAGTTAAAAGAGGAATCTGACGTACTGGCAATGGTAATTCCAGCACCTGGGAGGTAAAGGCAGAACTATAGAAGTTTGAGGCCATCCTTGCCTCAGAGCGGGTTCAAGGCCAGTCTGGGCTAAATGAGCATATCTGGAAAGAGAGAAAGGGGAGAAGGGGGAGAGAAGGGAGGTAGGAAAAAGAGGGAGAGTGAAGGGGAGAGAGAGAGAGAGATGTGTGTGTGTGTGAGAAAGAGACAGAGACAGAGAGACAGAGACAGAGAGAGAGGTGAGAGATGGGGAGAAGGAAGAGGGACCTGGAAGGCCTAGTGCTAGAATGCTTGTGTGAAGGAAGGCTTTGGGTTCAAAAAAAAAAAGGAAAGATAAGGCCTATGTTTTTCAAGAGGACTGCAGATCAGTCCTGTACTGTAGATTAATCAATACTGTAGATTAAGCTTGAACAGAGATGACCCATGCTCTTCAGATGACCTGTCCTCAAGGTCATTTACACAGGAGAAGAATTAGACCAACTTAGTATTTCACGATTTCCAGGTCAGCGCCCCAATGACAATTCCAAAATGGATGAGAATTTTCTTCTTACTGAGGGGGCACCTTTGGGGTGGTTAGTGAAGGCTTGCTGGAATCACAGAGGGGGGAGTGGGAGTGTGTGCCTGCGTGCGTGCGTGTGTGCGTGCGTGCGTGCGTGTGTGTGTGTGTGTGTGTGTGTGTGTGTGTGTGTGTGCGCGCGTGCATGCGCACTGGGGCTGCTGACAGCCAAGACTTAATCCAGCTTGGAGGTTTGCCCACCCTCCACTCATTTCAGCAGGATGAGAGAGCAAGTTTGCATCTGCCTGGATACGGAGTTCTTTTTGTTGTCAAGGGATTTTTAACTTTTATAGATGTGTACTGAATGTTTATATTTGCAAGGATAGAATATTTATAATTTGCTTTTATGTAATCCATGCTGTAGGGGGGATGGGAAGACGTAGAAATGAAATAGCAACCTTGGAACTGGGAGCTGTAGAAGATTAGAGATCTGTGCTATGTTACACTTCTGTAAATCTCAACTCATGGTCTTTACTACACTTACAATATATCCTGGCCTATGTGCTTTCTGGACTTGTTTCAACTTCTGAGGACTGAATGAAGGCCTCAGACTTTTTTTTTTCCTTTCAGTTTCTTATTTAAAACAAAACAAACAAGCAAACAGTTGCCAGAAATTGACGCTTACTTCCCTTTACCAGAAAATTCTAAATGACAAGGTATTTCCTAAGTTCCTTAACTGTGTTACCCGGCTATAGTCCTCCATACTGTCCCAAATCGCAAGATAATTCCTAAGTTCCTCAGTTCCTTCACCCACCTGCAGGCCTCCACACTGACCAGGCTAGTGAACTCGGTGGGCCTTGTCTGAGCTCAGTACTGGCAACAGTTGCCAGAAGCCACTGCAGCTTAGGGCAAAGTATCCTAGAGTTTTAAACATGTTTAATTGATTGACTAAAATTCCAAGACTCATTAACTCCCTAGCCAACAAGAATGAAAATGACGGCTCCAGAAAGAAATCCATGACTAGGGCAGAATTCGGTGGAGAAGAAAATAACCGTAAATATTCGCCTAACTTCTGAGGAAGAAAGAAAGAAAACTGACATCACCAAACACGACAAACACCAAAACAAACTCCAGATGGGCTAAAAGGCAAAACAAAAACAACTAGGGGAAAATATATATTGAAAGTTATTTAACCTTGCCTACAAAGCAAAGGCAGGAACAGGAAACACAGAAAGTTAACATTTGCGATTCATTAGGACATATTTTCTGCCATCAGAAAAAAACATAAACTAAGAGAAAATGGTCAGTGGGGAAGGGAATTACATATGGCAAAAGTAATTAACTTGATGTTTTAATAAATCACCGCAGGGACAGTGCCAAGAGCCCTATGGACATTTTGAAAAAAAAATGTAAATTTGTTGTGAATGCCCAGGGAGTTTAAGAAAAAAATGCTCATCTTTATAATATGTTCATAAACATCACAGCAGCTTTGTATGTGAAATGGCATTGAGAAAAAGAATGTAAATAAGTCTAACACAATATATAGACTTTTGCAAAGAAATGATCAAACCCTATTAAAGGCATAAGCAAATGGGGGTATCATATTAACAGGAAGATGAAATATAAAAAACATACTGTCTCTTAACAGTCACAAAAATGGAACACTAAGTGTACTCTTCTACATTACAGCAAGTCCTAAACTAGCATAGCTCACCAACTTGTGGTGAAAGAACTGCTCAATCTGGCATGATCCTGGGACACAAGAGTGCCACTGGGGTCACAGGAGGGACAGGCCCAGGAAGCACAGTTGATCCAGCTCAAGTGACTTCCTGTGAATCAGGAACAGTTGTTCTCATTGCACACACACACACACACACACACACACACACACACACACACACACACACACACACACACACACACACACAGGCTACCTAGTTAGATTTGGATTTCAGGCTCCACACATTCCGTCCTGAAACCCCTAAACAGTACACAGTGTATACAACACACGAAGCCCTCTCTTATCATCAGATTATTTGGTGTGTCATTGACACAGCTACATAAAGAGAACACTGAAACAGCAAGGAAAAAAATAAAAATAAAATAAAAATAAAAAAGCAGCAAGGAGAGGCCAGTCACACAGTACAAGTACTACACAGATGGGAAGATATGATATATGTATATGTGTATGTATATATATATATTTATTATATATATTTTTTCCTACTATAACCTGTTCAGTCTGTATAATGTTACTTATGCATGTTTTCGTAACTGACCTTTGGTATTGGATAACCATTTTCTGTGCTCTTCCCTGAGGACGAGTATTTGTCTTGATCTCAGCATTCCTTATTTGCCTATCTAGTTCTTTTTGTAGAGCTGAAGTGCACGATTTTCCCCTCATCCACTTTGGCATGCCTATTGTTGTTGTCCTTGTTCTGCTCATGTTTGGCAGTCACATTGGTGAGAATTTATGGGTATAGCTTCTGACTTCACTAGGAGATACAATCTCACAGCAAACTCCCTGATCCTCTGGCTCTTACAATCTTTCCACCTTCTCTTATGCAATGCTTGCTAAGCCTTAGATTTCAAAGTATTTTGTAGATGTATCCATTGGATCAGAACTTCATAACTGCCTTTTGATTATAATTTTATGTATCGGTCCAAATCTGTTGCGAAAAGAAGTTTGCTCAATGAGGGGTGAAGACTACACTTACCTGTGAATATAATGACAGATATTTAGAATGTAGTTTGGGATTATGCTGGTTTAGTGGCTGCACCAGTTTGAAAGCCCCCAAAGAGCAAATGCGGGCTCATTTTCCTCATATCTCCCCTGGCTTTTGTTGTTTGTTGTCTTGCTGGTCCTTGCCATTATTACTGGGCTAAGATGAAATCTCCAAGTTGTTTGGGATTGCATTTCCCTAATTGTTAAAAATAATGAGCGTTTAAAAAAGATATTTCTTAGTTACGTTTTTTTCTTCTTTTGTGAACTCTCTGTTCAGGTTCCAGGCCCATGCTTGTATGGGTCATTTCTTTAATTGATTGTCTTTATAGTGTTTCATATATTTATTCTGGATGGTGATCCTCTGTCAGATGTCTAGATGGCAAAGATGATCTCCCATTCTGTGGGCTTCCTCTTCACCTGACTGCTTGCTCCTTTTGCTATGCAGAAGTTTTTAAGTTTCATGAAGTCCCACTTTGTCAGTTGTTGGCCTTTATTCTTGAACAAATAGAATCTTTTTTTTCTTTTTTTGGATTTTCGAGACAGGGTTTCTCCTTAGCTTTTGGTTCCTGTCCTGGAACTAGCTCTTGTAGACCAGGCTGGCCTCGAACTCACAGAGATCTGCCTGCCTCTGCCTCCCGAGTGCTGGGATTAAAGGCGTGCGCCACCACCGCCCGGCTAACAAATAGAGTCTTATTCATGATGTCCTTCCCTACACCTATGTCACGTAGCACACTGCCTATGTTTCTTCCAGCAATTTCAGTGTTTGGGTTTCACATTTGGGTCTTTGATCATTTGCTGTCAATTTTTGTGCAAAGTGATAGACATCAGTCTACTTTCCTTCTTCTGAACACAGACAACTTATTTACTCTGTATCATTTGTTAAATTTGCTTTATTTTCTCCAGATTGTGTTTTTGGCATCTTTGTTCAGTTCAAAGTGGCCTAAGTTATGTGTGTGCATGCTTCAGTCTTGATTTTCTTCCATAATAAAAAGTTATGATGGGACAAATGTCACATAATAACAGTACTTTTAATATCATAAAACATGCATGGTCTCATCCTCTGCTGGCTAGTGCTCTGCCAACTCAGACAAGCTAGGGACATCTGGAAGAAGGAACCTCAGTTGAAAAAGCACCTCCATTAGTTTGATCTCTAGGAAAGTCTGTGGGGCATATTCCTAATCAATGATGGGGGAGAGCTCAGCCCTCAGCAGACAGTACTTCCCTGGGCAGGTTGTTTTGAGTTGTGTAAGAAAGTAGGATGAACAAGGCCATGAGGAACAATCCTGTAAGCAGTGCTTCCCAGGGTCTGTGTCTTGGAGTTTCTGACTTGATTTCCCTTAGAGATATGCCATGACCTGGAAGTTGTGAGATGAAATAAAATCTTTCCTCCCCAAGTTGCTTTTGGAAATGATCTTTATCACTGCAATAGGAAGCAAGTTAAGACACACACTTTGCAGAAATATATTTCTGTAGTAAATATATAAAAATTGTGTATGGGAATAGCATACCAGGAAATGAAACTCAAGCCAGGTGGTGGCATGCACCTGTAATCCAAGCTCTTGAGGGGTGGGAGCAGTTGCATTGTGTCCTCCTTGGAGTTATTTTTGCTGTGATGAAACATCACCAGGTAAAGCGAATGAGGAGAAAGGGCTTTATTTGGTTTCATCTACAAAGGATCTTATGCCCTCTTCTGGCCTCCTCAGGTACCTGCAATGTTTTACACACACACACACACACACACACACACACACACACACACACTTCAAACACACATCTTAAAAAGTAAGATAGGGCTATGTTGTTCCACAATAGAGCATTTGCTTGGTATGGGGAAGACTCTAGATTGGATCCTTAGCATTGCAAAATAATATCAATAATAATGGAAAGAAAACTAGAAAACCCAGTCTTTTGTTCTAACGGAAGAAAACTTGAAACTGGGTGCCAGCGAGAACTTCTCATTTGTTTGTTTATGCTGTTTCTTTTCATTTGAGACAGAGTCGTTGGTCTTAACAGTTCTGACCTCCTTCTCCAGCTTTAAGTGTTGAGATTTGCTGGCAATGGCCACCATGTGGAATTGATATTTTTATTGCATTTGAATATTAAGGGTATCAGAGAGAAATATCATACATTAGTTTTCCCCTAAGTAAGCCATTGTTTTCATATTGCTGGACTTAATATAGGTGGTCAAGAGATATTTGTTAGATTAAATGAAATGGTATGATCAATGGTTGTATTTAATCTCTGCTGCTTAAATAATGTGAAGATAAATAAGACTATGAGTCTTTATATTGCATTCCTTAGAGGAAAAATTATATGAAGTTTCTTTTGAGAAACACTGTTTTTACAAGTCAATAATTTAATGATAGAATGTAGTTACATATCCTTACCATATTTAAGGACCGTTCTAAAGCAAAGGCACAGACGTGCTTACTTTGCAAATAGAGACACATGTTAACCTTTTACCATTGGTCCCATAGTTACTAACTTCTTCAGATGCTATCCGTTATCACAAATGAAAGAATTGAATTAATCTCACTATTAGAAGCATACATCTTTGTGGGACATTTAATATGTAGTTGGTTAATTACCTTAGAGTAGTCATACAGATAAATAAGAAGACAAATTTTACTACAAAACAAGCTCTTTCAGAGTGTCCAGTTATTAGACTGATAGCTATTATATACACACTATGACTTTGCTCTGTGGTGGGGGAAACCCAAAAATCTCCTTCTCTATGCCGAAATATCCCACTGTCAATTAGGAAAACTATCACATAATAATATGACAGAAGCAAAGGAAAGAGCTACACCTTTCTGAGAAGTACACCAAATACTGAACGTGCAAGGAATGTTAGGTGTCAAGGAGCAAGAGGAACATGGGAACAAGAGAAAGGGGTAGGTATAGAGGAAGGAGAGAAGGTGGCACACTCAAGGGGAAGTGTGGAGAGTGTCTACCGGCAAGGTTAAGAGCAGGAAGCTGATCGTGAGACTGGGTAACAGAGGGGCTCTCCTGAAAATACTCTGCCCCAAGGTGACCCTGAAAGGTCCTCTACAGAATACCCGCCCCCTCCCTCAGCATGTCTGTGTGGGAATAGCAAGAGATTTACAGGTGGGGTTGGTCTCTGGGCGTTTTGGTTATTTGATGACGGATTACATTTTACATTTGAAGTAACTTTGGAATGTGTTCCTACTCACTTGCTTCTTACTATTTCTACATTATTATGCCATCTTTTTCCTCAAATCAGTCACCCCGAAAGTACGTCCTACTAGGAGGAAAACTAAAAGTGCATTGCTACAAACAGTTGGGAAATTTATATTTTCAATTGCACAAGAAGATCATTATTAAACCAGAACAGAAAATTATTCCCTCCACCAAAAGACCATATTGCTGTTGCCATCCAGCATGTAAAAACTGCTGGAGCAGACTTCAAATCCCACAGAACCCAGAGGAAAAGCTGAAAGAGACCAAAAGGAGTCCCTGAAATCACTTTGAAGGAAGGCAATGGTTCTTGAGTCACAACAAACGCTGTTAAAGACTTTATTGTTATTTTATATGTGTGTTTTGCTTGCATGTAATGCCTGAAGAGGGCAGGAGAAGGCGCTATAGTCCATGGAACTGGAGTTACGATGACTGTGAGCCACTGTGTGAGTGCTGGGAAGAAAACCCGAGTCCTCTGCAAGAGCAGCCAGTCTTCTTAACTGCTGAGCCATCTCACCAGGCTCCTAATGACTGCATCTAATGACTAAATGCATTGACTTATCTGGGAGAGGTTGAACCATGAGAGTACAGAAAACAAGAGACAAACTTGAAAAATGCCTACCTAGGAAAACCAGTAGTAAGGTTAATTTGGGTCCAGGGAAGCAGGAGACCATTGCCTAAACACTGATTTTCAATCCTCTGGCAAAATTGCCCTATTTCTAAGATGTGAATGAATGAATGAATGAATGAATGAATGATGGCAAATGTTTATTAACAACCTGCTATACTAGGTGTGACGATGTACCTTTAGTCCCAACACTTGGGAGGCCGAGGCAGGCAAATCACTAGTCTACATAGTAAGTTCCAGAAAGCCAGGATGACTATTTTATAAGATCCTGCCTCAACAAAGAAAGAAATCTGTTAAATGTGAGACACTAGCAAAAGTTAACAGAATTGGCACATAGACATTTGCTGAAGTCTAAATACATTAAAAGGGAAAGGAAATGTTTTTAAATAGGAAAGCAAATTGAGGGAAAGCTTTCATCTAATCAATATTCCTGTCAAAGTCTTGGCAGCAAAAGACATTGTGAAGGATTCCAGAAACCTGATAGTGTTTATTATGGCTACAGACAGGAAGGAATGTGAACCAGAGAGTTGTTACAAAGCCAGTTGCCCCAAGACAGACTCTGAGTGTGGGGGACTTTTCTGAGCTCACACTATGTTAATTGTAGTCTTTATAGCAGTGGAACTGGAGTGCTGGTAGTCTTCTAGGGGATCGTCAAGCTATGGGATGGGCAAAGTAACAAATGTCCAGAAAAGACAGAAGAATGAGTCTCAAAGAAGGGAAGGTCACAGTTCTGTTGAAGTGCCAACAGCCCTGAGAGGCCTGACTGTCATCAGTAGGGACACTAGTTTCAAGAGTACAGCCTTCACTCTGCAGGCAGAGTTAGTAGTTGTGATTGAACTGCAGCATGATTCTAAGATATTGCAAATAAATCCAGGGACATGAGACAAGCCTGTCCCTTGTGGATCTTTTAAGTCCTGTTAGGCAATCTGGGCTTTACCCAAGAGTCACAGGCTGGCCACTGTGGAGTCAAGTCTTGCTTGAGAGAAGGGCGTGAAAGATTGTACTTTCCAAGTGATGACTGTGAAAGGGATTATTTTTTTAAGGTTAAAATAATGGACTGAAATGAAAAACACCAAAAAAGATGATATGTTTGAAGTCTATGGAATGAACCCTAGAACAAGATGATGGAGGCTGAATAGAGTTGTGTAGTAGGGTTGGAAAATACATTCTAACCATAGAATGAATGAACTTGTGGATTTGATGGAGCAGTTCAAATTATGAAAACTTATGCATTGAATGAGGTTGATACATTCACTAAACCAATGCCCACCACATGTGAAGCACAGAAAAACTGACCAATAGAATATACATATATTATAAAGGGGACTTACCAGAATGGCTTGTAATCCGTAGGTGCCACAGAGTCCAACAATGACTCTCTTCACACTGTCGAATCTGAGAACACAGCTGCATGGACTACAAAACTGGATGTCTTAGCAGTCCCCAACTGGCGCTGATGGCATTGAGAAGTTCTAGAGAGTCACTGGTCTTCAGTTCAAGAGATTTGTCTCTCAGTTCTTTCCAGATGTAATATATTGATAATCTATATTAACCAGAAGTATAGAGAACAAGCTTAGTTTCAGAATCATTAGCTGATGCATGTCTGTGTCCCATCCAACTGGTAAATGACTCCATGTGCTGGTCAGGACTAAGAGACAAAACGTGGCTATAAATAAGTTTTAAAACAACTTAATACCAATAACTGATCCAGAGAGAAGCATATTAAATCCTCCAGAGAAAATTATACAGAAGGAAAAGATCAGTACCTAGGACAGTGCTCCAAGACCCACTTTGACTGTCAACATGCTTAGGGCCTTAGAATGATCTTCATAGTCTATAGACTAGGAAGTTGAAGATGAAGGGAGAGGCAAATCTGGTGTCTGCCGAGGTCTCACTCATGACTGTACCTTCTTGCTGCAACTACACACGGTAGAAGAGACAAATGTGTTCTCACATGGTGAAGACATGGCGGCACACCACCTTAATCTTTATACCACCACGTACCTTTCCTATCTTACCTCATTTTAGATACACAAATACAATCATGCAATAATTGCCTAAACTATTACTGTCATGACACACTGTAGAGGTTTGAAGCCTTGGAACACAGACAGTATGTACCACATAGCCTAGGTTTGCTGTAGGCTGGGTTATCTAGGTTTGTGTGGCTGCATTATTGTACGTATTCTGAGAACACTGATGTAAACACAATAACAAAATCCACAGTGACAAATTACTTCAATAGCTATAACTGCTTTAAACAGCCTTAGATTTAGTGACCCGATTTTTCAGGATTTTGCTCGTCACAATACAGTGACTGTCAACCTGTGGGTTGCAACCCTTTTGGGGATGAAAGACACTTTCACAGAGGTCCCCTAAAACCATCAGAAAACACAGATATTTACATTATGTTTCATAACAGTAGCAAAATTACAGTTATGAAGTAGAAACAAAAATAATTTTGTCAATGGGGGCCACCACAACATGAAGAACTGTGTTTAAAAGGTTGCAGCATTAGGAAGATTGAGGATTAATGTCTTGGAAAGTAGTAAAGATGAAATTTAAATCAGTAACTCTATCATTTGGACATGGTTCTTGCTACCTAGCCAACAGGCAAGAAGTGCTTGAGGCGTGAGATCCCAACAGCAATGGGTGTTGAGTCTTGTCTTGGCAGATACAGAACTAAGGCTAATATCTCTGACTCTTAGTTCAGAGGCAGGATAATAAGAAGGCATTCTTAAGTTGGACATCTGTCTTTCAGTTCACTGTACCTCAGTGGGTCCCATACCAGATGGGGGGATCCACACAGATCGTAGCAGGAAACCATCATCTCGGGGACAGTCCCTCCTCCCCTCACCATCAACTAACCACTACATTCTTCTAAACAAGCCTTGGGAGAATGCTTGAGGCACATGTTCTCGAAGCCTCTTTGTGACTGCCAGATAGGAAACCGCTTAACTCTTCTCCATTTATGGAATCCCAAAATCCATGACACCAGAGTCTTCCTCCACTTCATATGCCAAGAGTTGGTCTAGACTTTAATCAACATAGATACTCAATGAATATTACATGAATGAATGGTAGCAGCCCACAAAGATGGAAATTTAAGCTGTTGGTAAGATAAAACTCCTTGCATTTGAGCTACTGGCTACAAAGTTGATGTTATACTGTCTTTAGTTTTTTAATTGCTGATGACATTAATCGGTAGAAGATGACTTTTTAAATATGACCACATCAGGTTATTATCTAAGGAGGATCTTTCTTTTCCTGTTGAGCATACCTCCCAGGAGGGCTCCACCCAAGTCCCTGGACCTATGTGTTTCTTTTTTTTCTATTTATTTATTTATTTATTTTTTCCATTAACAGCTTTAATTGGGTGTGGGGCGATAGAACTATTCTTAGCACAATTATGGGTGTGGGGTTCCCTGCAGGCTCCCCAGGGTGATGGTTCCTGTAATGATTTTTAGGGGGAAACAGCTCCCAACAGATCCCCCTTTCTCTTATATAAAGGCAGGTAGTTATTACGTGGAGAGCACCAGTCAGAGTCAACCATGGTGTCAGATCTAAAGGAGAAGGGACTGAGATAAGGAGAGACTCTTCACTCGAGTGGTGAAGCAATTTACCTCTCCTGGGAACAGAGGGGTGCCTGATGATTCTTAGGTCGAGTGGGGACCAGGCCTTTTTACTTTCCCCCTTACCCATCCTGGGGTTCCCAGGGCCCTGTCTTAGGTAGGGGGATTATCCTGCCATAAGTTGCCCGTCCTTGGAGCTCCTCAAATAAAAGGCATCTAGCAGGATTAAAGTAAACAGATCACAGGGCACCCTGTCTTAGGCCATGTGGAGAGTGCCCTCATACCGGTACCATGCCATGTTGAGCCGGTTTCTACAACCTCTGTATGGTGTGCTATTCAGGCGAGGATCCACACTAACTCCCGTCATTGGGCCCCTGTGTCTATCATTAATGAAAAGACTGTGAGGAACTCCTCAAACAAAAGATATAATGATATAATTTTGGCACCAATAACTCCATCTCCAGACAAGAAGAAAGGGCTTTTTCCCAACCCAGTATTCCCCTTTTAGTCTGGCCTATGGTATGTCCTCCTTCCTAAGTGCCTACTCCACATAAAGTTACGTGTGCTGCCTGCCAAAAGTTAGGGCAGTGTAAAAGGGATCAAAATCTAAAATTTTTTAACATATGCATTAAATCCAAACACTTCACAGCATGTGTCAAACTTTTCCCAACATCTATAAGCCGTTACACATATCATTAGATCAATTTCAGTAGGAGTACAATGACATACATTGATGTTATCAAATACCACCGGTTCCAGTCTCTGAGCAACAGTGACAGGAACCCCCAATTTTCCCCCTTCTTAAGTGAAGAGAGGTTAATATTTTAATTAAAATGAGTTCTGTGTCCCAAAGTTTAAAGCAGTCTGATGTTTAGTCTGCATCTCAGCTCCAAAGCAGACCAGAGTTCAAGCTGCAGAAGAATTTAGCATTTGTGCTCCAGGACAGTTGGGGGAACCTGGGTGAGGCGAGCTGGATTCAGCTACATGAAGCACATCCAGGCACTTATGTCAGCTGGGTCTCCCTGGACTCTGGAGTCAGGATGTCTCCCTGCAGAGCGGTGTAGCTGGTTTTGTCAGCAGGCACTCCTTTCCTTGGGGGCAGGGAAGACCGGACCAAGGACCTCTCCTCAATCACCTCTGGAAGTCTGGAACTCCTCTGTGTCCGCAGCCTTGATATCACATCCAGATTTTATTTTCTTTCTGTGAAAAAAAGCACAAACACATCCTCAACCCCGAATATATATACAGGTCGTGTTTTTTCATGATGCATTGCAAGGGCTTTTTCACCTTGTCTTAGCAAAGGTCAGCTTGGTGTCATCAAGCCAGATCCGTTTGCATCAGGATCTGCTGGCAACTTTTATGAGTTGCTATGAAGGAGCCTTGTTATGCTCCATAATTTTTATTATTATTAGCCATATATGCAGTTCCTCCATTTGAAGAGCCATTTGTAAAATTTAGCATAAAATCCTTTAAGGGATTTTTTGCTATAACATTAGCAAAATACAGGTGCATAAATTGTAGCAATGATCTGGGAAAAGACCATTGTTTTTGGCCTTTGAATTTAGCAAAGGCAATTGTCCAGGAATCAATTTTAATATTATCAATGAATCTACTGTTTAGTATAAGAAACATTGATCATAGTCAATATTTTGTTAAACCATTTTCCAGAATCTATCCTGTCCTTTTATATCAGACAGGCTACTGGTTTAAATTAAGAGTTTAATAATATCTTAACTAGCAAAACTGAGAAGATTTAGCCATAAGCAGCATTTTTTATAAAACTGTTGTAGAATAAGTTTTACATTTAATATACACGCTTGCCATAGCTGAATTATAATTAATATACTGTATCTGTTGATTATTGTATACTTTATCTGTTGATTTATACTTTACCTGCTTGAGTACCTGTTAGGCAGCTGTTTTAAGCTCTCTATTGGAAACTGTTTTTGTAAGAATTTTACCTAGCAGCTCAAGGTCTCCCATAAGAATATTATAACTAGAGCTTTAACCATTGGACATCCAACCAAAAGTTTGTAAGCTATCCTCCTTTTTTTTTATTGGAAAAAAAATTTCTGCCTCCTCCCCGCCTCCCATTTACCTCCCCCTCCTCCCACTCCTCCCCCCTTCCCCCCTCTTCCCCCTCCATATCCAGACTGAAGAGCAGTCAGGGAACCCCTGACTGCTCTTCAGACCTATGTGTTTCTGAATGGTCTGGTAGACTCCTGCCCTGTCCCAAGTCCCTGGACCTATGTGTTTCTGAATGGTCTGGTAGACTCCTGCCCTGTCCCAAGTCCCTGGACCTATGTGTTTCTGAATGGTCTGGTAGACTCCTGCCCTGTCCCATAGTCAATCTGATCAGTTTCTTAATTCAGACCCCTTTCAAAACCAAAATATTAAGCACTAATGGCAAGCATAAATTGAAAGTAGACATTTCCTCTTCCCTATTGCACACAGAAGTGGACCTGGGCAACTGAAATGGGGATATTTCATATTGCAACAAAGGAAGTGAAGAAGGGCAGAGAGAGTTCAGGAAAAGGAGGCTTTTCAAGATAAGGACCAAACTAGGAACTGTGCCCTCCTCCTTAAGAACACGTAGGGCACCAAAACCCCTCACTGCTTACTGAGATACAAGCCTGCAATTCCCAGATCAGAGATGCTTTTCCCAGTGAACCACTAGCTGTAGCAATGTATACACAAGACCCAACAGGAGGAGGAACTAGTAGAGGATGAGCAGACACTCAGCTGCCCAAGCAAGTTCTCCAGCACTGTGATGCAGAGCCTCGGGCATCCGGGACCCTGGTGTCCCTGCTCATGCCCCATCTTTAGCTTCATTCTACTCTCTCCTCCATGTTCATGTGCATCCTTTTGTCTCCAGGCCTGTCCTGGAGGAAAAGTGTCCTGTTTGACTTCCTCCATTTGAACAAAATAGTCTCCCCTATCTCCTTTGGCCTCTCCTTGTCAACATCCCCAGCATACGGTGCTTATTGGCTCTGTAATGGTTTACCTGCCTCCAGGATGCAAGCAATAGCATATCTGCCAAGCTATAATTTATCTCAAAAGCTAGCCACTTAGAAGTACTTCAGTAAATATTTGTTCGAGGAACAAGTTCAGCGTACAAACTTTAAAGAATTCTCATACTTTTTTACACTCAAAAAGAGCTCTTAGAAGCAGCATCCGATCTCAGAGGACACATGCAGTTGTTGCAAACACTGTCTATTTTCATTATGTTAACTGAATTCTTACACCAAGCTCCTTTGCCACCAGGCTGGCAGGAGATTCATTAGATCTGATCAGTTAGGGACTGGATCCTTCTCTGGTATCTCTGAGTCAGATTGGTCTAGCTGTGATACAGGAAACGAAGGACTCAGTTGTCCTTCTGGTTTAAGCTTGGGGCTATCCTGTCAATCTGTGCCCCAAGCTGTGGGCTTGATGGGAGCCACCCCTGATCACCCCTCCCACCAACACTAGCAAGGGTTTGCTTCCTTTGGCCCAACAGCACACATCCTCTTCAGTCAAGCAGCCCAGACCCACTTCTGTGTGAAACCAGAAAGGGGAAACTGACTTCAACTTTTTTACATATGTTTATGTTGCTAACATTTAGTATTTTGTTTATGAAAATTACCCTGTTTAAAAATAGGCCAAATAGGCCTGGTGGTATATGTCTATAATCCCAGAATGTGGGAGGCTGAAGCAGAAGGATGACTGCAAGTTCAAGTAGAAGCCAGTCAGGCTTGCATAGCAAGGATCTTGTTCACCATACCCTGCAAACACACACACACACACACACACACACACACACACACACTCACACCAACCGTGCTCACTGTTTAACTATACAACTCAAAGCTCAACTTGGGCCTTTGCCAACAGGTTTTTCAACAGTAGGAAAATTTAAGTCTTCCTAACTGATTTGAGCAAAAACTTACTGGTGCTTTGACCTTGAACTTGCTGGAACTTGGTGTGGGAGTCCCATCTGTGTGCTGTGATTACCACTAATGCATAAAGAAACTGCCTTGGCCTGTTGATAAGGCAGAACTTAGGTAGGCTGGAAAGATGGAACTAAAAACTGGGAGAAATAAGGGCAGAGTCAGGGACACTATGGATCCACCACCAGAGAAAGATGTGCTGAAACTTTGCTGGTAGGCCACAACCTCATGGTGATGCACAGATTAATGGAGATGGGTTAAACTAAGATGTAAGAGATAGCCAATAAAAAACTAGAGCTAATGGGCCAATCAGTGATTTATTCACAAATGTGGTCTTTCCATAGTGTCCCAGATTTACTTGATTCTTTTTGCTGGTTTCTCTCTCTCTCTCTCTCTCTCTCTCTCTCTCTCTCTCTCTCTCTCTCTCTCTCTCTCTCTCTCTCTCTCTCTCTCCTTTTCTTTTTATTTATTTTTTATTTTTTTTAAGTTGACATTTGACTGGGCTATCTATTTATTCTACTCTGACTCCAATGTCTCGGATTCTATATTTTATTGTGTTGGTAAGGCTTACCTCAGAGGATTTTGTTTGACTTCCTAAACTTTTCTTTATAGTTTTATCTCAGTTTGGGTTTTCTTCCATGTTTCTATTTCTTCTTTCTGTCTTGAACTGCTTTTGTCACTCCATTCCACTGTTTGTGTTTTCACAGACATCATTGAGGGGTGTATTCAGATCCTCTGAATCTCTCTAACGTATTCATAACAGCTTTCCTGAAGTCCTTGTCTTGATCTTCAGCTGTGTTACATTTCTCAGGGCCTACTGTCATATGGTTGCTATGCTGGTAGAGACATAATTGTCTTTGATGTTAACGGTGGTACTTTTGTACTGGTGTCTAGGTTAGCATGATTGTAATTCTAGGTGTTGATATCTGTTCTTTCCTTTGATGAGTAGATGTTCCATTTCTTGGTTTCTGTTGCCCTCTCTGCATCTTGGGAAGTATAAGGTTATGGGTTGCCTAGTGGAGAGTGTGTCTGTGGACTGATGGGTGGCAGAGAGAAATAAGGGTGGCTTAGGAGAAAATGTTGAAAGAGGCTTCAAGAAAGTGTTGAGGGGATCCTGTTCACACTAAAAGGTAGTGTCCAAAAGGAACTGCAGGTTTATTTGAAAGAGGAGATCATACAATTAAAGTGCAATCAGCTGAAGAATTATATGGGGAGATAGATGAAAGGGCTAACTAGTACCCTGGGTCTGAACCAAGAGCTGGAGTCTCCAATGAAGGTGAGGGTGGAGGAGGGACACCTGTTAGCAAGTTATTAACCAGTGTGGGGGTAAGAATGGAGAGATGATGATGAAGGACAGAAAGGAGAGTCTAAACACCTATCTGAATTCCTGCCAGGTATGGCTACTGGGGGTCCCAAGTGCTTTTAGGTATTTGGGGATGTCGAGAGGAAAGGGGATGGACTGTAACTGGGGCTGAGATTGTGGGGGGTCTGAGAGTGTCTTCATGAAGGAGGAAGGCTGGGTCCACTGTAAGGTACAGTAGAGTCCCCAGGAAACCGAGCAGAATGAGAGGACAACCGCCGCAAGCATATTGCTACAGGGCTGGGAATGGGACTGGGGGAATTGCAGCAGAGGGCTGGAAGGAGAGTGAAGATAGCCTTCCTGCTTCCAAGGACAAGGTTTAGTTTTTGCATGGTGTCACCTATTTCTGGTGTGTTCTTTTCCTGTGTTTTGTTGTTGTTGACGTATTGCATATTCCTTCTTTGGTTGATCTAGATCCTCTACTTTACCTTTGAGTCCTGATATTCTATATTGAGTTTGATCCATTCTACTTTCAAGGCTTTCCTTTTCAATTTTGTTTTTAATATTATAATATAATTGCAACATTTCTCCCTTACTATTCCTTCCTCCAAACTCCTACATGGCCTTCCCTGCTCTCCTTCAAATTCATGGCCTCTTCTTCACTAATTGTTATTTCATGCATATAGATGTACAACTGTTAGACAGGCAGATAGATAGATAGATAGATAGATAGATAGATAGATAGACTGATGATAGATAGATAGATAGATAGATAGATAGATAGATAGATAGATAGATAGATTTAGATGTTCTGTAAGACAAAATAGATAGACTTAGATAGATAGATAGAAACCTAGATTCAGATAAGATATGCTTCTTCACTGGTCAAGTTGTTATATTAAGAGTCACTCAGAAGGACTCAACACTCTAAAGGGAAAGCCCTAAAGGGTGACCTTCCAGCCACCTTGTTCTTAATCCCTATGCCTTCACTCTCTCATCTGGGATGCAGGAGGAACCCAAGATAAACAGCGGCAGAGCAAGGCAAAGAAAAGAAAATGTGGAGGAAATGATTTAAGCTCTTCTTTTACATTCTACTCTGAATTCATGTCTCATTTGATATTTATTACAAAATGTTAACCTTATTTTTTCTTCCAAAATTGCAAAAACGTGTTGAAAAGAGGAATAGATCAAATAAAGCACAAGACTGTGACCACAGAAGATTTGGAGAAACATAGGTGTCACACAATGGTGGCAACCAGAATGGCTTCACAGGGGTGGAGCTAACTGGGACATAGAACTCTCTTGTGAAGGTTTTACAACTATAACAGTGGCCCCTTCAGCACAAGGATGGGGTCACCTCAATGCCACCTACACAAAACCTCCAGTCCAGACATGGAAATGTGATCATATTTCTTGTATATGCCAAAGTTCAAGTCTCCTTACATGGAGAATGTTGTGTAGCAAAAATTCCTGGGGAGACAACACACACATCTACTCAAACCAGAGAAGGAACTCTAGACAGACTAATGCCAAACAATGATTTGGAGATTACTCTCTGGAATATAAGTGAGGAGTTAAAGGAGAAAAAAATGACTCAAAGACAATGTCATCACCAAAGTTCACCTACGCATGGTAATAGCTCACAAAGTTGGGAGCCTGGAGCATGCTGCCCAGCCTGCAGACAGCTCAACAGGTGGATGTCCTTTCAGAGCAATTCAACTGATCTAACCTCTTCTAGGTAGCTCAGCTGGCATGTGATTTGTTTGTTTATTTTAAGAAAGCTAGTCTAGTTTCAGAGGCTTTTTTGTATTACTTCTCTGGGAGGAAGGGGCCTAGTGAATCTGGTCAGTTTCAGGGACTTCCTAAAGCTATTTTGAGTTCTTGACTTTCCATCTTAAGGAGCTTCCCTGACGGATGGAATGGTTCAGTTTCACAGCCTTGGAGAGGG
This sequence comes from Microtus agrestis, assembly GCA_902806775.1. NCBI lineage: Eukaryota > Metazoa > Chordata > Mammalia > Rodentia > Cricetidae > Microtus > Microtus agrestis. The sequence continues at coordinate 582,916 of CADCXT010001983.1, forward strand.
TGACTATACATGTCTACCTGTGGCTAAGAATTAGGCCGCCATGCTGCCACAACAATTGGTTGTTCTCGGAAGCTTCACAAGTTGTTATGAGTTGGGGTTGAGGCTGACAACAGTGGTGATCTATGGGCATAAACATGCACGTTTAGAGGGCAGTTTGATAGGCACATCGCATTCAACTAGTAAAGCAATAGAAATAGCTTCCCAATTGGCCATGACCTCCCCAGCCACAGATTATTGTCTTGGGTTACAATACCAGATATGAACTCCCTGTTCTGGTAGTCCTTAAATCCTACTAGAGGGCTGTTGGTTTCACCAATGATAATTAAGCCACTACTGCACAAGCAGACACAACCTACCTGGTATGTCAGTATTTTAGCACAAAGGGTCCATAACCAAGCAGGAATGTTGGTGACAGTTCTCCACAGCCTGCATGCCCCACCGCTCTGGCATGAGGAAAGCCAGCCAGCAGGGTGCAATTTCCAGTTCAGCTTCTGCTTCTCTTCTTCATCTTCTCCAGCCAGAGGTATCTTCAAGAAAGGTCTTACTTTCTTGTTTTGGCATAAAACTTACAGCAGTAGCAAATAATCTTTATGGTTTATAGGTCCTGGTGGGCTTCCCTGGCCAACAGCCCATAGGAAGTATCCCCACCCTGGCATTAGGATTTTTATTCAATAACCATTATGGCCTCTGGGAAATGTCCTTTTCCACCCATATAGGGTATGTTTTGAGTTTTTTCTTTCAGTCATTCTAGCCTGAGTAGGTTATGTAATGAGATAGGTGGAAATACAATTTTACCTAGATGTCTCGTCAATGGCTTTCCAGAGCTGCAAAAACTCAGAAGTTAGCATGATGTCATCTATATAATAATACCTTTTGCAGAGGGTGGGCAGGACAAGACAATATCCTGAACCGCCATCCATAACAAATGGTGGAGTTACAAAATCCACCTTGGTGAAACACTCTGAAAGTCTGAGCAAGGATCAGGTGATCTCAGAGATTCACAACAAAAACGATATTTAAGTCAGACATAAACAAGGCCTAGTACAGCATGGAAGGGTTTTATCCATTTGGATTCATTGCTTCCTTTGAATACAAAGTATGAATTCAAAGTATGAATCTTAACTATCTCTCTGTTGTCCTCAGTCGCTCTTTCTGAGCCGTAAAGTTTGCATATCCTGGAGCTCTCCCATGGAGCCTCCCTATATTCCTCCTACTATGATGAACTCTGTAGGACTGGTTTAATATTCTCAGACCTACATAAGGCCAAGGGGGAACACGGTCCTTCCATGGTTCTTCCCTGCTCTACTTGTTGCTCCCTGGGTGAGAGAGCCTCTGAATTGGCACAGTAGTTCTGGCTCCCTCATTCACCATACCTGGCCGTAGAGGGAGAGGGAGTTTCTGCCTAGGCAAACCATCTCCACCTTTTGCTGGAAACATACCCTCAGTACTCTGGGGAGATAATTAACAACCCCTGAGAAAGGCTTGGTCATCTTCACCTGTATGTTTCTCTCAAGGGTATCTTCTGTGAGTTGCTCCTTGGGCTTTGAAGCTTTCCAGGAGCTCCATAGACACAATTTAGCTTTCTATAAATTTTTTTTTCCTTGGGAACTCCAGCTCAACACAAATCTTGCCATATTTGTCTGTGGGTAAACTGGAAAACTCTCTTCCTCAGCTTCACTCCTCTCTTTTTGCTTGTTCTCTCACTGCATGCCCTCTCTTTACATTCTGGTCTAAGTCACTGGGGTCTGCCAAAGCCTTTCCTACTTTGTAAAGACCTTGCTGCACCAAATGGCAATCCATACCAGGCTCAGTGTTGAGTCAACATTTTGTTTAACTCCTGTGTGAGCATAGTTCTCTCTGACTCACTGAACTGGGATTCAAATACAGCTTCTCTTATTTCTAGTTCCCTTAATGGTATCTGCTCCTCCTCTGTGGTCCTCCAGTTCCTGATATTTATAGGGACCTCAAATAAAAATTGTCCTTTCGAAGTGACTCAGTGGGTCTCACTCTCTTCTAGGCAGTTTGGCTCCTGAGAGTGACTCTCAACCATCTTTATTGGCTACTCTGATGAGGTGGGGGAGGGTAGTGAAGCTGGTCAGTTTCAGGAACTTCCAAAGCTATCTCAAGTTGTTTGTCTTCTGCCTTAAGGTACCTCCCTGGGAAATGGGATGTATCAGAGGAAACTGCTACACAGGAGGGTCTAAGCATCTGGCTGTCTCCCAGGCTCTATAGCAACGGTATCAAGATTTATGGTACCATGATGAATCTCGGAGGGAAAAAGGTGAAACTACAAGATTTGCTTTGAGCAGGAACATCTTGGCTGTTCTTATTTTAGTTACTTTCCTTATCACTGTGACAAAACACTTGCCTAAAGCAACTTAAGTGGGGGACGGTTTGTCTTAGTGGAGTTTCAGTGCCAATCATGGAGGGCAGACAGGGCAAGGTGGAATAGTTTATATCCTGGCCAGCCAGGAAGCAGAGCAGTCACCTAGGTGATTTTAAATCCAGTCAAGTTCAAAACAAAGATTTACTGCCACACTACTGATTCCTCCTCAGGATGTGTTTGAGCCTAAGAGGTGGCAGAGCAGTGTTTATTGGTGGAAAGGCTCAGCCTAGCATCAGAGTAACAGAAGATCTTCCATGGTAGCAAAAGCTGCAGAGCTGGTCCAAGAGAAGACAATCCAAATCCGGTAGGAAGACAGTGGCTATGATGCGTTCTTCAGCAATCGCAGCTAGGCACATAGCCAGGCTGTAAAAATACTATGTGGGGTGTCACAGAGTCGCAGAAATCAACAACATGCAAGTCACGTTTCAGGAAGGAAGCAAAGCATGAAACAGTTTGGTTTCGTTCTTCTTCACGTATTTGTCTCCAAAGCATCGAAAAGATGTTCCAGGTGAAGCTGGCATTTCAAGCCAAGGTCCTGTGAAGTGAATTAAAGGACTCCTCCTGCTGTTGGTGAGGAGACTCTTGGTAGCGTGTCATTTCATCAGAGGTTGAGGACAGTATCCATTCCAGAGGCTTCGCTGCCATCATTGCGGTCAGAGTTGGAAACCGTATGAGCAAGAGTACAAGCAAATACGTTTTTACTCACGCAGGTCCTAAATCAAAAGCCGATTCCCACTTGCCCATCACCTACTGTCCATCTAAATGCGCATAGTGGAGGTAGCGCTGCACCTACTGAAACTTTCCCAAAGGCAAGAATAACCTTCAGTTTAAAATATTCTGGAATTTCTCAAACTGTACACATAAACATTCTTTCTTGGTCAGATCGTAGCTCCTAGATGGCTATTTATGTTAAAAAAAAAAAAAACAGTTAACCAAACAACTATCACCCCGCATAGGTTTCGCCATTGCTGGGAAACTATCAAATCCTGAGACAGAAAAGAAAACTGTCATGTACATTGCCATCTTTGGCGGAGGAAAAATGTGCTCACTCTTGCGTCAGGACTTTCAGGAAATGCATTCACTGTGTGCAGAACCCTTCCCAAGTGCTTTCTAAATACTTGTTGACCGGATGGTCGGTGCTTTGCCTTATGGGAAGAAAGTGCCTCTTAGTGGGGGGAGTGTGCACACTTGAAATGTCGGGAACTTGAGGAAGCAGGTAAATGCCAAGATATTTTGAAATGGCGCCATCAACCACGTGGTTGGGCTTCGGCTTGCTGATGATAAAGCCGGAGAAGGCAATGCACCTGCCTGAGGTCTCTGAAGAACAGGCAGCTTCTGATAAGTTTGTTTTTGTGAATTCAGGTGGAGATAAAAAGCAGTAGAACTCGTTAATTCTGCCCATGTGGCCTGGAAATAGGGGTTTTAAGAGACTGAAATTGGTTAGAGGAATCCTGTGATGGGGACAGAACCTAATGGTAGAGCCTTCACCTGACTCGTGCAAGGCCCTGGGTTCAATCTCGCCCAAGGCAATGTAAAAACAATGCCTGCTGAATTGTGGCACAAACACTCACACTAACGTTTGCAGCTGCTTGGGATCAAGGGCAGGTACAGACAGTTACCGTCAAAATCATAGAAATTAGAATATGTGTAAAGGTCCTTGTATAGCAGATAGATATCAAATGAATGATAACTGTTGTCATTATTATTTAAAATAATTTCAACATGAGAAAATGTTTAAGAGGACAAAAATTTAGGACAATTATAACACGCATGATGTGTGTTACACACCCCCACACACACATGGCTTTACCTTGAGACTGTTATGGTTCCACTCACAAATATTTCAGCCTGTCTTTTTTTTCTTTTCTTTTCCTTTTTTTTTTTTTTTTTTGGTTGTTTGAGACAAGGTTTCTCTGTGTTGCTTTAGAAGCTGTCCTGGAACCTGGAACTAGCTCTTGTAGACCAGGCTGGCCTTGAACTTACAGAGATCAGTCTACCTCTGTTTCCCAAGTGCTGGTATTAAAGGCATGTGTCATGCTACCCTGCATGCCTGTCTTTCTTAAGTGTAAGAGTGCTCAATAACTCATTTATTTTAATATATCAAGGAAAAGAAAATGCAGATAAACTTTCCTAGTTACGTTTGAGTGATAAGTCTCTACTTTTCTTATTACTGTACAGTAAATACAGGTTTTCTAGGCTATGGACACTAATAATAAGTTCTACTGAGGGTTAATAAAAAGTACATTTATGCAGTAAGTGGCTTTAAATCTACCTATTTCTATTCATAAAAGCATTCATGATTTCATATAACCATATAGCTGTAGAAAGACATAAAGAACTCAAGGAGATACATCCAAAGGTACAAAGCTAAGTCTTTCAAGTTCCATCATGCAATACTGATCACCCCCATCCCCTGTTGTCCTTCATCTTCTCCAGACACGACTTAGGCTGCGCTGGGTTAGGAAGTCACACATATCCATCCACTGAGCATGCTGTCTTCCAAGAAGGCGCTTTCACAATGCTGCCCTTACACTCAGCGTGATCTACACGGGCAACCTTTCCTTCCGCTTTTACAGTGGCTGCACCTGAGGCAACTTTGCACTGTGCATCGTCATTATTTTTTAGTAATTTTGACATCTTTTGAATTTCCTCTTCCAGCATTTACTCAACTATCTCACACAAACACACACACACACACACACACACACACACATGCACACACGCACATATTCCTTCACTCTGTCTCAGCCCTTCTCATTGTTTCTCTCTTTAGGGTAAGCAAAGAAAATGAGAGGAACCACTTATAACTAGCAAATTAACATAGGAGAAACTGCTTGAAGTCTCTGTTGTCCCACCTTCTAAGGGGAATAAGTGAGCTGAGCCACTTTAATAAATAAATAAAACAAAAGTAAATTAGTTTTGCAGAGCCAGCTCTGAAAAGCCGCTTGGCTGAGGTTATATGGCTAGATGCAATGTTCACACTTCTGCTTCTCATTCCCAGTCTACTAATGAGAGTAACTGTGCTGTCTCTCCTGTGTGCACTGGGGCACACACCCTAGAGCATGGAGTAGAGGGAGGGCTCTGTAGAAAAGAAGGCATCTAAAAGTAAGGGAATGGGTGGGAAAGAGAGACAATTGCATGTTTCTCCTCATCTGAGAAATTTATCATCTCAAATGTAGAGTGGAGACTGTTTCATAGGAGTGAGTGGACCAGCCAAAGGAGGAGAGAGGATGAGGAGGGTACCAGAGAGTCGATATGAGAAAGGGTGCCAATATCAAATGATATGCATGCATGAGACTATCATTAGGAGACCCACTATGCTGAGTGGTAACAAAATAAATCAATTTAAAATTACAATTTAAAAGCACACCAGTGGGATGAGTAAGCAAAATAAATTTGCCTAAAATTGTGAGATAAAGTGGTTTTTAATGTGTCAGAATGTTTTGCCCATAAGTATGTATGTGCACTGTGTGCATGCCAAGTGCCTGTGAAGGCCAGCAGTGGACATTTGATACCTTGGGATTTACAGATGATTGTAGGATGCCATGTGGGTACTGGGATCCAAACTCAGGTGATCGCAAGAGCTACGATCTCTTTAGGTCCACTAATAGATTTTTTTTAAAACTTAAACTTTCATTTTCATATGTGTGTGTGTGTGTATGTGTGTTAAAATACATATATTAGCATATATATGTTAAAAATAAAAAGTAAATAATTCATAACCTTTAATTAATATTTATAACCAATGATACCATACTCCTGGCTGAAATGTGGTTCTGGGAATATACCATATCAAGGGAACAAACATCACAACCTCTGAAATGGGATGTAGTTAGCAAAGAGCCAATGAGTTTAAGTCCCTGTAACCTTAACCCTATGCAGCTATCCAGCAGGAAACACTGGGCCCACCTTGAACTTGTAGGCTATGTGTGTCCTTTTCATCCTGCAAAACTAGTTTGTTTAACAGGCAAGCAGCCTAAAGCTGACCAAAGTGAAAAGCACACAGGACCTTCCTCTGTCCTAACCAAACAAGGAACCTAGGGACAAGGACTCTACCAGACCCAGGACGAGTGACAATCTTAGGTTTCACAACAAATCCCCAAACTCTTTTCTCTTTAGAAACTAAGAGATATTTAAGATCCTGTTTTCTTTAGCTCACATTGACAAAACACTTTCTCTGTAACAGAGAATTTGTCAATCCAGGGTCCAGGTACCTTGCCACACTCTAATTAACCTGTCTCATGGCTACATATACATATATCCTAGTCTTTGTCTCATAGCTTCCTAAACATTTTAAGAAATAGTGGAGGGGATGGAGAGATGGGTCAGCATGTTTTTAATTCAGAAGACTCCAGTTTGCTTCCTATCACCCATACTAGGCAGCCCCAAGCCAGTTTCAGAGTGCCTGATGCCATCTTGTGACATTCCCCAGAACCTGCATTCGCATGCTCATTCCCGCACACAAAGAAACACATGCATCTAATTTAAAATGCACTAAATATTAAGAAATAAAGCACAGCAGGGAGGCAATGCTCATATGGTATAACTGTAAATGAGTCCATTTTCTTCCACCCATTTCTGTTTCCTAACTTCTTTGACATCCGGAGACACCAGGCCCATTCATATCCATTCGTACTATGATATGCTGAGCACATCTGTCCTAGGCTGCCATGGACTTACTCCTCAGACTCTAATCAAATCCACCTGTCATCAAAGGCCCATTAAGATAAGGTTCCTAGATATGAAAAACCATTGACATTATTGCAGTCCGATTTCTAAAATGTGAACCGGGCCAGATGGACGGAGGACCAAATGCACTTGGGGTGGGACATGACCATGGCTTCACTACTATAGATTCTATTCCCAGTGTCAAATGACAAAATCGCAGCAATTTAGCTGAGCGCTCTCCATGGCTTTGCTTTCCCGTTTAGAATCTGTATGCTAGAGTAACTGGGCTGACGGACTGGAGGAAGACCTTGCTTTTGGTTTTGTTATTTTTTTTTAAATGCAGTAAAGCTGATGAAAGGGGAAAGAAGAAAAAAAAAACTAACGCAGACAGGTCATTTCAAAGTCAGTGCCCTGTAAGAATGTGGACAGAGAAATGAGCAATAAAAAGGCAATTGCTCGGCTGACACAGGATGCTTCTGGTTTTCCTTCTGTGTGAGGATAAGGCAAAGGAAGAGGAGCTCTGCTGTGGTACACCCTGGACCTGTTTGGACCTGTTTGGAAATGTGACTGTGAGCACACCCATCTTGATCAAATCAGACCAGATATACCAGTCAGATCAAAGAGCTGCAGTTCTGCTTGGTGACTCCATTTGTGCTTCTAGCCTGCTTTCTAGGGGCCTGGTATAGGAGCTTTGTTCAAAACAATGACTTTCGATGTTTAATACTAGTTTCTTGTTTTTAATCAGAGTATGAATTCCTGAAAGTTCCAAACAAGACTACTGCAAAGATACAGTGAACATAAGTTAAGAAAAAATAATCACCATGTTCACGGAAATGAAAGAATGGTAGGGTTGTTCAAGAGTGAGAGGAGAGACTAATATATGTGAGTCAGTGGAAGGTGAGTGAGGAGCGCTGAGCGCTTCTCAATACTGATTGAGAGCTTTCAGGTCACTAAAAGCATCACCTTGACATGATCTCCTCTATGAGAAAGATAATAGAATATCTTGTGATACCAATTCAGAACAACTTATAATTTAGCATCTGACTTTGCGGAGCCTGGCTCCAAGAGAGAGGAAAGAAAATGTGGTCCTGACTTTGCTCTCCCAATCTGATGGGAAAACATCAATGTGGGAAGTCAGTTCATGCAAAAATGGAGGATACCAGTGTATTTGCAAAGATGTGTTTTTAAAAGTCATTCATAATTGTGTATGAATTTTTTTTTGTGAAATCAGTTCTAATTTACTGCAGCTAACCAGGAAACTAGGAACATGGTCTTTCTCCTTAAATCATTGGACACTGGCAACCAGACCCAATGATGTATGTCTGTCATCTCAGCATTCACGAGGTGGGAGGATGAGAAACAAGAGTTCAAGATCATCCTCGATTACGTAGTGAGTTCATGCCAGCCTAGGTTCCACCAGACTCTGTCTCAAAACACCAAGTCACAGCAAAAATTAACAAAAACAACAACAATAATAATACCATTGAACATCAACTCCATACTCTTTCCCCACCACCAGAGAGGGAACTCAGACCTCACACATGCTCAGTCTATAATGGATCACTGAGCTACACCAAACTGAACACCATCTTTTAGGAGAACGGGTTCAGTTGTAAAATGCATACTGAGGACTATACATTTTTAAATCCATGCTTGTTTTTACTGAATTCATTCTTAAGTTCTTAGTGTGCTTTTAACTGTGGTGTCCCCTCCCTATCAGAGTCCTCCAGGCACAAAACATATGTCCTAGAAAAGCACAGGCTTTCTTTGAAGAGGAAACCCTCATACATAATGTTTCTGGAAGAATCCATGGTCCACAGCAATCTAGTTCTTACAGGAGTGTGAAAGGAACGCATTGGAAAGCTGTGTTATAACAGGAAATGGGGACTGTTTGGAGAGGGCTGACAGCTGTGCCCTCTCCTCACCCCCACCACACTCACACTGCGGGAAAGAGAACTCAGGAAAGGACATCACCACTGATCAGAACATGTGGGGAGTCCCTGCTGCACCTCCAATGAACTACCTTACCCAGCCATTCAAGCCTTCCACGCCTAAGGCCCTGGACCTCTCTCTGGCCTTGTTACTAATCACCTCTCACCTCATTCACTCTCAGGGAATTCTGACCTTTGTCCAGGTCGCCTGTGCCTGCACAACCAGGATGTTCAAGGTCATCCTCTGCTTGCTTTTTCTTTCAGTGTGTTACAGTAGTTGGCAAGGTGCCTGAACAGGACTGTGGCAGGCCTCAGGGATGGAGGCACAGCTGATTGTACTGGAGAAGGCGGTGCAGAGACGACACTGAGGTAAAATCGCTGTTGTCTGATCGTTGAAGTGAGTGCAGCACATGCCGCCATGTAAGGCGGACATGGCTGGCTTGCCTGAGTGAAGGGAGATGTGGGACCTGTGAACAGGAAGGTCCTTCTGTCTTGCGTAATGGCCAGCCAGTCGCACTGATTATGAAACTCAGCTATGGGGAGCACAGGGAAGCCACCTGAGCCTGAATGCAGGAAGCACAGGTGTGCTGTCCCTTCAAGAAGTCCCAACCAGAAGTCGTGAAGACCCTGCCCAGGACTTAAAGCACATCTGCAAGCATCTGTAACTGTCACATTATGAGTGAGCGGAAATGCTGTCTTCACGCTTAGTGCATACTGTGCACTGAAGTGTATCCTCCTAAACAACAAGGCCTACCCAACGGGGTGAGCATGATGCTGTGTAAGAGTGCATACCGGATTATAGTGGGCCTACTGCTGTGACACGTATACTTATCTGGGTATAGATACACATGGAGGGAGAAGGCTTTCTGAGGATATGGACGGCTACAGCTTAAGGCCAAGAATCTCAATTGGCAGCAGCACCCGAGATTAGAGACAGGTAAGGAAAAAACTTGACTTAGAACCTTCAGGGAGAACACAGGCCAAGCAAGGCCATGGCTTCGGGGTCCCAACTTCCAGAGCTAGGAAGCAGGAGTGCTGCTTTAAATCACTTGTCCTGACCAGGTGGTAGTGGTACACCCTTTTAATCCCAACACTCAGGAGGCAGAGGAAGGTGGTTCTCTGAATTCAAGGACAGACTGAGCTAAAGACAGCCAGGGCTACACACAAAAACCCTGTCTTGGAAAAACAACAAACAAACAAACAAATAAGGGTGTGTGCTGATGTGTCCATTAAAAAAATCACTGGCCCTGTGATTGTTGCTGACTCAGAACTAAGGGAAAGACAAATAAGAATGGGTTAGAGAGAAAACTAGAAGCATTTATTCCTCCAAACACCCCCATGCCCAGTGAGGGAAAGAAACTTTATTGCCTAACCTGCTATAGAGGCAGAAAAACAGAGAGCTTTGTTCCAAGTTCTCTCTCTCTCTCTCTCTCTCTCTCTCTCTCTCTCTCTCTCTCTCTCTCTCTCTCTCTCTCTCCCTCACTCTCATCTGTCTCATCAACCAATCACATATGGAGACCAGAGACTGACATGAGATGTCTTCTTCAATCACTTCTCTGTCGTGTATTTTTTTGAGTCAGGATTTCTCTCTGAACCTAGAGCTCGTTGCTGCAACTGACCAGAGTGAGCCCCTGATATCCACCTGTCTGTCCACCCCGCTTGAGTTTACAGGCATTGACATCCAAATTCAAGTTCATACGCTTGCATAGCCAGCACTTTGCCCATTGAGTCGTGTGCCCAGCCTCACTCGACTCATTCTTATCTCACTGGGTGAAACAGTTAAATCTGTGCATGACCAGCCATTCCCTTTGGGGCCTCGCCCTTCCTGCATGAGCCTGCTTCTCCTGAAGCTTATGTGTGTGTGGCACTTTCTTCCCAGAAGCATAGGAAGTTGGGGGTTCAGCCTGGGCTCCAGGGGACTTGAAGGTTTGCCAGCTTGAGATGTGTGTTATTTAACACGTAAAACTTCCATTGTCTATTTCCTCTTTGAAAACACACCAAGCTACTAGTCTTGAGATACTTCCCAGAGGTTGTCCACTAAAATATCAGTAGCATCGATATGAAAAAAAGAGAACGCCCTGTTAATGATATTAAGTTCACAGGAAGACTCCTTCAGTTGGTGAATTTCAGTTCTAAGAACGTTTAATGTCCTCTTTTCTAAACTGCATTTCCCTTCCTGTCTCCTGAAGGGGTTGTCCGGGTCCTGACCTGTTCACCATCCACCAAGGCAGAGGTTAATTTTATTGTACATAAAGTGCCCTTTGTCTGTAGCAGCATAAGCCCTGTAGGTTTCTAACCTGGTTATCACCAGTCTGTAACCCTGAAACTGCAGAATTGTCTGGAACACATAGTAGGTACTAGACCAGCCAGGACTGTATGGCAAGACTCCACCTCAAAAACAAAACAAGCGTAATAGACTCAGAAGTTGTTCCTTTCTACTTTGTTTCTTGTGACCTTGTCTTTTGTCCCGTCATAATAACAGCATGATATTGTAACACAAGTAGTAACTCGCTCAACAGATTGCTTAGGATGTGTGTAGTAGCTGAGCAAAGAAAGGCCTGTGAATTTCATTCTATTCCATCCTGCTACCATCTTGAGATTTGATTATTTTCAGTGTCTCTGTGTTTTCAGTTTGTCTGGTGTGCCCCACTCTGAGCAAGGGGGAGAACCAAGGTCCTTGCACACACCAGGACTGTGTGCTCCGATGCAGAGCTGTAGCCCCAACCCTCTATTCTTGATCCAGACGTTTTCTTTAATTTAAGTTTATTTGTACTGACATGAAGGAACGTAAAAGTTGTACCTACTCATGGAAGGGCTCAATATTCTTGCATGTACACATTGTATAATGTTTGAAGAGGGCTAACCATGTCCATCTCCTCGGGTGTAGGTTTTCTGTGATGTCAGCTTTTAATTCTTTCTTCTATTTTTTCAGCTGTAAAATGCACCTTTAAAACATTCTGTCATCTTACTGAATTCACCAGAACTTCTTGTTCCTTTCTACCGGTCATTGAGGACTATTGATTGCCATCCCATCCTTTCCCCATACTGCCTGGCCCCAGCGTCTAGTAACAACCAAAGTGCACTCAACCTCTCTATCAACAGCCTAGAGCCCGCAGGTCCATGACATCATGCGGTGTGTGTCTTATGCCTCATTTGTTTCACTTCCATAATGGCTTCTAGTTCTGCCCACACCACTGCAGCTCACAGGGTTTCATTCTTTTTATGACTAAATAGCCGTCCACCACATTTATGTCCCTTATTGTCTTTGTGGGCATGCCAGTTGACAGGTCCTACTTGCTGGCCTTCCTTGGGTGTTGTGAATGGCTGTGCAGCAAAGTTAAGATTCCAGATGCATTTTAAAGATTTGCTTTTATGTTTAACTGTGGGCTTGATTTTGTGTCTCTGTGTTGTTATGTGCAGGTGTGTGGGGATGTGCATGGAGACTCAAGAGACTATGGAATGTCCTGGAGCTGGAGTTACATGCTACTGGATGTACATGGTAGGAATTGAACCTGGGTCCTCTGCAAGAGCAGTATATGCTCTTAACCACTGGGCTGTCTTTATAGTCCCAAGAGTCCCTTTAGTATACTAATTTAATTTTCTTTGAATTGCTGTGGGATTTCTGAATCACGTGGTGAGTTTATTTTTGATTTTCTGAAGATCTCCACATTATCTTTCACAGTGTCTATGTGAATCATACCCCCCACCATCTCTTCAGAGCTGTTTTTCCCTCCGTCCACACCAGACTTGTTACCTTAGGTCCCCGACAACAGCCATTCTCCTGTGACTGAGGTAACATTGCAGTGTGGAAGTGCTTCTGCCTGTCAATTCATTTTTTTTTCTTTTCCTGGTTTACAGATGAGACTGAACAACAGCTCAAATTCTGACGGGTGTCTCCAGAGGCCATCACACAATACTGAGGCTGTGAGGACCCAGACAGACCCTTGGATCTATGAATAAATACATTTATCCTCCTGAGCACCACACTTACAAACAAAAATCATTAGGTTTCATTTTCTCCACTCGCCTAGCTAACTCTAATTCCTTAATCTATTTTATTCTAGACACTAATGTTGACTATGGTGGTTCTTCTTCCTCAGTTTGCTTGAATATTTACCTTGCTAGGAGGGAGTCTGGGTCATTTACATTTAAGACTAGTCCCCAAAACAGAGCTGCAATTCCATCCCCAAACTTCTTCATCAGCTTCCTCTTTGGGGCTTTGCTATGGCATTTCAGGAGAACTGCTTTTGTCCCAAAGCTAACTTTCCCACTGCTGTGCATATGTATTATACTAAAATAATTACGTCAATTGTCTAAAGGAATACTAACCAAGTAAAAATATTGCTACTATTAACACAGTTTTGTGGGTGTTTCAGTGCAAATATGTTAGGTAAATGTTCTTTCATGATTCATATCATTCCTACAGAGATATTTAAATAATTTACCCTCAAAAGTCTTTATTTATTTAAATTTTCTGCCTTAGTTACTGTTCTTTGCTGTGAAGAGACACCATGACCAAAGCAACTTTGAAAAGAAGCATTTAATTAGGGGACCTGCTTGGAGTTTCAGAGGCTGAGTCCATGATCATCAGGGCAACAGGCAGCAGGCAGGTAGGCATAGTAATGAAGCACAAGCCAAGAGTTCACACTTGATCCACAAGTTGCAGGCAGAGAGGGTGAGAGTGGCTGGGCCTTTCATCGGATTTTGAAAACCTCATAGCCATCCCTACAGACCATACTCCAACAGGACCACATTTGTAGAACAAATAATTGGAATCCCAATGGTACAAAAGAACTTTGGGTGACTGTACAGACAGCGAGATGTCTCTGTCATATCTAGAGTTTTGAAAGTTGCTTACTTCTTGTGTACTTAGGTAATATTATATCCTTCTGGAGTCTTTGATGGAGTTAAAGAATGGTAAGTTATAGTTTTTCTTTCATATGATAAAAGATAAAATAGATATAAATAATGTAACTGTAATTCTTTCTTGATAAATGTTTTGTTATATGTAATTTTACTATATTAAAGTTAAAGCCTTCCTTTTTGTTTAAACAGAAAAAGGGGAAATGGAGTAGGAGGGCCTTCTGTCTATGTTTTACTTTCATTGGTCAAATAAAGAAACTGCCTTGGCCTTTTAATAGGACAGCAGCTTAGATAGGTGAAGTAGACCGTACAGAATGCTGGGAGAAAGAAAGCAGAGTCAGGCAGATGCCATGGCTCTTTTCTCTGAGACGGACGCTGGTTAGACACAGTCAAGTGGCAATACAGATTATTAGAAACGGGTTATATCAGTATGTGAGAGTTAGCCAATAAGAGGCTAGAACTAATGGGCCAGGCAGCATTTAAATAAATACAATTTGTGTGTTGTTATTTTGGGGTATAATCTAGCTAGCCAGGTGACTGGGAGCCGGGCTGTGGGAGGCAGCCCACTGTTCCTATTACAACAAATAATAAAAACCCAGAGACAAAAATTGGGATTCAACCAAAAAACAAGAAAAGCAAGGCAGCCATGCCATTGGAGAAATCTTACCTCTACCAAGGCTGGGTGACTGCAAACTAAACAGACCAAGCTTCTCTCTCCTCCCATTTTATATTCCTTCTAGTGCTGGGATTAAAGGTGTATGACTCCCTAGGACTGGGATTAAAGATATGAGCCACCACCACCTGGATTTGTTTCTGAATTGATCTTGTGTGCCCAAGGTGGCCTTGAATTTAAAAAGATCCACTTGAATCTGTCTCCCAAATTCTAGGGTTTAAGGTGTGTGACACCACTGCCTGGCCTCTAGAAGCTTTAGCTTTGCCTCTGGTCTTCAGGCAAGGTTTATTTATAAAAATATAAATAATACACCACTACACACAATACTAATCCTTCCCAAACAGTTCTCCCCACATAGGGACAAGCATTCAAACTTGAGCCTATGGGGGCCAGTTTCATTCATAGAGTTTTTCTGGTATTCAATTGAAAATAAAATGAGTAGCAATCGAGTTATGTGATATTTCTAAGATCAAAAATAATCTTTAAGCCACTTTCTGTGTCCACTGTTATTGAAAGAAAGCTGCTTATTCATTTCCCAGTCACCCAGACTCCCAAAATAATCACACAGAAAGTATATTATTTAAATCACTGTTTGGCCCATTAGTTCTAGCTTGTTATTGGCTAACTCTTATATCTTAATTTAACTCATCTCCACTAATCTGTGCATCACCATGAGGTTGTGGCCCACCAGCAAAGTTTCAGCATATCTGTCTCCAGCGGGTGTACTCTGGTGCAGCTACTCCTCACTCCACCCTTCTTTTGCCCAGCATTCAGTCTAGTTTTCCCCACCTAGATAACTTCTGCCCTACTATAGGTCCAAAGCGGTTTCTTTATTCGTTAATGGTAATCACAGCATACAGTGGGGAATCCCACATCAGTTCCCCTTTTCTGTTTAAATAAAAAGGAAGGTTTTAACTTTAACATAGTAAAATTACATATAACAAAACAGGTATCAAGTAAGAACTATAGTTACAATATTTACATCTACTTTATCTTTTATCATAACTAAGGAAAACAATAACTATAAATTCTTTAACTCCATCAAAGACTCCAGAAGGATATAATATTTCTTAAGTAAACAGAAAGTGCATTGTAAGCAACTTCCAAAACTCTAGAATTGATAGAGACTTCTCATTACCTGGACAGTCATCCAAAGTTCTTCTGTATCATTGGGGCATCCAATCTTCAGCCCACAGGCCCATAGTATCTGGCAGACTTTTCCATGAAGCAGAGAATTTGAAAGACGGCTTTGTGTCTATTGGCAGTTTGTCAGTCACTTTCTTCTGTGTTCTGCAGAATATCTAGCAGACTCTTTCATGAAGCAGGAACCCTGGAGGATGGTCTTACCTTTAGACAAGTTCAACAGTCATTTCTCTGTGGTTCCTCCATGTCCAGTTTACCTAACATAACATCAAGCAATCTAGACAAGAGCAGTTTCTTGCTGAAATGGCTAACAAACTTTGTAAGGAGCCTCTTCAATGCCCATCTTCTTCTTGAAGTAGATTGGTGTTGCCAGGAGCAGCTGTTTCTCTAGCTTCTTATTGGCTAACTCTTACATCGTAATTTAACCCATCTCCATTAATCTGTGCATCACCACGAGGTGTGGCCTACTAGCAAAGTTTCAACACATTTGTCACCAGTGGTGGCTCCATGGCTTCTTCTCACTCTGCCCTTCTTTCTCCCAACCTTCAGGTTAGTGTTCCCTGCCTAGGTAAGTTCTGCCCTGCTATAGGTCCAAAGCAGTTCTTAATTAACCAATGGTATTCACAGCATACAGAGGGGAATCCCACCTCATCTCCTCTTTTCTGTTTAAATAAAAAGGAAGGATTTAACTTTATCATAGTAAAATTACATATAACAAAACATGTATCAAGTAAGAATTATAGTTACAGTGTTTATATCTACTTTATCTTCTATCACATTGTCCATCTGAAAGATGCTTCATTGCAAAGATGAAGCTGGCTGTAACCCAGGATCTTCCGAAATTTACACATCTTTGCAGTATCCACATTATGATATTTCCTTATGCACACAGGTATGATGGGCATCTTACTGAAAAGAGACAGACTAGAGGAGTTTAAGATACTGTCAAATTTCTGTGCCCACTTATACATGTATTTTTAAAAAATTCATTATCATTCAGATAATTATATTTCTTAGGCAGTGTGTGTTACATACATGTAAGTAATTCTACCCATGTGCAATAGATTGAAATTCTTTTGCAAGCTGGAGAGATGGCTCAGCGGTTAAGAGTACTTGCTACTCTTGCAGAGGACCTCAGTTCAGTTTTCAACTCCTGCCTGGCTCTCCCAACATTCTATAACACCAATTCTAGGGGATTTGATTTCCCATTCCAGCTTAGTAGGCATCAGGCACACATGAGTGACACATATATACAAGGCAAACACTCACACATAGACATACAATAAGTAAATAAATAGTAAAAATATTTTGTATTTTTTACTGAAGTATGTATTGTTTATATTTTAATAATACTTTAAGAAAAGAAATTAACAAAAATCAATAAAATAAAGTAAAGGATTATGCACTAAAGAGATTATAAAACCAATTTTTATTAAGAACCTATAATAAAACTTGACTTGCATTTTTCAGTTTTTATCTTTGGCTTTATTTTATTATTGAGATAGAGTCTCACCACGTAGTTCAGGCTGGATTTGAACTCACCATGTAGCCCAGAAAGGCATCAAATACACGATTTTTCTGCCTCACCGTCCTAGTACTAAGATTGCAGACGCGTTCAACACTCAGCTATACTTTCTTTTTCGCGTGGAAATTATGCTTGTGTTTCCCTAACAGTTGAGTCCACTTTTCTTTGATGACCAATTTAACTCATAAAATGTGAGGCTATTATGATGTGAAAATTGCTAAGTGGGTTTTCAAAAGTCACTGTATAGATATTAGAACATGTTTTTTTACTTCTTTTGAGTTTGGAGGACAGAGCTCATGTAGCCCAGATTGACCCTAGCCTCCTGAGTTGTCCTGCATCTGCATCCAGCATGTTGGGATCACAAGTGTGTGCCATGATGCCTGGTGCAAAGTTTGCTTTTACTTTTACATTTCAGTTTGCAGACAGTACCCTAGCAGAGGATAACAAACTGTCCCCCAGTTCAGTGACTTTTAAGAAGCAGCACTTAACTCTCCTCATAACATCTGTGCCAGGGCTCCGGGGAGCAGCTTTGCCAAGCAGCTTGGGCTTGAGCTTTTACAAGAAGCTGTCGTCTGTAGAAAACAGAGCTCCATTCCTCCACAAGTCGGCAGCTTTCCCGAGTAGCTGCCAAGTTGTTGCTGGCTTTGGCAGAAGACCTCAGTTTTTATGTCAGCCTACCACCAGATGCTTGATTGTCTTTTTGATACCCAGTGGGCTATTGGCCAACAGTCCCCAGCAAACAACCAAAAAAGAATCGCACAGCTCCAGATGTTGGCTTACCACCTGCACTCAGAAGTCTGGACTCTCGCCATGAGCAATATCGAGGAAATCAAATGTAAGCTTCGCTTGTTGAGGGAGGATATTAAAACTTGAGCACAGCTCAGTAATAGATAAATGTTTCATATTTAGTATGTACAAGGGTTTGGGTTCAGTGCCTCTCCTCCCCCCCCAAAAAAAAGAAACGAAAACATGTTTTTTATTTTTATTTAATTTTTTTTTATAGAATAGATTTAGATGACATCCCTTCCCCCCTCCAACTTCTCCCAGATCCTCCCTACCTTCCTACCCATCCAATTTCATTTTCATTATCCATCAGTTTCTGGACATCAAGGTAGTTTCGGATTCCTGGCTATTATGAACAGAGCAACAGTGAACATAAATGAACAAGAATCTCCAGCGGAGACTCCTTTTATTACATGCCCAAGCATGGGTAGATGAATTCTCAGCTCTTAGAGGATGCTCAACAGCAGTTTTTACAGTAGTTATACACTCTTACCAGCGATGAATAAGTTTTCCCCTTTCCCCCAGCCCTTACCAGTGTACACTGTCATCTGTTTAATTGATCTTGGTTATTCTGACTGGGGTAAGATGACCTCTCAAAGTAGCTTTAATTTGTATTTTGTTGATGACTAAGAACACGTTTTTAGCATTTCTCAGGCATTTCTATTTCATTGTTTGAGAATTCTCTTCTTAATCTGGTCCCTATTTTAAGTTGATGTTGATATTTTTTAGTTTTTTTTATAGATTTTTATAGATTTTACTGGATGTGTAATTGGTAAAGATCTTTCCTCATTCTGTGGCCTGCTGCTTTGTCCAGATGACAGATGATGGTTTCCTTTGCCGTATTAAAGCTTTTCAGTTTCATGAGGTACATTTATTATTCACTGTTCTTAGTGCCTGTACTATCTGTGTTTTGTTCAGAAAGTCTTTTCCTCAAAGAATTAATAAAATGTTATTTTAAAAAATACTTTGTAATAAACCTCACAAAGGAAACGTAAAACGTGTACAATGAAAATTTCAACACTAAAGAAATAAATTGAAGATCCTAGAAAATGGAAAGTCTTTCCTATTTCTAGGCTTGGAAGAATAAATATTGTGAAAATGACTATCTGACCCAAAGCCATCTACTGATTCAGTGAAATGGCAATCAGAATTTCAATACATTCTTCATAGACATAGAACAACAATCCTTAAAACTCTCATGGGAAGCACAGAAGCCCCCTGTGCATGCACAGCAATCCTAAATTATCACCACGTAGTGGCGGCCTCACCATGCTGATTTAAGTTATACTATAGAAACATGGATGGGGGCATGATCCTGGCATAGCAACAGACATATAGCACAACTGTGTGGACTAAAGAAGGACGCATAAATGCACACAGTTAAAACCACCTGATGTTTTAACAAATAATCCAAAAATATGTGTTTGAATAAAAAACAGCATCTTCAAGAAATGGTGCTGGCAAAACTGCACAGTGACATAAAAAAGAATAAAATTAACCCTTGTCCCACATACTGCACAAAAACCTAACCCCAAATGATCAAAGACTTTTCTATAGTACTCAAGCCCGGAAACCCTCCCAACCACATTAGCAATCAGTATGGGTATTTTTTCAGCGCAGTTGCCCAAAATAGAACAGATAAATGACACTTGCCATGAAACACAAGGGAATTTTTGTTTTTAGTCATCAAGAACATATTATACGGGTAAAACTGGAGTTGCTCATGTATGCAAATGAAGCCATCCTCAGAAAAACACATATATTAAAATCATATCTGTACATAATTAGAAGGAAGAAGTGAAAATGTTCAGGGAAGAAGGGGCAAGTGGGAGGACCTAGAGTTAAAAGACTGGGTGGCTAAGGAGGCAGGGGTTGGGAGCTGTGAAACACAGGCCTGCACGTTCGGGGCAGATTCCACAACCTGACTATGGACACCCCCTGCAGCATCTCTCTTGGGGACAGAGGTAATAAGCAGTGTTAACTGTGACTCGACAGCTCTCATTTTACAGCGCCCGCCCCTTCCACGTTCCCTGTCATATGGCCTGTGCTAGTTAATCATGTGATGTGAAACTTTCCACCACCCCTAAAAAGTTATTAAATGCCAGCCCTTTCCTTCTATGGGAGGCTTTTGGGTCAGAGATGAAGGCTCCTCTCTGAAGTGGTGGCTGACGTCCCAAACTCCCCCCTCACTCCCCATCCCTCTCATGGAGACTGTTTCTCCCCTGCTTCTCGTAATGAAGTGTCGTGCTTTAATGAGAAGCCTCTTCTTCATTTAAAGGCCCTTCGCATTTAGCTCTCCACATACTGAATTGTTTCTGTCTAATTCTTTCCCCGTCTTGAGGCCCAATCAGGCCTTGAGTCCCTTTATTCTAATTAACCTCACTGAAAAGAATCAGATAGCGGCTTCCTTTGGGGACCTGCCACTGCTATCTCGTCTGTTATGGCAGGGGTGGGGTGAGAAGCTTAAAGTGTACTATACACTCCTGTGAAAACTTAAAAACAGTTAAATGAAGAAGTGGAACTCAGAGACAAACCACTTATATGGTATGCATGGAGGCCGCAGTATAGAAAATCAAACTAAAAACCCCAAACAAAGCAAAATGGTGCCCCAAATCCCACATATGATAGCACAACCCAGAGGTGTAAAATTTTGAAGAACATTAGACGTCACCCATTTTATTCAGACACTAAAGAAATCATCCTTCAAATGTCAAAATTGCCATGACCCAAGAGAGATCCTCTTTTCAGGCCACCAGTCTCCCCACATGGAATCCCACAGAGAGATCTGCAGCCCTTGACTCTCTTGCGCCTACACTGGCTGTTCGAACTGAAGCCCAGTAACAATATTAATAACTTGAGTCATGGGCAGTAATCACGGCTCCATTAAAATGAAATTAGAGATCTTGTCACGGTAATGAAATATATCATGGCGTCAATCAAATGCAGGGAAAGACGAGGCACGCGCTGTAATTTCTTCAGTGTCCATGGTGGGAGGGAGATGAATCAACAAGCCTGTTATTTCAAGCGCAGAAGTAGCTATTGCTGTTGGTATTAACTTAAAAAAGGGAAATGTGAGTAGCTAAATTCCTCATATTCATAGCAAGCAACTGTGGCCACAAACTGAGGTGGTGGTTGCCACATGTTGCATCACAGCCACGAAAAGTAAGTAAACCGTCGGAGCAGAGACTCTGGGGACATGAGACAGCTAGGTCAGAAGATGGCCGAGGAGTCAGTCATTCTGCCCTTCGAGTGCTTTGAATTAGAAGGGGTAAAAATTCACCTTTTTAATCTTAAAAATAAATTACAACTTTTTATAAAGTGAACTCTCCCGAAATCTGAAGAACAGGGTAAGGGTAGGGAAGGTCAAGGCACCGCATAGGAGTTTAAAACCTACTTCCTGTGTGACATCTCGGTGTGGGGGTGCTTTAGAGTCAGTTGGTTTATAAGGGCTTCTTTACTGTCTGATCTGAAATAAAGTCTAGTGCATATCGGCGTTGTGGTGGCAGGCGCTCACTTCTGTAGCCCAGCTTGGCTGAAAACCCCCAAACTTGTTCAAATCCTCCTGTGCCCCACCCCCGTCTCCTTAGTACTGGAATTACAAGTGCATGCTACCATTACTGGGTTCTCTCTCTCTCTCTCTCTCTCTCTCTCTCTCTCTCTCTCTCTCTCTCTTCTCTCTCTCTTCTCCTCTCTCTCCTCTCTCTCTCTCTCTCTGTCCTCCCCCCCCCTTTTCTCTCTCTCTCTCTCTCTCTCTCTCTCTCTCTCTCTCTCTCTCTCTCTCTCTGTACATGTTTATGTTTGTACATGTTAGTGTATGTGTGTACATGTTCATGCGTATACATCTTAGTGTGTGTACACATGTTAGTGTGTGTGCGTGTATCTGTGATGTATGCATATGTATATGTGAAGACAAGAAGCTGATATTTGCTCAGTTTCTCTCCATCTTATTTGTTGAGATGCTCTCACTAAATCTAGGACTTGCTGATTCAGCTAGAACGCCTGGCCAGCAAGCTCCAGGGACCCACATGTCTCTGAGCTGTTATTACCCAACTGACCATGGAAGCGGGCATACAGACACATGCCTCTGCACCAACTTTATAGATGTGTGTTGAAAACCCAAATGTAGGCCTTCATGTTTACATGGCAAGCACTTTATTGACAGAGCTATCTCTACAGACCCCTTCTTTATCGGTCTTAACTTGAAAAAAATTACCCGCTGACCACACCTTTTTCATTTCTTTTTAATTGTTGGTCATTTTGAAAGCAAGAGATGGAGAACAAGCAAGAAACTGAAAAGCCAAGGTGAAGCTTGGAAGCAGAAGTTCCGAGAGCTGTTCAGACAGAAAGTGAGTTCTAAGCAATGCCTCCTGGCACAAGGGAGAGCTCCGTAGAGTTGTGCTGTAATCAGTATGTTCACCACACGCCTCAGGTGGCACCCACAAGTACATTTACTAAACAGTGTCAAGTAGACTTTATATTTTCTGTGATTCTTCACATTGTTTGTGATCTATAATAAACAATGCAAGAAGTAGCAAAACAAACTCTAACTAATATAATTGTTCCACTGAATAACTACTGATATAGTTACTTTCTCAAATGAAAGATTATGGATCTGTTCAATTGTAAAAAGTTTTACTAAATATATTAGTTCCAGTGTTCAGAGCTCTAGGCTGGAATAACCCACCCTCTGCATCTGTATTGATCATAGTAATGGCTTCTTTAGCTTTAAATTTCTTATCACAATCCTGTACATAACCAGCCCTTCTCTATTTGTCTGATTTGTTCCATGGCATCATCACTGTAAGATGCAGGGCTTAGGAGAATAAAGTGCTACAAAGGGTTATAAAGTGGTTAAAATGGAGATCATTTTATATTTCATGTGCTTATTTCTTTCCTCTTTTGTGTGGTAAAGAAACTTTAGCTTTTAATATTCTAGGCATTTCTTCCAAGTTTTATTCATTCATTTCTATACTTTATGCTAAAAAAGAATTATTAGCTGATTTTCAATTTCACATTGTAAAAACTTCTAAGCTTACAAGAAAACAAAATACAAAATAGTTTGAAGATTACAAGCAAAAATTAACTTGGAATTATATCAGAAACCAACTCACATGTAAGCTATACTGAATTTAAAAAATCAATGTGTATATTCTTGTCCTAAAGGAAGCCTACTTTAAAGACAATATTATATTATTTCTGTTCTTATTTTTATGCTTTAAACTAATTCTGTTCTTATACATTTAGTGTGTGTGTGTGTGTGTGTGTGTGTGTGTGTGTGTGTGTGTACATAAGAGTCATGGCATGAGTGTGGAGGTTAGAGAACAATTCACAAGAGTCAATTCTTTCCTTCCTGCATAGGTCACAGGAATCAACCTTGAGTCCTCAGGTTCAGCAGCAAGCATCATTACCTTTAAGGCATCTTCTGGGCATCAATATATATTAGATTGTTTTAATTAGTCAAAGGACTCTAATATATCACCTTATATTTCAACCATCCTAGAACACCTATAAGAGTGAGGGCTCTAATAAGAAATGTGGTAAGCCATAAGTAATACTAATCAATCCCTTTTGATACTGTCACAGAAATGAACTGCTATGTCAAAAGCTGGTTCTTCTTCTCCTAAATAATACTTATTCCCATTGCTTGTTGATAAAATTAGAAATGAACCAGGTGGTGGTGGCGCACACCTCTAATCCCAGCACTTGGGGGACAGAGGCAGGCAGAACTCTGTGAATTTGAGGACAACCGGGTCTACAAAGAGAGTTCCAGGACAGCCAGAACTACACAGAGAAACCCTGTCTTGAATTTAAAAATTTAGAAATGAGCCTTTGTTATCTGGGCAGTGGTGGCATACCCTTCTATGAGTTCAAAGCCAGCACTGTCTATGACATGAGTTCCAGGACACTCAGGACTGTTACACAGAGAAACTCTGTTTTGGAAAAAAAAGAAAAAGAAATGAAATAATGAAAGGAGAATATCATAATAGATGCCAATAGAATTCAGAGCATCATTTGCTGGGGTATTCTTTGAAATGTATATACTAATAAGTTAGAAATCTATAAGAAACTGATAAACTTCAGGGCTATTACGACCTGCCAAGGTAAAACAAGAGGATATAAATGATATAAATATACAATAAGCATTGAGATTGACCCAGAAAATTTCCCAAATTAAAAAAAAGGAAATGAAAAGAAAAACTCCAGACCCAAATGTTATCATGGCCAAGTTCTGCAGGACCTGTAAATAATAACTAACAGCAAAGTCCTGCAACTATTCTATAAAACAGAGATGGAAGTGATACTAGCAAACTCATTTGACAAAGCCAACAAAGCATGATCCAGACCTGTATAAGGATGGAAGAAAGAAAGAAAGAAAGAGAGAAAGAAAGAAAGAAAGAAAGAAAGAAAGAAAGGAAAGAAAGAAAGGAAGGAAGGAAGGAAGAGAGAGATAAAAATTTTCAATAAAATGCCTTCAAGCTAAACTAAACCATATATCAAAAAGGTCATTTACCATGAGCAAATGGGTTTCATTTCAAGGATATGAAGATGGTTCACTCTATACATGTCAATGCACACAATCTCATACAAGGACAAAAACCGCACCATTACTTCAATAGATACATAAAAGCCTTTTGTCAGAACCCACCACATTCCTTTGTAAAAATAAAAATAATTCCCCAAAGAAACTATTAATTGAATGAATCTATCTCAACATAGTAGAATCTATATATAGCAAACCTAAATCCTGAATTACAACACATAGGAAAACCATAAAGTATATTTACTGATACCGGAACAAGATTGGTAGGGCCATTTTCTTTGCTCCTATTCAATATAATCCTTAAAGTCCTAGTCAGAGCAATAAGACAAGAAAAAAAAGACATAAATAAGAAAGGGAAAAATGAACATTAATATTCTTTTTCTGTACACAAATTGATCTTATACTTAAAAGACCGGCCCAAAAGATTCTACAACAAGAAAGTCTCAGCTCTCAACAAAGTATCAGTATGCCAAATTAACACCAAAACAAATAAACAAATAAAAAATCATCAGGTTTTTGTATACTAATAACAAATATGCTAAGGGAAAAAATCTCACTCCAACAGTGTACAGATATGTATCTGACTGAATAGTGTTGGTGCATACCTTTAATCCCAAGACTTGGAGACAGAGGCAGGTGGATCTCTGTGAGTTTGAGTCCATCCTAGATTACAAGAGCTAGTTCCAGGACAGGCTCCAAAGCTACAACCCTGTCTTGAAAAACCAAAAAAGAAGAAGGAGGAGGAGGAGGAGGGGGGGAGGAGGAGGAAGAGGAGGAGGAAAATATATCTTTAATGAAAAATTTAAAATACTAAAGAGATTGAAGAAAATGCTAGAAGATGGAAACTTCTATGTAACATGCTTGTGGACCAGCAGAATTAGTATTGTGAAATAGTTGTAGTTTTAAACATAATCATTAGGGCCTGGAGAAATGGCTCAACCATTAAAAGTGATTGCTGCTCTTCCAGAGATGCACTTCAGAACTACAGTAGCAAAAAGCATGGCACAAGCACAAAAGAATAGATATCAAGACCAGTGCAAAAGAACAGAGGACCCAGGAAAATTCCACATACATAGAGACATTTAACTTTTGACACAAAGATATCAAAAATACCCAAAGGAGAAAATATAGCCTCTTCAACAACTGTTGCTGGGAAAACTGGATTTCCACATGATGGTATTAGATTCATATCCCTCACCCTGTGAAAGAATCTACTCAAAACGAATCAAAGATCTTCATATCTGAAACTGATAGAAGAGAAACTTCAGGATATAAGAGGAACAAGAGCTTTCTAAAGAGGACACTACTAGCTCATGAAATAACCACATCACATTTAAAATACTTCTTAAGATTGAAGATGTCACAGTTATTTTCCAAAACAGGAACTAAATAGCTGGCTTCATCTGTACTGTATTTCAACTAACTGGCAAATAGCTATTTATTGTAAACCAAAAAGTCACGTAATTTAGATGGCAACTACCTTCCAAAATGTACTTCTTATCTTGTCAGATGGTGTATTTTTCAAAATGAAAGAAATGTGGCCTTCTCAATGTCTTCAAATAATTTCTGTTTGTTTTCTGTTTTGTTATTTGGTCTATGGCCCTTTCATGTAACTTAAATGTGCTCTTACATTCTAACTGTGTGTCAACCATGTGACTTTGGACAATGAGGATGATATCACACAGGCAGACCTTGAGAAGCAGTTGTGTAAGTGCATGTGCACGTTCTTAGCTTCATCACTGCCATAAAAAAGAGCAATAACAAATGTCTAGGAGATAAATGATGTGGAAAGCACAAGCCATCCTCCCCAGTTGCCACTGCTAAGAGTCTTCTACATCAAATGATTGACATTGATGCTTAGATGTGACAGCAAGCCCAACTGTGGCCACCAATACCATGAAGATGACCACCAAGACACAGGAACGAAATGTGCATATTGTTCTGGGTCATTGATACCTCGGCATGGAAGTAGAACTGCTTAAGGGGAAAGTGAGTTGAAGCACTTAGGAGCACCCAGTAGAGGAAGCAATGATGGGAATGTGAGGACAACTCGGCTACAGTACCTACCACCCAAATGATCACCAGGGTGGAGTTGGATGATCTATCTGGCTAGAAAGATGTCCCCTTCCTCCCTTGGTGATTCAGACACACTTCACCAAAAACTGCATGTTTTGTAGTAGAAGATGACCTTTCTGGGAAAAGGAAAAGTGTTCTGGGGTCAAGAGTTACCGAGCAGCTGTCCTCTGCCAGAATCTCCAGACAAGCTCAGACAAAGCAATGATAAAAATGTTAGAAGTGAACTAGGAAAAGAACCCAAGCATAGCTAGGAAGGAGGTTCTCAGGTGCTCATGAAGGTATTTGACTATTTCTTGAGAATTTTCAAAAATATTAGGGCTTGATAAGAATACTGTTTATTATAGGCATACATAGTGGGTGATAAAAAGGATGTTTAGCTTTTTAAAGTAAAGAAAAACGTTAATTAGGCCATAGGACTTAGGAATCTTGTGTTTTGTTGTTGCTTTGGTTGGGCTCAGTTTTTAAAGATTTATTTTCATTGTTTTTATTTATCCATACACATGTCTGGGCGAATGAATGTCATGTGTGTAGGTGCTCATCTAGGTGCATCTCCAAAAAGAGAAAGAAGCAATGAACAGCTTCTGTTGCTCACAATTAGCAAGACATGAAAGAGCAGACAGTATTTTATCTAGTTTATCTCTCACAATATATAAATTCTGTGATTTCACTTCAGTGATTATGATGCAGTCTGTTGAATTGAGTTGGATAATTATCAAACAATTACATTGTACATACTTTAGGTTTTACATTAGAATTCTCTTCCAAAATTTTCCCAAATGCCACAACCAAATGTCTGGAATTGATACGTAAGCCCCTGTTTATTTGCATATAGCCCATTTTAAAAATGTTAACTTACATAATTTAATTTTAGGTGATTACAAATTTAGTTTGATTGACAGATTCCCTACCCAGTAGTACAAAGAGTACTTGAGAGAGGTAAGCTGAAATTGAAAACTGGGAAGAAGGAAGGGTGGTAGAAAGACCACAGTGGCTTCAAGGACAAAAGGTCAAGAATGCAACAGAAACAACAAAGAGAGCAGGTCATTAGTCAGAGGAGAAAGCAGCATCCTGGCCTGTATTCTGGGGACCTCAGAAACCTTACTTAATGCCTTTGAACTTCATTTCCACTGATTCCTTCAGTGAGTCAAAAAAGAAAGAAAGAGTGAACAAATGCTATGACCCGCTGAGACCAGGAGGAATAAACTGGTTCAGATGTTTGGATAACAATATGAACTTCATACAATATTACTGTGGAACAATGGTCTTGTACCCTGTAAAGATTTGTTACTTGTATTGACTTAATAACATGGTGATTGGCCAGTAGCAAGGTAGAAAGTATAGGCAGGGTGACCAGAATAGTAGAATTCTGGGAAGAGGAAAGGCTCAGTTTGCAGTCATCACCCAGATGCAGAGGAAGCAAGATAAAAATGCTTCACTGATAAAAGGTGCCAAGCCACGTGGCTTACACAGACAAGAATTGTGGGTTAATTTAAGATGTAGTGGTTAGTTAATAAGAAGCCTGAGCTAATAGGCCAACAAGTTTACAATTAAAGTAAGCCTCTGTGTGTTTCTTTGGGACTGAACAATTGCGGGACCAGGCAGGACTACAACCTCTGTCAACAAAGTGGTGCTAGAACATGGGCCAACTACGTCCACATGAAACCTGAGAGAGCTTGGGAAGGACTTCTAGACACAAGAGAACAGAGTTAAGCATGGCATTTTCTTGGGAAGGCTGTTTGCTGGAGGCAAGGGTGTCTCATTTAAGAGAGGCTTCCTGATTCAGCTTTTACTGCAAAACCCTTGCAGCTCTTTTAAGAGGCCCTGCCACCAAACACTTAAATGGTGTCTATGAATAGCCAACAGCATGCTTCTTCATGAAGCAGAGACCCTGAAACGCCATAGAGTTGTAGCAACAAACATGGCTCTGACCAGTAACTCGGTCATGAAGCTAGAGTCTCAGAAAGCTAAAAAATGGAGTGGATTAATTGTCAAAGCCACATCTTCAATCCTAGCCACATCACCTAGCAAATTAAAGGTTCATATGGTCAGAAAAAGAGAGATATACAGTAAAGATAGATTTAGATGAAAAAAAAACCTCTAAACAGTTTGTTTAAAAACATATGTATACTTTGGAGAGAAAAGAAAAAGGATGAAGTCCTTAAGTAAAAAAGAAAGAGAATAGTTGGGTGTGGTAGCACACCTTTAATCCCAGCACTTGGAAGGCAGAGGCGGGCATATTTCTGTGAGTTCAAGGACAGCCTAGCCTATAGAGTGAGCTCCAGGACAATCAAAGCTACACAGAGAAACCCGGTCTCAAAAAAAAAAATCAGAAATAAAAATAAAAGAAAAAGAGTTTAAAATAAAACCACACAATGATGGAACATACACAGAGAATCTGGATACTGTATGTTATTGTGTTGTCTTTGAATTATCAAGACAATATCGTAAATGTCATCCTCATTATCATTGCCGCACTAGAAGAGAGAAAACCATTCTACCTTTAGAGTAAATGGGATGAAGGGGATCACTCCTTTCAGAGAAACAATTGAAAGTTGATGGCTGCTGAGGAAGGCTCACATTCATTGGGTTACTCCTGTCCCAGGAGATGTACACACACCAGTGTGTATAAAGGCAACACTAATTGGTCTGAAGGGGTCTTAACAGCAAAAGTTAAAATAGGACGAGAGGCTGGGAGGAGGGATGGGCAGCAGTAGAGGGGGTTGGAAGGAGGTAGTGGTGGATGGATATGATTACTGTACACTGCAGATGAATTTCAAGGAATAAAAAAATATTATATAAAAAATCCTGGACTGGAGAGATGGCTCAGCCATTAGAAGCTAGGCTCACAACCAAAGATTTAAAAGGCCATGATTCTCCCTATAGCTTTAGACTTACCTAATTGTAATACAACTTCAACCCATTTTGCAAACAGACATACATCATCACATCAGTCCATGAGTCCAAAAGAGATTTGGACTAACTAAATTAAAGGTCCTGTTCAGTAACCTGAAATTATCTTATTTCTTAGTCTATATACAACTTTCTTAACTAAGTTGTTTTAATATTCTGAAAAGATTTAAAAATTGTTATTTTCTTTGGAAATTCAATAAGCTAATCACAAAAGATGGGAGATAAATACTTTCATAGGGAAAGAAATAATACTCATAAGAGAATAGTCCATCTTATTGGAACACATGAGAGAAAAAAAGACAATGTGAAAGCAACCCTGAGGGAATATGATCGCCTATAAGACACATGCAGTGAGGAACACTGTCCTGCACTCACACGCTTGTGCCCAGCCAGTGTGTCCTCACACGCTTGTGCCCAGCCAGTATGTTCTCACACGCTTGTGCCCAACCTGTGTGTCCTTGAGCAGGGCCCAAAACATCTCTCACTTATATAATGTAAAAAGCACCACCAGCCTTACCAGATTACCCTAAAGGTTTATTTAGCTAAGGGGTACAAATTAAGAATATCAAACCCCAATCTTCATTTTTTTCATTTTTTTTTATATTTTCTGATTTTTGTAAGAGCATGTCCTGATTTCAAAGGCCAAACTGGGTTTCTTCCTTGAAGCTAAGGTCATTTGTAAGCTTCCGCACATCCAACTCTATGACATAAGCCCACAATTCTTGTTGAACGCACGCCTTTGTAGCTTGTGGCATTTCCTTCTTACCTATATATATTCTCCAATGCCAGATCTGAGACGCCAGCGCTGTCGCATGAAAAATATCTTCTGAGTGCTCTTTGCGTCAGCATCCTCTACCGCCCCCTCCATATCACCTACAATGGTGAGAGCTTACATAATCGTGAGATGGTTGCTTAGCAACCGAATTATCAAATATCTGCATCCCACCTCCTCTATCTTAAAGCTCCAAACGTCTACTGCAATATTTATAGCTCACAATCTTTAACCAGAGAGATGAAAGTCAGGCTTACTGATTCAGATATTCCTATGTTTTATTTACCTCTACTTTTATATTCACCAGGTTTGTGTGAATAACAAAAGTATTCACAGATGACGGAGCAGTAGGCTTCTAAACAGACCATATGCCAAAGGAGAGCGCCCGCTGCAGTCCCCAGTGTTATCTAGGTTATCACTGACAAATAGCTTCCCCCA
This sequence comes from Microtus agrestis, assembly GCA_902806775.1. Taxonomy (NCBI): domain Eukaryota; kingdom Metazoa; phylum Chordata; class Mammalia; order Rodentia; family Cricetidae; genus Microtus; species Microtus agrestis. Next base: position 613,625 of record CADCXT010001983.1, read on the forward strand.
AACATACAAAACCAACAGCCACCAGCTCCTTCTTGGCTGGCAGAAGGAAGGATTTTGTATTCTGCTGCTTCAGCTACACTGTGAATTACAGGTAAACGGCAAATACTCAGCCACACAGTAAAGGAAAAATACTCAGGCACAGGACTCCCTCATGTCAAAAGCAAGAAGGCAGGCTGGGAGAGGGGGATGACATCAGAAGTTCTTTAATTAAAGACCTTCACTGTAGGTGGTGGTGGCGCACGCCTTTAATCCCAGCACTCGGGAGGCAGAGGCAGGCGGATCTCTGTGAGTTCGAGACCAGCCTGGTCTACAAGAGCTAGTTCCAGGACAGGCTCCAAAGCCACAGAGAAACCCTGTCTCGAAGAAAAAAAAAAAAAAAAAAAAAAAAAAAAAAAAAGACCTTCACTGTATAGGTCTGAAATTCAGGTACAGTGATTTACAGAAAACAGTTATCTGGCTGCAAAGATAGACTAGAGGTAGGGGCTTCCTACTCAAATGATGATTGATTACTTCACAGGAACAAGACAGTATTCGGATTTAAGAGCCCAAGGTGTTGAGTACATGGTATCGCTGTCCAACCGACTTTTCCAGTTTTAAGTTATCAAGTTTTATGTATTTCTGCCAAGCGAGGGCCATGCTTGTTGGTGGTCGTTTGCTGACTCTGGATGTCCTAGACTGGAGTGTCTCTTCCTTACCTGGGAGTAGAGGTTCATCCATCTAATCTCAAAACCAAAACAAACAAAAAGATTAGATAGATAGATAGATAGATAGATAGATAGATAGATAGATAGATAGATAGATAGATAGATAGATAGAAGCCTTAAATAAGCATTCATCTTCAACAGCCATTCTTTTTGACACTTATGTGAAGTTTCACTTTTGTTTCTCGTGTGTGTGTGTGTGTGTGTGTGTGTGTGTGTGTGTGTGTAGGGCATCTAGTGTGAGGTAAAAGAAGTCTTGACACAATTTACTCATACCCTGCCCCCTCCCTTCCCCTCGATTCTGTCTTTGTTATTACCTACTGAGTCATGACTGATTTTACACTCAACTGTTGCTCTTTGGGGCTTCTGAACCCTTGAAGAAAGGCTGCTATTGTGTTCTGCTGCGGATGTGAGGTGAGCAGCCCTTTGCGTGAGAGCCAAGGCCCACGTGACAAAGGTCTGGATTTGGTGATGAGTTTTGTAAACAACGTGGTTGGTGGAATTTGATGAGTCAGTTGGGGAGTTAAGGAATATAAGCAGCTGGAGGAAAGAAACCGTCACAAACATCAATTCAGATACAAGAACGCCAGAGATAGGAATCATTTAACGGGTGTTTTCTACAACGCCGTGAGCGGACCAAGAGTAGAGAGAGGTGTCATCCTGGGCGACGTGGGCGAACTTTGGCTAACTGTGAAGTGTGACGAGCCAGCCATTTCCTGAAGCAGCAGGAGTAATCAAATTCCGAGACTCCCAGACTAGAACTGGAGTTGCCAACTGGAGGAGAAGCGAAACAGGAGTTCGTCCTTGTTGAGTACAGTTTGGCAACACGGAAAAGCACAGGACAACGCTGGTGGACACGCAGGATGTGAAAGGACTTAAGGACGCCCAACTGTACATTTTGATATGGTTTCAGTGGTAAATTTTTCACTGTGCTGTATAAATTTTAGCACAATAGAATACATTCACCTTAATTAAGACAGCAAAGAAAAAAACTGATTGGGGCAGAACCATTGAAAGATATGAGAAAAAAGAGAACTCGCAATATTATAAAACCTTTAGCACTTAAAATGTATAGAGAAGATCAGGAAAATAGTGCCCCCTTGTGGACCTCTTGGAGGTGCAACACGCATGATGGGACAAGTGTCCCTCTGAAATGACACAGTGGTACCGAAACACGGACTCCATCCAGCTTTTACACTTGGTTGCCTATATTGTATATCTTGATAGCCTCAAACACTTCCCACACGCGATTGAGCTCATCTCAAAAGAAGGGTACAGTTATCTTCCGGAGAGATTGTTTTCGCTTTATTTAACCAATAATGACAAACAACTATTGATCCTTCAGAAAGCGTGGCAAAGTCAAGGCACAACAGCGCTTCTGTTCATTGGAATCTAGGATGTCGGATTTCATGCCCAGCCTCTGGAAGAAGGCATCGCTACCAGAAAATGTTGCATCTGGAGTCCTGGAGGTGCGGGTGTTCTGGGGAGTGATTCCGTTTCCTTTACCATTTCGTATCGTTCTGTTCTCAGCAGGAACTTTTTTGTTGTTGTGGCTTCCACTCAACTTTGGTACCAGTTAATATGAAATTGGACAAAACAAATATCTATCTGATCTTCACACACTTGCATAATATCCGCCAATAGCACATTTTTGTTTGTTTGATTTTGTTTTTATTTATTTATTAAAGATTTCTGCCTCCTCCCCGCCACCGCCTCCCATTTCCCTCCCCCTCCCCCAGGCAAGTCCTCGTCAGCCCGAAGAGCAATCAGGGTTCCCTGCCCTGTAGGGAGTCCAAGGACCACCCACCTCCATCCAGGTCTAGTAAGGTGAGCATCCAAACTGCCTAGGCTCCCACAAAGCCAGTAGGTGCAGTAGGGTCAAAAACCCATTGCCATTGTTCTTGAGTTCTCAGTAGTCCTCAGGGTTTCTCTGTGTAGCTTTCCAGCCTGTCCTGAAACTCACTCTGTAGACCAGGCTGGCCTTGAGCTCACAAGGATCCGCCAGCCTCTGCCTCCCGAGTGCTGGGATTAAAGGTGTGCGCCACCACCTCTGAGCAATAGTACATATTCTTATGACTTGTATTTCAAGTAATTTTCGATGTTTATGGAATTGCTGCCTTTGGATTAACCTAAAGAATTTTGTTCACCTCATTTAGAGGCTACGGAAAATGAAAGGTAAGAATTTTAAGGCAATTTAAAGGATGAGTTGGAAAGCAAGGTTATAATTTTGATTTTAGGTGTTGATTATAGGTGATTGCCAAGTGGTTGCACCAAAAACGGCATGTTCTCAGTAAAAGTAACTTTTAGTTGGGGCTTTTTTTTTTCCAGGCAACTGTGATTTGTGGGGAAAATGACATAGGATTTAATTAAAATTTTCACTGTTGGATAGAAAGATTAATTGTACCTGCTAGAAGCTTTCACCTGGCCTAGAGAAGGTTACAGAGGTCCCAAAGTCTCATTAAAAGTGTTGTTTACTTCAAATTGAATCTTAGCAGTGGAGTCTCTGTTAGGATCTGGCACTCCGACTCACAATAGCAAAAAGCTTGAGGACTGCCTGTTTCTTGCCTCTGAGATGCTTTGGAATCCAATAGTTATTTGCCATCAACACTGTTATGATGCTTCATTAACAGGACACCTTCTCCAGGTTTAACTACATGAGAATTTTAGAAACTTTTAAAATTTGGAATAATTTAACTTTTACAGAAAGTTTGAAAAACAGAATAGAGAATTCAGTGTGAAGTTAACCTATGTCCCCTCTGTCAGCATCTATGGCAGTATGTGGCAAAATTACCAAGCTAACACTGACACATCTCTATGAACCGAAGTCCAAAACCTCTTCAGGTTCCAGTAGTGTCTCCTCTGAGGTTTGCTTTCCATCCCAGGTCCCAGGACACCACACTGAGTATCTTCATCGTATCTCCTTAGTCTGCATTGTCTGTGAGTGTTCCCATCTTTACCCTTCGCTTCTGACATTGCCAATTTTGAGGAGTATATACTTTGTAGGAAGTTAAGATTTGTAATATTTCTTGACATTTTGCTTCTGGTTAGACTGGAGTTATGGGATGTTGCCTGGAATAGAAATTTTTAAAAGGCAAAGGGTCCTTTTTAGCCTGTGTGCTAGGGAGGTATGTGATGTGATGTCAATATAAGTCATGCATGGTTATTAAGTAGCAAGAAAATAATTTTATGGTTGGGGGTCGCCACAACATGAGGAACTGTACTAATGGTTCACAGCATTAGAAAGATGGAAAACCTCTCCTAGAGAGTGTCACTGCTTCTAAGCTCCCTCAGTGGGACAACCTATACTCCTTTCCACACTTATATCTATCTGTAGGTAGAAGATAGATGGGTGGTTGCCCGGGTGATATAATAATGACAGACAGGGATTCATACAGACATCTCCCATTCTAATTTAGCACCACAGGTTTAATTAGAATAACTAGATTAGAACCTTTGTTTGAAATCTTGACATTTGCTTCCTCCTATTAGCTGACTCTCAGTGACATGTTCCGTTCTTGTAAATAATAACCCCTGCTTAGCTGCAAATAATGATGTTGCAATACAATTATCTGGTAGTTAAGCAAAGTTTCTTGACCTGTGGGTCAAGCAAACACTGCTGATTGTTTACCTACTATTTATACACCTGTTCCCCACTCCCAAAATCTCAGCGCTAATGAAATTGTGAGATTTAACTAAAGCCTCCTCCCTAGACTCTTTAGCCCAGGGTTTCTCCAAATCATTTTAGTCCCCGCAATCCAACATATCTTTTACCTTTGCTCGGCTCTTTCTTTTCAAATAAGGCATGCCCATGACATCCAGAGGTGGAACAGCTGTGCTCTATAACCAGCACCACCATGTACCAGGAGAATGGCGGAGGAGAAAGATGGATGGATCTTTTAGTAAATACCCCAGCTTAAGACCACCCACCCCAGACCTCTACTCTTTGCTGCTAATTCTGTTGACGCTGTTGTTTTGAGTCAAGGCCCCCCTGTAGAGCCCAAGTGGACCTTGATCTTCAAATCCTCTTGCCTGTGCCTCCCCAAATGCTGGGATTATGGTTATGTATCACCAGTGCCAGCTCTCATACCCCTGGTCCATGAGGGAGTGTGATTAATATTTAGGTAGGCTTCTGTTGTCTGCTGTGTGATGTTGAGCAGAGAACTGAGACAAGCTATTTAGAAGTCATGACTCTTTTCTTATAAAAAAGTCTGTTACCGTGGTTTTATGTGTCATGAAATAGCAGTCGGTACTTATTTAGTTTATCATATTATGATATAGGCCTTTAGCTGGGCAGTGGTGGTGCACACTGTTAATACCAGCACTCGGGAGGCAGAGGCAGGTGGATCTTTGTGAGTTCAAGGCCATCGTGGTGTACAAAAACTACTTTTAGGACAGTCTTTAAGGCTACAGAGAAACCCTGTCTCAAAAAAAAAAAAAACAAAAAAGACAAGAATTATGGGTTACTTTAAGTTGTAAGAGCTAGTTTGTGATAAACCTGAGCAATAGGACAAACAGTTTATAATTAATATAAGCCGCTCTGTGTTTTGGGGACTGATTGGCTGCAGGACCGGCTGGGATAGAAACTTCCATCTACAGTACTCCCTTCTCTACTCTTCCCAGTGCCACCCCACCTCCCCTCTCATCCAGATCCACAACCTTTCTGTCTCTCTCAGAAAACAACAACAACAACAGGGATCTATAGAATAATAATAAAATAAGATAAATAAAAAAACAAACAAAAAGCAACATGACAAAGCAAACAAATAAAAAAGAACCAAACAAAAAATGCATATAGATGCAGACACACACACACACTTGCACACAGAGAAATCCCATAAAAACACAAAGCCGGAGCTATAATATATATGTAAAGGTAAAAAGGGAAAACGTCCTGATTTAACATTATGAGACGAAGAATCTTCAAAGATGCCAGCCAGTTGGTTTTGTGTTCGGCATGTACTGCTAGACGTGGGGCCTATCCTGCAAACAATTTGTAACTCTAGTGAGACTCCCTTGGAGAAAACTCATTTTTCATTTGCAGGTTGCTATCAACTGGAGGCAGCTTCTGGTTGGGGACAGGGACTTGTGTCCACTTCTCCTTTCAGCTCTAGGACTTCACCTGATGAAGACCTGTGCAGGCCCTGTGCGTGCTGCCTCTGTCTCTGTGAGTTCATATGTGCACCAGTCCTGCGATGTCTAGGTTTGATTCTTTGGGGTTTTCCATCCCTTCTGGTTCTTTAAGCTTCCTCTTTTTTTTTTTTTTTTTTTTTTTTTTGGTTTTTCGAGACAGGGTTTCTCTCTGGTTTAGGAGCCTGTCCTGGAACTAGCTCTTGTAGACCAGGCTGGTCTCGAACTCACAGAGATCTGCCTGCCTCTGCCTCCCAAGTGCTGGGATTAAAGGCGTGCACCACCACCGCCCGGCTTAAGCTTCCTCTTTACGCTTCCTCTTCCACCGCATTTTCCTCCCTAAGGGGAGGGATTTGATGGAGATATCCTTTCTGTGACTGAATGTTCCAAAATCTCTCACTCTCTATATATTGTCTGACTGTGGGTCTTTGTAATTGTTCTTATCTGCTGCAGGAGGAAACTTCTCTAATGATGGTTGAGCAAGACTGAGATCTATACTTACACCAAAATGTCATTAGAAGTCATTTTGTGGGGTTTTTTTTTGTTCTTTTATTTTTGTTGAGCTATATATTTTATATTTTTCGCCACTCCCTTCCCTTCTTCTCCCCTCCCCTTCTACCCTCTCTCATGGTCCCCATGCTTCCAATTTACTCAGGAGATCTTGTCTTTTTTTGTACTTCCCATGTAGATTAGATCCATGTATGTCTCTCTTAGGGTCCTTATTGTTGTCTAGATTCTCTGAGATTGTAAATTGTAGGCTGGTTTCCTATGTTTTATGTCTAAAAGCCACTTATGAATGAGTACATATTATATTTGTCTTTCTGGGTTTGGGTTACCTCACTTAATATGATATTTTCTAGATCCATCTACTTGCCAGCAAATTTCAAGATGTCATTATTTTTTTTTCTGTGTAGTACTCCGTTGTATAAATGTACCATATTTTTCCTATTCGTTCTTTAGAGGAGAGGCATTTAGGTTGTTTCCAGGTTCTGGCTATGACAAACAATTCTTCTTTGACCATAGTTGAGCACATGTCCTTGTGGCATGATTGAGCATCTTTTGGGTCTATACCCAAAAGTGGTATTGCTGGAACTTCAGGTAGGTTTTTTCCCAATTTTCTAAGAAATCACCACACTGACATCTAAAGGGGCTGTACCAGCTTGCACTCCACCAGCACTGCAGAAGTGTTCCCTTTACTCCAAATCCTCTCCAGCATAAGTTGTCATCAATGTTTTTGATCTTGAGCATTCTTACAGGTGTAAAATGGAATCTCAGAGTTGTTTTGATTTGCATTTCTCTGATGGCTAAGGATGTTGAACATTTCCTTAAGTATCTTTTAGCCATTTTAGATTCCTCTGTTGAGAGCTCTCTGTTTAGGTCTGTACCCCATTTTTTATTGGAATTTTTGTTCTTTTGATGACCAGTTTCTTGAGTTCTTTGTATATTTTGGAGATCAAACCTCTGTCTGATGTGGGCTTGGTGAAGATCTTTTACCATTCTGTAGGCTGTCATTTTGTCTTGTTGACCATGTCCTTTGCTTTACAGAAGTTTTCAGTTTCAGGAGGACCCATTTATTAATTGTTTCTCTCAGTGTCTGTGCCACTGGAGTTATATTTAGGAAGTGGTCTCCTGTGCCAATGTGTTCAAGTGTACTTCCTTCCCACTTTCTCTTTTATGAAGTTGAGTGTGGTGGGCTTTATCTTGAGGTCTTTGACCCATTTGAACTTGAGTTGTGTGCATGTTGATATGCTTTCTTTTTTCCATTTTATATTTTTTGTTTGTCAAAAATCAGGTGTTCATAGATGTGTGAATTGATATCTGGATCTTCTTTTTCGTTCCATTGGTCTTCCTGCCTGTTTATATGCCAATACCAGGCTGTTTTTAGTACTGTAGCTCTGTAGTAGAGTTTGAAGTAAGGGATTGTTATGCCTCCAGAAGTTCCTTCATTGTGCAAGATTGCTTTGGCTATCCTGAGTTTTTTGCCTTTCTATATGAAATTGAGTACTGTTCTTTTGAGGTCTGTGAAGAATTTTGCTGGGCATTGCATTGAATCTGTGGATTACTTTAGGTAGAATTGCCATTTTTACTATGTTAATTCTAGTTACCCAATGGCATGGGAGATCTTTCCATTTTCTAACGTCTTCTTCAATTTCTTTCTTCAAAGATTTAAAGTTCTTGACATACAGGTCTTCCACTTCTTTGGTTAGATTTACTCTGAGATTTTTTATGTTATTTGTAGCTATTGTGAAGGGTGATATTTCTCTGATTTCTTTCCCTGTAGCTGTTTCTTTAGTGGAACAGAAGTATTTGTTTTTCTCCTAGGTTTCTGGCCTGTCTAGTCTTAGGTTTTTCTCAACACGTTAGGGGTAAACTCTTTTCAACCCTTAAGTCCTTTACCTGTTTAGAATCACCTTGTCCTTCTCCACTAGGACATTAAACCCTTGGTGCCACTGGACATATGAAATCTCATATGTGTGAATGTATGTATATGTGTGTATGCGTGTGTGTATGTGTGCTTGTGAATGTATATAGTGTATCACTGTATTTGTTTAGAACTGTCTTTCAATGTGTTTTGATTTTTTTTGCAAGGGTCATATATTATATGACCTTAACTTTGTTCCTAATAATTTTATTTCTATACATAAGTATGACTTATATGACATAACTTTAAGGAAAATATAAGTTTAACTGGCATATGATCCCTGAAACTGATCAAGCCTGGAAGGTGACACATAGGAAGTATGCAATAAATTTATTAAATCACACATGCAAATGACTAAATAAATAGATGAGCATCGACCATGCACTTTTCTCAGGTTTATGATCCTATTTACAAACTATTTCAGAAACCCTTCTACATATGGGTTTTCCCTCCCCACTGAAAATATCCTGATGTTTTGAGTTCTTCTGAAGGTATGCCTCCAACAGAGTAGCACCAGGGTTAAGGCATAGTTCCCACCTGCTCACACACCCTGTATGTGTTTGGATGCAAACTCTTTCTTCATTCAGTTTTCTTGTCATTATTGTTTCTTTCTCATTTGCTATAAATATCAGCTTCTGATTTAGTATAAAACTAGAAATGAAAATGGTTTAAGGAATCATAGCAGGTTCTTAGTCTTTAAACTTCCAGTCCGTCCCTGTGCACGGAAATTCTAAGTATTTTTACAGGCTTAATGCCAGGCATCTCCTTTCATTGATTTGTTAAAAGCCTTTTATGCTCCTTGCCAATTTAATAACTTTTGTTTGTTTTTCAAAATCTTTGGGGAAAAATTATGTTGGAACTGGGTCAAGATATGTGTCTCCTGTGGCTAAAGCAGAGTTTTGCAAAAGAAAAATGCTTCAAGCAGATGTCATCACGTAAGTGCCAGGAACAGAGCTAGGATCCACAAACATGGGCATCCAATCGATGTTAGGATTTTTCTCTATCCTACTCAAGAGGCTTTGGGAGGAGGACTCAATTTTTTTCTTAAATTTTATTTAAATCTTTCTGAACTGTGCTGCTATGGATTTTGTGGGAAACAGGGGACTAGATATGGGCCTTTACTTGATCATTGAGTGAATCGTGTGTAAAGACACGGTTTCTCTATGATTCAGTCACAGCTTATTTCTCTCCAAATCCTTCCAAGTTTCTGATCACGTGCAGGATGCACGGTGGCCCGCATGTAATGAACTTCCCAACATTATCATGCTGTGTGAATCTGCTTATCATAGAAACTTGTTTACTCCTGGGAGAAATGCCTCTGCCAGCCCAAGGAATGCCAATGGCAAGATGTGTCCTAGGGAGACCTCCACCCCCAGCCATGCAGCTTAGTGAGCTGAGGAACATGATGCAGACAGTCCCCATTTGGCCATGAGGCTTTCTGTATCCTGAGCACATCCAAGGATAATGATGAGAAATTCTGTGTTTTTCACTCTCCCTGTCCCTACTTTGAACCCAGAGCAATGTAGACTAAAAGCTGCCCAGGATGCCAGTAAAGCACTCACTCTGGAGCAGCATCGCCTAGAGCATCCTGGTCCTGAATCTAGAACTCGAACTTCAGTTCTTCACAATGACCAATGGTGGTCTTCATATATGGCATCCTAGAAAGGGATGCAGCTAAAGCGTAAGGAACATACTGAGTAATGCTGGAGAAACACGAGGTCCTGGTAAGTGCTCAGGGGACTTGCTCCAGGATGTTGGGGTAACCATGTGTCAAACCAAGAGCCCAAGGGAAGACTGCATGCTCTTAATGCCCACGATGCTAAAAGGATCTAAGGAGACAACACAAAAACAAGGTTTCTGTGACCTGTCAGAATATTTTGACATATTCTTTACAGACTGCTAGTGCAGGGAACATGATGCAGGAAGCAATGGAAAGATGTCTGCGTTCTTTGAAACAGATTTGTCGATGGAGAGCAATGATCCCATTAAGTATTTGGTCTCTGTAATCGGATTGCCTTAGTATTCAGCCATTGCAAATTCCTGCCCCATTTGTATAAGAAGAAACCACAGTATAGACAGCCCCTCGAGAGAGGAAATGAGAATATCAAAATATTGTCAGGAAGGAGCACAATTTCAATTATGAGGATCTTTTAACGCATTGTTCAAATGGATGGGATCACCAGCCCTAAAGAAGAAAGTATACCTTGCACACTGCAATCATCACCAGCCACTTGGGAACAACTGGAAAAATAAACTTGCACAAGAGGTTGAGCATCTCATTCAGGTGGCAGGTGGGGTTCTCACCCCCACAACCATATTCTTCATAATGTTAGCTCTCAATCATGTTCTCGCTGGACAAAAGGATCTGTCAACCATCTGCCTCTTTTGTGGGTTCAGCTGCAATTGGGTCTCCACGGCTGCTAAATGGCACTTTCAGATACAATGAAACTGTTGTTGGCCCCATTAAATGGGTACAGGGATGGGTGTCTCAAAAAACAAAAACAAAATCCAAAAGCAACAACAAAGATATGTAGCCAAAACTGAGAGGTACTTATAACTATATCTCTGATCAAACTAGAAGATATTATGTAAATTTTGGTATTTTTGAAGATCCCACATTTATATTTGATGTAGAATCATACAAAACTTAAGGAGGGCAATCCAGATGATTTGTATGTGAATGTGACTTTAAAAAGTAGCTGTCCTATTTGGATCTACTGTTACTCCTAATTAATAAAATCTGGGGTTATAAGTACCAGGGGCAAAATCAAGTCTTATGTTTAGGAGGGACAATCTGTTTATCATCTCTACTCTCAGAAAAATCTTGTTGGATTGTTAAAAAGCTATGCTGGTTATGTTAATGCCCCAGGGGACAGTGTCACTTCACACAGAGGTGATCCAATTACGACATCTAAACCAGCTTTACCCATTGTCTTTTGGGTACAGACTTATGACTTATTGTTGACTGTACTCACACTGACTATGCACTCCCTAAATGTACTGTGTAAAAAAATCCATCTTTGCCTTGGGTGAAGCTTCACAAAAGGCACCATTTAACCACATTCTGCATTTGTTTGTTCCTGAATCTTCCTAATTCTTTCCCTGCTTTACGTTCCTTTCAGTTCTTTGTAACCAGTTTGTTGCCCATCCTAAAATATCAGCTTTCCTAAAGAAAGGATTTGATTTTCCTCACTACTTGGACCCCAATGCCAGAAGCACAGTGGACACACAAATAAAAAAAAAGCTATGTGTGTGATGTGTGTGCACGTGTGTGTACATGTGCGTATATGTGTATGCATGTTGTGTATGTGTCTGTATGTGCGTGTGTGCATATGTGTGTATATGTGTTCATATGTGTGCATGTGTTTATGTGTGCATGTGTGTATGTTGTGTGTGTATATGTGCATACATGTGTGTATGTGTGTATATGTGTGCATCTGTGTGTGCGTATATATGTTGTGTATGTGTGTTTATATGTGTGTATGATGTGTGTGTGTGTGTGTGTGTGTGTATGAGAGAGAGAGAGAGAGAGAGAGAGAGAGAGAGAGAGAGAGAGAGAGAGAGAGAGAGAGAGAGAGAGAAGAAAGGAAAGAGAAGGAAAGAAATACTAGGAAGATGGCAAAAAAAAGAGATGTCTTCAAGGATCTACCTCCAACAAACTAATTCCTACAGCCGGGTCCTACTTCTCAATTTTCAGAACCATCCAAAACAGTGCTGCCATCTGGAAACCAAACATTCAAACATGAACTCATGAAAGACTTTCATATTAAAACCATAACAATCTGGCCAAGTGTGATAGCAAGCACATCTAATCCCAGCACTCGGGAGGCAGAGGCAAGCAAAACTTTGTGAGTTAGAGGTCATTCTGGTCTACAAAGTAAGTTCCAGGACAATCAGGCATGTTACACAGGGAAACCCTGTCTCAAAAAACAAAACAACATTGAGAATTCTGAGTTAAAATTCCACCATAGCTCCATAACTGGTTCCAAACGTGTCAAATGTGTATTTCTGTCAACTGTGGTAAAACTGTAATGTCAACTTTGCACATGCTAGGGTCACCAGGAAAGAGAGTCTCCATGAGGCTTGTCTAAATTGCATTGGTCTATAGGCATGCTGGGTAGGGAAAGGTCTGAATTAAGTTCATTGATGTGGGTAGATACAGCCCACTGTGGGTGACTCTATTCCTTAAGCAGGGAGTCCTGCATTGTCTAAGAATGGATAAATCTAGCTGTGCACAACCAAGCAATTGAGCATGGATTCATTTACCTCTGCTTTTTGACTGTGGGTGTGATGTGACACACTTTGTTGTTGTTGTTATTGTTGTTCCCAACACCTTGACTTCCCTGTCACAAATTGCATCCTGGAATTGTGAGTCAAGATAAATTCTTTAGGCCCCAGTTGCTTTTTATAAGAATTTTATTTACAATATAGCAACAAGAATGAAATGAGAAACAATGTTATCTTCTGAGAAAACAGAAAAAAAAATTCCCAAAGAAAAGGATCAGGCAGGGCTAGGTAGAGGACTCAGTGGGTAAAGCACTTGTCAAGCAGGCATGACGTAAGGTTTTGTATTTCCAGCACACACATAAATGACAGGTGAGTGCTGTAGGAAGTCTTACAGCCAGTGATTATCTGCCCACTGGGGAGGGGCCTCTTATACTATATAAGCCAATGTAGAGCATTAGTCCTTGCTTTTTCCGGTTGCTGGATCCGGTTTCTGTTCTCCGCTGAAGCAGAGAATTCTAATTTGTGAGTTTACCCCTAAATAAAGAACCATCTATTTTGCAATTCTGAGCTAGTGTGGGATTTCTCTTAAGTGTCCTTCCACATTTGGTGCCCACATGGATTCAGACTCCACGCCTACCGGGTGGTCTGCCTAACGACCTAGCCTGTTCATAGCCCAGTCTCCCATCTCCCAACCCTGCCTGTGTAGCCACAGTATACAGGAGATAGAGACAGGGAATCCCTGAGCAAGTTAGTTAGACAACCTAGCTGAAATGATAAGTTCTGAGTCCAAAAGAAAGATCCTGCTTGATATATAAGGTGGACAGCAATGGAGGAAGACGCTTCGTCCATCTCAGACCTCCAGATGTGTGCACACACGTGCAGGCTTACCTGTAAACATGCATACAACCACAAACATACACTAAAAAAGAAGAGACCCATTGAGTGTTGTGTTCATTCTTGACCTTCTTACATACCTCCCTCATTAACGTTCTGTTCGCATTAATCCTCATACACTATAGGGATTTTTATTAGTTTTGTGGATGAGGGTGTAGGTGGGGGTGTCTGAATAGCAGGTTCAGGGTGTCATAGCACGTGTGTGGAAATCGGAGGATAATTTTAGTGAATCACTTCTCTCCTTCCACTACGTGCCTCCCAGGGATCCAACTTAATCAAGCACAACAGCACGTGCCTTAATCTGCTGAGCTATCTCATCAGTCCAGCTATGGGAATGCATTACAATTAAAAACAACCATTTCCCAAAAGTATTTTAACAAAGAGTAGTAAGAAGTAGGCAGGGACATTGTCTTCTCTGATGTACACCGGTGCCATTGAATCCACAACTGCTTTTTCATTTCAACTTCAAAGCCGGTGTTTGATTATTTACATCTTATTTTCACCAAAAATGCTTTCCAGACTAAAGAGCATTACATTCTTTAACAAATGTGCCTTTGTTGTGACATCACATAAACACTGTGAAGTCACCATCTTAACAACTTTATATGCTAAGTGCACAATTCAGTGGTACTGAATGCATTTGTATCATAGCAGCTATCATAGCAAATGATACCGATAATGTAATTCAATAGAAAACTCAATTGTAATGAATCTACAAAGCAATTTCCATTATTAAAGAGAAGCTGTAGTTCTAACAAAGACATTATCCTGACATTAAGATCGCACTGATACATTTCTAACATGATAATTTATGGAACGTATTTTAAAAGGTATCTATATACGATTTCCTTTTATAACTCAAGGATTTCCTTCCAGATTTCCATAGCAAGAAAATAGTCATTAGTTGATCATGAGATGGACTGCAAATTAAATATATCAAATGTTAGGCTTGTTATTTTAGTCTCATTTAAAAGACAAGCATTTTCATAAATCTTGTCCAGATGTTGATAAGATACCAGCTGTGGCAAAGAATACATTTTCATCAAGGAAAACATGACAAGCTTCTGTAATGAGTAAGATTATTAATGGCTTCTTGGGAATATTAGTTGTCACAAGACATTTGAAACAAAATCATTATAAATACGGCTCTCTCTGTTAACTATCCACATTGCTTCTGCTTTGCTCTCCCCAGGAACGCTGCCTTATTGGCCTCTTCTTAAGAGTTACAGTTCCCCACATATCCATCTTCTGCAAACATCCATAATCAGACAATACATCTCAGACTCAAATTGATTGTTCTCTCCTTTCTACACCACCATTTCCATTTCTCTTCTCCCATTCATTACATATACCATACTTACATATTTAACCTAGATTACGTATTATATTAAATTAATACTAAATATATATTTATGTATTTATATTGTTTGGTGTTTTTTGAGACAGGTTCTCTTTAAATAGCCCTGGCTAGGATGAAAGGTGCGTGTCACCTGCTTATTATTTTCTTTTGGGGGTAGTGAAGATGAATCCATTGGTCTACCATGTCCTATGTGCCCAGCCCTTCTGCCATGCTTCCCATTATAGCACCAAGTACTAGTGTGCCTCCTTCTTGCAATAAAACATCAAATTTCAAGTCAAGTCGTGAGTAGCTGCCCATGTCAGATAACTTAAACATACCCACCCACCCCCATTTGACAGTGAGGATTATCCCATTAAGGCCATAATTCCCTCTGTTTTCTTCTTACTTTCCTTCTGCCCTGGTTACTTTTATGTTATTCTGACAAAAATACCTGATAGAAACAACAGAAGGGAGGAAGGGATTATTTTACTTGCAACTTCTGGGTTTTAATCTGTCATAGGAGTAAGCATGGCTGAAGGAAGTCGGGATTGAAGGAAGGCATGGTCCAATGATTCTTTATCTATGGAGGCCAGAGTGTGAGGCAGAACAGTTCCTATGGCATTGGATTGGGAAGCAGAAAGCAGGATTTTAGTGGGACTGTTCTTTGCTAGAATCTTGAAAGACACACCCCTGTGATCTACTTAGACCCATTAGACCCCACATCTTAAAGGTTCCAGAGCTTGCCAGCACAGTACCACCACAGTGTTTGGGGACCAAACACTGAAAACACGAGCTTATGGGAAACCCTTTGGTATCAAGTCCCAACATCATCTTGTCACCTGGAACTCTTGCCCATGTCCTCTTAGCTCTTGTAGGCTTCCTACTACCACCCTGGGTTCTTCAACCTGACAACTTTTCCATTAGCACTTTTGTGTTTTGGGGAGAAGTCAATAAAATTCTGTTTATGCTCTTTTATAGTCCCAGCTAGAACAATCCTTTGTTTCATTGTTTGGTTTAAGACTGGGAATCAAATGTAGCAAATAAAGAGAGGTAGGCAGGCTCTCTATTGAGCTCCTCTCTCAGCCTCACACCCAAGATTTAAAAATTCTAGCAACCATTACAGCCAAACTTCTTAAAGGAGAAACCAAAATTCCATCTCATTTTTGTCACTAACTTTGGATTCATGTTGCTTTGACCTAAATGACCTGTATTGATGTCACTCATGAAGATGCCTCCTTTGCTGTTTTCAGCTTTTGTTCAGATTATCCCCAGGACACTCTCTGGTGTCTGACATCTTGAGTGCCATCTGCCATCTTGTTTCTTTTGCACCTTTCTTAAAGGAAGCTGCTTTTATAGGAGGAAGAGGGAGTGGGCATTTCCAGGAGTTAGAATGGTGTTTCTTTTATTAGTCTTGAAACTAAGACATTGGAGCCTATGAACTCACTTCTTGATGCTATCTACAACCAATGTCTTGGCAGTTAATCCCCAGAAAGGGATAGAATGCCTTGATCATAGACAGGACTCCTACAAACAACCTTGCTCAGTCAGCAGCCCAGTCCAGAAAGGAATGTGTAGAGATAACCAGCCTCACTTGAAGTAGATAATTCAGGGACAAAAAGAATTCCGAACTGCCCTAGCACCCTATGGATACATCCTGAAAGACAGGCTGCAGAGCCACTATAGTCCCCATTAATACAAACAATACCCTCATCACACCCCTAAAAAGAGTCATGACCAAGCTTCCCACATTCAGTAGCTCCCCTTTTCCCAAAGGCTGCCTTGTCTCATGGGATTACAGGGGATTCTGCATGTAAGTGCCCATTGTTCTGTTTAAAATACTGACTGACTTTTGTTCTCCTTTACTTAATGCATATTTACAAATTCTTAATGAAACTTTGTATGACACCTCAAATCTGGATGGAATCATACATATAATATCAATAGCTGGGTATGTCTCAATATTGAAATCTATTTCCAGCATAGATGAGTCACTCTGACCTCCAAGGAGGGAACAGGAAATGAGTCTTGTTTTGCCTCAGCACATCAGGGGACACGAAGCACAGGAGTTTGAAAGGAGTGAGTCTGCATCAAGAAAGCAGAGAAGGCTACTTTCAGGGCAAACAGCGTCACATTATTTGCAAGTAGTTATTTCAGCAATGTGTGTGTGTGTTGGTGTGCGCATGTTTGTATATAAACACATACTATATACCCACATGTATAAGTTTACTTATGTTTATATACGCACATATATAACCCAATGTATATATTAGCAACATACATATATGCACATACCCACATGCAATCACACATACATATATAGAGAGAGATAGATTGATCTTTAAAGTGGTACTTGAGGGGCAATCAGGTAAACAGAGATCAAGAAAATTCCAACATAATTAGGGATTAAATTTCTTGAATAAATACCTGACAATAGAAAGAAAATGAGAGAAGGCAATAGACTAAGTGGGAGGAAGGGAGGGAGGGAGACAGTTGCAATTAAGGTTTTATCATTTTTTCTCACTTGGCACTTCTTTTGTCCAAGAAATTTTAATGTAATCCTAGGCATATGAAATAGTTGCTCAAATCTTGAGATTACTAACAATAAATCATGAAAAAAAATTACTTTGTAATTTTTGGGCCTCCGTATAACTCTATGGCTTATTAAAGATTAAAACAAATGTAAATACTCATGAGATAGATGTGAGGGTTTGTTCCTCATAAAGAACGAAACCTCGGCTGAGTACTTGATGGGTCAGGATGTGGGGTATCTTCATCGCTTTCCAGAGTTGACTGATATTTTGATTTTGTTTCACCAATGCTAAGATCACCACTTTGAACCCAATTTGTAGCATAAAATAGAAGAAGTATGTTTAGTGCCATTTTAGAAACTGCTGGGAATTCTGTCTTAATTGCAAGCCAAAATCCATTTAAAGATTTGTGTGAAACTGAAGTGAACATCTCAAATAGCAATTTTTAAAAACTTAACACTATCACACGATACAATCAAAAGATTCCAAATTGAATGCTTAAATGTTGAGAACAACAGCGGGCAAACTTTAAAAGTCTTGTTTCTCATGAACAACTTATAATGTTTCCAGAAGAACAGGAAGCTCTGTGTAGTAAAAGCACTATAATAAATTCAATGAAAACAATGAAATAAAAGGAGGAGGACTTAACTCCTAACATATGGAGAATATTTTTATTGTAGACATAAGCGAGAAATCAGGCAGACTGAAGAGTCCAGACTGAACATGGCTGGCAGAGTAAACCAGACCATGAGAGGAAAGAGGGGAAGGAGGGAGGGAGGAGCCTCTAAAAGGCAGTCCTGGCCAAGAGAATGGCAGAGTCAAAATGGCTGAGTTATATAAAGATCAGACTAGGGAGGGGAACTGAAACCCAGCCCTTAAGAAGGGGAGGTTTTGGGAGGGGGCAGAGTGAGGAGTGCATTAAGGGGCCACAGGTACTGAGTGAGACTTGACCTGGGTTCGAGACCTAACACATGTAACATAGAATTATCTCTGATCTAAGTTGAAGGGCTTCAGGCGACATTTGCTGGTGTTTCAGGCATGATGACAGGCACAGTGCACACATGTTCTCAGAACCAAGACTGCTGTAAAGTCATACAATTTGACACTAGTGAGCAGCCAGACACTCTCCAGATCTAGTAGGTATTTAACTTTGCAATGATCTGGCTGTTATGGATTTAGAAACCTTTTACTGATGCCAATTGTTTTTGGAGCCCTATAGTCAGCTCATGATGCTTGTGTGGGCTGTGATCCACTGTTTAAAACCTGAGCTACAGAGCAGGAGAATTGCAAAAGTTGTGTGTGTGTGTGTTGCAGTATCATATATATACACATACATATACACACACACACACACATATATGAAGGAATATCAGATATTTGACCTTAAATGTTATGGATAAATACCTTTTCTTTCTTCTTTCCTTCTTCTTCTTCCTTCCTTCCTTCCTTTCTTTCTTTCCTTTCTTTCTTTCTTCCTTTCTTTTTTTCCAAGTTAAAAAAAGATTCTAATAAAACATCACTCAGTGCTTTGTGGTCAATCTCTTTGGATTGTTTTGTTTTGTTCTGGGTACAAGTGTGTCAGTTTACTAAATCACACCCCCACAGGGTTTAAATGAATACAAATGATATTTGCCCTTTATCCTGTGTTCTTGGAGAGAAGAGTTTCTCTGAGAGGAATTTACTTAGGAATATTGTTTCTGGATTCAGCACTGAAACTAGAGAGAGAAAACGGAAAAAGGAGGGAACGAGAAGGAAGTGTACAGGGGTTTGGCTATCACTTTGGGTGACTTAGACTTCAGTCTACGCAAACATGTGAAAGCCACATGGAATGCAGTTTAGAAACAATCCACTGGGGAAAGAAAGGGGATACATTTGTCTATCAAGTCTATGGATCATGGGCTAGATGGCACTCCTGCAGAGGAACAAACACAGAGAGAATTCGTGAGCATATGTAGGTCATTGAAGCCCTTGAGCAGGGAGAACTTGGTAGGACTCGGTGGTACCCCTGAAGCGGTGTTGCCACACTGCCCCTCAGTGACTCCAAAGCCTGATGGGTATCCAGCCTCCACAGTCAACTTGGAATAAGAGGGTTAGAGGCAGCACACACAATGCTTACTCAGACGTACCTCTTTCTGCCTCCCACTAACTCCAGTCAGTTAGACAGTCCCCTTCAAAATGTAGGCAGCTAGAATCTCTGCTGACTCAGTGCAGGAAAATGAGGGGACTAAGCCTCAGTTCCTGATCTCATAAAGTCAACATTGGTAATATTTATCTCTTGAACCAATATTAGAATTCTCTCATTTGGTTTGACATCTTGGCTGGTTTGTGCTTCTTGTGTAAGCAGACCATCACTAAAGGATGTAGGTACTTTATTTCACTGCCTGTGGTTATAATTCTTCATCCACAATTAACCCTGTAGGTTCCAAACCTATATCCCTCTTTTTACTGTGTAGTAGAAACCAGAGCTCCTCAGGGTAGAATAAAATTGGTTGTTTTTTCCCACCAATATAAAGAGCTTTTCTTTACTTGCTATGCAATTTTTGGGCTAATAAGGGTCCAAATATAACCATATAGAAGACGTCAAAGATACTCAGAAGGTAATACCGAACATGGTATTCAAATCAGTGCTCAAGGTCACAAGTGGTCTAATTAACAGCAGTAGGGAACATATAAACTTAACCTCAAACTGCCAATCACCTTACAGTACAAACAAAACACATCTATGAGTGAACATGTTCTAAAACACAAGACAATATTAATTGACACCTTCTCATAAATAATTTCAGAAAATCCCATACACGTGTTGATTTGAATGAGTTGTCTCCCATCAGTCTCAGCCATATAAATACGAGGCCCCCAGTTGGTCCTTAGGGGGGCTTTGAGGTTTCAAAAGACCTGTGTTTCAAACTGTGAGCCCTCTGCTGCTGTTCCAGCCACCTGCTTTCTACTTTCTGCTACCTCTGTTCCCACCACCATGAACTCTAACCCTCTGGAAAGACCTAACCAAAACACCCAAAGAAGCTCTTTCTTCTACAAGTTGTGTGAGTTATGTGCTATCATAGCGATAGAAAAGGAAGTAATACAGCTTGCTTTCTTCTACACAAACGGATGCACACTTTCCCCCAGTGCTGGCTCAAAGAATAACCGTTGGAAGTTTTAAAGCCAATGAAAACTTAATTAACAGAGGAGCGGGATATAGCCTAACTAACCATTTGTGTTTTGTCTTAGTCCAGACGCCTTTGTTCAAGAATAACACAGGTAGATGCCTCTCCTTACTTTGTGCATGTGTGACGGGTTTTTATTTGAACTGGCCATTGTCCTCACAATTATCTGAAAACATAAGAAAGTGAAGTGGCCTAGGAGGTCATTTACCGAAGAGCAAAGGGAACCCCATTCATAAGGGTTGTTTACACAGCATCATCTAGGATGTGGAAGGTACTAAACAGTTTGTAAGGACAGGAAATGTGTTTAGGGTTTGGATTGTTCATATTGTCATTGTCATTTGGTCATGACAAAATATAAGCAGAGCATTGCTGGGTCCAGGGGTAGGATTTTGATCCCGAATTTCCTGAGAAACCGCCACACTGCTTTTTTTCATTCTTCTACAGATTGACAAAAACCGGACTCGCTGAACATAGCAAACAATGAGGACTACTGAGAACTCAAGAACAATGGCACTGGGTTTTTGATCCTACTGCACCTACTGGCTTTGTGGGAGCCCAGGCAGTTTGGATGCTCACCTTACTAGACCTGGATGGAGGTGGGTGGTCCTTGGACTTACCACAGGGCAGGGAACCCTCATTGCTCTTCCGGCTGACGAGGGAGGGGGACTTGATTGGGAGAGGGGGAGGGAAATGGGAGGCGGTGGCGGGGAGGAGGCAGAAATCTTTAATAAATAAATAAATTTTAAAAAATTAAATAAAAAAAAGAAAAAATATGAGCAGAGGTGTAGTTAAAAAGCAGAGGCACCACTCAGAGGAAGGTTATTCAACACCTGGCTTCTGTGTTATCCCATCATAAGCAACACATAAGCTTCTCCCTGATGTTCATAGATTGGAGATCTATGATCTCATCTGCACACCCAAGATTTGATACTTCACTTATGGCAGAACAGTCATGTTTGATTTCCTGGGAGTTTGATGTGTGGGTTGAGTAGCAAAGGATGGGAAACAGATAGAACCCCATTATTCCAGTGCAGTGTCTTAGTTTGGGTTTCTATTGCTACAGTGAAACACCATGGCCAAAAGGCAAGTTGGGAAGGAAAAGGTTTGTTTGGCTTACACTTCCAGATCACAGTCCATCATTGGAGGACATCAGGACAGGAACTTATGTGGGGCAGTAACCTGAACACAGGAGCTGATGCAGAGGCTATGGAGGGGAGCTGCTGCTTACTGGATTGCTTCCCCTGGCTTGTTCAAGTGGCTTTCTTATAGAACCCAAGATCTACAACTCAGTGATGGTGCCACCTACCCTGGACTGGGGGCTCCCCCATTAATCACTAATGGAGAAAATGTCTTGTCTTTGATGGATATTTCTTAAACTGAGGCTCCATTTTCTCTCTGATGTCTCTAGCTTGTGTTCAAGTTGATGCACAAAACCAGTACCTATAGATAGCATTTTTGCAACCTGGTCAAGGTGTGCGGCTCATGCTTCTCAAGTAGCTTACCCCCGGAGTCTGCTGTCCCATGGGTAGCTCTCTAGTCTTTCTGTAAATTTTGTCAAGATCTTAAGTTCTTCCTTCTAACCTCCTTCTAACACCAAACGGACAATTTCTGCTGCTAATACAAAAAGACCTTTCAAGCACAGTGACCTTTCTCATTACCCAGTCACTCTTGCCTTAACACCCCCAATGCACAATTCAACATGGTGCTCTCCAATTCTATCAGAATGTTGCCTCCATGGCATTTTTATTATGACTCTTTGGTTTCTCTTAGTAATAAGCACATATATATGTTCTACGGTAAATTGATCTATAACCTCTTAAAACAGAAAAATGTAGGGCTCAATAAAAATCAATAAAAAATGGGAAAAAGAGAAAAAGAGATGGAAAAGATAGTAAGGATTGGGGTGATAGGTGAGGAGGTTAACATAAACACCAAGTAATGACAAAAATCTCCCCTCACACTCTGTTTCAACTGGCTGTGCCCAGGAAAAGCTACCATTCTCTGTGGAACACATATGCAGATGAACAAAAGTACACAAAGCAGTGACGAGAGTCAGGTCAACTTGCGTCTGTTCAAACACACCTGTGAAGAAAAAATCTGGGCCCACTGAAGTTCAGCAGAATAATAATTTATGAATGCATTCTTACACGTGTACAAAAGCATCCCAGAGAGTAATGTTGTTTTTGTTTTCCTAGTATTGATTACTGAATATCAATATTGAATATTGGAACTTCCCAAGAAGAAAGCTATAATTCATCCTGTGTTATAAATGCAGTACTTTGAGAGTATTTTTAATTGTGGTAGAACTGGCTGTGGGGCTCAGGTTGCAGAGTTCAGTGTGTTTCACAAACTGTGAAAAAGGCTGAACACTTTGCTATGCCAAGCTGCTGGAGCTCCTGGCTGTTGTTCATCATTCTAAACTGCAAACTAACAGAGCTTGTGGATTATTTGCAGTGCACATCTGTTCTCCAGCTGAATACTGAGAAAATGAGAAACTCCTCAAGAAGGAAAAATGTTTAGAAAACAGTAAGCCGATTGTTTTGTCTGCTTTTTAGTGTCTTTTTAGTGTCTGCTTTCAAGTGTCTTTTAGTGAATACAGTCAGGTTATACCTTGAGTCTGCCATGCCCCAGTCATACCTACCATTTATTTGGGAGGTTTTCTGAGGATATGTTATTATTACTCCGGTATACATGAGGGAAAACTAAATGAAGCACAACCTGACTTTAAAAAAAAGAATTTAAAAATATATAGAAACCAGTAATTATCTGTGAAATCATCCCATTTGAAGGACATTTATAAACATAGCCTCCTACAAAACCCTATTAAAAACCTGGCTAGTTGAAACACACCTGTAATTCTAGCTCTTCAAGGGGCCCAGGCAGCAGGGTTGCAAGTTTTAGGGTAGGAAGGACGGCAATTCCATCATAACCTGTCTCAAAAAAAAAAAAAAAACTTTGGCATTCGAGAGGACTAGGGTTCAATCCTTAGTACTATAAATATAAAGTAATAAACTATGTTTAAAATTATTTGATGAGTTGATCCACATGACATATAATGGACTCTTGAAAGGGAAAGGCAGTTGGTAGAAGAAATAAAGCTTATTCAGAAGAAACCAACATAGAAGAGTTGAGACTGCCACAAATCTAAGGTGCTTGCATGATTTGCTTGATAGTGGTAAGATTTTGTGGAACAACCTTGAGTTTTCTTCTCTCCGCATCAAGTTATACAACCTGGACACATGAGACTATTATATTTCTATGCTGTGGAATATTATCTTAACTAATCAAAGATGTGTTAAATTTGTTTATGCTGCAGAATATTACTTGTGTTACATTTCTTCCTAGTGTCGTTGTTAAGGATGTAAGGATACATTGCTTTTGTTAAATTATGTAAAGATGTGTTATGGTTTCACCTTGCCTGCCTAAGGCACCTGATAGGTCTAATACAAAGCTAAATAGCAGGCAGGAGAGGGATAGGTGGGGCTGGCAGGTAGAGAGAATAAGTAGGAGGATAACTCTAGGTTCAAGAAAGAAGGAAAAGAAAGTGAGGGAGAAAGAGGAGACATGCTTAGGGCCAGAAGCCAGGCAGCTGCCTGGAAACAAGAAACAGTAAACGTAAGATATATAGAAGGAAAGAAAGGTAAAAAAGCCTCAAGGTAAAACATAGATGAAGAGAAACAGGTTAAGTTATAAGAGTTAGCAAGAAATGAGCCTAAGCTAAGGCCAAGCATTCATAAGTAATAATAAGTCTCTCTGTCATGATTTGGGAGCTGGTAGGTGGCCCAAAAGAAAAAGGCTGCTACATTTCTATGTATGTGCTTATAGGTAAGAGTAATATCACATATGTGTTTAGTAGATTTTAAATGAATTCATGAAGTATGAGAGTAAAAGTTTAGACAATGAAAACCATAACCTCTAAATGCAATTGCATAAGAAAAACTATGAAGTAGATCAGAAGAGAGAAATGACAGGTGTGTGAGTATGCTTAATGTCTCTAGCTTTGCATATACAGTCATCAGATACTGTCCAATGCTATTGATAAACCTGGAAAATTCAATACAAGAGCAGTGACTGTGTGAGGCCACAGGATGCTCCACTTGTCCTGCTTCTCCCATGACCCTAGGGAGAGCCTAGCAGTTATAGATTTGTAAATTTGTAGTCTTAATCTTAAAGGTATACATTTCTGAATGTATAGGAACCACTCATGAGGTCTGGGCCATATGATTTGCATCCATAGGGCCAGGAAGCCCAGATTTCTATTGCAATAGGTAAAGTGTATCCATGATAGTATCTTCAGTAACTAAACCCAGATGTCCTTGGCACTGATTGCTTCTGCAGAAAGATGCTGACAGTAATTTGAGGAATGGAGAAAGAAAGAAAGAAAGAAAGAAAGAAAGAAAGAAAGAAAGAAAGAAAGAAAGAAAGAAAGAAAGAAAGAGAAAGATAGGAAGGAAGGAAGGAAGGAAGAAAGAAAGAAAGGAAGGAAGGAAGGAAGGAAGAAAGAAAGAAAGAAAGAAAGAAAGAAAGAAAGAAAGAAAGAAAGAAAGAAAGAGTGTGCCTTTCATTTCAAGCCATTTCTTCATGGATATATTATTGCTTAAAAATGAATTGAGTGAATGAAATGCAATTTATTCCCTGGCAATGCTGAAGCATGCATGGGCAGCTCATATAAGGCAGTTCTGTTTAACTTGTCTATATTGGGTATCATGGTCTACATTAATGAGGATGACTGACCAGGTCTCTTCCTCAAGAGGGCACCAGAACTCATTTAAGATGGTTGTGAGCCATCATGTGGTTGCTCAGAATTGAACTCAGGACCTTTGGAAGAGCAGGCAGTGCTCTTAATTGCTGAGTCATCTCTCCAACCCATTGTTTATAAATACCCACCTTTAATTTACAGTGTGAGTCAACCTGTTCTTCCTTCCTTGATGCACACAAAAGGTTATGTTGAAGACAAGAGATACAGTTGCAAAATTTATATTTATCTTCCATAGTTTTAAATAACAGTGAGGATAACTCTTAATTTTTTTTTTCCTGATGTGTGTATTTATTCTGATTTCAGTGCTACCTTCAACTTACTAAGAAATACCACACGGGGCAGCAGCAGTACCTAAGATGCTATGAAGAAACAGCTGTCATTATATTCCTGTCCTTAGGAAGAGTAAGCACAAAAGACATTGGGAATATTAGTCTCTTTTTACCAATATGCAGGTATTGACAGAATGCTCAACAGACACTCAGGTAGATTTCTCAAAGAGTTTGTCTTTAATGGAGAATTTCTTCTTTTCCAAGATCTCTAAAAATTAAATGTATACTCTTTTTTAAATCATAGAGTATTTGCAGAATTATAGCAATAGTGACTTGCTCTTGTAAACTGCTAGTTATATTCTTTGGCAGACACAAATTTATGAGGCTGCTGGCAAGTAAGGAACTCATTGACTTATGTGACTGTTTCAAAGTCTGGCGAATTATCTCACCAGGATAAAGCAATGTTTTCCCCAGATAATTGAACTGTCCCATGCTGCATTGAAGGAATGTAGCCACAAGCAGATACGAACTCCATGGCAACCGCACATCGATATTGTCTTTTCAGCACCTGGGAAATGTCAGCTTTAGACTTCCGCATAAGGACTTCTCTGTGAGTAATAAATTAGATGTCTAGCGTCAATGCAGATGCTTACCCATGACTAACCTAGGAATCAGCCTGGAGTCATCTGAACACTGAAATAGAAAAGGTCAGCCTTGGCAAAGAAAGGGAAGAGAAAAAACCCACACACATCTCCACATCCTCCCAGTCTTAGGTTATGAACAGAGTGACAAGAAGCTCCAGCTGATGCTGAGAAAGCCTTATTTCCCCAAGCAGTTTTGCAAAAGATGTCAGAGGAGAACAGTGTCTAATCTAATGAAATGATATAAATCGCCTCTTTTAATCTATTCACCACTTTGCATACTTCCAACTGACTCATTAATCTGCCCAGCATCTTTATTACTTTATGGTTCAGAACACGCAGAGGACAAATGTATCCACCTGGGAGTTTGAAATGATTAACACTCCACTTTCGATAATTTTATCTTTAACTATAATTTTATTTTCATTCTTTACTTATTTTTGAGGTTGTAATCTAATTACATTTCTCCCTTCTCCTTCTACCCTCCACCCCCATATATCCCTACCTTCTGTATCAGCTCTTTATTCATTAATTGTTATTGCATACATATATATATATCTATATCTATATACATACGTCTATTTCTATATAACACCTTTTGAGTCCATATAATGTTACTTGTATGTGTGTTTTCAAGGCTGACCATTTGGCACTGGACAACCAATTGGTGTGCTCTTCTTTGGGGAGGACCAACCTCTCCTGCTCCCAGCTTATTCAGTTGCCTACATTTCCTTATGTTGAAAGCTACCTGGAAATTTCTTTCTTAAGCTTTTATTCTCATTGTATATGTGGGGTTATTCTGCCTGTAGGCATGTATGTACATGTGCCAATTGCATGTCTATACCCATGATAACCAGTACAGAGCATCATATTCCCTGAAACTGGAATTAGAAATAGTTGTTGCCAAGGTGGGTTCTGAGAACAGAACCCAGGTTTTCTGGAGGAGTAGAAAGTGCTCTTAATTACCAAACCATCTTTTGAGACTCAGGCACTGTTTGCCTGGTTCTTCTTAATGCCAACTAACCTGTATAAACTGAAAAGTTAGGTCACTCTAAATGAAACTATATTAATGGAACCAGTTAACAATAGTTTGGTAAGTATTGCATGATGGGTTGTGGATTAAAAATAGCTTTTTAAACCATCATGATGGCTCAGGTTTGTAATCCCAGAATTTAGGAGGCTGAAGCAGAAGATTGGCTGTGAGTTTGCATCTAGCCTGAATAACCTAATGAGCTGTTTAAGGTAGCAAAAATAAATCCACATTGGTAACACTTGGGAGACAGAGTCAGGTGGATCTTTGTGAGTTCGAGGCCAGCCTGGTCTACAAGAGCTGGCTCCAGAACAGGCTCCAAAGCTACAGAGAAATCCTGCCTAAAAAAAAAAAAAAAAAAAAAAGGAGGGCTATCAAGAGCAAAGTACCAGGGAGCACAGTGAAACCCACACGAGTGACCTGGTGACCTGTCCTAGAGTTCAAAAGATCAGAAGAGGAAAACTTTAAAAAAAAATCAGCAACTTTTTCTAAAGATTATATCCGTAGAGGACTCTCAATTCCACAAAACCATAGTCTTAATGTAAACTCTCAGCTGTTCGCCACCACGCTTTCTTCGCGCTTTGCTTCGGCCATTTTTGCGCGACTCTTCTCCTTGTGGAACTGTAGGCCCATTGCAACGCTTTCTTTGATGAGTTGCTTTTCTCATGGAGTTTTATCATGGCAATAGGAAAGTAAGCAATACAACAAGCAAACATGTAAGTTTCAAAGTGACTTTATTAAGGTGTTTTATTCAGCCTATGATTTTGTCAGTCTTTATGTAACAAACCCCTCAGGCAGCTGCTCCCACTCCAGTCCCGATAATAAACAGAGGCACACAGGTCAAACAGGGGCCTTCAGCCTTTCTGAAATCTCTCTCCTCTTCCTCTGAGATCTCTTTCTTTCCCTGTGCATCATTAAAGCCAACGCGAAGCCACCAATGCCTGATTTATTTTTTACTACAGATTACCTTTCATTAACATCACTGTATACAAGTAAAATTTTACAACATGTACTGTTTTTGCCTTATTTCTCACAGAATAATTATTTTGAGAGCTAGTTGGTTAAAATTCACCCACAAAGCATTGCATTATATTGGTTACTGATTAGTTCTTCCACATACAGATGTTAACAATTTATTTCTTCATCTGGTGAGAGACATCTGAATTTATTTGGACTTTTTTTTTGTCTACCGTAAGTAAAGAACCATAATGATTTTGTACTGATAAAAGTTTTCATCTCCCTGAACAATAATAACAGGTTGAATGATTGAATCATAAGATGTTTAGCCTTTTTAAAAAATGCCAAGTTATTTTTTTAAATAATCATTTTTATAGTCTTATCTGGAGTTTTGTGCTTCAGTCCAATTATACCCTCAAAAACATTTTATACGGTCAAGGGGTTCATTTGAGCTATTTGATTGGGTGTGTTGTCATACCTCATCATGATTTCCGTTTATATGCCCCTAATCACTAGTAGATCTCAGGCAGTGATTCATGTGTACTAACTGACCATGGACACTGTTGTCCCAATACACAGCCTATCTTTTAATTAACTTGTTCTCATTTTTGTTATTGAATATCTATAGTTCTGGATATGAGTCCTCTCTCATGTGTGCAGCTTGGAATTTTCCCCTCTAGTGTGTGACTTGCCCTTTGATTTTCTTAAAGGTGTTTCCTGAGGGGGAAAAAAAACAATCTGGAACTAATAAGGGATCTATATAAGATAAGCATATAAAACTTATTTCTATTTACTAACAATGAAAGCATGGGTGACAATATTAAAAATACATGCTAGATATATTTAACAGTCTTCAAAATGACGAAGTATTTAGTAAAATACAGTGGGTGGGTACCGCAGAAAATGTGATGCAATGGGAATAGCTGACCGGAATCTTAACAATCCTACGTACAAGCCCCAGAAACACACACACAGGCAGGCACATAGATATACACACATAGGCCACACACACACACACACACACACACACACACACACACACTGAGGTATCACAAGAATTTTCATAAGACTAGAGAGAAAAATAAGTACCGTGAAGGATCCTGCCACTTCTCCTCACAGCCAGAAGACCACAAGTCCCATGTTTTGTTTTGTTGTTGTTGTTGTTGTGTTTCTCACCACTCCTCCATTCCAGGATTGGATGTTAGATTCTTAATGCTGCTCCACCCACCCCAGGGCTGTTGGTCCTGTGTGCTAGAAGAAAGCAGGTTGAAGAAGTCACAAGGATCAAGGCCGTAAGCATCACTCTTCCATGGCCTCTGCATCAATTCCTGCCTCCAGGCTCCTATCCTGTTTGAGTTCCTGCTTTGGCTTCCCTCAATGAACTGTGATGCTAGACAGATCAGCCAAACAGACCCTCTCCCCTCGAAGTTGCTTTGGTCATGGTGTTTCATCATAGCAAAAGTAACCCTAAGACATTAAATGTGTGAATCTGTCATTATCTAAAAATAAGTTTAATTAAAACAAAAGGTACCTGTTGAAGTGTAGACATTTTCTAATTTTGATAAAAAGTGCATCTACAAATGTGTTTTTTTAATTGTTTATTCTTTTATGGCTTTAAGAAAAAGCAGCCTGGTGTTGTAGTACATGCATGTAATCCCAGAATGTGATAGGGACTGAGGCAGGAGGGTCACTGCTAGTTTGTGCTACAAAGTGATATTCTGACTCAAATAATCAAAGAAACAAACAACAACAAAAAAAAAACAGCCTGAAAACTAAAAACCTCTTGGAAGAGAACCTATCTTTTGATTCCTCAGCAAAAGTTTCTTTCTTTTAAAAATTTTTATTTTTGTTGTTTTCAACTTGTGTGTGTGTGAGTGTGTGTGCATACGCACATGCGCACATGCACACTCACTTGTGCTTACAGGTATGTGCAAGTGAGTGCAAATGCTTCAGAGGTCAAAGGAGTTGGATTTCCACAGAGCTGGAGTATCTGTGAACCATGCGGATGCTTGGAATCAAACTCAGATCCTTTGGAAATGCAGCAAATACATTTAATCTCTATGCCATCTCTCCAGCCCAGAATTAGTTATTTTTGTGTGGTATTTATTTATTTGTTGTTTTGATGTGCTTGTCAATTTGACACAAGCTAGAGGTATTTGAAGAAATACTATTCACTTTGAAAACCCCTCTATTGGATTTACCTGTAGGCAATCTTATAGGACAGTTTCTTGATTGATACGGGAGGTCCCAGCCCATGGTAGGTGGTGCCATCCCTGGGCTGGTGGTCCTGTACTGTATATGAAAACAGGCTGAGCAAGCCACAAGGGGCAAGCCAGTAAGCGGCACTCCTCCACGGACTCAGCATCAGCTCCTGCCTCTAACATCCGCCTGCCTTGAGTTCCTTTTCTGACTTCAGTAGCTGATGGACTACAATCTGTAAGATAAAATAAACCCTTTCCTCTGTAAGTTGCTTTCAGCCATGGTGTTTGATCACAGTATTAAAAATTAAGACAATTGGTATGACCTTGGGCAGTTTTATTATAGGAAGTATATACACTATACACTGCATCAAGCTGTGGACAGCCTTTTTTTTTTTTTTAGAGTATTTGTAGTGACTCTCTTAGCTTCTCTTTTTCCCTGGTCTTTCAGGGAGAATTGCAAATATCATTAATCTTTTAAGGAATTATTGACCATCTCTGTCTTCTGGTTCTTTGTTTTCCTAACTTGCTTGCTCTTTCTTTTATTCTTTTCAAGGTTAAAGCTGAGACAATTGACTCAAGCTACTTTGTTGCTATTATAGGCTTTTAGTGCTACCAAGTTCTAAGAGCTCTGAAAGAGAGGCACCTCACAAATTTTCGTCTGCTACATTTTTATTTTAATTCAGTTAAAAATATATTCTAATCTTTTTCATAGTTCCATCTTTGACCCATGGTTAATTCAGAGCAGTGTTATTTAACTTTTTTTTTTTTTTTTTTGGTTTTCTGAGACAGGGTTTCTCTGTAGCTTTTGAGCCTATCCTGAAACTGACTCTGTAGACCAGGCTGGCCTTGAACTCACAGAGAGCTGCCTGCCTCTGCCTCCCAAGTGCTGGGGTTAAAAGCATGCACCTAATGCCAGGAACTTTCTGGTCTTGATTTTTAAATTAATTACATAATAAAAAGTATGCCTTCATTGAATTGGATACTCTAAATTA
Organism: Microtus agrestis; assembly: GCA_902806775.1. Taxonomy (NCBI): domain Eukaryota; kingdom Metazoa; phylum Chordata; class Mammalia; order Rodentia; family Cricetidae; genus Microtus; species Microtus agrestis. The sequence goes on from CADCXT010001983.1 coordinate 644,876, forward strand.
AACCCAAAGTCCTGTGCTGGAATCATAGCATTTGGGAGACTGAGGTCAGAGGATAACAGGTTCAAGACCAGCTTGGGCTAAACTGTGATGACTGCCTGCCTTAAAAGCAAACAATGGGATGTGATATCCAGGTGCTGTCACATCTGTTATCCCACTGATCACCAGGTTTGATTTGCTCGACCTGTCTGAGTAGGCGGGTGTCCACCTCCTCCTTCACCACTCTGTGTGTCGGCATGGATCAAAAGGATTGCCTGTGCCAGGGAGATATAGGCAACCCTAAAATGTAAATGAAATACGTATCCCATATCCCACCATGCTTGGGAGTAAGAAAGAGGAGGCTTGAAAAAGCGCGAGGCCAGCCTTGTCTACATAGCAAGTTCCAGGCCAGCTAGGTCATTAATGCAAGAGGCCATATGTCCTGGGTAGTTTTATGTGAACTTGACACAAGCTAAGGTCATCTGAAAGGAGTGAACCTCAACTGAGAACATAACTCCTTAAGGTCTGACTGTAGGGCATTTTCTTCATTAGTGATCAATGAGGGAGGGCTCAGCCCATTGCCAGTGGTGTTATCCCTGGGCTGGTGGTGCTGGGCTGTATAAGAAAGCAGGGTAGCGGGCTGAGAAATCCATGATGAGCATGCCACTAAGCAACACCCCTCTGCTGTCTCTGCATTAGTTTCTGCTTCCAGGTTCCTGCCCTGTTTTAGTTCCTGCCTTGTTTTCCCTCAATGATGAGCTCTTACCTAGAATAAGATGAAATAAACCCTTTCCTCCCCAAGTTGCTTTGGTTATGGTGTTCATTGTTGCAATAGAAATCTAAACTAAGATACCACATAACATAAGAAGTGAATGAATAAATAAATAAGCAAGCAAATATATAACACACAGAGGGAGTCATAAAGTACTGCTGCATACTTAAACTTAATATTAATGCATTTTAATATAAAAAGGGTGCTTTAAGTCTACAAGTATTGTGACACATGCCAGGCCAGAGGATGAAGTATTTTAATCTAACTTGGGGTACATAACATGACCCTGTCTGGAAAAAAGCAAAGCAAGCAAACCCACTAATAATTCTGTGAATGCTGTATATATTAGTTGACTGTGTTCCCCTCTGTTCTTCACACTGCGAGCGTCTCATCTATCACCATAGTAATTGGAAGCTGAGGGTACACTTAGCTGCTATGTTGGTAAGAAATAACTGTGATTACCCTCGGGCTCCTGCGCAGAAATTTCATCGCCATTCTGGAAAACAAAGATCACGAGGAAGAATTGACTTTGCTCTTCTTGTCTGTGCATGCTTGCATTCTCATTTCTTTACCAAATCATTCCCCAAGGGAGATCTGTCAGGATTAGCTAGTGACAATACGGAGTTTTTCCATACTTGTAATAAATCAATGATGTAGAGAAGACAATAAAATTATCTTAGCTCTCCAGCTCAGAAATGCATTTTTTAACCTTGTATTTTGAGGAGTAATTTTTCATAGTATGAAGCTTCCCTTTTACTTATTTACTGACTTATTTTGGAAAAGCTCCTAACGTAACTTTCCTAGTTCTCTGCAAAGAGTCAAAAGGAGTTTTCAAAGACCATAGGCTGCTAATTGAAAGTGTATTGACGTAGTTTTTAGCTTCACAGTTGTCAAGATTTTTTATTGAAAATGTCAATATGTATGTAATATGTTCTGATCAAATCTACCTCCCAGTCTCTTCCTCCACTTCATCCCCTCCACCGTCACATTTTCCTCACAGTTTCACGTGCTCTTTTTTAACTAAAGCTCACTGAATCCACTTGTTGCTGCCTGTTTGCCTGGATGAAAGGTTGACTACTGGATCATGAATAGTCTCAGGGTCTCCATCTATGAAGAAAGTTTATTCTCTCTCCCCCATCCTTCATCAATTGCTAAGAGCTTCTCAGCTAGGGACACTACTTCATGAGCCCCTCCCTCCATTTCTGTCCTCATTATGAAGAGACACCATGATGAAGGCAGCTTATAAAAGAAAGCATTTAATTGGGGACTTGCTTGCTTACAGTTGAGAGGGTTAGTCCATGATCTGCATAGCAGAGAGAATGGTGGCAGTCAGACAGGCATGGTCTTGGAGCAATAGTTGAGAGCTTACATCATGGTTGCAGAGAGAGGGGGGGAGAGGGAGGGAGGGAGGGAGGGGGGAAGAGGGAGAGGGGACTGGGCCTGCCTTGGGCTTTTGAAACTTCAGAGCCCACCCCTAGTGACATAGTGACATACTTCCTTCAACAAGGCCACACCTCATAATCCTTCCAGAAGGAGTTCCAACAATTGAGGACTAAGTATTTAAATATATGAGCCTAAGGGGGCCATTTTCATTCAAACCATCACACCATCTGAGGTGGGATTTTGTCTGTCTTGATCTCGCATAGGTCTTAAGCAGTCACAGTCACAGTAAGTTCATCTGTACAATGGCCTTGTTCTGTCCAGAAAATAATGTCTTGATGCAGATGTGCACTACTTCTACCTCTTAAAATCTCTCCCCACTTCTTCTATGATGATCCCTCAGCGTTGAGGAGATGTCTACCAATCGTCTCCCAGCTGTTATCTCTCTACCCATATATCCGTGGATCTCTGGACTCTCATCAGAGAAGCTCTTCTTTTGGCGATAGATAGTGAGAAGTGCAGAGACTCATAATTTATAAAGATTTACTTTTCAAAGATTTTTTTTTTATTTTCGAGACAGGGATTCTCTGTAGCTTTGAAGCCTGTCCTGGAACTAGCTCTGTAGACCAGGCTGGTCTCGAACTCACAGAGATCCGCCTGCCTCTGCCTCCCGAGTGCTGGGATTAAAGGCGTGCGCCACCACCACCCGGCTCAAAGATTTTTGAAGTGTTTATACTTGATGTTTGTTGGGTTTTATGGATTTTATTTTAGTTCATGATTTTTTTCTATAAAAGCTATGGCATATATGAATAGCGGTTGGCTATTATGCCATTTATTTGGAGGTAAGTGCACAAAAATTGTGCTCTGTCTCCTGTAACTAAGGCTCCACAATGATCACCAGACAGAGAATGGCCACCAATAAACACAAAAATTAAGTATATTTTAAGACTCAAGAGAGATTAAAAACATTCGTGCTTTGTTTTACTAATTGATAGTTCATAAACAATTTCAGAATTTACTAGTAATGATAAAATTTTAAACAGTTTTTATATGTAGTCTTAAACATGGGAGAAAAATATAAAATTTTTAATATTTAATGTCTTTAGAGTTTCTATTGCTGTAAAGAAACATTATCACCAAAAATTAAGTTGGGACGGAAAGGGTTTATTTGGCTTACACTTTAGCATTGCTGTTCATCACTGAAGAAAGTCAGGATAGGAACTAAACAGGGCAGGCTCCTGGAGGCAGGAGCTGATGCAGAGGCCATGGAGGAATGCTGCTTACTGGTTTGCTTGCCCTGGCTTACTCAGCCTGCTTTCTTATAGAACCCAGGACCACCAGCCCAGGGGTGACACCACCCACCATGGGCTGGGCCCTCCCATATTGATCTCTAATGAAGAAAATGCCTACAGCTGGATCTCATGGAGACATTTCTTCAGCTGAGGCTCCTTCCCTCTGATGACTCTAGCTTGTGTCAAACTGACACAAAACCATCCAAACTGCGACCTATCAGAAACTGGGTTAGTTTAGCAGTGTAACACTTGCCTAGAAGATTAAAGCCCTGATTTTTTAAGCTCCAGAATTTGAATTTAGACCGTTCCTCTATCTTCTCTGGTGAACTCAGACAGAATTTTATGTCAACCATTTCTTTTCAGTGTAGCAATTTGTAATATATTAACAGGTATTTCCATAGACACTATGAATCAGGACAATGTAAATGTATTGCTTTAGTGTACTTGTTTATATTAAAACCTGTAGTAACAGTGCAAACTTAATCTTTTTCTGTGAATTTTCCTTCTCTGGTGTCTGTATTTGATTTTCATAGCCAGTCATGTTTTTCTTTCCTTCTCTGTTCTCTTACTCTGCTAGGTACCTATAGTGACTCAACTCTGTTGCCTGGTCAGCATCCATTTGCTTGTTGTTGATAGCATAATGCAGTGCATTCCTTAAGGAATCCTCTCACAGTCTACCCTCACCCACACAAAGATTATCTCCACTCAATCTCAAAATGTAGCTGTTGACTGGCTTTAACTCTATCCTCATCATATGACCAAGGCAACTTAAAGATGAATGAGTTTATTTGGGTTTCAGAATGTGAGAGTCTCTGACCATCACAGCAGAAAGCATGGCACCAAGCAGGGATGCATCTAGCTGGAGTGGTAACCAAGAGTTCACATCTTGATCCACACACAGGATGCAGGGGTGGTGATGAAAAAAATCTTTTGAAAATCCAGTGCCTGGCCCCAGTAACACACATCTTCTCCAACAAGGTCGCACCCCTTAAGTTTTGCCAAAGAGCTCCACCAACTGGGGACCAAATATTGAAAAATATGAACCCCCGAGGGCCATCCTTATTCCAACTGTCTACCATAGTGAGACCCTGAGTTTTGATTCCTGTGTTTGTACTTACTAGACACTTTTCAGAGACAAAACATCATAAATTCTTGATTTCAATCCATTTGGTTTGAGTTTTTATCTCTTGCAACCCTCAGTAAACAAAACCAAACACAACAAGTTCTGTTTCACTATGTACATATACATGTATGTATGTATGTATATATATATATATTTACAAACAAAATTCTTAAAATACATATTTCATAGTAGAAATAGCTCTGAAAAGGATGCCTTGCATCTTAGTTACTTTTCTCCTGCCATAACAAAACCCCATGGCCAAAGCAACTTTAAAAAGAAAGCATTTAATTTGAGGCTCACGGTTACAGAAGGCTGGTTCATGGCCATCATGGTGTGGCAGGAGGCAGGCAGGCAGGCATGGCTGAAACAGTAGCTGAAAGCCTGCATATGACCCATAGACACAAGGCAGAGAGAGAGCCAATAGGAATTCAAATAGTATTGGCTTTTGAAACCTCAAAGCTCACTCCCAGTGACACACTTCCTCCAGCAAAGTCACACCACACAATCCTTCCCAAACAATGCCACCACTAACTGAGGACAGAGTATCCAAACACTGAGCCTCTGGGGCCCATTGTCATGCAAACCGCCACACCTTGGAAGGACTTTTTAGGGGGAAATGTCTTTATTGCTAAATTGTTTTTTTTAAAATAAGGATAAATTGCTCGTGTATCTAAAAATAAACATGCAGTAAGCACAATATTGTGCTCCCAACTCCTCACCCTTCTTCCAAATCAATGCCCCCATCAACTTTTGTGTGTGGTATTGAGAACTGAATTTGGGGGCTGATGCATGCTAGGCCAGCATTCTCTACTTGCATCTTTGGTCCAACCACACAGCATTTTCACTGGGTCAGTTACCAAAGTCTCTGCCGGGTGTTCAGAGGTGCATCCCTATATCCAAAAGCTCTCTTGATAGTTTTCTTCTACAGTGGGTCCTAGCGTTTTGGTAATGTGTTGATAAATGTCCTTAATCTTTGGGACTTAGAACTTATTTAGTAAATCAATAATGGTGCCTATACTTTATTTCGATTAACAATTGTTGTAATTTAAAAACGATTTTTCATACTCTGGCCAATGCTTAGCCTTTGCAAGTGATTGAAAATGGTACATAAACTAACTTAAGGATTTTTTATTATTTATTTATTTGGTTTTTCGAGACAAGGTTTCTCTGTGTCTTTGGAGCCTGTCCTGGAACTAGCTTGTAGACCAGGCTGGTCTCGAACTCCCAGAGATCCGCCTGCCTCTGCCTCCCGAGTGCAGGGATTAAAGGCGTGCACCACCACCGCCGTGCTTAATTTAAGGATTTTTAAACATTCTGTGGAACACTCGTGGACATGAACTCTGCCTTGTCTCAGCCTGAACTTGTATTTTCTCATGTCATTAAGCAGGGGAAGGATATAGAGAACTCTATTTCAGTTGAATGCTGTGGTGCCTGGCTGTTGCCAAGAGCCCTGAAGAGCAAGCACAGTTTGACTTTCTGATGTGTTACTAATGCTACATTTCTTTTTGAGGTAACCTGACCTCAGGAATATACGCTACCAGGTTTAGATCATTTTAAGGAGTAGTTCAGGACTCTGAATTCCATCGTTGAGTTTGGAATTGCTAGTGAGGAGTCTTCACAGTGTTCATGATGCCAGCTGGGTTTGAAACCCGGCTTACTTCATCTCAATGGGAAGAAACTGTTAACTGACCTCATCTGGGGAGTTCTCTGTAGAACGCGCATGGTCAGATGACCACCAGGGGGCGCAGTTTTGCTGCGGTCGTCTCTGCAAAGGCCTGCCAGCTCTCACCTGACTCTTCTGTAGACTATGCCAGTATTAGTTCTCTTTGCTTCCGAATCTAAGGCTGTGCTCGTTCTCTCCCTGGGAAGATGGTAAAGCCTTGCTTTAAAGCTACACAATACATTTAAAGCTATTCCTCTGAGCTCATATTTTCCCAGCTTTTTTTTTGCTACTGAAAAGTGCAATATTATGGAGCTAAGGTGTGTTGTGTCAAAGTGAAGCGAACTTGGGCAAATTCAGTAACTTCATAGTGTAATAGGGATGGCAGAAACCTTTTTCTATAAAGGAAACAATCTCGGACCTCACCAACAGGCCTCATGCTAAGAAACTTTTGTTCAAATAAGGGAACTAGATGAGAGTGGGAAGTGCGGATAGAAACCATGGATTTTAAATTTATTTTTTATTTAAATCTGGTACTTTATGCCTAAGGAACGAGGCTGCCCCAGAAAGATGGCTCATTAGTCTTTACCTCCTAAAGGGCGCCAACATAAAATAATTTACAGAATATTTTAATCAAGGGGAGGCGGAGGTTTCAAATCAAGCAATAACTGGTAATTAGCAATTAAAACTTGAAATTACTTTGTTTCACACAAATGGGCCATTTAAAATAACTTCTCCAAATCGGGGGCAGCAACAGGGATTGTGGAGAGAAGGTATCCTTTTTGGGGTGCCATGCTGGGCAAGGAAGGTGGCAATTGCCTGTCACACCACAAATCAGACTATCGGGTTTCCTTGTTCCTCTTGGAATCAGCTGGTTACTTAAGAACAACCTAAAGTTGCCTTTCCCTTTAAGAATCCACAGGAAGAAGTCGGGGACTCATTTGAGGGATAAGTTACCTCTATTCGCAGAGAGTCAAGATGTAACAGGCTTTTTAGAAGGGCGAAATCTGAGGAAAGGCTAGCAGGGAGAAAAAAAAACAGAAAAACCAGAGAATGCGGCCATGAACTGCTTCAAACTAAACTAATTGCGGGAGAGCCCTAGGACACACACTGCAACAGGCAGAACTAGGTAGTGTCATCTGGTCCCAGCCTTGTTCACCCCAGATTGCTGGAAGGCGAGCAGTATGGCTTAGAGACTTTTATCTGATGCTTAGCCTGCAGTGGGCCTCCGCCATCAGGACAGCAGCTCAGCGGCAGCACCCAGACAGGCTTCATGGGGCATGGGTACCAGTGCCTGCTGCAAAACCAAGTCCTCCTGGGCCTGCCTCTTGGTCCCGCCCACGGAGGGAGGTGGGCCGCGTCCACAGGAGGAGCACCTCCCTCTCCCCGCCCACGAAAGGAGGCGGTTTTCCCTTGGCCCCGCCTGTCTAAGCGGCCAAGTGACGCACGACCCCGCCCCCGAGCCAGCCTAGCAGAGGCTGCCAGGCGGGCGTTTGGGGCGGCCAGAGGCTCAGCGGCTCAGCAGTTGGCCGCGAGCGAGTGCGCGGTCTCCGCTACGGAACTTCTCCGCAGCCGTCCCGGCGGTAGCCGTCTGTCCCCACCTCCCTCATGTCCCGCAAGGCGAGCGAGGACGTGGAGTACACGCTGCGCAGCCTGAGCAGCCTGATGGGCGAGCGGCGCCGCCGGCAGCCGGAGCCCGGGGCGCCGGGCGGGGAGCGCAGCCTGCTGGCCGCCGAGTCGGCCACCAGCCTGCAGAGCGCGGAGCTGGAGCGCGCCGCACGCCGGCAGTTCCAGCGCGATGAGACCCCCGCCTTCGTCTACGCGGCCGCCGCCTTCTCGGCGCTCGGCGGCTTCCTGTTCGGCTACGACACCGGCGTGGTGTCCGGGGCCATGCTGCTGCTGCGGCGCCAGATGCGCCTGGGCGCGATGTGGCAGGAGCTGCTGGTGTCGGGCGCGGTGGGCGCGGCCGCCGTCGCGGCGCTGGCCGGAGGGGCCCTGAACGGAGCCCTCGGCCGGCGCAGCGCCATCCTGCTTGCCAGCGCCCTGTGCACCGCGGGCTCCGCCGTGCTGGCCGCCGCCGCCAACAAGGAGACGCTGCTGGCCGGCCGCCTGGTCGTGGGGCTCGGCATCGGTGAGTGGCCGCGCCCGCGAGCCCCACTGACACCCCCACCCGTAGTCCCCTACTTCGCGGCTCTTCGGGGGCTCGGTGTCGCGAGCGCCCTGGTGGCTGTGGAGGATGCGCTCCCTTCTTTCCGGTGCCCACGTGGAATCTGCAATTGCCCGAGGGTCAGTGAGAGCCCGATGGCCTCGAGCAATTCCAGAAAGCCCAGCTTTCCCCTGTTCCGGCCTGACTGACGTGTGGCCGCTGGTCGAGTTTAGGAGGGTCTCCACCTCCCTGCCATGCCTCGGAGTGGTTTGTCCAGTGACAGCCCTCTTTGAGGATGTTCAGCCCAGCCAGCTTTAGGCAAAATACCATCATTTGTAGAGTCAAAGAGTTTTGAACTCCGAGATCTCTGCTAAGCTCCAGTTCCGTCTCTTCTACACTGGCTCATCGTTCCAATAGATGGAATACTATTTTCCCCGCCGCTTTGTACTTTTGGGATTACTCTCCGCCTTTCCTCTTTTCTAGATGAAGTCCCTTCTCACTCCCGGCCCCCTGTTAGAACTTTTTCTTTGGGCCAACATTCACCATTCTGGTTTTGCCTTTCCTGCTTTTTTCCACTGGGGAACCAAATTATCTATTAAAGGTCAAATTCATTTCCTAAATTCATTTAGAAACAGCTCCTGTGGATAAATGCCCAGCAAGATAAATCCTTGCATTTACTCTAGAAATGAAGAGATTTAGGTTCTCTGGGCATTGATTTGTTTTCTTTTTTTCAACCTTCTTGCTGAGTGGGGGAGGTACTATCAGTGAGCTCTTGGCAGAGGAACCTATTTGGGATGTGGCCAATGTTATTAGAAAGCACTTTTAAGGGAAAATGGGGACTTGCGATTTAAATCTCGCTGGCAGTTTTCCGAGAGACACTGATGATGCTTTTTTAAAATGTTTCCTGTCATCATTCCGTTCCCTCTAGGGTGTTGTTGAAGTATTGCTTCCTTATGGGCGGGCTTGATGAATGCCCGGAGCTTCCCTGAGCCAACCACTCACTGCTATTTGACGTCGTCTATTTTCAGTTTTCCAGATAGGGTCTAGGGAGAAGCAAACTCATTCATTCAACTCTATCTGTAGGAGCCGCGAGCCTAAACCGTGGCTCACCGTACTTGCATCCCAAATCACTGACCTTCTTTTACTCTTAATTATTGATACTGGGTCAGAGTCTCTGTAAAAATGTGGATTTGGCAAATGAAGACCCAAATGGCCACCGAAGAGACAAACCAGTGGCTATTCAGTCTCTGTGTAGAAATGGCCTGTGCCCGTGGGATCCTTCGACAAATAAACCTGCCATAGACGATTGTCAGCATCCCCAGAATCATCTGTTCCCCAGAATCACAGGCTCTCTTATGCTCTCAGCCTCTTTCCCTGGCATAGAAATAGCCCTTCAGTCAAGGTCTCAGTATTAACTCCCAGACAGATACTTCGAGACCGTTGTTTTGCAGATGTGTCTCAATGAGTCTTCTGAGTATCAGATGAAAACTGAAGCATTGTGTTGATTCTTGCCCGAGAGTCCTGAGGCCTTGTGAGGGTCCTGTCAGCTGTAGGATGCAGAGCTATGAGGCAAGCAGAGGAGTCAGCTTTGCAAATGGGGCTAAAGGCAGGTAGAGCTGGCTCTCACCCTGTTAGCCCCACAGTGTTCAGCCTTACTAATTCTGTGACCCTTTAAGAGAGTTCCTCATTTGTGGTGACCCCCAACCATAAAACTGTTTCCATTGCTACTTTATAACTGATTTTGCTACTTCAGTGAATTGTAAATATCTGATAGGGGACCCCCAAAGGGGTCTTGACCCACAGGTTGAGAACCAGTGACTTAGGCCGAGAGGTTTGCTGATGGAAATAATGAATTGACAGGCTGGGAGGGTTTGAACAGTGGCGATGAGGAAAGAAAGGACCATCTAAGCAAGGCAGTGACTGCAGAAGGAAAGTGGAGGATGTGCTCGAGGAAGGGGAGACGACACCGTGAGAAGAGCTAAGCGGGAACTGTGGCATCTTTCAGGAAGGGGGCAGGTGTGAAGCCATACCACAGTCTTTGACCTAGAAGTCATAAGACTCGGATAAACCACTTCAAAGTTGTGGTTAAGTGGGCTTACGGATCACTAGCCTTCTAAGAGGACGCATAGGTCTGTTAGGTGCTAGGAAATAGGTCCTGAACATGAGTGTTTTGTTGAGGTTGCTCTTTGGGGAGACAATAAATTCATTTCGTCTGTTTAGTACAGTAAATCTGGGCTTATTTAATGGTCTTTTAAAACAGGTGATCCTAATATGTGGTCAGGAGGGTTTTTTTTTTTTACTTTTGTTTTCTTCTGTGATCATTTAGTAAATGTTGAGTAACACAATGTGTTTTTTGCCACTTTTAGGCAAGTTTTCCATAATATCCTTTATCCATAGATTTGTACTGGGGAAATTCTAAGGCCCTTTGGGACAGGGATTTTATTAATTTTGTTCAGATTTACAGATTTGTATTCTTGGAACATAGAATAAATATGTTGAATGTTTGAATGTGTGATGACAGAAATGTTACAAACACACAAACTCAACCTCCATTGCTGGTGTGCTGTCAATCTAATTTAAGGTTGCTCTTTTAAAAATATAGTTGGTGCATTGTCAAAATATTTGAAAGGTCATTGAAAGGTTCCAATATTGTGTTTTCATGAAATCGTTCTTTTAACTCTTCAGTCCTATTTGGAATAGGGAGGAATTAGCTAAATAGAAACCCTATCCTGGAGGCGTTTATTCTCAAGTGGAGTGGAAGACACATTAATAGGCAATTGCAATAGAGGGTTCTCTAAAGTACCAGAGCTATGGGGAGAGCAGGTCTGCAATTGCTTTGGTTGTGTGCATAGAAAAGATACTGGAGGGTCTGGAGAGACAGCTCGGCGGCTCAGAGCATCATCTGCTCTTGCTGTCCCTGAGTTCAACTGAGTTCAGTTAGCAGCATCCACGTCGGGCAGCTCACAATCACCTATAATTCCAGTTGCGGGGAATCTTTGGAGTTCCTGCAGCTGCACCCACATGCACATAGCCCCATACAGACACATCCATACACAACTAAAATTAACAACTAAAAGGGTGCAGAGTTAATAAAGATTTTACAGAAACAATATTTAAGTTAGAGGTTGAAAGGTAAGTAGGAGTCCAGCAGATGAGGTAAGCCGGAAGGGAGGAAGTGCGGATTCCTGTCTTGTAGGTCCTGGGCACAGGAGAATTCTTTTCCTATGCCATCTCATCTCATCCTCTTAGCTCTTACCCTCTGCCAAGGTCTCCTGTTGCTGGATGTGGAAACTTTCCAGGAGTTATGTGCTAAAGGTCATGGATACAAAATCAGGATTCAGTGAGCAAGATCTTCAAAGTTTTACTGTGTCTGTCTGACTTTACTAGACATTCAAAGTGGAGCTCACCGTAGGCATGAGGGCCCAAAGAAGACTTTGAAGTGTAGCTGGGAGGCTGGGAGGAGATCCTCTGCCTGGCAGGTCTGCAGGAGAGCCTCTTTAAAGGCTGTGCGTGCAGGATTAGTCTCTACAGCCTTGGGGGCTCCAGGGATGGCTGTAGTTCCATGAAGCTTCCTGAAATCCCTTTTGCCTTTTTTCCATTCTGCCTTTTAGCTCTTCTTCCTTCCTTCCTTCCTTCCTTCCTTCCTTCCTTCCTTCCTTCCTTCCTTCCTTCCTTCCTTCCTTCCTTCCTTCCTTGTCTCCAGAGAAAAATGTTAGTGTCTGAAATTCTTTGCAGAGTTCGTGAGCACAGAGTGAACAATGGATTGAAGACCCTTGGTCTCTTCAATAGAGACGTTTAAGAAGGAAAACTGTTGACCATGGAGTCATTACTGATCTCTTTTCAATGTGTCTTGAAAGACACGCATTAGAAAGAAAGGGGACTTGTGCCTTTTTTCTTTCTCTCTCTCTATTCTTTCTTTTTCTTTCTTTTCCCTCTTCTTCTTCTTCTTCTTCTTCTTCTTCTTCTTCTTCTTCTTCTTCTTCTTCTTCTTCTTCTTCTTCTTCTTCTTCTTCTTCTTCTCCTCCTCCTCCTCCTCCTCCTCCTCCTCCTCCTCTTCTTCTTCTTGTTCTTCTTCTTCTTCTTAAATCAGTTTTCTTGTCGAGTTACAGCAAAATAATGCACCAAGTGCTGTATTGCACAGAGTGTACATTCTGCTTTTTCATTTTGCCTCACTCAGCACAAGGAACAGACTTCATTATTGTCCCCTGCTTTTTGTGCTTTTAAATCTGAAGGTTTAGTTCAGATTTACTTCAAATAGGACACATATGTTTGATCCCTGAAATTAACAGAATAATCCTATTTACGTGTGCCCCTCACACAAGGTCTATTTTGTAGGTGTCTTTATTCTTCGTTTTTGTTTGTTTTTTTGTAGACTGGGGTATACTTACAATAATATTTTAAAATAAAGCAGCTCGGGAGTTGGGGAGATAGTTTAACAATCTAAATATATACTGCTTTTGCTGAGGACCTGAGTTTGGTTCCCAGCACCCATGTTGGACAGCTCATCACCATCTGGGAATCCATCCTGTCTGGGCGCTGCATGTATGTACACATGCTTCCCCTCCTTACATATACTTAAAATAATAAAAATAAATCCAGTGAAAGAATGTGAGAATTTGCTTGTTTGTTTTGTTTTCTCTGGCCCTGTGCTCCTCATGCTTATCATGAATAGAGACAGTAGAGTGTAAGAACATGGTACTATAACCACACATGCAGAAGACTTCTGGCCTGGTGCTGGCATTCACCACAGCTGATACTGGTGTTGTAGTGCTCTTGTTGGGAATATCAAGGTATTGAAATTCTGAGATTCATTACCATTCAGACCTTTCCTGAGAAGTGACATCACAGTGTTTACATAGCATCAGAGAAGTGATGTCACAGTTGTTTACATAGCATCAGAGAAGTGATGTCACAGTTGTTTACATAGCATCAGAGAAGTGATGTCACAGTTGTTTACATAGCATCAGGGAAGTGATGTCACAGTTGTTTATATAGCATCAGAGAAGTGACATCACAGTGTTTACATAGTGTCAGAAGTGACATCTCAGTGTTTATATAGCGTCAGGGAAGTGATGTCACAGCTGTTTATATAGCATCAGAGAAGTGACATCATAGCATCAGATTTGTGGAACTACTCTTCGGTGTACCTCAGTTTCCATGTCAGTATGTCAGCACTTCTTTTTACAGCTTCCTGTTGCAATTTGGAGTTGATACAATCTACTGAGTAATACTTTCAGAAATATCACTGTCTCTTTAAATTCCTATTTCTACTGAAAACAAAAGTAAAACCATGTTTGATCAAAGTAAATGTCATACACGATGGAGATTAATGTAGATGCTTCTCATTAAGCTGAGTGTGGTTAACCTGAAGCAGTTGGATTTTCAAACAAGCAACTAACTTGAAAATATTTCTGTGGTGAGGAGAGCATGATAAAATTTATTTTTTTTTCACATTAAAAAGTTGTTTTCATACAGTTCTGTTTTTAAAGCTGCACGTCTGTAGTCTGTTGGTTTTATTTTCCCCGTTGATAGGAATAAATATCATAAGGGGATAAATGGAGCTCCCCTTGACTTCCAGTGTTTCCTTGAACGCATGCACACATGCTAACCAGCTCACATCCTCCTCGTCCCGTCTGTTGGCACAGAGTTTGACTTGCAGAGTCCTGGTGGATTATGGCCTGATAATGTTTGTCTGTAGCAGGAGAACATTCTCTGCAAGTGAGTACGGTTAGCATGAGTTATATGAGGTTGTTCATTAGACTTCTGCATTCCCCTTTTCTATGATACGGGCACAAAGTCAACTTACTCCATACTGATGACAGACACACATGGCAGTCAGCCTGTGCCATCTCCACACAGATACATGACTTGAAATTTCATTCTCCGAATGAACTTATTTTCTTTGTCTGTCTTTCCTTTCTACACCTTTTTTTTAAATTTTTTTTTCATTTCAGTCTTTCCCTCTGTTATCTTCTAAAATCAGTAGCTACACCTCTTGGTAGCTGTTGCTCGTAACAGAAACTATTTCTTGTTCTGAGACGCATCTATACTCAACCACTCAGAATTTTCCACTTTTAAAACCTGCTTTCTCCAGGTGTGTGTGTCTGTGCTGGAGATAGACATTATATTAACGTAGTACTACAGTTTCGAGGTGTGTAGTCAGCACTCTGTGTCCTAAGCCACACTGAGTAGCCTCATTTCATAGCAGGCTGTGCAATGTGAAGGTGTGTCACCAGAGTCTAGTGGCATTAGCTTTGGTCCGTATTGCCTTCAAGATCCCTCTGTTCTGAATCTAGGCAGTGATTTTTCATGGCAGAATATCACATCTAAGAATTGATCATTTGTTGAATGCTTATACTTCTTGCACCCTGTATACAAATTCATGTCGTCTTTTCAGTAATTGAGTGGGGGAATATGATTGCTACTTTTAAGATGAAAGTATTTCAGCAGAGAAGGTGAAATGATTTCCTTCTAGTCACAGAGTAGGTAGGGTCCTCCGGCATCTAAGGGATTGGGCTTCAAAGTGTCTGCCAGGTATTTTCCTCATTGTTATCAAATAAATACCGGAAAGAGGCAATTGAAGGGAGGAAGAGTTTATTAAAGGTTGTGATTTGAGGATGCAGTGAGTTGTGGTGAGAAAGGGATGGTAGGGGGACCAGGAAGGAGCCAGAAAGTGGACCAGGCTATAAAGGAAACAGAGCAACCAGGAAGTAGACCAGGCTGTAAAGCCCCAAGGCTAGCCCCAAAGACCTGCTTCCTCCACAGAGGCTCCAACACCTAAGATTCTCTTGCATCCCAAAACAGTGCCACCATCTGGGACCCAAGTTCTCACACATGTGCACCACGGAGAATAGTTCACTCCCACCCACGAGGGTATGTCTGCACTGAACCACACTACAGTGTCTCTGAATCTAATGTCACTGTTCTTTGCCGTATCCCATGGGAACATTAATTTTTATTTCAAAGTAGAGTCTCTTTAATTATTATTTTCATATCTTTTAAAAATTAAAATTAAAGCTGGGCAGTGGTAACAAACGCCTTTCATCCCAGCACTTGGGAGGCAGAGGCAGATCTCTGAGTTCGAGGTCAACTTGTCTACAGAGTGAGTTCCAGGACAGCCAGGGCTATGCACAGAAATCCTGTCTCCAAAAAAGCAAACAAAACAAAATAAAATGAAAAAGTTTAAATTTTACATGTGTGGGTCTTTTGTCTGTATGTATGTCTGTGCACCAAATGCAGGCCTGCTTCTTACAGAAGTCAGAAAAGGCACTGGATCATGAAGAGCTGGAATTCTACACAGTTGTGAGTCACCATGTCGGTGCTGGGAACCAGATGTGGGTCCTCTGGAAGAGCAAACAGCCAGTGCTCTTAACCACTGAACCATCTCTTGAGCCCCAACAAAGTAGCTTTTTTAATGTGATATTTTAAAATTGTGATAATAAGTTTTATAAATATATATAAAATACATAGAAGTAAAATTTAAAATTATATAATACTAGACATTTAATTTACCTCACAGACCATTCTGAAGTGTGTAGTTCTGTAGTGTGGAGGCTGTTTCCGTATCACACAACAGATTGCTAGAAGGTTCTCATCCTGTAAAACTGAAAGCTTATGTCCCCTTTAACCACCTCCCTCTGTTTTATGGTTTTGATGACTTCAGGTTATATAAATGGGCTCTTTCAGTACTTGGCCTTTGTCCTTCTGTAACTGGCTTAATTTACATGGCATAAAGGTTTATCCATGTTGAATTTTCTTGTTATAACTCGTGTGTGTGTGTGTGATAAAAAGGATTTCCTTCATCCTTTCATTTTCTGATGGCATTTGGGTTGTGTCTGCATCTTTGCCTTGTACATATTTGACCAGTTGAGCACAGGAGTGCAGGGATCTGGCTGAGATCCTGCTCTGAATTTTTTTTGGATACATATCCAGAAATAGGATTGCCAGGACATATGGTAGCTCTATTTTCAGTTTTCTGGTGACCTCTACATTCTACTCCACCGAGGCTGCACCAGCTTGCATTCTGACAGTGCCCCTGAGTTTAAGTCCTGTGTGTCCTAACCACTACCTCTTATTTTCCTATCATTTGATATTGGGCATTCTAATCGGGGGGACAGTTTACATTTCTCTCATAATTAGCAATGTTGAAGACCTTTCCTATGCATGTTGGTCATATATAGATCTCTTTTTGGAAGTATTCAAATCTTATACCACTTTTTTTTAAAACCTTTTTTTTTATACACAAGGTCTTGTGTAACCCAGGCTGACCTCAAACTTACTATGTAGTTGAGGCTATCCTTGAACTCCAGATATTTCTGCCTCTACTTCTAGTTTTTTAATGGGGTTATTTTTGTTAGGTTGTAGGTTCATATACATAGGTGTTTACATATGTATGTATATATGTATGTCTGTACATATATATATGTGTATATATATATATTGAATATTAATTGTATCTCCCTAAAATAACTTCTCCCATCACATAAGTTGCCATTTCACTCTGGTGGTTGTTTTCTTTGTGCAGGCCTTTTTTTTTAGTTATTTAATTTTTCTTTGTTTATGTGTGTGAGGATGTGCATGGGTGAATGGAAGCATTCACGGTGTGCAGAGGAGAACACTGGAACCACTGGGCCAGGAGGGAGACACCATTGTGAATCCCTGACATGAGCACTGGGAGGCACATTTGGGTGTTCAGTGAAAGCGCTACCTGCTCTCAAACACCGAGCCATCCATCCCTCCAGTCCCCTTTGTGTGGTTTTCAAGCTGTGCTCTTCCTCCATTTGCCTATTTTCATTTTACTGCCTAAGCCTTTGCTATCACAACCAAACAATAATGCCCAATCTGTTGTGCTTGTGATTTTCCCTTATGTTTTTCTTCCAGGAGTTTTAGGTGCTATGTCTTTAACCCATTTTAGTTAATTTGTGTGTATGCTCTAACTTAGGGTCCAGCTCATTCTTTCCGAGTGTCTATCCCAGGTCCCCATTACTGCCTCATCACACAGATTATTTTTCCCTCTGAACATTACGTTTAAAATAGAGACGTTTAGCTGGGCATGGTAGTGTGTCTGTAATCCCATCTCTGAGGGAGGCTGAGTCATGGAGGTGGATTTCTTGATCTCAGGAGTTGGAAACAAGTCTGAACACTATGGGGGCACCCTGTTTCATAAGCAGAGCAACTCCCATCTTCCCTAACCCCAAACCTTTTAAATTGTTCCTGTGTTTAATTGTTCAGGATTTTAGAACTGACTTGCCTTCAGGAGAAACAATTAGGAAGACAGAGCAGGGTGGAGCATGCTTCCCCGGCTCAGGGCTTATGTGGGCTACCTCCCATTAAGGGAAGCTGGGTGCTATGCTGAACACCTTCAGGGATCCATTACTCTGGGTCTGTGTTAGGGGCATCCTATCCAGACCCCTGGAAATGGCCTCAAGGGGTTTAACAACACAGATGCTGGTGGGATATGGCAACCACGGTGCCCAAAGCGCTTTCCCCATTCTCCCTTGAGACTCGTAGCTGTTTTCTCTGCCACTTCTTTTCTGAACTCTCTCAGCATCTTGTCCGGAACCATTTCCTGAGTGACGCCTTGGTTTGGGTTGAGCAGGCAAAGATAAAAATAGACGGTGTTCTTAAAGGACTGACGTGTTGCAGAGGAAGGCAAACAGGAGATCCCGGCGCTGTGTGGGTCATGGAGGAGAGTGGAGCATGTGTGCTCCTTCCCAGACCAGCTCCGTCACCACAGCATTGCTCAGAACCGCTGGCCTGACATTTGGCCCTTCGCTCCTTGAGATAAATCATCTTTTGAGCACGGCTGATTTCCTCTGGTTACCAGGAGACCGGGGGTTTAGGGTTGAGATGATAAGGTGTTAATAAAATAGTTTCTATCCTCCCGTTGCTCTTAGGAGCTTACCTTTTCATAATAATATTCTGAATATATAGCAAAACTAACAAAGATGTGGAGTACCCGGCGCGATAATGCTGTAGCTGAATGCTGTAGCGTAGTTGATCAGGAGTGATAGTTAGCAAAGCCCCAGGAATGCAAAATGCATGGATGCTCAGTGGCTGGCTGCTTACAAGGTGAGTGACTGCGTCAGATTCTGTAGTCCCTTCTGCTCCAGTGTCTTCACTTGTAGAGTAAGATAGTACCCGACTCAGACTTCTTGTAGGAAGATTAAGCGTACTTGGATTTGTGTTCCACGTGCCTGGCCAAGTTAAAACATCAGCGGTTGTTAAGCCTTCTCTATGAGCTGTGTAGCCTTTACCACCGTACATGTCAGTTATTAAGAGGCCTATAAAGGAATGGCATAGTGGCAGTTATAAAAGGCTGGAAATTAAGTGAGCTAATGTACGTAAAAAAAAATGCCTGGCTACAGGGATGGGGAGGTTGTCACTTGAAAAAAAATGTTTACAAGGACCTTAGTTCAGTTAGAACTCACAAAAAGGAAGGAAGGAAGGAAGGAAGGAAGGAAGGAAGGAAGGAAGGAAGGAAGGAAGGAAGGAAGGAAGGAAGGAAGAAAGGGAAGAAAAAGAAAGGAAACTCATGCCTCACAAGGCACTTGTGACCCTAGTAGTCAGAGGTGGATACTGATGAAGCCTTAAGGCTCTCTCTGGCCATCTAGCCTAGTCTTGGTGAGTTGTAAACCAGGGAGAGACCCCGTCTCAGGATAAAGAAAGTTGACAGTATCTAAGTAATGGCACCTGAAGCTGTCCTCTGGCCTTGACATACGCGTACATTTGTCCACACCCAAACACAAAACACAAAATGTCAGCAGACAAAAAATGACAATAAATGCTTGTAACTGGGAGCACATCTCTGTTGATACTCGTAATACCTTTTCACAGCCGAGGATAAGGAACTAAGTCATTTTAATGTTATTTATAACCAGTAATAGATTTTTATTGATCTTCTATAATACAATTTGAACCAACTTGGAAGACACAGTGAGTAACTTGAAGGTAGGGCAGTGCTGTCTTCCCATGTCCAGTTAATGTTTTAAGGTTGTATTCAGCAAGAGTGACAGGGTGTTCAAATGCATCTTTATAACCATAGTTGGTGTAAGAGAGGGGTTTCTTCTAGTGGGCAAGTGGGAGGGGACACCAAGTTTCAAAGTGTGAGTATCCCTTTCTCAGAGACGTGGAGGGTTTGTTTAATAGAAAGCAGTGAAGCCGTGAACCTGTTTGTTAAAGTGTCGTCATGGCTACTAGGGAAGGGCCATCTGGAACTGTGATGTTGGACCAGTCTTGTCTTGTAATTATTGTCTGTGTTTATCAGTAAAATACTCTCAGTGGAAGAGATATGTCTGCTGTTTAGGTGATAAAGGATGATCTTAATAAAACAAAGGAGTCGTAAAATCAAAGTTCTCATATATATAAAGCTCAGTTTTACTGTTTCAAGGTGAGTTTATGACTCAGATGAGGAGTTTGTTATGTACAACACAGACCATTTGAAACCAGGACATGGAAATAAACTCTCGCCTATGACCATATTTCCCTGAACAGGCTTGATCTCATCTGCTCTCAGGAGTGGTAGGGTCAGGGCCTTGGTTAGTTCTTGGGTGGAAAGTCTCAATGCTAACCATTGACTTTCTAACTAGCAACTGCTTAGACTTTTGAAAGAAAAATTGTGTAGAGGCTGAAAATGGGTTGTAAATGGTCAGTCTATGGGTTTAATGAGTTTTAGAGTATCAGCATTTTAAAATTAATATTAGCATGCTTTCCTTGCTTCAACGTGTACTGCCATGTAGGCCTGTTTAGAACATTAGACCTGTGGTTTTTTTTTTTCAGGGAGACAGTTTGAATGTCTAGATCCCAAGTCACCCCACAAGACCCACAACCCTCTGGCCTGCCTGACATTTGAACTGGCAGGGCTGGTAAATATAGAAGAATAAAGAACCGGCTGAGGCCTTTGCCTCACTTGTCAATAGTAAACTTTTGGGGAATATTTATGATTTTTAGGCATTTACTACTTGCGACCATCCTTTGAAGATAATTTCTCATGTTAAAATTCATCACATTTTAGTCAAATAACGTAAGGAGATTAAGGTGCTAATATTCCATCCTCCTTTTTCTGGGAAGCGCAGATCGTCAGAGAAATCTCATCTTCCTTCTTGAAGTAGAGGGATGGTATGACGTCAGCTGCAGTAGATACCAAAGCACAGCCTGTGTATGGATATTTTTATGGGCACACTTCTCTGAACAAAGCTGGGGACAAGGATGAGTGAAAGGCAGTGCAGAGTCATTAGGTAGAATAAGCCTGGTAAGACAGTGTTGAGAGTCACGTGTCTTCATACAGCGGAATCCCTGCTCTGAGTGGTGAAGGCAAAGCCTGGGCAAGAGGACAGTGTTGAGCAGAGAACACACACATGTGTGGACAGAGTAATAAAGGCCCAGTGAGAGACTTCCTAGAGTCTTAACAAGATGGTTTTTGACAAAGCAGTAATAAGATTGTAATGAGAGACGGCAACTCAAGGTAGAAAATTGCTCCAAATCAATAACAAATGTCTGATATATTCAAATCAAAAGGATTAATGGAACCAAATTGAAGTTCCAGGGATACGTTCAGTGTTCTAAGAGTTTTGATTTGGACCAAAAATTGAGTATAACATGGAAAAGGCATGATTATTAAGCAGTAAAAAAATAACTAAGAACATGAACAAGGGTAGAGTTAGTGAAGTGTTCTTATGAATCTCATTTCATTCACAAGTCTTTGAAGTTTTGAAGGCAAGAATGGAACAAGCCCCCCTTTATTACATTTTTTAGATTATTTTCACTTTCTGTGTATGTGTATTTTGCTTGCATATATGCACGTGGACCACATGCTTACAAATATGCCCATGGACCATAATTCAGAGGCTGGGAAAGGTGTTGGGTCAACTGAAACTGGATTTACAGATGGTTGTGAGCCTACAAGTGGGTTCTGGAAGTCGAACCCGGGTCTTTTGGAAGAGAAACTAGTACTCTTTCCTTCTGACCCATCTCTGCAGTCCCTGATTTTCCTGTATTGATCTGTTAGTTACAATTCTGGGGAGGGGGGCTGCATGCTTGTACGTGTGGAGCCCAGAGGTTGATGTTGGATATCTGCCTCTATTGGTCTCTACCATGTTTTCTTAAAACAGGATCTCTTGTTGACTACAGAGCTTACCAAATCACAGGAGTAGCTGGTTAGCAAGCCCCAGGACCCCTTTTCTATCTCCTTACACTTGAATTACAAATACAAGCCACCATGCCTGGCTTCTTACATGGGTCCAGATCTAAACTCAGTTCCTCGTGCTTTTACAAGCTCCTTACTCATGGAGCCTTGTCCCCAGACCCAATATCCTTCCTTGCATATTATAAAACATAATCTCTAAACAGGTTATAAAATCAAGGCTTCAAATTGTAACATTTGAGTAAAATTCATGACTAAAATAAATTATTTTACGTAAAGTATATTTTAAAAACTATTTATGTCAAGAAAAAAAACTAGTTAAAAAATATTGAGAAAGTGCTTAGCCTTGGTGATAATTTAGAGTAAAAGCTTGTGTGTGTTTCATTGATCTTTAGAAAACATATCTGGATAGTTTTTCGGATTATGAAATGGGAAAGAACTTCTAGAGACTTTTCTAGATAATAAACAGACATGTTTGACATATTTCCTTTATTTTTTCTTTAATTCATTTAACAAACATTTTAGAATTACTGAGATAAATATATCTGTATATGTGTAAAATATATGGTATTTAAGGAAGTACTTGGAATTTATTTGGAATATGGGGAGCTCTGTGCATCCTCAGTTCTTGTGGAAGATTACTATTTGCCTTAGAAGGTTCACTTCACGGATTATAATTTAAGGAAATAAAAGGGTCATTTTTCATAAATAAATTGATAGAGGCTCAATATATTTTGTAACTTTAAAAAGTCACAGGGCAAACCTCCAAGTGCTAGTGGCGGGGAGTTGGTTAGGTGAGAGAATGTTACCTTGTGGTTGGTCCTGGAGAGTGCGCACAGATAAACATAAAGGACATAAACAATTCTGCGAAGAACTGAACCTCATTATATCGACACTTTAATCGCAACTGTCTAATAAATTACTGGGGGAGAGTGGGCCTTGAGTAAAGAGTTTTCCAGGCAAGCCTGAGGACCTGTTTTTAGAACTCCTGAAACTCATGTGAGGCCACGTATAGGTATGTGTGTCTTTAATCCCAGACAGAAGGTGAGAGATGACAGACAAGTGAGATGCTGGGAGGAGTTGAGAGAACCCCGGAATGTCATGGGCCAGCTAGCTTCCAATATACAGTAGTGAACAATGAGAAACCCTGAGGTCTAGCACCTGAGGTTTCCTTTGACCTCCATATGTGAGTTGTGATTTCCCCCACATTCGCACACATAAACATATATGCACATACATACACATCCTATTCATACACGATACAAACACATACACAAAGATGAAAAGAATTATGGCTAACCAGAGCTTGGAAGCAGATACATGACTGTATAGTTTTCATATGTGTAAATGGTCTTCTGTGTGAGTGTGGATGTGTGGTGGATATGTGTACACTCGTTTGTGTGTGGGGGTGCCCATGAATGAATGTGTGTGTGTAGTCTCAATGACAGTGACAGATGCCTTTGTCTGTCACGCTATACCTTATTTTTTGAGATCAGATCTGTCATTGAACTTGGAACTCTCTACTGGCCAGCAAGCCCCACAGATCCCCCTGTCTCTACCTCCCAGTGTTAGGATTACATATATATTGTCATACACTGTTTTCTGTGAGTGCTGGGGACTTAAATTCAGGTCTCCATGTTGTATAACAAGCAGTTGACTGGTTGAGCCAACGCTCAGTCTCCACCTCCCACAACTAAGGTTTTATTTACTCTTCCTTTTGATCTGCCATCTTCTTTTCTTAGAAATCAGGGGAGTTTGTTTTGCTTTGCTTTAGAAGATACAGATACATACATAGAAAAAGACTGACGCGGTTCACTTTCCCTGCAGTTTATTAAACCTCTAAGTCTGTGGGTATACGGGATGAAAATTTTAAGAGATGTCAAAACTGTTATCAAGAATGTATTTGTTAACAGTTGCATGGGTGTAGTTCCCTGTGTGTTCTTAACTCCTTGCCTAAATCAAGTGTATATCTTAGCTCTTGCTGTTTGCCCTCAAAAAGTAATCTTGCTTATTTGTCAGTGCAGCATAAGGGCTTCTCAAAACCGCCATTCTCTTCTGCTGTGCTTTCTCTCAGTTGTCCCTCTGTAGACTTTATCCCTCATTTCCTTTCTCCTGTTACTATGGGAGAATAGTCCATGCCTTTGGTCAAAGTTAGCATCTCTTCTTTTAGCTCCCTGCCCTTATGACAAAATGCCCAGAAAAGATCACTTAGAAGAGAGAACAGGTTTCTCTTGGTAACAGTTTGAGTTGTTGCAGACTGTGGTCACTTGGATGTGTAGTTGACAGACCTCATGACAGGGAGGACATAGAGAAGGAGGTCTGTTCACCTCATGGTGGAAAGCCCAGAGGTAGGGAGATCAGGGTCCTAGTACCTACTTGAAAAACATCCTTCCATGGACCTAACTTCCCTCCAGGAGGCTCACCATTGGCTGGTGACCGAGTCCTTAGCACTTGGCCTTTGGGAAGTAATTACAACCCAAACTGTAGCACTCTGTTAAAGCTGCCATTCTGGTTACCTCCCCTCCCTCTTATGCTACTCCTCTTCATTTATAGTTCATTCTGTTGGCCCAGTTTCCTATGACTCTACATGCATTGTCATTTTTTGCCACTTTAGAAAGAACTAATTGCTCAGCATTCTGTCATTCTGATAAAATATCTGAGCTAAATCAACTTTTAAAAGGAGTTGAGCACTGTTTTCTGAGGCTTCAGTCCATGGTCACTTGGTCCCCATTGCATTGAGCCTGGAGCAGCCCCATTACATCACGGTGAGATGATACAGAAAAGGATGCTTATTGACCTGTCTTTGAACCCGGAACTCACTACTGACCAGCAAGTCCCACCAAGTCCCGCTGTCTCTACCCCGACCCCAGTGTTTGGATTACATACATATTGCCGTGTACTGTTTTTATAGGTGCTGAGGACCTCAACTGGGGTCCCCAA
Organism: Microtus agrestis; assembly: GCA_902806775.1. Taxonomy (NCBI): domain Eukaryota; kingdom Metazoa; phylum Chordata; class Mammalia; order Rodentia; family Cricetidae; genus Microtus; species Microtus agrestis. The sequence goes on from CADCXT010001983.1 coordinate 669,306, forward strand.
GTTGCACAATAAGCAATAAGAAAGAAGAGTGAGAAAGCAATTATGGTCTCAGGATATTCATCAGAACCATCCACCATGATGTATGTCCTCTCATTAGATCCCACTTCCTTAAGATTGCACCATTCCCGACAACCCCACAGGCTGTGACTGTGATTGTAGCAGTGGGCCTTTCAGGGATGGTGGCCATCCAAGCTAAGGCTTTGTACGATGGCACACACTAGATTTAATTCCATCATGGAAGACGCTGAAGCAGGAACTGTGAGTTCTTGGCCAGCCTGGGCTTCAAAATGAGACTTAAATAAATAAACAAACAAGTGTGTGTGTGTGTGTGTGTGTGTGTGTGTGTGAGAGAGAGAGAGAGAGAGAGAGAGAGAGAGAGAGAGAGAGAGAGAGAGAGAGAGAGACGGGGAGGGAGAGGAGGGAGAGAAAACTTTCCCAAGTGACTGGTGATTGCCAGATTTTTGTACTCTGTTGACCTTACAGTTACTGTCCTGTGATTTCCTTTCTTTGTATAATGCACCAACCTGCGCCCCTTGTCACTGCCTCTCCATTCTCTTCTGAGTCCTTTCCAGGTAGGCTTTTACCTCACTGTCTCCCCAACGCTCTTTGTCATTCATACCATGTCCTGTGTGTGTTCAGTCCTCACCCTTGTCCATCTGAAGGGAGTTGGTCCCAAGACCAGGCCTTCTGGCTTGAAGTTCTTCGGTTTCTGGGACAGCAGGCTCATGGATCCTTGCCTTGTTCTTTCTCAGTCTCTGAAGCTTACCTTGGGTCTCACCCTGCACTGTTCCCAGGGACGGCTCTTCAGAGTTTTCTTCCCTGGATTCATTCATTTTGTGGTTTCATCCTACTCCATGCTTGAAATGCCTGTGTGCGGAGTTTCCCACAAGTACACTTTAGCTCACCATGTCTTTTCATCTCCTAACTTCTCTGCTTACTGTCTTCAGCTTCTCACCTAACTGCTCTGCTTACTGTCTTCTGTAGGAGCCTCCTGCCCAGGTATGCTGGGAGAGCCTTTGAGTGGGGTATCTCACTGTATCTAAAATCAGTTTCTATCAGCATCAGTGTAGAGAACTTCTGGCCCCCTAACAGGGCACTCTGCCTCTTCCTTCTCTACACACAGCAGCAAGAATGCCTTTAGAACAGAACTCCTGCCGTGCTCACTGCTCAGAGCCCCTCTGTTGTCCAGTCTCCAGACGAAAGCTGGTCAGGTTCAGCGCTACAGTCTCTGCTCCCTTGATCTTACTTCCAGCTCCTTTCGCTTTGGTTCTGTTCCAGCTGCCCTGGCCTCAGAAAGCCCTGCCCATCCTTGCAGCCCTTTACAAGGGTGGTTTCCATCCTGTGAATGCTCCCCCCCAAATATTGACCATTGTCTAATTTCCAACTCTTTTATTTATTTTTTAAGCGGATGGAGAAAATGCTCCTGAGTTTTAAATCAAACATTACTGTTAGTATTTGGATGAACTAGATGGTTCTGTCTTGGGAGATGTAGATTTGAGGATGAAAAAGCAGCCAGAATTTCTGGGATGAACTTGAATTGGTGACACAACATGGTAGTGGTATGCTGGCATATCTCAGGGGAGCATCCTTCTAAACCACGGTGTTGCTTCAGTGCCTCCTCTTTTCTGGGGGGCGGGGGAGGGTTGTGGGATGAGAGCTTCCTATAGGAAGGTTGCATCTTTGCAACTCGGAGGCTGGAATCAGAAGTGTGTGTGGGATGGGAGCAGGTGCTGGAGCCTTACCAGGTCTTTAGAGGCCTGGTCCATTTGCCTGACCCCCACATCATCTCTCTGGAGACATGGTTCCAAAACTCACAGATTTTTGAGAATAGTAATACAGAATTTGAAATCTGTTGTTTTCTTCTTAAAAGTCAACTTGTATTTCATTTTGGTATTTATTTTTTTGTGCGTATATGTGTGTCTATGTGCACATATGCATGTTCCACACCCCACACATTATGATTTGTTTAGTGAGTCTTTTTTTTTCTGGTTAATCACAAATGTTCCTATCCTCTGCACTTTTAATAATATTAAAACGAATGCCATGTTTATTAATGCATAATTTTGAAAAGTCATTCCATTTTGAATAATTAAAACACTATTTATGAAAAAGCTTACTGTCTCATCTTCAAGACTGGTTGAAATTGTCTTTTAAATTTAGCGACAGTGGCTTTGACTTCATGCCTACAAATCCTTTGAACTCAAGCGGGATTAAGTTTGCCAGACATTTACTTAGAAGAAAGAAATTAGGGGCCACAGCAATGCATTATAATTGTCGGTGCTTACTGAAAGATGTAGTTCTGAATGCCTACCAAAATTAAATTTAGACTAGAGATTCATATTGATGAAAATACTATCTAAATAAGTATTTCAAAATAATGAGTAGAGAGAATCTTGAATGTTACTAGCTCAAAGAAATGACGTTTGTCTGGGATGTCAGAAATGCCAGTCATTCTGATCTGAGCATCACACACTGTCAGGAGATAATGTCACACTGAACCCCATCTATGTGTACAATCATATAAAAAGTACTATAAAAAGAAAAAATACAGTTTTTAAATTGAATCAGTCTGCAGTGACGTATTACATAGATGTGCATTAAATGAATTAACAATTATAAATGAATGTGACAGAATTATACATTTCTTTTCCAATACCCATGTTTTTCTTAATTAGGTTACAGACCTTTTTATAAAGCATGATGATGTTTATAATCATTCACCATCAGTAACATCCTGCACATCATGCATGTTTCTTCCTACCTCTCAGAAAACACTATGTAGTTATTGCTATAGAATGTCTCAGCTGGATGGGGCATCAGTGTGCAGTCTCAGTGCTTGGGAGGCTCAAGGGATTGCTGAGAGTATGAGGCTATCCTGGGCTACAGTGAGTTCCAGGCCAGCCTACGCTAGAGTGGAGGAGGTGGGGGTTCTGTCTCAGACAAAACCCTGGGAATAGTAAGTGTGACGATCAAAGCTATCTGGGAAGAGACTTTTGGTAAGGATATGCACACACAGATTCTGTGTTTTATAAAGTCAGACCTCTCAGATTCACCCCAAAGCATACTTCATACAGTGAGTTAGCAATTGACGGAGCAAAGTCAAGCATGGCGACACACAGCCCATAGTCTCGCTGGGAGCACTGCGGCAGGAGGGCTATGATGTGAAACCCAGTCTCAGAGCCATTGTATTGAGAGACCCTGGCACAAAACCCACCACTGACAGCCTCCCTCCCCACAGTGAGTACCTCTTCTGTATTTGTGTTGACACAGTTAAAACTTGATGCCACAGAACAAGGAAAAAAATTCTAGTCTGAAAATCACAGCCGGCTTCCAGATTCCTTCCTTGTTTCTGTGCACTGTAAGGAAAGTTTGCTCAGCAATTAAAGTTTACATTGGCCTATAAGCCACAGAAACTAGTGATGCATTGTATATTTAATGTAGGGAATTCCATCTTCCCTGTCCACTTTTAAGGTTCAAATCATTCTATGAAAACTCCAAAATCATTCCCTCTCCTTCCCTAGGAACTGTGGACCTGAATCCGGGAAACTTTCCCTTGGTATTCACTATCAAATCAAAAATGTAGAGGCCTACGGGGAGGCTTCTCAGCCTTCGTGCCATCCTCCAGTGAGCAGATGTGGATGCTGCCTCAAGGGAAGAGGTGTGGGAGCAGAAGTCAGTGATCTTTGAGCAGAGCCGAGGCAGGAGGATTGGGGCACGTTTGAGGCCAGCTTGATGTACTCAAGTTTCATGCCAGGCCGGCCAGGGTTACATAGTAAGACCTGAGACAAGGAGAAAGAAACAGAACAACATGCAAGGCACAGTCACACCAAGGCTAAGAAATTACCTGGAGCTGGCAAGCACACTGTTTCTTTCTGCGAGTGGGCAGCTATTGAAGGCGGGTAGAGAAAGGCAGAGTAAAAAGTCTGTGGGTGTGTGTGGATCATTTCTCAGGTACGAAAGGTTGGAAGGTTTAAAATGACAATCGTAAGCAGCAAAGATCTGACTCAGGTTGGGTGTTCCTAGAATAGGTTAATTATTTTGCCTAACCAATTCACGTTTGTGTGAAATGAGTTCAAAATACAAACTTCTAGCATAATTCTAAAACTAGTATTTTAATGACCGTGACCTGGACTAGCAGGGGTGCTACTCCGCTGCCAAGTTTTACAGACTGATGTCCCTTCAACCTATCTCAGCTTTCCATATACAGAACGAAAGTCCACATCACTTAGATGGCAAAGCCCAAGATCATGGTGTTAGGATGTGTGCTTTGGTTTTCATATATGACTCCCAGATGATGATACCATGAGTTTGACCTTTCCACGAGGGGCTAGAACCACCATTCTTCTTAAGCCATGACCCTGGGGCACATTAGCTCAGGAAGCCATCTCATTCTCCCCATGCCCCTTCCTTTTCTGTCTATTCCTTTTCCCTCCCATGGCAGCCCAAGGAAACGATCGTCCTTTCTCCCGCACCATGGGAACTCTAGCCTCCCACTTCTTTGGGCTGCTGATCATAAAGAAATTTTTGAATACAACTCCTCTCATATAGAATAAGTCTCCCCTTTCAGAAGGTGCTGGGGTGGGGTAGGTAGTCCTGGGGACTGCGCTCGAAAGCTGTGGATCTTTTAAGTCCAGGCAATCAGTGAAGGCTGCTGTACTGGCTGTGAGGTTTGTGAACGGGGAGAACACATCTGGTCCTGTGAGCGTTCTGTGATGTGAGAGCAGAGGACAAACTGTTTTATCCCAGGTGTCCCGATCCTCAAACGCTCCTTTCAGCTTTAATCAGAGAAGGCTCTCTTTCCAGTCACGGACAGGGCATGCAGACTCGTGGCTGCCCAGGGAGCTAAGAATAAGCATTTGAGTGTTCAGCCCTAAACAGAACATTTGTACCATCCCCTCGGAGGCTCTGCCAGGATTGCAAAAGGGGAACAGAGCAACATCAGAATATGAGAGGAAGGGCTGTAAAATGCCGTCTTCTTGGCAAGACGCTGCCAACGCAGTCAAGAAGCCATGGCAGCTGTGCACCACTGGATGGTGTCGCGCAAGAATGGGTCTGTCAACAGCTGGGCATGAAGGGAAGAGGTGCTCAAGAGGCCCAAATCCTCCCCACTGAATGATTTACTAAACATTGCCTTAAGGTTTGTACCCACTGGTAACCCCACCAGGCTCCATTCAACGGTCCAAATCCGGTGGTCACGCAGATGGCGCTGGTTGAATTAAGAGGCCATAAAACACAACCAAAAGTCATGAGTCGCGGGAAATGGACTGCCATGAAGGAGGGGGTAGATGATAGTGAAGGGAGAGAGAGAAAAGATGGCAGTAAGGTATCAAAATGTATTACATACCTATATGAAGCTGTCAAAGGGCTAAATTAAATATAAAATCTGTAGCGGATAGCACTTATTTTTAAATTTTCATGTTTAATACCAACTTTAAAAACGTCTCCTTAAAATGCATTTGTATGTATGATTTCTCTGTTAAATTTATAATCAAGCCCATCAAGAAAGTGTGCTCTTCTTGCCTTCCAAGCTACTGGCGTTGTGTCTGAAATAATACACATACTCAGTCAGTACATACTCAGTAAGTGTCTACCATACTATCTGAAATGTGGGCTGGGAACCACCAAGATGGGTTGTTGAGGCAATCGCCACCAAGATAATGACGTAAATTTGATTCCTAGGATCCATATGGTGGAAGAAAACCAACTCCCAGAAATTTTCTGTGTCTGTGTGTGTGTGTGTTATTCAAGTGGGGGGTGGGGGTCATGTGAAGCCTGTGCATTCTTATGTGGAGGCCACAGGAGGTTTTCAGGCATCTTCTTTGGTTGCTCTACACCTTAGTTTCTGTGACCCATCTCTCACTGCCTGGCCAGTGAGCTCCCAGAGTTGCAGTCTCTGCCCCTGACCCTGATGTTACAGGCATTCATGGTCTTGCCCAGCTTTTATGTGGGTGCTTGGGGTTTGAACCCAGGTCTTCTTTCTCATAGCCAGTTCTTCTATCCACTGAGGTATCTCCTTAGCCCCATGCCACTTTTCTTTGAAATCATATCTTGGTTGGTTGTGTAGGGCTTCTTAAGGGTATAGCTAAGCGCTCTGTCAGTGTCTCAGGCTCTGCGCTCATCCCATCCAGGCTGTAGAATGGAGAGCTGATAGTGGTGATTCTTGGTAACAAAGTCAATTTTTAAAAAGTCAAGGTACTAGAAGGCTATTAAAATGAGAAAAAAATGAAATTAGCATGAAATATTTCTCTAATGTGTATATCTAAGTATGTATCTTTCACAGTTCACACCTATCTGCATAGTTTATCATGGTCCATACATACACCCGACTGAGCAGTGGAACAAGCTGCTGCCAGTGAATGTGCAGTGCAGTTTCTAGAATTCTACACAGTGAGTCGTCTGTTCTTATAGTGTCTAGGACAACAGTTTTCAGTCTGTGGGTCACGACCCCTTTGAGGGTTGAATGACTCTTTCACAAGGGTCACCTGTCAGATATCCTGCATATCAGATATTTATATTATGGTTTATAACAGTAGCAAATTACATGAAGTAGCAATGAAATAATGTTATGGTTGGGGGTCACCACAACATGAGGAGCTGTATTAAAGGGCCACAGCATTAGGAAGGCTGAGAACCACTGGTCTGGGGGATTGAGAAGTCTGCTCTGTATGAAAACACTGACCAGCGCATCTCTGTAGACAACCCTCAACTTCCTATCCCACCATTCCCTGATCCTGAAATTATATGTGGTCCTCAGGGAGCACAGTCAATAAGGAAACAGTAGGCAGTGGAATGGTCCAACAGTGATGGTGCTTGCCTCCATGTCTGATGGTCCAAGTCTGATCTCCAGGACCCACATGATGGAAGAAGAGGACTGATTCCTGCAAGGTGCCCTCCGACCTCCACACAGCGTGCCATGCCCTAACCCCATTAAATAAATAAACAAATAATAAGATTTTTTTAAAAGGAGGTGATGACTTCACCAAATCTAGCAATGAAAACATTCCTTGAAATGGAATGAATCAGCTGAGATTTCTTTTCGATTGCAGGGTGGAGAGTGAGAGCGAGGGTCCCCTTTCTTTGACTTCCTGGGCAGTTTTAGTAAATGTTGCTCAGCTCGCTGACCGTCTCTGAGTTTCAGTTTCTTTACTCAGGTTTGATTTTCAGAGCCGGGGGTTTTGCTCTCCAGCCTAGGTTGTTCAGGAACTCCCTGTGTAGCTCAGGCTGGCCTTGAATTGGCAGCAGTCAGCTCTGTAGTCACAGGTGCTGGGATTCGAGTCAGCCACCCACCATGCCCAGTTCTGACTCATTTCGTTTTATTGCTTTCAGCTCCTGCTTTTCAAATGATCCGTTTGCCACCTTTAATCTGTTTTAGGTCTGTCGTGAAAGCAAGAAGACATTGTATGATGCCCACTTTGAAAAGGGAGTTTGTATAATATGAGAACTGCAGTTCTGAAGGTCGTGTGTCTCTGCCACTGTCCCTGGAGCTCGGCAGTTCTCTCTTGACAATTTAAATGATGCATTCTGCTGCTTACCTGACCCTTCCCCAGAGAGCCAATTATGTAATGCTATTGTGGTGATTGACTTGCAAATAATCTTGTATTCTTGAGGCACATTTAGGTGAATTTTCCAGTCCTAGAAACTAGAAATTATTTCTTCATTTGAATTATAATTGGGTTACTTAGGAAAGATATTCAGAGACTAATAGACCCTCAGCACCAGTAGGTACAACAAGCATAACATATATTTTATGGTGCTAAGATAAAGACACATCTAAGAAATTACATTGTCAAAATAAATACCAACCATTCCGTCATCTCTCTGCTGGGGCTTAGACTCCATGATCGTCTCATCTCCTGTCCTTTGTCTCCTGCTCCAGGTCCACTATGTCTGGTCTTGGGATGCTTGTATTATGTGAAGGTAATAAAAGCTTTGTAGAAAGCTTTGCCATGCTCTCTCCTATATGACATACTGTATCTACAGTGTGTCTGTATGTTACTGTATATCTACAGTGTGCCTGTATGTTACTGTAAATCTACAGTGTGCCTGTATGTTACTGTTTATCTACAGTGTGCCTGTAGGTTACTGTATATCTACAGTGTGCCTGTAGGTTACTGTATATCTACAGGTTGCCTGCATGTTACTGTATGTCTACAGTGTGCCTGTATGTTAGTGTATCTACAGGTTGCCATTATGTTACTGTATATCTACAGTGTGCTTCTATGGTACTGTATCTACAGATTGCCCATATGTTACTGTATATCTACAGTGTGCTTGTGTGTTGATGCTGCTCCTCTACAGCTAGGCTGGTTCCCCTAAGTCATCTCTACAGGGTTGGAGCTGTGTGAGAACCCTTCACCTTTGCTTAGAAGTCAGCTTTGTTGACTGATTATCTTCAATAAGTGAAATGTATTTTGAAAAATTAATGATCTAGCTCTCAAATGCTTGGATGACTTAGGTGCAGTTTCTTTTAACTTGTAATTATTTTTAATGTGTGATGTTGAGGTCAGGTAGAAAGATGCAATTTTAAAATAAAATGGTCCAGGAAAGGCCAGTATTTAGATGTACTCTTTTTCCCCATTTAGAAAATTATAAAATATTCAGGTTACCCTAGGAGAAAACAATTTTGATTTTGCTTTTGACTTAGAAAGAACCGTCAATACTTTTTTACCTGCTGTCTTTAGCATTACTTCTTTTGAAATTTGTGTCGTAAAAGAAACACTGTGCTACCATGTCTTTTAACTTATTAGGTAAAGTGCATTTGGGGCCTTTATGTAAATATATATATATATATATATATAGGATTTCTCCCTTCTTCCCTCCCTGATTATTTTTCCCTAGCCAAAAGTTTAATATTCTAGGGCAAGGAAAAATTGGAAGAGTTAGACACAAGCCGTGGCATTCTTTCCACCTGTAGTCTTCTTTGAATTGACCCACCTTGGTCCATTTCTTTTCTCAATAGTGCTTCCCGACAGGGTTCTAAAGCTGTGCATCCTTCCTCATTCTATGCAAATGGGATTCTGGACTCAGGGAGAGAGGGAGTCAGCCCCTGTGTATCCTTTTTTGTTTGTTTGTTTTGAGGAGGTGAGATTTGAACCTATTTTAATCCCAAAGTCAGGGTTTTTCACTACTACACCATGCTGTCTCACAGTGGTAAAGAGCATAGTTGTTTAGTTTTATTATTGAAATTTTATCTAATGTATCTATCATATGGTTTTCCAATGGAATAGAGTTAAAGGATGGTTATACAGTTACACTGTGAGCTCTTCAAGAATTTGTAGAGGTTGATAACTAGTTAATAACAAAATTCAAATATACTTGATAGTGATTTTATGAGCAGTAACTAGGTAGTATTATGGAAGGGGAAATGACTCATGGCGCTGGAGAGATGGCTCCGTGGTAAGAGCACGGGCTGCCCTTCCAGAGGATCGGGATTTGAGTCCCAGCACATATGACGTAGCTTACAACTGAATGCCATGCACATGGTGCACATAGGTATGCCCTGGGGAAATGCCCATGTAATTAAATTAAAGGGAAAAAGACAGGGATTTGTGTCAATCATGTAAGCCTCATGTACTGCTGCCCTTCTTTGTTCTTCCATGAGGCAGGTAATTCCTAATTCAGGACAGTGCAGACTTAATCAAAGGTTGGCCTCTCTCCTGGCATACGTGAGATGTTTACTAAATATGTGTGGAATAGATAATGGGGATACCAAAAAGGAGAATGAGGAGAAAGAAAGGACCTGTGGAAATTTTTCTGAAGTCCTCTCCAGAGACTGGACATAATGACACAAGCAGCCACTAGCTCCTGCTGCTATGGTTCTGTGGGGGACTATACTCTCCAACTGTAAGCCAAAATAAACCCTTCCCTAAGTTGCTTTAGTCAAGTATCATCCCAGGAATGAAGAAGTAGCCAATAGAGGAAATCCAGATTATACACATGTACCGCTATGGCCAGTTTATCGATAGTTCTGTTTTATTTCTCAGATCAGGTTGAGTTCTGTCAGATTATTTTTTTGCTCTTAAAATAATTTTTGGGTTGACAATAATGTACATAAAATATATTTTTATTATATTTACCCCCATTCTTCTCTCTTACTTCTACCCACTTTTTCTGGACACCTTCTTTCCCCTAATTTATTCCATGCACGCATTTTTAAAATAATACATTGAATTTAATTAGAGGTGCTGCATGTGCATGGGGATTGGGTAGTTTCCTGGATCATAGCTGGCTCACCAGTGGCTACATCACTGAAGATGGGTGTGTCCCCTTCCTCCTGCAGCCATGTACATCAGTGGCTCCTCAGGAGGAGTGGGTCTCTGCCTGCAATGTTGACTAGCTCCATCTTTTGTGGGGCTTTGCACAGGTGACATTAGCTGCTGTGACTTCATGAGTGCAATAGCCCATCACGTCTGAAAGGTAGCATTTCACAGCACCCCTTCTGCCCCCTCTTCTATGATATTCTCTGAGCCTTGGAGATGAAGGCTGATATAGACTTCACCAGTTATGAAATCTCTTCATTAACCGCTGACCTTCACAAAAATTGGTCTCTGTGATCAAGGTCCAGAGCAGTAGTGGTCTATGGGCATAAATGTAAATACTAAGAAGGTATTTTGACATGCTATTAAAAAAATAATAGTAATAGGTTCCTTACCCTCCTAGTTACTTCCTGTTGCTGTATAAAAATACAATGGCCCAAAGCAACTGGAGGAGGACAGGATTTATTTTGCCTCGCAGCATGCAATCATGAATGAAAGTCAGAGCAGGAGCCTGGAGGCAGGAATTAAATGGAAACCATGCAGGGATGCTGCTGACCAGTTTGCTCGCCTTGCTTCCTTTTCTGTACAACTAGGACCAGCTGCCCAGGAGTGGCAAAACCTTCAGTGGGCTCCGCCCTCCCGCGTCAATCAACCATCTAGCAAATGCCTCACAGACTTGTCCACAGGCAATCTGATGAAGGCAACCCTTCAGCTGAGGTTTCCTGTCCCACATGATTCCAACTGTATCAAATGGACAAACACCACACTTTACTTGAGTCCTCGACCTCCCGAGTCATAGGCTTTTGACCAGGTTTATAGTACCAGGCATAGGCATGAATTCTGTCAGGTGAAGTAGTCCTCAAATCGAGCTAGGCAGCAGTTGTGACCTCCATGTTACCATCACACCATGTGGACACATGTTGTTGGGCACCGTGGTATTACAGCATGAAGGGTTCACTTCTGGAGAGGACCGTAGATGTCTACCTCACCCCAGTGGACTGCATAGCATCTTCTGGTATTCTGAAAGCTAGCTAGTAGGGTGCACGCTTCTAGATCAATTCCAGCTTTGTTTCTTTGTGTCTTACAACCAAAATGAGTGGTGTTCTTACCAGTATGATCTAGCAATGGCATTAGTTTATATTGCTTTTGAGGGTTATTTGGGGGGTCTCCCTGAACAATAGCTTGAAGGTATTCCACTCCTGGTGTTGGTATTTTCATTTAATAATGCATCAGCTGCTGGTAGTAGCATTGTGCACCCATGCAAGTAGGATACTTGTATTTAAACTTTAATATGTATGTATAATTTATTGAGTGCCTGCATGTATGTGTGTGTACTCGGGTCTTTTGCTTGCTTAGTTTGTACAGCTAAGCATGTGTCTGCTTGGTGTCCATGGAGGTTAGAAGAGGGCTATCAGATCTCCTGACACTGAAGTTCCAGGCAATTGCATAGGTGCTAGGAACTGAACCCAGGTCCTCTGTAAGAAGAGCAGACACTCTACTTGCTGTGCAGTCTCTCTAGTCCCTTAATCATATTTTTAATCTAAAACTAAAAAGGAGCAGGTTACCAGATGGCTTTTCATATATCTCTAGCTAGGGGTAACTCTCTCATCATCCAGTCTCTACCCAAGCCTTTCCATTACCAGTATCTTCCCATCTAGTCCTCTTGCCCAGTCCTGACTCCGTTCCCCCACTTAACCTTCCCACCTCCGTTACCATCTACTATCATATCATGTGTGTTCTGATATCTTGTTTCTCCCTCTCCCTATTTATGGGCTATTTCTAGCTTCCTGATCATTACAGACACTCTGAATCAAACAGATGAATGTAAAATTTTGAAGCTAGGATCCACACCTGAGAGATAACGTACAGAACCTGACTTTTGGGGCCTCAATACATTAGTTACTTTCTGGTTGTTGTGATAAATACCCAGACAAAGGCAACTCAAGGTGAGAAGCGGTTTGGTTTTGACTTCCAGTTCTAGAGGGCTGGAGTCCATCATGGTGTGGAAGGCCTGCCAGCAGGTAGGAAATGCATGGTGGCGGGAGCAGGAACCTGGCAAATCACATGTTCATCTGCATACAGGAAGCAGAGAAAACAGGAAATAGAGACAGGCTGTAACCACTCAAAGCTCTTCGCCAGTGGCTTCCGTTATCCAACCAAGCATCACCTCCTAAAGCCTCCCTAACCTTTGCCCAAAGCGTCACCAACTGGATACCAGCTGTTCAAATGTTTGAGCCTATGAAGAGATTTCTCATTCAAACCACCACCCCGGGTGACCTCATTGAGTACAGTATTTTCCATCGGTGGGCTTTGTCCTGTGAATTCATTTTTGACAGTTGGGCATAATTCATGATCCACTTGTTAGTTGATGGATGTCAAGGGCTGGTTCCATTTCCTGGCTGCTGTGAATAAAAGCAGCATGAACCCAGATGCACAAGTGTCTCTGTTGTAGGCCATACTTGTACCAATTTACACCAACGGTGGACAAGGCTTTCCTTTTCCCCAGACCCTTGACAGCACTCATCTCATTCCTTGTTTTTGTTGTCTGTTTTGATTTTTTTTTTGAAGATACTATTCTGACTGTAGTAGATTTTATTTGCATTTTCCTGGTGGTTAATGGTATTGAACAGTTTTTTTTTTTTTTTTGTGTTTTAAATATATATATATATATTCCCCTATCTTCGTCCTTTTCCCTCCCCCCGGTTTTGAGAAGTATCCATCCAATTCTATAACCCATGTTTTGATTGGGTTGTTTTTACTTTATTGAATAAGAGTCTTTTTTGTTTGTTTGGTGGGGTTTTAGTAGAAGTACTTTGAGTTTTTCCTCATTCAGTATAATATTGGCTGTAGGTTTGCCATATATTGCCCCTATTATGTGGAGATATGTTTATTCTATTTGAGTGTTTTCAGGACTTTTATCATGAAAGGATGCTGGGTTTTTGGAAAATCCCTTTCCTGCTTCTATGAAGACTGCCATGTGATTCTACCCTTGAGTCTATTTATGAAACTTACATTGTTTGCTAACATACAGATATTGAGATATCCCTTCATCTCTGGAATAAAGCCAACATGATCATGGTGAATGATCTTTCTATGTTCTTTTGAATTCAGTTGATAGTGTCATCTTATTATTTACATCATGTCAAGAAAACAGCACTAACAACATTTTCTCTTATCTTGCTAAATGAATATTATATTTGTTTTTTATGAGTAGACAAAATGAAAAGTGTATGGGATTCTAAATCTGTTCTATGGTCTCACACTTAGCCTACTAATGCTTTCAAATTTGTTTCATTCTCTGTAAAGAAGTATGATAAATTGTGAAGTTTATTCTGTTACAGGCACTTCATTCAACAAACAAAAGGAGAGAAAAAGTTACACTGTGATTCACTGTGAGATGAACTCAGCAAACAGGGTGGGTCAGACTTAGCCAGAGGATAGCTCATCCGTGATGCCACCGATGGTCTGGCTGAGATTCTTGTGCTATACCTAGATAAAAATCATAGGTAGGCAAGAAAATGCTCAATGCTGGCCTCTCACAGCTGCTGTCACCTGACACTGTTGAGCTGCAGCGGTAGGCAGACACAGCTGAAGAAAGTCTTTGTTGGTTTTGAAAACTCAACAACTTTTTGGAACTTCTTTTTTTTTAATTACTTTATAAATAATACCAATCAAAATTTCCATATTCTTTCTCCTCCCCCTCCCTCCAGTCCTGAGAGAGGGCAAGGTACCCTGCCCTGTGGGAAGTCTAAGGCCCTCCCAACTCCATCCAGGCTTAGGAAGGTATGCATTCAAATAGAATAGGATCCCAGAAAGCCAGTACATGCAGTAGAGACAAATCCCAGTACCGTTATCATTGGTTTCTCAGTCGGCCCCAGTTGTCAGCCACATTCAGAGGGTCCAGTTTGATCACATGCTCATTCAGTCCCAGTCCAGCTGGAGTTGGTGATCTCCCATTAGCTCAGTCACACTGTCTCAGTGGGTGAACCAACACCTCGTGGTCCTGACTTCCTTGCTCATATTCTCCCTCCTTCCACTCTTCGACTTGGACCTTGGGAGCTTCTGTGGAGACCAGAACCTGTAGCGTTTTGTCTGGATTCCCATAGCTTTCTTTCTTTGCTTCGACAGCTCTTTATTTTTCAATACTTCCACTTCCCACCTTCCTGTTCTGGCTATATCTTGAACTGTACAAGGTTTTTCCTTTAACACCAGGCATATGGCTACATGACCTTTTTCACCCCTCAGTAGTCATTGCCAGAACCAGGTAAGCTATCAGGAGCTGGATTCCCTCTCAGGCTGGTTCACCCAAGTATGGATGGACTGGCGTAGCCAAGTAGATGAGGTTTCAGAAGGCACCAGGCAGTACTAGGTCCATGGCAGTGCCAGGTAATATAAGATCTTCATTTGAGGTAGGACCCTACACACTACACCAACTTGCCTACAAAAACAGGAGATCCTAGTATCCATTTCTGAACCTAGGGTAACTCTCTCCCCCTTTTCACTGCTGTAGCTCTTGCTGCTTTTGCTGCTGCTTTCGAATGTCTGCTGACTCACCCAGGAAGCTACATTTTATGGTTGCAATATAGGAAGGAACCACTGGAGAGTATCTATGTAACTTAAGGGGTGCCATTTGTGTGGCCAATCACAGTCGTGTCTCTAGCTCCAACCACAAGGGGCAGCTCACTAGGGGAAGTGCTCCCCTCTAAATAAGGTGGAAATGATCCATCCATGGTAATGATTGTATAAACCATGGGGCAACCTGCTTTAACCCGCAACAGGGTCAGTGAGTGGGCTGCTGTCTTTTGCTTGGTTGACTTAAGGAATCTATGATGTATTCAAGATGGCCGGTGCTGGCTTGAAGGCTTTCTCACTATTTGCCTCGCAGTTCCTTTGCTCAAGGTAATTCGTGCCAGCAAGAGAGAACCCAAGAGCTGCTAATTAGGCAGTCAAATTGCCCCATTTCCCGTGTCTGCTCACATATAAGAAAATTAACATCAGAAGTGAGTAGAATACCAAAAAAGATAAAAAGCTTTGAAAATTTATCTTGAGGCAGGTTTTTGCTATGTAGCTTGGTTTGCCTGGAACTCCCTGTGTAGATTAGACTGGCCTTGAATATGTACTGATTCTCCTGCCTCTGTCTTCCAAGTGCGGGTGTGACCACCATGTCTGAGCCCCAGCATTTATTGATGTGAATAGCACATCTTTGACAATAATCCACACTTGCATGGGAAGGGTAGATCTCTCTCCAGTCTCAGTGGTATCCACGCAGACGGCTCAGTGGAAGGCACTGAATTCTGATAGTGTCCTTTGGAAACCTTGATCCTAGACAAACGAGGAGAAGCCATGCGTGGCGTCTTTCTTGTTGTTTATAGTTACTCTAAAACATCGTCCTTTAGTAGGTTGCTGTTTCTCTCCCTTACACTGCTGTTATTCCATCCTGGGAAGTGGCCTTTTCTGAAGACCTGCTAGAGGTTCAGTTCTGTAATTTGAGCCAGCTCAGTGAGCCAGGCCTCCTTGTTTGCCCTTTGTTCGCTTCTAGTGGTTTAAGCCGAAGAGTGAAGTTTTTGAAAATGTGCTTTTTCATTGGAAAGCAGTTGCATGAAAAAGCGGTACTGTGATTTCATAGCTCACCCAATCCAAGACAATCCATGGTTTCAAAAGGATTGTCCAGTAGCACAAGTATTTGAACAGCTAACTTCATAGTTTGAAGCGTATGTAAGAAGCAGGTTTGAGGTGTCACTTTTTTTATGCTGTCTGCAACTGGCTACATTTAGATATATAACTAATGAGCATTTGATCAAATATCCAGTATTTGTTTTAAATTTTATATGTGTGGGTGTGTTTCCTGCATGTGTATCTGTGCCTTATGTGCATGCCCGGTGCCTATGGCTACAAAGGCCAGAAGAAGTCACCATGTTCCCTGGAACTGGAGTTACAGGTGGATGTGAGCCGCTGTGTGGGTTCTGAGAGATGAACCTGAATCCTCTGGGAGAGCATCTGGAAGAACTCTGAGACATCTCTAGGCTCTCAGATAGCCAGTATTTCAAGCACAGCACTCACTGTTACTGGTATCATTGGAATACCTTTTGTTACCCCAGATTCATATTTTTATCTGTACTGCGCACAACAAAGAGGCACCTTTTCATTGTGGATGGGATACTGAAGACTACATCTAGGCCTTGCACATGCTAGGCAAGCGCTCTACTACTGAGCTATCCCTAGCCCCCAAAGTGCATTTTAAAAAATAGCGAGTAATATCAGTTGCTGTTCAAAATACTCAGACCTTTGTAACTTCCCATTTACTAGAGCATACCGTCACTGGTAAAATTTCTGGGACTGACTGCAGAACACAGCTGAACTCTTCATGAAATTGATATAAGCAGGTTGGGTTGGGAAATTAGAATAGATGCCACAATTCAGTAAATTTAGTGTTGGTATAGGCTCAGTATCTCTTATAAAACATTTTAAAGAACAGAAATGTTTGAGAACCTTTTTGTATTTTGCAATATTTATTTAAGTATCAAAATATCTTGGGGATGAAAATACAAAATTCATTCTTTTTTATAAATCTTAGAAGCATGGACTTATCCAGTACTTTTAGTGAGCTTCTGTTTTGATCAACAAATCACATGAAATCAGATGTGCAGTGTTCCACTTGTCATACTTCGTTGCCACTCCAAGAGATTTGGAATTTGTATTTTTGAATTAGAGATGCCCTAGTTTTTATAGAAGTAACTGGCTTTCTAATAATGTATCCTTTGTTTATAGACTAATAAGTTATTATCACTTATTATTATTATTAGTCTACAAACTGATAAACCCATAAAAGGGCCATATCATATTTTTCCATTGCTTTTCTGAGGTGGTGAGTTCTCATTATTTTACTTAGAGTAATATTGGTGTTTGGGAGCATCCATTCAAGTGTTTGTTTATGAACACCCCTTGAGAAAGGAGCCGAAATGATAGTGGCTTTTTACAAAGTGCATACAAGTCCCTGTTTTAAAATAATTATGCATGAGAAAAGAAAAGGACATCAAAGAATTGAGGATGCACAGTGATGATTTAATGTGGAGCCTGGTGATTAAGCCCAAAATGTGAAAAAATCATAGCAACTGAATGATGTGTGATGCTGGCTTATCAGAAAAAAAAAAAGGCTAACATGGGAAGTAATTAAGAAACTTGACAGCATGGGGCACTGGTTTGGAATATAAAAAACTATCGAAAGACACTGCTTCCTGAAGCAGCTCCACAGCCCTTTCCCTTTTTAACCACTCTTAATTAATTCATATATTCTACATTGCCATGGTAGCAAGATAGCATCTGTAGATGTCTGTAATTTAGTAGTTGCTAATGGATTAAAATAAAAAAGATCTTATTACAGAAATGTCAGCTGCTGCGTTGAAGAGCATAACCTAGGAGACTTCTACTTCTTCTCTTTTCTTTTTGACTTCATTTTACATCCTGTTGCTTAATGCCTGGTAGGATTCACAGGTATTTTATGCACAGTTCATATTTAACCATATTAGGAGAGAATTATAATGTTACTTGTAAATATGGAATAAGTATAATGTACTGTTTTTTTCATTGAGCTACATCTACTTTTTCATGTAATATTTCTGTTGTTGTATACTATAAAGGTAAATGGTGTGTGCAACCAGGTCCAGTAAGGAGGAATTTTGATGTCTGTTTCCATTGCTCCTTTTTAAACACAGAACTAGAGGTTTCGAATAGTTAGGAAAGAGAGGGGAGTTGAGGACATCTAAGCAGGAAACAGGGAAGTCAAGTTACCTTTGTTTATCACTTACGTTTCTGTTGTTGTGGTCAGCACCATGACCAAGACAACTAATAGCGGAAGGGTTATTTGGGCTTAGTGGTACCCGACATGGTTAGAGTCTAGGATGGTCAGGAAGCAGGACAAGTAGTGTGCATGGTGGCTGGAACAGGATGCTGAGAACTCACATCCTCAAACAAGATGGTAAAGCTGGGAGAGCAAACTGGAAACAGCAAAAGGCCTTTAATCTCAAAGTTCACCTGCAGTGACACACTTCCTTGAGAAAGATTGCACCACTTAGAGTTCCCCAAACAATAGGACCAAGTGTAAAATATCAGAGACTATTGGAGACATCTCATTCAAACCACTAGCATTCAGGATTTACAAGGAATAAACACCTCTTCATATCTAATAACAGAAATTCTGAATAAGAAAGTTTAAAATGCAAATTATTTTTAATATAGAGATTTCAAAAGAAAACATACAAATAGCCACATAAATTTAAAGTTTTGGACATCATTAAATCATCCATGGATTTTCAAATTAAAACCACTCCAAGTTTTTACATCCTAATTAGAAGCTATATTGTCAGAATGACAAAAAAAATACCATCTAGAATTTAGGGATGTAAAAAAATAAAAACTCATCTAAGACTTATGTGGGTTGTAAATGAAAGTGAGCAATTATAAAAATAGTGTAGAGGTTTTTTTAAAAACTAAAATTAGAAATAGCCACATATGGTGGCATATGCCTATGGAGGACTGCCACAAATTTGGGTCCAGCCTGGGCTATTTATGAGTCACTGTCCAGAAATAACAAACAAAAACAGTATTACAGGATTCAGATGACCCACTGTAAGGTGTATATCTATATTAGTCAGGGTTCTATAGAGAAACAGAATTTGTAGAATCTACATGCATCAAAAGGGACATATTAGAGTATCTTACAGACTATGGTCCAGCTAATCTAGCAATGGCTGTCTTCTGACAGAAACTTCAAGAATCTGATACTTCTTTTCTCCACAAGGCTGGATGTTTCAGCTGATCTGTCTATGCTGGAATTCTGAAGGGTTAGGTTCTCATGCCAGCGAAGGAATGCCTCAGCACAGGATTAATCAACTTCCCAGTGCGAGTGAAGGCAAATGAGAAAAAGCAAGAGCTTCTTTCTCCCATTTTCTTTTCTGTAGGCTGCCACCAGGTGTGGCTCAGGTTCAGGCAGGGTCTTCTGATCTAAAATGGTTTAGACTCAGGGAAGGTCTTCACACTCAAATGTTTTTCAATCAAGAGAACCCTTCACAGCTGTTCCCAGTTACTTGGGTTTTAATTGATTCCAGATATAGTCAAGTGGACAGTCGGGATTAGCCATCACAAGTCCATCCTTATCCATATCAACTTGACACTCAATAATACCTACTTATGTAACAATTAATTTCTAAATGAAAACAATAACCAGGTCATAATTATACCTAACATGATGTAACTATCACATGTGCTATTGTAAACATGTTATATACTTAACCAGGTTATAATTATGCCTAACAATATATGTCTCCCACCTACAACTGCAAATGCATTATATATTTTATAATAGGTGGAAATTTTCCTAAGAGATATTCTTTTAGTGTCTCATAACTTAAATATGATAACCATGAATATTATTTCAGTTGACATTATATTACATGATAAAGATATGGAGGAAAGAAAACACAAATATTTGAATATTGTTTGTGTGTATATGAACAAACACATTCCTAACAAAATTTGACAGATATACACATCAATTGTGATCTTCGTTTTTGCAACTGGTCATATGCCCTTAGCTGGTATTTATAACTACTTTCCTCCTCCACTCATCCTAAATTTTCTCTACTCTCAGCATGCACCTTATCAAGTCTTTTTTTCTCCCTGGAAACTCATAATTTCATTCTTGAAAGGTCTGTGCTCTTTGCCATCATGCGTGGATTGGGTTGTTGTAGTTTCCCATTGATTTTAATCAAAAGGCATGGTAACAGCAAAAGCACCTCTAAAACATCACTTGCACTCCAGATGGAATCTTCCTACTTCCATTGTGGAGAAGCAACCCAATTTCTCCATTGGTAACCTTTCCTAACACTGCTATTCATGTCTAGCCTATTGGTATAATGGCACCAAAAGCCCCACGTATCCTGGGGATTCTGAGCTTCCAGGTCAATGGAATGTTTCTTGTGTACCCAGGTAGGAGTACTCCTCCACCTGGAATCAAAACTTGTCGGCCTGCAGATCTTAAGATTGATAGAACAAGAAGCAAACATTTTTCTGGTGTGTCACTAGGGATGATAGTGAGTATAAACTTCTTACTTCCATCCCTTGATCCTGGTCCATGAATACTGGCTAAGGGAGAAATCACACCATATATTATACACCTATTCCAAGCATAGAATGCTTTCTGGAGAATGCTGTTCCAGTCCTCCAGGTGCTGCTTCGTAACAGGCACCATAACTGTCTTTAAAAGGCAATTCTACCGCTGTTTAATCAGGCCAGCGGCTCGAGGATGCTGGGGAACGTGATAAGACTGGTGAATTCCATGAGTATGAAACCAGTGTGGTACTCCTCTGACTGTGAAATGAATTCCTTAGTCAGAAGCAATGCAGTATGGAATACCATTCTGGTAGATAAGAGAAAAAAAGCTCTCAGATGGGTAGTTTTGGCAGATGTATTATGTGTAGGGTAGAAAAAATCTGTAACTAGATTAAGTTTCTATCGTGGTAAGGACAATGCACTACCCTTTCTACGAAGGAAGCGGTCCTGTGTAATATACCCACCACCAGATCACTAACTACTCATCCCAGAGAATGGTGCTATATGGAAGTTCAGTGAAAAGAGAGAAGCAGATATGGCTCACTGAAGTAACTGTAGCTAGGTCAGCCTTGTGAGCTGAAGTCCATGCCGTTGAACCCATGCGTAACCTTCATCTCTGCCATCATGGCCAT
This sequence comes from Microtus agrestis, assembly GCA_902806775.1. Lineage (NCBI taxonomy): Eukaryota > Metazoa > Chordata > Mammalia > Rodentia > Cricetidae > Microtus > Microtus agrestis. The sequence goes on from CADCXT010001983.1 coordinate 690,301, forward strand.
TTTGTTCATGGGCCCATTAGGCAATGACAGAAATGGCCAGGAAAAGAGGGTGACTTCACAGAACAGGTCATCCTATCTACCTGATTATTGAATTCCTCTTCTTTTTAGGTCACCTTTTGATGAATATTTACATGGGACACATGCATCATCACATCCTCCACCCATTCAAAGAGATTTATTCTCATACATCTTCAACAAATGTCTTCCTCAACAATTTTCCCATCATGCTGCTTGCAAGTCCCTGAACAGTCAGCCAATCCACGGTTGAGCCCAAGAATGATTAAACAACAGCACACTTGACCATTACTCCTCCAAGTAAAATGTACAAATGTGTACAAGCTGATGTTCTACTCACTGCAATGATTCCTCTTTGCTGGTGTCTCTCATGGTTGTTCCAGAAAGGGGTCATACTACTGCAGCTGTTGGCATCTTTGTGGTGCCTGCATAATCTGTAGAACTATCACTGAGCAATGCTCTCATCCTTTCTTCCTCAGTCAGCCGAACATAGGGCATACCCACGAGGCTCTAGGTGCATGTTTGGAAGCAAACAACAATGTAAGAAGAATGGAAAGCACAGGCCTTTGAGTAACTTCTTCATGTAACTTGCTTGTACCCTCCAGACTTTCATGGGCCCAGTCACATATATACCACTTCCATTTGATAATGGGCTGTTGCTCTACACATCCAATTTTATGACTTGGTTGGTCAGGTAATACCACGCTTATGATGGGCAACTCAAGTAATATCTTAACTTGATGACCCTGTTGCAAAATGTTCAGTTTCCAGTTCCAAGACCCCATAACAGGCCAAGAGCTATCTCTCAAAGGAAAAACAGTTGTCTGCAGATGACAGTGGAGTCTTGCTCCAAAATCCTGAAGGTCTTCTCTGTGAGCCACCTATGCTACTGATACCTCATGTCCCATCGGGTCTGCTGGATCATACAGGCCAAGTGATAGAGCAGCCTGCACAGCAGCCTATACCTGTTGCAAAGCCAACTCCTGTCCCAGGCCCCACTCAAAGCTAGCAGCTTGCATAGTAACTTGGTATATGGGCTAGCATAACATACCCAAGTGAGGAATATGCTGTCCCCAGAATCCAAATAGGCCCAGTAAGCACTGTGCTTCTTTCTTGTTGATGAGATGGGTCAGATGCAATAACTTAACCTTCATCTTAGGAGAAATATTTCAACATACCCCATACACCACTGGACTCTTTAAATTACACTGAGGTAGAAGGCTAAATTTTCTATCTGCCAGTGTGCTGGTTCAAAGTAATTGTTACCTCCTGCTCACTTTCTCCAATTAGTTGCAAAATTTCTCAATCAAATACTGCAAACCAAATGCAAGAACACATTTAAAAGATCATCCACCATGATTTTCATCCCAGAGGTGCAGGGATGGCTCAATATATGTAAATCAATTAAGGTAATTATATAAACAGACTGAAAGACAAAAAGCACATGATCACCTCATTAGATGAAAAAAAGGCCTCTGACATAATCTAATCCACCTTTATGATAAAAGTTCTGGAAAGATTAGGGATACAAGAGACATACTCAACTTAATAAATACTACTTACAGCAAACCCACAGCTAACATCAAACCAAAGCATTTCCACTAAAATCAGGAATAAGATAAGGTTGTTTACCCTCTCCTTACTTATTCAGTATATTACTAGAAGTCTCAGCACGAGCAAGAAGACAGCTGAAAGAGATTAACGGAATAAATGAGAAAAAAAGACAGTATCTTCATCAAATGATGCTGGCCAGATTAGCTGGCTACATGTGGAAGCATGCAAATAGTACCATACTTAATAACCTGCACAAAACTCCAAATGGATCAAGGACCTCAACATAAGGACAGATGTATTGAATCTGATAGAAGAGAAAGTGAAGAATAGTCTTGAACTTATTGGCACAGGAAGTGAATTTCTGAACAGGACATGATAGCAAAAGACACTAAGAACAATTAATAGATGGGGCCGCATGAAACTGAAAAGTTTTATATGACAAAGGGCACCATCATTCAGACATAGTGGTAGGCTATAGAATGGAATGGGAAAAGATCTTTACTACCCATTTGATAGAGGGTTAATATCTACTATATATGCTGTGTGTGTGTGTCAAGAAAACAACAACAAAACTGGACCTCACGAAAACAAACAACCCAATTATAAATGGGATACAGATGTAAACAAAGTTCTCAAAAATGGCAGAAAATCACTTTAAAAATGTTCAACATTTCATAGCCATCAAAGTAATGCATATCAAAACTACTTTGAGATTTCATCTTATACCAGTCAGAATGGCCAAGATCAATAAAAAAAAAAAGAACAGCTCATATTGGTGAAGATGTGGAGTAAGGGGAACACTTATCCATTGCTATTGGGAGTGCAAACTTGTACAGTGATTATGGAAATTATTTCTTAAGGAAGTTCGGAATAGATCTACCTCAAGATCCAGTTATATCACTCCTCAGAATATACCCAAAGGATGCATCCTACCACAGAGACATCTTCTAAACAATGTTCATTGCTACTATATTTATAATAACTAGAAATTGTAACCAGCCTAGATTTTTGTCATCAGATGAATTGATAAAGAAAATGTGGTACAGCACAGTGGGATATTACTCAGTTGTTTTGAAAAATGAAACTGAGCCAGGTAGTGGTGCCATATGTCTTTAATCCCAGCACTTTGGAGGCAGAAGAATGCAGATCTCTGTGACTTCGAGGCCAGCATGAGCTACAGAATGAGTTCAAGACAGGCTGCAAAGCTACACAGAGAAACCCTGTCTTGAAAACAAACAAAACAAAAGGAACTGGCAAGGGTGTTGTGCAGGTAGCAGAACAGAGTTCAAGCCTGGAAGTTGCAGTGCTGCCAATGCTGCCGTAGCTCTCCCCTCTTGTCTCCCATTAAAGCTGTTGCTGCTGCTGCTGCTTTTGCTATAAGCCAGTTCTATTCTTCCCAACAGTAAGGTGTTCAGTGATGTGGACCAGGGGTGGAGGACCTAGGAGAGCTCTGACTCCTACTTCAAATGCATCATGTAGCTGCTGAACAAGGCTGCACTCAGCAGGGTGCGGGAGAAGCGAGCATGGGTAAAGGAATCCTACACCAGGAATACACTGAGTTTAGGGTCCACCTGTAGCTGCTCCTGCATTGCTCCACCCCCTCACTCAACCTCTGTGAGAACAAGTGGAAGATGGAAAATGAAGAAGCAGGCACCCAAGTGTCTCAAGCTGCATTCTGTGCTGGATCTCCTGGAGGTAGACCTGTACAGCATGAACCTGATACAAGCCTACATGCATAATGTGGCCTCCCAGATGAGCACACTGGAGCGGAGCACCAAGGCCAACCTGAGCTGGGAGAATGAAGTGATGAAAGACAGAGCGTGCCACTTCAGTGAGCAGTTGAAGAGCTATGGGAACCAGCTGGCCATCATGATGAACTTCACAAAGGAGCTGTCCAGCCTGGGCCTCCAAGTGTTGCAGAGGGATTCAGCTGCTTTTCCCACCACTGTCCCAGCCTCAAACCCTGACAGCAAAGCTCAGGACAAATCTAGGGGGAAAGGCAAAAACCTAAACTAATATCGCAGTATACAGAAGAGCTTCTCAGACAAGGAGAACTTGAAAACTTCCTAAGGAGAAGCTGCTGAAGACAGAGAGCATCAAAAGCAGAATACCCTGCCCCAGAGTCAAGCCATGTGCCCTGACTGTAGGAGCCGAGAAAACAGGCCATTTCCCATATTTGTCTGATGGTCCAAGTAGCTGTGACACTGACTGTTGCATCTGGCACCTTCCGACTCAGGAGGTGGTCGCCTAGCTCCTTTGATAGTAAAGCACACCCAGTGCCATGCTGAAAGTGGTCAGGATATTCTAACATGGTTCTGCTCCTTCTATTGTAATTATGAGGTCACCTGGGGAAGAGGCGTTTTCAGCCTACATGACAAAATGGACATATGCAAGACGTAACTTAAGTCATTCCCTGCTACCTAGGAAACAGAATGTTAATGAAGCTCTTGTTACCTTCCCCCTCAGTTTACCTTGATATAAAAGCTATTTGAAAAATAAACGTGGGGAATTCAGGATCTGAATATTTCCGGAAACTCCCTCTCAACACTGTTGTGTGAATTGTATCTTCATTTTTCCCATGCCTCTACGCTGGCAAGGAATTTTATGTTGGGGCTGGTCCCCGACAGCTGACCTAGCAGCAAGCAGTGATCTGAGGTTCTCCACTGAGCTGGCAGGAGGCCAGAAAGCATCCAAGGCCATGGCTAACAATGTCCTCAAGGGCACTTTCTGGCTGGAGAAGCTACCACAAAATATGGAGGCCAAGCTTACTGAACCAAGCTGGCAAACATGACGACGTCAGATTGCAGATGTGAGAAGGGGTCACTGTGCTCCCTGGCATCTCCATCATCACCACCATCACCACTCTTAACTCCTGTCACTGTTCCCCAAACCAGTGAGCTACCTTTACATCCAGAAGCCTCCAGCCAAGGCAGAGAGGACAGCTGCAACAGCTGTGGACCATAGCTATTGGTGTCGTAAGAGTACTTGATTGAAGGACCTCACAGCTCAAGATGACAGGATCTACATTACCAACTGTTACTATGGAAACAGCCCAGTGGAATTTCATAACCTGGAAAATTTATAACAAAGTCAATGGAGTAACACACACAAGCTATCCTACAACTTGATAGGCACAGGCCCTGTGGTGTATCAGGGTGCCTTCTACCGCAATTGTGCCTTAACCAGGAACATCATCAAATGACCCACAGCACTGCTTCATGGTCCACGTGGCACTGTTGCCTGCTGTAGTCTGTGAGGACACGGCATCCTGGAAATGGCACGGCCACTCCGTCATTGATTTCACTGTGGATGAGTGTGGCATATGGCTCATCTGCATAGCTGTGGATGAGCAAGATGAAGCCCAGCCTGAGGTGATGATGTTGAGCTACCTGAGGCCTGGTGTGTGTCATGGATGCTCCTGCATGATGGCCAAAGGAGGCCATTTTGTGAAGCAGGGAAGGTGAAGAATGAATTGCTTCAGAGACCCCAAGATGTTAGAGATGACAGAGTTGTGGGTTGCATGCCAAGGAGAGCTGCTAACAGCATGTGGGACCAGCCCAAGAGAGAGGAGTGTGTTACAATTAACAAAGCTACCATTGGAGAGACTCAGAACCTGGAGTTCGGAAGAGTGCGTTGTCATCAGACACGGAGATACAGAGTCTGGAGTGTGCCCTGCTGGTTTTTGGTCTTGTGTTGATCCAGTATTTCCTCACGATGCTCTCTTCCCTCTTTTTTGGAATTGTTTCCTGGGGTGGGAGACAGGGCCTGCCATAGACTTCAGTCATTCATTCTCTAGGTCGCTTCTGTTCACAGGCCTTTGTGTGTTATATGGTAAATACACTGCATTTCAGCTTTCTCCTGTCAATGATTTCCTTATTGCTTAAGCCTTCCTTTAATCGCCATCTCTAGTTTGAAGCTTAGTTGGGTGATGTCGTGTCCCGAGGTTACCACTCCCTTTATTCCGGAATGTGAGGGGGAGTTCCTAATCAAACCACCACAATAACCAAGAATAGCCATCACAATACCTCCACCACATAAAGAGGAATTAATGTATGAAAGGGATGCCTCCGCTGATATGTTTCCTCACTATTCCTAATAGTCAGGGTTTACATTAACTGGTGTATTGTCATGTAGATGAGTAAAGAGAATATCATCTATATGCACTGAAGAATATTAAATATAAATGATGGCAACGTGAATGGACCTGCAAGCTATTGTGTTAAATCACATTACAGTCACAGAAGGACAATGTCACATGTTCCCGTGTGCATGGTGGCTACAGTAGAGATTTCCTAAGAGGCAAGTGTAGGTGATTAATGGTCACCAGGAGCTAGCAAGGAAAGGGGCTCACAGTAAGGAGGGACAGGCAGTTCTGCAGCACATCAGGAGCAAGGAGTTCCCAGTGACTTCAACCAGAACCACTTACTCGTCAGTCTTATAGAGTTAGAGTAGATGGAATTGCCCTGGTGGACTTATGGCATGTATCCGTGCATCAGATTGTCATAATTGTATAATTATTCAATAGTTATGAACACAGAAAAATGCTCTGTAAATTTAATGCAGAATTAGTGTGTGTTCTGCTCTTAGAGATTTTTAAGAAATATTGTTCCAACTCAGGATGAATTTCAATGTTTATATGAAATCTTTTAAGGTTTCTGAAATTACCTGGCGCCAGTGAGAAGGAAACACGAAACATGCAACACAGCCGCTTAGGAGTTTATTAGAGGAGAGAGGAGACATGTACAGGCCTGGTGAAGTCGGTGTGCAGAAAGAGAGGGCTGAAGATGGCGCATTCAGATTTAAAAGGGTGCCTAGCGCATGCGCACAGGGGGATGACATAGCTACACGATACACAGATGACAGAGCTGATGCATGCACGCACAAGTGGTGGAACCATGCCGCATGTGGGTCATGCAGGGCCTTTTAAGGTCCCTGGGTGGTTAAGTATTTTTGCCTGAGGGCTTGTCTGCACACGCATGGCCCTGAAACCCGGAAGTGCCAGCCATGCTGGTTGGCTAAAATCATAACAGTTTACTTTTTTGATTTCTTAACACATATATGCTCAATATAAAATTAAAAATTGTACTATACATCAATATTTAGCTTAGCTATTATTTTCCATTTAGCAAATACTCCTAAGATGTTTTATAAATTTTACTATAAATTTTTTAATTGTAAGTATTTTTTTCTCTCAAAACCCAATGCAATAAATCAAATGAATTTACCCCATTTTGCCTCATCAGCAACAATCAGTATTTTTCTCTTATGTCTTCATGTACATGACCTGTAAATCTTTTGATTTTGTAAATCTTTTGATTTTGTAAATCTTTTGATTTTTACTTTTGAAATTACAAAAAACTAGTATACAGGAATTTCATTGTTTTTCCTAACTCTGTACTATAGTAAGTTCAGTATCTGGTTAGAGCACTATTACTAAATGGATGATGTTCAGGTTTTGTTCATTACAAAGAGTAACCTCTCAAACTAAGTTTTGTATAATATAAACATATAAATATTAAACAAATATATTTAGGCTTAAGTATTTTTTTTCAAAAACCTTTGTGTATATGTGTGTGTGTACGCACACACATGCACATGCAAAAGAGAAAGAGAGTTGGTTTTGCCAGTTGAAAAATACAACTCTCACCTTGGTGGGGATAGAAGGTAGTTTATTTGGAATGACCATGATGTGGGAACCCAAATTTAGGTTACCCCTAATTTTGTATTCCAATGTGGTGATTGTTTGATGAAGTTTTATAGCAATAGATCAGAAATGTTGCAAATTAGGGCACTTTTCAAATACATTGTTGAAAACACTGGTTAAGTGAATTACAGAAAAGCGGGGAGATCATCGCCAAGGTCTCAGATACTGTATGACAACACTTAGCCTTTTGGCTGGTAGACTCTAGTAGTCCATTTATTTAGTAAACACATTTTTAAAAGTATTTTTCTTTTAGTCAGACAATTGCTAGATCAAGCACAGAGGAAGGCAAGGAATAGATCTTAATTAAGGGGCTAAGGAAAGTCCAGGCTTGATTTTATATTGTTTATATTTTTATATATTATATATAAATGTTATTTATACTTATATATTACATATTCTAATTTATGTATGCTATTTATATACTATATATTAAATATATGTTCATAAACTATTATGTTACGTATATGGTATATAAATAATATGTATAACATAGTTTATATTTACATGTATATAAAAATTAAACTGTTCCTTCAGCATTCTAACTTCTCTGCAGTTATTGAAGTTCCTAATCTGTCAGTCAGCCTTGCGAAGGTGAAAGTCCTGTTCTTCACTAGAATTGTCAATCACAGTTTGTCTTTTTATACAACACAGACTTAGAGGATAGAATTCAGGTCAGGCTCAGTGACCTGGTGAGCCATCAATTGGTCCCCTCCCCCTTAAAAACCCCTTCTTATGGATACTTCTATTTGTCAAATGGTCTATTTTTCCCAGTCCCTATCTGTTGGCAAAGAATATTCTTGGTGTCACACAAAGAAACTCACAACCCTAAAGTAACTAACTCATTGAGACAATTGCTTATGGCAAAAGCAGTACAACAGGACCTAACATGGGCTTGCAAGTACACACACACAGGAACAGGAAATCTCAGTTTTTAATTCTGATACAGGCCAGGTGGTGACTGTGATTTCCTCCTTGGCTGGGGTCTCATCTCATAGTCTTTCAAGATTGGCTAATTTTAAAAGAACAGACACAAAGGATGGGGCGGGAACGGGAGGGGTTGGTTGATCATTTCAGGCCACCAAGTTCTGGGAGTGAAGCAGAGCCTTAGTAGACCAGGAAGGGCAGATTAAAATATTTGCACACAAGCAAAACTTGACTCTAATTAGTCTTAATCAATAAATACTAGGAGTCAGATATCGGGGTAAAAGCTGAAAGATCAGTGAAACACAGCAGCATGCCTTACCTCTCCAAATCTTCAAACTGAAAGGGCAGAGGGATCCTGTCTCCACCCTCTTTATCACTTCTGCTCTCCACCCAGCCTTAGCACTTTCTTTCTCCTGTCTATACAGACCTCCAGACCTCTATGGTTAACTAGTGACCAGCTCCACCCTCTGATCTCCAGGCAAGCTTTATTTGTCAGAACACAAACAAAATATCACACAACATACAAGCTTTACAAATATTTGAAATACTATGCACAAATATTTACAAGATGGGGAAGATTTAAGCACTGGGCTCTTGGTGGCAAGCTACCTTTGATGGAAACAAACTTTTATTTCACATTTAAGATGCTTCTGGGTCTTAACGTCTTTATAGTACTGAATTCATGAACATACTATGCTATAAATACTTAGGTATTCTTTAATAGTCTAATTTTTAAAATGGTTGGTGTTAGTATTCAAGCTCTTAATATAAACAGTTCACTGAGCAAAACTCTCTTCTCCTACAGACCCTTCCTACTGGACTCAACCCTTTGTCTTGAGATTTCTTTACTGTGGCCACCCTGGGAAAAGGAACAAAAATACATAGCTAGGTGTGGTCTTCTTGGTCATTGTTGTTTCAGTTCGTGTTCTGAGGTGGTCCAAAGAAACCCCTTACTCCTGTCATCCATGGCTTGAACGGATGTCACCTCTCAGTCTGAAGAGAGCTCTTTCCTTGAGGTTTATTCTTCCTGGAATTCAAGGTGACTCCTTTAGGAAATGTTAGAGACAGTGATTTATTACTGCTCCTCCAGCCAGATACGAAATCATGGTAGTGATGCCAAGCTTCCCTTTATCCAGTGGGTCCAAGGGAAAGGAAATATTCCTAAGCAACTCTTTCATTAATAGCACAGTATATTTTAAAATTCTATTTTAAAGTTGCTGCTAGTATTTAGACATGTAATAATATAATAAAACTGTGTTTTAGCCTTTTCCTTTCTCTTTTCTTTTTCTCTTCTTAATGGCTCTTATATTTCCGGGCTGTCTGAACTTTGACCTCAAGTAATCAATCCCTTTTCTTCAGCCTCCCGAGTAGTATAATTACAGGCACACTTTACCATGCGAGCCTTTTATCTTTTCTTCTTTTAAAAATGAAGCAGCGCTACTAAACTCTAATTAGAATGTCATTGCTAGGTATGGTGTGCATAATGCTTGCGTTCCCAGGGCTGGGGAGGAGGACTCTGAGTTCCAGGCCATGAGAAAAGCAAGGCCATCCTGGTCCACATCATCAGAGCCTATTTCAAAAACAAACACAACTTTTAAACAAATTTAAATCAGGGCTTAATATCACACACATTGATCCTAGAACTTGGAAGTCTGAGATCTGAGAATCACCTAGAGTTAGAGGCTAGACTGGGCTGTGCCGGGAGATCTTATCATCTCACGATCAAATGGAGTCAATCAAGTAACCTCATGGGAGAGAGACTACTAGGTGCCTACCTGTAAGGCATGTACAAACATGCTTGGGGGTGTGGGCAGGGAGAAAGAAAAGAAAAAAGTTGTCATTGCCATCATATCCAGGGTCCCAGGGTCATCAGCATTCCAGCAGAATGCTTAGTCACCCCAGGTGTTAGCATTTCTGGGTCCACAGCTGTTCCTGAGCCATCAGCATTCAGGCAAATTGCCTAATGACCCTAGGGACTTTATGCGCATGGTCAGCGTGGCCATGTAATCTATACGCATGCATGGCATGGCTATGTAGGACCCCCTACACACGCACTGAATGACCTTTAAAAGGCCAACACACCTGCCCCACGACCCCTTTGCCATGTTCCGTTCAGCAGGCTTGTATCCCCTTTCCTTTTCTCTTTCCCTACTCTTTATAAATAAAATGTCCATAGCACATTTTTATTTTTACAAAATTTGCAATTATATCATCTATAAATGATTTTTCCCTACAAAATTGCAGAAATGTTCTCTTTTAGCTATTTTTTTAATTTTTTATTTTTGGTTTTTCGAGATAGGGTTTCTCTGTAGCTTTGGAGCCTGTCCTGGAGCTCTCTCTGTAGACCAGGCTGGCCTCGAACTCACAGAGACCTGTTTGCCTCTGCCTCCCAAGTGCTGGGGACTCTTTTTCTAACATTAATGCACTGGCTAGAACTTTCACATTAAGAAGTAGAATAGATTTTATGTTTGATTGGTTCCTATTGGCTCATAACATACTTTAATTGGTTAAATAAGATATTTGTTGCATTTTTCTTTATGAAATAGCCCTTTCAAATTTTAAGGGAGTTTAAAAATCATGGATGGATATTGAATTTTATCTAGCAGGTTGCATATCATGGAACTAATAGAGTGAAGACATCTAGAGTTGAAGTTTTCCTTACGGGAATAATTCTTCATTAATACAGTTCATGGATTGTTATACTTTTCCTACCTTTTCTTGCTCTTTAATCCTTCCTACATCTCTATTCTTATATCATCCATGTGGCAGTTTGAATTCTAATTGGCCTCCATAAGCTCATAGGCAATGCCACTATTAGGAGGTGGGGCTGTGTTGCAAAAAGTGTGGCCTATTTGGAGGAAGTGTGCCACTGTGGGACTGGGCTTTGAGGTCTCGTATGTGCTCGCCATGCCCAGTGTTTCACTTCACTTCTGGTGTCCTATGGGTCAAGATGTAGAATTCTCAGCTCCTTCTCTAGCACCCTGCTGGCCTGCACGCTGCCGTGGTCCACCACGATGATAATAGACTGAACCTCTGAACTGTAAGCCACAGTAATGAAATGTTTTCCTTATAGGAGCTGCCATGGTCATGGTGTCTCTTCACAGCATCAGAAACCCTAAAATAATCCATTTGAGATCATCGTCTCTCTGACACGAACTTTTAGAATTCTATTTTAGGCATTTTACCCTGTGTTGGAAACAGATTATTTTTCTCCTTTCGGCTTCACAAATCTAGGTTCACAGTTATTTTTCTCGGTGTTGCCAGAATAGGTCAGGGTCTCAGCATTTGAAGAAACCTGTAGTTTGGACCCCACAGATGACAGCAAGCAATGACACTTATTTAAATGCTAGCAATCTTGATAAGGTGGCAGAGCTACTTACTTTGCAGGTGCACCTTGAGGTGGCTCTGGACCTCTCAGGAGTTGATGAGGAGGCAGGGGAGGAGCAGGACAAAAGGCTTGTGTGCTCACCCGTGCCCTCACCATGTGGCTCATACTCCTACTGCTACTACTGCCGCCACCACACTGTTTCTACTTCTCCTCTTCCTCTTCGCCCTCTTTTTCCTTCTTCCTCCTCCATTTTCCTTCCTCCTTCTCCTCCCATTTTTCCTCCTCTTTCTTTTTTCTTCTCTCTTCTTCTTTTTTCTTTTTTTCCTCCAGAGCGTGACAATAGAACTTGACCTTCCAGGGTTTGTAGTCCTGTTTAGGCGTGATGCTTTTCTGTGCATTGGAACTCACAGCAGTTTACGGCAGAACTCCACGTTAGTTAATACACGGAAGTAAGGTCTACCAGGAAGTATTGCAGAGCCTGCCAGCTGTTCCTTATTCTATAAGGTTTGGCAGTTAATGTCTTCGCCCTTTGCACAGGGCTCCTCTTGATGGCTTGCCAAGCTTGGTGAAAGGATAGGGATGCAAGTGAGCTTGGAGAGGCAGATAGCATGTAAAAGGGTGAAGTCAGGAGCTGCCCAGGGCAGCTTCCAAGGAGTGGCGCTTTTTCCTCAGCACCAAGGAGGCACAAGTGCCAAGGTATTCTCTGTTCTTGTTGGTGAGAAGTCACTTGTGACGTAATAGATAAATTCTAGCAGCAATAAAAGGTTGGCTATAGGAAACTACAATGGTATTTCCTTCACGTTTTCGTGAAAACGGATATGTAAGAAAATTACATTTTTAATTTCTCATAAAATACAAGATCAAGCTAAAAATTAGTAACTATCTAAAGGAAGTAAATCCCCAAAAGATTTCATTATTTCCAATATGCCAAAGAAGGGGAAATTTAAAAAAAATCTTTCAAAAATGTAAGTAGCTTGCATTAAGTTGATTTACCCTTTGGGAATGGAAATTGCAGTGGTTTTCTTTATTGCCAGCTTGACTGGCTTTGGAATGATCTCAGGCGCACCTCTGGGTGTTTGCTGAGAGGTTCAGGAGAGGACGGAAGATCCATCCTGAATGTGAGCAGTTTCATTGCATAGGCCGGGACCCAGGACTGAATTAAAGGGAGGATGAAAAGCCAGCAGAGTGCCGGCATCCCCCTCTCCCTGCTGTCTATTCCGTATCCACGCAAACAGTGAGCCCTGAACAATTTATTCCTTGTTAGGTATTTGGTCCTAGCAAGGAGGATAGCAGCTGACATAGAAGTGTAGACTGTGACATTCTTTAGCTATGCCTGTCATATCCATTTACCTGCTACCTTTTCATCATTTTATATCAGTGTGGGAAAACTTGGGGTCTGTGAGTTAATGGAGCCCTTCTCAGTTAAAGTGAGCCGTAATTTGGGGAGCTAGGGTGCTGGAAAAACCATGGCCACCAGAGACATTCCAGGCCAATAACTTCTCATTCTTTTCTCTAGTGCACGTGAAGGGACACTAGTCTCGGGGACAACTGGAGGGTGCGTTTTAGAAAGGCTCTTTATTACTGGTGACAGATTAAAAGACGGGAAAGAAGCAGAGCTCCTGTACTGCAAAAGTGGTTCCCAAGAAAGGGTTGTAACCAAGGGTCCCGCTCTAGGGGTTAATAATCTGGGTCATGGGAGGGGCGTGGCCAGTCAAGTTGTCACATCCTTGAGGTATTCATGCACCTTTTCATCTGTGCTTGCTAGTTTCTGTCAGCTGAACACAAACCTATACCATATACATAAGAGTTCAATCTCCTGGGGCGCACATGGTAGAAAAGAGGATTGATTCTCACAAGTTACCTCCATATGCATACTGTGGCAGGTGTACAGGAATACATGCCCCCCCACCGCCATGCCCCGACACACACTGGATTTTTGAAAAGAGCAAGTGTATGTGAGACAGATGGTATCCAGCTGAGTTGCTAATGTTAAGTATATAATGTTTTGTTAGGGGCTGTTGGACACTCTAGAAAGTTAATTTTGTAAGATATCCCCAGGGGTAGTCTTCTCACAACCGACTCTGTTATAGGCATTTTGTGTTATATGTAGGTCCAAGCATATTTGAAAGTTGATGCACATCTTTTGCGTCTTCTTAGGAAAAAAGCTAAATCTGAATTCTAAGTCATGCTAACTACCTGGTAATAGTAGACACAGCTATGGAGGAGAATGAAGGGGTAACAGCCAGCCAGTCACAACTGCTATGAAGGCTCCTCTTCTCTTGGACCCTGCATCTTTTTACTAAGGTTCCATCTCTAGAGACAATAAAGCCTTGGTTTTGGAAATGAACTCAGGCCACCACAGTCCTCATTTCAGAGGCATCATTATTGGGAGGTGGCTTAGGCACTTCTCAGAAGCTAATTACTTGCTGCATGGCTTATCATGCTGAGATACCGCTGTGATTCATGGGTATTTATCTATCACAACAGGGTTTGCTAATGCTGTTTGGTTATGAAATTGCTTATGTTTCTGACTCAAGCCTTTGAAAGGGCCTCCAGCAGTTTGTGGAAGGCAGTTTCCGCGTGCCCTCCACACAGGTGGTGAGTCCGCTTGCTGCCGGGGATGCTCTTGCACAGTGGTGACCCAGGTGAGGTGTCTCGGTAATGCTTCTCAAGTCAAGCGCGATGACAAGTTCCCTTGATGTATCCTTATCTTTTTAAGAATTCAAGCTTTTAACACCAGGAAATAACACCAACATGGATTTCTATGGTTATATTTACTATAGAAAGATATTGATGTTTGATGTTCAAGTTAACTTCTTATTTCATTAGGACTATTAACATTAGAATGAGAAGTTGACTTGGTAAGTAACGTGCTTGCTATATAAGATGAGAACCTGAGTTAGGATCCCTAATATCCTGGTAAAAAAAAAATTGCGTGTGGTGGTACATACCTGTCCTCTTAGTGCTGGGGAGGCAGAGGCTGGGTGATTCCAGAGGCTTACTGGCCAGTCAGTCTAGCCAATCGGTGAGCTTTAGCATAAAAAACTGTCTCAAAAATATAAAACTGTGGAGAGCTATCTGCGAAGACACCTGACACCAGACCTCCACTCCGACCTCTCCATGTGCACACAACACATACAAGATAAACACATACAAGATAAACACACACACAGCATAAAATAAAATTTGATATTGTAATAGATGTTGATTTTATGTAGTTAATAAATTCAAACAGAGGGAAAAATAAAATTTTTCATAGAATGCTCCTTAAAGTTTTGTCTCATTCACATATATGTTTCAGAAACATCTAACTCTTAATTTTGGAAATCTTAGGCTATCATCTTTGGGTTACAACAGGGCAAAATATGAGCTTCAATACACTGTCTTTACAAGAGATGTTGTATGCATATTAAGTTATTGCTTATTTGAATGCTCTTGTGGTTTGTTAAAATCTATAGTTAAGCTATACAAACACATAACAGTGATTCAAACAGACCCTCACATTTGTTGGTTTTACTTAGCAGTCCTCCATTAGAACAGTGAGAATTGTCTCTGGACAGATGCTGTTTATTTCTAAAGAGTAGGTTTTAGGGTAACTTAATCATAACTGAAATGTCTGGGGCTTTTTAGGACTGGGCTTTATATTGTTTGGGAATCCATAAATCAGTTGCTTGCATGGGTTGTTTCATTAATAGCAGACTGTTGATTGGCAGGGCTTGCGTGTGAGGTATGCGCATTGGAACACACTGCGTGGAGTGAGCATCAGGTTCCTCGTTCTCCAGTTTCATAGAGCAGTTGGATGTATGCTCACAATTTGTCTAGCTCACAACAAGACAATTCATTGTACTCAGTTCCCAGTTTTCTTACAGGTTGATCTGATCTCTTTAACATGCTACCTGGTGGCAGGAAATCACACTACAGGGAGAAGGGAAACAAAAGAGAGACCCTAATCTTCAAAAATAAAATGTTTCTGAGCTATTTCCTCAGGATCATATTCACAGCAGAGGTGTGCCCCTTCATCCTTAAATAGCATTGAAGAAAAGTTGACGACATGAGCCCCTGAAACCACTTTGGCATTAGCATCTGTGTTATATTCTGAAAAAACGAAACCGAACTTTGTGTCCATTTCTGCATTTTCTGTATTTGCTTTTCATTATCAAATACCTGTTGATGGGGAAACTTTTAGGCATATGCTGTGATACTCAAGGGTAAGGCACCATTTACCGTTCACCGTCTGACCTTCCATCCAACAGTGCCCTAAATACAGACTTTTTTTTTTTCAGGATGTGGCTCTCAGCAATCTTCTCAAATGTCCTTTCTGAGAGTGACCGACTGCTGTTATCACAATTAGGTGTATTGTTCACACAGGCACCTTTGGAACCCTGCATATCTGTGTGACTTCCAGCTTTTCCTACCCTAGTCTCGGTTTGAAGCTGTACTTAAAGAAATGTTGTCCTGCCACTGAAAGGTATCCAGGGCCCTTGTAAATCAGCCCGGGCCTTGCACAGAACAGCAAGTAGGTTGTAATTTGGCAGCTCTCAAAATATGTCACCCCCACATCCGCCCTCAGAGCTGAGTTCTTGTTTGCATTTTTTTTCCCAGACCCATCCCAAGTGTCTTCCTTAAAACTTTCTCCTGTCTTTTTTTCATCTGATCTTCTCTCCACAAAACAGGTTTATTTTTCCTTCATACATTTTTCTACCTCCTACCTTTTCTTTTTGTCTAGAATGACATAATATGCAATCTAAGCTGACAAGGTCAGATTCTCCCATACAGGGGGAAGAAGGAAAGAGGCGAGCTGTCTTGGCAGACTCTGAGTTGAGCTGCACAAGGGGGCTGCTGGAACACTACATGTAGCTAACCTATACCCCCAGTATCCTCAGGGAGCAATACTTACCACCTGCTGCATGACTCACAGGCCACTTCTGAGTCCACCTGTCTCGGACTTCATCTTGTATTTCAATCTGATCATGGCTAGTATTGACTACCTTCTGTATTCAAGTGCTTTACCCTGTTAATAATCCATTGAGATTTCTCAATCTCTTTGAAGGACCTTTAATCTTCTCCTTCCATAGATAAGAAATTGGAGGCCTAAAAAGTTTAAATAACTTATACTGACTTATCCAACTTGTAACTGGCATGGTGGGTTTTGAAACCTATCGTTCCTGAGCCCACTGTCATCTGTGGCAATGAGCGAGTTTAGTGTGTGCCGTTAAAGTTGGGTTCTGGCCCCTGTTAGGTTCTTTGACCCACTGCGTTCCCAGGGATAATGTCCTCTGTGAAGTGAGGTGATTACATGTTCTCAGTGGAGATGTGCTGAGGAAAAGGGCTGTAACCAGGACATGGACAATTCCTAACTAACAAAATTAGGCAGTTTTAACAGCAATACTAAATCTGCATTGTCGATTACAGGATACATTTGCAGGGCTCTTTCTAACCCTACCTATCAATGGCTTTAAGGTTTTCTAGTTCTCTGGTCTTTTTCTCAGCTGTCATCTATTACCTTCAGCACCCTGGCATTCATTTGAAACCATCAAACTTTCGAAAGGCCTGAGGACATGTCTACATTTCTAGTCTTGTAAAATCTGTGGTATGGAGACAAGAATGTATGGCTTAAATGTGTGGTTCTGATTCCCCATGTTTTGTGGGTTATGTGACTGAGATATGGAATGATTGTTTAAAACTAGACCAGTATAGAAAAATTCTCAATCATAAATTAGTGTTTATTTATGAAATTTTATTGAGATGGTCCCATAGTCAAAGAAATGAGGAGAATATAATCAACTTGTTGATATTTTTGGAAATGTTTATTTCTCAGTTTTACAGAAGGCATTTTAGAGTAGTGTGCTGCACTAATACTGCATTCAGATGGGGATGATTTAGTTTAATATTCCTTCTTGCTTATATTGTAAAACTTATAAACCATAGATGTCTCTACATATACTGGCAGGCACTAAAGGAGCAAGGAGTGCCAGGAAAGCTTAACTGCTTGTATGTTTGCCTTAGGGCAGTGGATTTTTCCAGGGTTTTGTTGTTGTTTGTCTATTTATTCTTGCTGCCTGACTCGAAGATGGATAAGGCCAATTAAAATTTAACAAAAGATAAAACTGGTAAGGCTGCAGGCTGCTGTGGTATCATCAGGGAGTTTAGTCAAGTTGAAAACACTGGGTGGAAGTGGGCCTCTGTCTAGAGAAGGAAGAAAATGAGAGAGAATTACAACTCCAGGGTACTATCAATTAGTTTGCAGTACTTATGTGAGAGAGAACTATGTGATTTAGGTTGGTGAGGGACAAACAGAGACTACTGATGAATTGAGGGGAGGGAGGGCTTAGTGGTCATGTTTAGTCTGCATGAGTCCCTGGGGTCCATCTCTGTCACTACTGACAGTCAGTCATGTGTTGAGAAGCGTAGCTATGGCTGTCACCGACTGCAGACAGCTATCACTGAATATGGAAGGTGGTAGATTCAGGGGCCCTGAAATGCAAGGCCCCCTGGACTGGAAGTGACAGTTTTCTAGGTGTTTTCTTCAGCATAAACCAGTCCCTTAAAAGACAGTTCTACATGGGTCTGTTGTGCAGTTTTGATGTTCAATCTAATCTTTGGATTGATTTATATGTCTAGAGACATAAATCTTCATGTTCAGTAAATAACAATATAAGCACTTTACTGACCACCTCCCCAGCCCCATAATGCTCACTCATAAGTGGCTTTTAGACATAAAGCAAGAAAACCAGCCTACAATTCCCAATCCCAGAGAACCTAGAGAGCAATGAGGACCCTAAGAGAGACATACATGGATCTGATCTACATGGGAAGTAGAAAAAGGCAAGATCTCCTGAGTAAATTGGGAGCATGGGGACCATGGGAGAGGGTTGAAGGGGAGGGGAGAGGAAGGGAGGGGAGCAGAGAAAAATGTATAACTCAATAAAATCAATTAAAAAAATCATGGGGCTGGAGAGATGGCTCAGTGGTTAAGAGCATTGCCTGCTCTTCCAAAGGTCCTGAGTTCAATTCCCAGCAACCACATGGTGGCTCACAACCATCTGTAAAGAGGTCTGGCGCCCTCTTCTGGCGTGCAGACATACACACAGACAGAATATTGTATACATAATAAATAAATAAATATTTAAAAAAATCATCTGTTTTTCAGAACTGCAGATTCCTAAACATTCCATTATTTTAAGCTGCCGCAGAAATATAGGAGTGGGCAATTGAACGACTTGACTTATTAATAAAACATTCTTATCAGTAAACCAATTTAAAGATTTGGTGTGTCTCTTCTAAATAAAGCCTTCGAATGGTTGTTATAAATTATTAAATCGTATTTTATCCTCACTGTTGTCTGATTACATTTCCATATAGACTATAATGATTTAGCAATGGCATCATTTTTCTGGAACATAATTTTATATCTACAGTCTGTAAAATTGTAAAGCATATTTATCCCACTCATGCCCTTGTAGGACTGTGAATGTGCTTCTTCTGTGTGTGGGCTTTGAAATGACAGTGTGAGCTGAGAACTGGGCAGGCAGAGGCAGGAGGATCAGAAGTTCAAGATCATTCTTCCTTACCTACTGCTTTCATGACCAGCTACATAAGACCTCACTAAATAAAATAAACTAAAAATAAATTGTTTTAAATAGCAGTATAGAAAAACAGTATTCGGAGATTGGAAGCTCACATACTTCTTTCCTTATTATATGCAGTACCCCCATGTCAGTCACAAACAAAATCTTGAGCATGTGGTAACCTGAGTCCAGAGTGGAGTGAAAACTTGAACTGATGTGTGCATTTTAACCCAGCATGGGTAAGTGTAGTGATGACTGAGCTTGTTCGGATGTCTCACGTTCACTTTGGTTCTTCCCTGCAGGCCTTGCTTCCATGACAGTGCCCGTGTACATCGCCGAGGTTTCTCCACCCAACTTGCGAGGTCGACTGGTCACCATCAATACCCTCTTCATCACAGGGGGACAGTTTTTTGCAAGTGTTGTCGATGGAGCCTTCAGTTATCTGCAGAAGGATGGATGGAGGTTGGTAAATAGTTCTTATCTTGGATTTGGTTAAACTACAACGCTGAGGCATTGGAAAATTTGAGATATCTTGAATCATTGTAGCTAATTTCTAAGTAGGTGGCATTTAGCAAAATTGAAAGTAGTCAAGTAATACTTATTTATTTTAACGATAGACAAGAAACCTTTTATTAAGAAATGATATTTGCAGAAGACTGGCTTTTCTAAAGCACTTTGGTGATACTTCTCATACTGTGTCTAGTCTTTTACACATTTAATAATGTAACAGATATACGTGGGTTTTTTGAGTTACAGGAGTGACTGAGAAGCTGTTTATAAATTGCAGATCTAGATTCCTTTTGGGGAAGAAAAAGCATTCTCATGCTAAAGGAACAGCATATTAAAATAATTTAGTAATATAAAAAGGTGTCTATGTGAAATTAAAATATAAAATTATTCCTTGATCACAAATTTGAATCGAAATAAGTGAGAATGATAATATGAAGATAAATGTTAAAGCTAAATATGCGAATCATATTTGTAAAAACAAATTTGCGTTAAAGCTTAAAGTTGAGGGCACAGGATTTTTATTCGTTGTTTTATAGTGTTTGAAACAGCAGGTTCGTCTAAGCATTCTAGGAAAATGTTACTAAAAGCACACCAGGCTGTGCAGTATTGCTTAACTTATCTTTGTGTCTTTGCTTACTATAACAAATGCTCTTTCAGCATGAACTATGTAGGAATGTTCTGTAAGAACATCGATTGAGCCGGGCGGTGGTGGCACACACCTTTAATCCAGCACTCGGGAGGCAGAGACAGGCGGATCTCTGTGAGTTCGAGACCAGCCTGGTCTACAAGAGCTAGTTCCAGGACAGGCTCCAAAACCACAGAGAAACCCTGTCTCGAAAAACAAACAAACAAACAAACAAAAAAGAACATCGACTGAGAGACTTGGGCCCTGGCTTCTACAGTGTTTGTGACGGTCAAGCAGCTCAAGGGAATGGTTCCAGTGTGGTGGGGACAGGAGGACCTGAACTGCTTTACCAACAGTACCACAAGCCCTGTGGCTTAGGATAAGCTGTGATAAAGCTTTATGAGAAGTCACTGGAAGTCAGTGAGGGTCTTCCTCTCTCAAGGCTCACTAAACCAGATACACAACTAGAATAAAGGTCTGCTCCCTAGCTTTCTCCTGCAGGAGTCGATCTCTACAGACTTTGACATTGCTGGGAAATTGATGTAGAATCTTTGTTCTTTCTTTTCTACTCTGTAGATGAAAAGAAAGAAGAAGTTTGTTGCTACTCCTGTTTTAATTTGTTTTTTTTTTTTTTTTTTTTTAGTTTTGATTTGAAACTTACAAGTCAATGCTTACATGTACAGGTACAACTCTAAGTCGTCTATTGCATCTTGGTAAACTTTTATTGTGACAAATATAAATATATTGGAATACATAATATTATAATATTTAGGCCACATTTCTACTGAAAGACTAATCACTTAACATTTTTTCAGTAGTGGTTAGGAACAGTAAAATGTTCACAAGTGTAGGGTACTACTGTAAAGGTGGAGTCACTGGGGTAAGCCTTTTATTACCCCTTAAAGGTGGGCGATAAAATCCAATCCGAATCCAAATCTGTCTTCTACTGCTCCTTTATTGCCTACAGATCTGGAACAAATCATGCTGGCCCTCTGAGCTTAATTTCCTACCCAATATGTGGAAGCAAAAAATAAAACACTTAACTTTGTGAGATCATTGCAGAAACTAAAATATTTTGTGCATAACCTATTCCTAGCATCTAACCCAGTGCTTGGTAAACAGTAGGCACTTCATAAATGAGTTTCATAGTTCTCTACTGTTCTGATGCATGAGTGTCACCATCACTATGTCACAAGAGAAGCTAAAGGAAAACAAACGTTTTGTGGTCTGTATTTGCTTGCGGCAGAGGGTGTAGCATAGGGTGATAGAGAAAATCCCCGGAGAGGGAAAATGACTGTAACTGTTGTGGGTACATAATCCTAGCCCCAAATCCAAATCGGTCCTTCAACTGTTTCTTCATTACCTACAGATCTGGAACAAATTGTGTGATCCATCTGAGCTTAATTTCTCCCGAAGCATGACCATACCTTATGCTGTGGGTATATAAGGTAGCAAATACTAAGAAAACAGATGAATTTCTAGTACCTAGTGTTATCAGCTGGATATGCAGACATCTTTTTTTAAATATTTATTTATTTATTATATATACAACATTCCTTCCATGTATGTTTACATGCCAGAAGAGGGCACCAGATCTCATTACAGATGGCTGTGAGCCACCGTGTGGTTGCTGGGAATTGAACTCAGGACCTCTGGAAGAGCAGTCAGTGCTTTTAACCTCTGAGCCACCTCTCCAGCACTGCAGACATCTTTTTTAAACTGAAAAATTATAGGTGAACTGTAATTATATTTTCATTGTTTTTATTTTTGAGATAATATATTCACATCACTTGTTCGTTCATTCCCCTTCCTCTAAAACCCTCCCATATACCCTTTCTTTTTTATTTTCTTTTTTTATTTATCTATTTATTAAAGATTTCTGTCTCTTCCCCACCGCTGCCTCCCCTCCCCTCCCCTCCCCCAATCAAATCCCCCTCCCTCATCAGCCCAAAGAGCAATCAGGGTACCCAGCCCTGTGGGAAGTCCAAGGACCACCCACCTCTATCCAGGTCTAGTAAGGTGAGCATCCAAACTGCCTAGGCTCCCACAAAGCCAATGGGTGCAGTAGGATCAAAAACCCATTGCCATTGTTCTTGAGTTGTCAGTAGTCCTCCTTGTACGCTATGTTTAGCGAGACCGGTTTTAACCAGGCTTTTTCAGACCCAGGCCAGCTGGCCTTGGTGAGTTCCCGATAGAACATCCCCATTGTCTCAGTGTGTGGGTGCACCCCTCGCGGTCCTGAGTTCCTTGCTCGTGCTCTCTCTCCTTCTGCTCCTGATTTGGACCTTGAGATGTCAGTCCGGTGCTCCCTTGTTGGTCTCTGTCTCCTTTCATCGCCTGCTGAAGGTTAATATTCAGGAGGATGCCTATATGTTTTTCTTTGGGTTCTCCTTCGTATTTAGCTTCTCTAAGAACCCGAATTATAGGCTCAAAGTCCTTTATTTATGGCTAGAAACCAAATATGAGTGAGTACATCCCATGTTCCTCTTTTTGGGTCTGGCTTACCTCACTCAGGATAGTGTTTTCAATTTCCATCCATTTGCCTGCAAACTTCAAGAAGTCCTTGTTTTTTACTGCTGAGTAGTACTCTAATATGTATATATTCCATACTTTCTTCATCCATTCTTCCATTGAAGGGCATCTAGGTTGTTTCCAGGTTCTGGCTATTACAAACAATGCTGCTATGAACATATACTTTTGTTGTATGATAAGGCCTCTCTTGGGTATATTCCCAAGAGTGGTATTGCTGGGTCCATGGGTAGGTTGATCCCGAATTTCCTGAGAAACCTCCACACTGCTTTCCAGAGTGGTTGCACAAGTTTGCATTCCCACCAGCAATGGATGAGTGTACCCCTTTCTCCACAACCTCTCCAGCAAAGGCTATCATTGGTGTTTTTGATTTTAGCCATTCTGACAGGTGTAAGATGGTATCTTAAAGTTGTCTTGATTTGCATTTCCCTGATCGCTAAGGAAGTTGAGCATGACTTTAGGTGTCTTTCGGCCATTTGAACTTCTTCTGTTGAGAGATCTCTGTTCAGCTCAGTGCCCCATTTTATAATTGGGTTGATTAGCCTTTTACGGTCTAGTTTCTTGAGTTCTTTATATTATTTTGGAGATCAGACCTTTGTCAGTTGCGGGTTGGTGAAGATTTTCTCCCAGTCAGTGGGTTGCCTTTCTGTCTTAGCGACAATGTCCTTTGCTTTACAGAAGCTTCTCAGTCTCAGGAGGTCCCATTTATTCAATGAGGCCCTTACTGTCTGTGCTGCTGGGGTTAAACATAGGAAGTGGTCTCCTGTGCCCACGTGTTGTAGAGTACTTCCCACTTTCTCTTCTATCAGGTTCAGTGTGTTCGGACTGATATTGAGGTCTTTAATCCACTTGGACTTGAGTTTTGTGCATGGTGATAGATATGGATCTATTTTCATTCTTCTACAGATTGACATCCAGTTTTGCCAGCACAGTTTGTTGAAGATGCTTTCTTTTTTCCATTGTATACTTTTAGCTCCTTTATCGAAAATCAGGTGCTCATAGGTTTGTGGGTTAAAGTCAGGATTCTACCAAAAGCAATCTATAGATTCAATGCAATCCCCATCAAAATCCCATCAAAATTCTTCACAGATCTGGAGAAGACAATAATCAATTTTATATGGAAAAACAAAAAACCCAGGATAGCCAAAACAGTCTTATACAATAAAGGAACGTCTGGAGGCATTACCATCCCTGACTTCAAACTCTATTACAGAGCTACAGTATTGAAAACAGCTTGGTATTGGCATAAAAACAGAGAAGTTGACCAATGGAATCGAATAGAAGACCATATACCCTTTCTTGTTCTCTTTCAAATTCATGGCCTCATTTTATAAATTGTTACTTATGCGTGTTTATATACATTACTAAATATATAAATACAACCTGCTCAATCTATATGTTCCTTGCATATATATTTTCATAGCTGACCAGTTAATAATTGAGTAACTAATTGGTGTGTTCTTCCCTGGGGGAAGACTATTTTCCTACTCAGCATTCCTGAGTTGCCTGTAGTTCTTTATGCACGGTTGCAGCCTCATGCCCTTTCCCCATCTGCTTCAGCGTGTTTATTGATGTCATCCTCCAGCAGTCAGGTTTAGTTTGTGTTGCTGAGACTTTGTCATTTCTGACAGTCACTGGAGACACAATCTCACATTCCTCCGGCTCTTACAATTTTCCTACCCCCTCTTCAGCAATGATCCGTGAGCCTTGTCTTGTGTGAAGGAACTGGGTTGTCGGTTTATCAGCTGAGACTGGGTTTCACAACTCTGCACTTTGATTGGCTGTGATTTTCTGTAGTGATTTTCTTTCTTCTTTTGCAAAGAGAGGTTTCCAACAGCGACTGAGGATGACACGCACCTGTAAGAACAAAGATTTAGAAAATAGTAGGGACAATGCTGGTTCAGTAAAGTAGCAGTTGTAGGTTCTCCTCCAAGATCCATGACATCACTAGCCCTGGATCAAGCGAATACTACAGTATTAGGCACAATTTCCCTCTTTTTGTGTGGGTCTTAAGTCCAATTAGAGAGCTGTTGGTTACCAACAAGGTGTGTGTGCCACTAATGCATTCTCAGAATTATTGTGCCATGCTGGTTATTATAGTTCCTAGGTCTCATGGCTGGGCAGGACTGTTGGTTGCTTTTCTCCTTTGGAAGCTTGTATGATACCTTTTGGTATTGTGAAAGCTAATCCTCAGTGAGGAGGGTTTCAGGTCAGATCCAGTTTGGGTCTTGGCCCTGTGTCTGAAGTCTGAAGTACATGGTGTCTTTAACAATAAAGACTTACCTTTCACCACTGGGGGTGACTGAGGCCAATAGCAATGGCTTACAATGTTTTGGGAGGTTCTTAGAGGAGTCTGACCAACGTTTCAAAAGAGGGGCTTCTCATGCCTGGTGTTAGGGTATTTGTTAGATGGCCTTTAGCTCTTGGAGTGAACATTGTCTACACAGATGGGAAAATGTCATTTACACTATATATACCCCTGTCAGTCAGAGCCAGTCACATCTGGTCAAAGAGGGAGGGGATAAGGAGGAGCTTCAGCCATCTGGGAATTTAGTAGGTGCAATGGAAGGCTAGTCTGCAATGTGTTGGATAGAACATTGAATCCGTTGGTGGCATAGTTTCATCTTGTTTTTTTTTAATTAAATAGTTATCCATTGTTTTAAGAACATTGGAAGTTTGATTTTATTTGCAAGCCTCAGATAATTTTAGCATACATTTTTATTCTTCTATTTTAATGCATATGAGTCTCCTTACATAATTTTTCAACGAAACTGATTGTATTGGTGAAGTGGTGAGCTTTTCTCTCATCCAGAATCACTCCTATGTTATTACCAGTTTTAAAAGCCTCATCAGTGAGATGTTATTTGAATGTTAATTGAAGGAATGTTATTTGTATATCATTTGGAAGGTAATGCTTTCTGAAAACAAATTCATGCTCAAGAAATGTCCTTATAATTTGTGATAATTAGTAAATACAGACTATATATAAAATAATATAATTTGAGTTAAGCTCTGTCATAAAATCATTAAGTTACCATTTTAATCAGAATTAATTTGGAAAACATATTAATTATGGGTTAATCGCTTGATAAAATTACAAATCTGAATGCTTAAGATGACTATAATATGCTACTGATAGAATCAAGACATAGAAGATAGATAAAGATATTCTAGTGTACCAGTAAATAGAAACAAAGGCTCACTTTCATGGTGTGAGTTGATTAGTCTAAGGTCGCATATCCTCACATAGCTGGTAAATTCAGCAGTGGTGTTATTGTATGGACTGAGTGAGTGAATACCTGTGAAAATTCTTTAAAAACTCTTCAATTGATATAAAACAGTGCTTGCTGTTATTTTCAGAAAGCATTAACTTCAGCCTCTATATCCATCTAATCCTGTTAATAAAAACCACTCCCACCTCCAGTTCTCTGAGTCTCCCCAAGTAAAAAGTAAACGAAGGCTGGCAATGACAAGAGAGGTTTGTAGAAGACAAAGCTCCATGGAGAAGAATATTCTACACCATGGACAGAGTGAAAAAAAAATCTGTTAATGGCCAGAATATAGAGGATCTTGAATGAAAATATCTGTACAATAGCATCATGGTAGATACACTCCTACAAATTGGTCCAAACCCCTGGACTAGATTCTTTCAAGAGTGAACTATGGGTAATGTTGATTGTCCATACAGTTGACTGATTCATCATATGAATGTGCCACATTGGTGAGGGTGTCAATGAGAGGGGAAGAAACATGTGGGGAGAGTAGGGGTGTGTGGGAGACCTCTGTACCTTCTCATCCATTGTACGATGACAGCAATGAAGCAGGCACATTGAATGGAATTATGCTTTTGTGGTTTGCACATTAGTACTTGGTAGATCAACAGATAATGCATTCTTTTTTTCTTAGAACAACCACTAGAATATAGTAAAGGAAACAGCTAAGAAGCCATTAATACAGAATACTTAAAATGGGTTGATATGCTATAAAAATGTGAGGTACTAAAAGAACAGGTGTCAATACCAGACGGGGCAGATGGAAAGCACATAGCTAAACAGTGCACTTCAAATGTAGCTTTAGCAGGGTACCTTATATTAAATGTTAAAAGGTAGATCTTGAAGCATAAAATCTATCACTGCATACCCAATGAGGACACATATAGACATTGCCTAAAAGATAAGTGTTTTATGCTTTAGATAAAAGCATAAAAAGATGGGAATACAGAAATAAAACTGGGGTGCAGTGGGATTTGCAGAGTGGACTACAGTGCTGTCAGTAGAGCTTAGGGTGGATCATAATGATCAAGAGCCCGTTTGCCAGGAGCACCAGCGATGATAGCAATGTGGAATACACGGTGAGAGCTTCAAAATAGGGAAATCAAAAGGGACTGGGTGCTGGTTACCTAACACCACGCAAGCGCTTGATAGTGTACAGATGCATACTTCAAAGTGACAAAATGGCAAAATGTGTGCTTTATCTCAATAAAAATTAGTAGCATGGGAAAACAGGCAAATCTAGATCTTATTCTGAGATTTTTAAATATTTTATTGCCAAAGAATAGAACAGTTAAACAAAACAGGTAATGTATTATAGAAACCCTATAATACTGTTAAGTTCCTTGTCTTTTGATTGACTTTTGACTGCCACATTCAACAATGTTTATAATTTGTCAAATTTCCCCCAGGCTTTCTTTGCAAAAACTGGCCAGGTGCTGAGTATAAAGTCCATGGTAGTAAGGTTTTAAATAAAAAAATTATATTACATTTTGAACCTATCTGTTTACATTATTAAATTAGAGATTAATAACCATAAAATTGTTAAGAAAGTCCCAAATATTTAGAAATTGAAGCACTATGTTCTAAGTAACCTATAGATCTGTGGTGGTTTGAATAGGAGTGGCCACTATAGGGCTTTATGTTTGAATACTTACTCCTTAGTTGGTGGCACTTTGTAGGGACGGATTAGAAGCTGTGGCCTTGTTGGAGGAGGTGTGTCACTGGGGACAGGCTTTATGGTTAACCATTCCCAGTGTCTTTTTCTGCCTCCTACTTCAATCACGATGCAAACTGAGGTGTTCTCACTGCCGTGCTTAGTTCTGTCATTGTGGACTCTAAGCCTCTAAAGTCATAAGCCCAAATTAAATACTTTTTTTATAGTTACTTTAGTCATGGTGTTTTATCCAAGCAAGAGAAAAGTAACTAGGACACATTCTAGGGAGAACTGGAAAAAATTAAATTGAAGATAAAATCTAATATATATTTATGTAATATATATTACATAAAACACATAGTTTTAACTGATGATCTTAGATAAAGGGCTTAAAGTCATAACCTAACTAAGAAACTAGAATAATGGCAAGTTGGATGGCTCACACATTTAAACCTAGCACTGAGAGGCAGAGCCAGGCAGATGTCTAATTAGTTGTAGGCTAGAAGTTCTGCACAGTGTGGTCCAGACCATAGTGAGACCCTGTCAGAGAAGGAAGAGGAGGAGAAAGATGAGGTGGGGAAGGGGGAGATAATTGTTGATGTTGTGAAAACTCAAAAGTAAGGATTAGAACAGTAAAACAAGCAGAAGGTATAATAATAGAAAGACAGTGGAGCTGATTTGTGAAAAGATTAATAAAATTAATGAGGTCGTTATGACTCATTTTGCTAAGAAAAAAATCCAAAAGCTTCCATTATTAATTCCAGGAATAAAAGAGGGTGTGCCATTCCTCTGGATATTAAAATACCATTAAAGTTTTCTAAGCAGTAACTTTAGCAAGTTGGAATGGGCATATGCTACTTTACAGTCATACTTTTTCAAAAATGCACACCAGCTAAAATGGAAAATACAAAATTCTTTCCATTTCTAAATAAATGTAAGCATGACTCTTTGTCCACCAGCCAGATAATTTCACTGGCGAGTTCTAGAAAAGATTGAAAGCAGTGTTTCTCTCACTCAAGGTTGTGGATAGGCACTTTTTCCCATCCATATTCCAGCCCAGGTCAGTGAAGACTAAGTTACTGCCTAAAAGCAACAGAAACAAAAGTAGCTTGTGCTCCATGGGTCTACGTGAGGTTCATCAACAAGCAAACTAAATGACAGGCACATAAATCTTACCAGCCATGAGCCCTGGTTATAAAGATCAACTGGCAAAGAGTGAGTGTAAAGGAAATTTCTTGGGTGGTAGAAATGTTCTTGTCTGCTCTGCTGTTCACAGGGCTCATTCATTTCCTGATAACTCATGCAGAGTTTCTTGCATGGCTTTGATACCCAGTACTGGGGAAACGTTACCACGAGCCTCATACTGGTTCCCTCACACTATTCCTTTCCTTTGCTTTATTTTTGTCTTTTTTGGACAAGGTTTCGAGCTTATTATGCCGCTGAGATAGCCTTTGAATGGATGATCCTCCTGCCTCCACCTCTGCAGTTCCTGGAATTATAGACATGTGCCAAATGTCTAACTTTCCCATGCAAACAGCCTCCATAGAAAAAAGTCTCCTGACGTTTGTCGTTTTTAAAAGTCCCAGCATGCAATTAAATTGCCTTATTTTTGTTCAAAATTTTTGGTACATAGAGTCTATGATGTAAGGTATTTATCATCACCACACTTCTATAATCTCTAGTTTTAAACTGCATGAAAGTTGTCAGAGGCTTGGAGAAATCAATAATATCTCTCTGTGTCACACACACACACAGAGAGAGAGAGAGAGAAAGAGACAGACACACACATGCAGAGAGAGACTTGTTAGAAAGATGGGGCATTAGTTGTCAATGAAACTGTCCTGTGCTATCCTATGAATTTGGTGTAAGTCTTCATTGTACTTTGCCAGTTAGTTTGAAACTAACACGTACAGAATGCCTCATTGATTTCAACAGAGTCAGTCTGTTTCTGTCAGAGTATGTCTGTCTACTCTAACCACAAGACTCCAAGTAACATTTTCCAAGTCATCAAATACTGATATAAGATTTTAGGGTTTTATTTCCCTGTAATCCAAGCACTCTTCATCGCATTTATTTATTTGGTGGTGTTTGTTTTATAAGTATACATAGAATCTGTCTTGAGGTCACAGAATCTGTCTGTCTTGAGGTCACAGATTCTGTCTTGAGGTCACAGAATCTGTCTGTCTTGAGGTAACAGAATCTGTCTTGAGGTCACAGAATCTGTCTGTCTTGAGGTTACAGAATCTGTCTTGAGGTAGCATAGGTGTTGCTTATTTGCTTATCATAAATCAGTAGGAAGTAAATTGAAATACTCAAGGTATGACACGTGGAGACGTTTTCTTTATGCAGCCCCCTTCCCAGTCCTTGTGTCATTAGCTAACATGATTGTCAGTCAGCAGCGATGATCTTCCACATGGTCTTTGGTGGCAAGGGAGAGTTAAGTTAATGCAGCAAAATCTCAGTTTGGCAGTTTTCTAATTTTAAAATTTACTGATACTTAAATTTTGTTTATGTGTGCATATCTGTGTGTGGGAGGCCAGAAGAAGATATTGAACCCCTTGGAGCTGGAGTAATAAGCAACTGTGAACCTACTGATATGGGTGTGGAAACCAAGCTCGGGCCTCTGGAAGAACAGACAGCATTCCTAACCACTGAGTCATTTCTCTTGCCCAATTTTCTTATTTCAACTGCAAACTGTTAAAATGGAGTTATGAGACAATAATAGAAATTGAAAAACCCATCATCAAGTAACTTTCTGTAAGATAGAATATATCAGGTGACTAAAACCCCAGTGTTATCTTTTTGGCAATGTTATTGTGTAGCTATTTTCCCACTGGTCTATGATAGAGTACTCTCAGTAAGCAGATCATTCATACAGTCATTGCTAAAGTATATGAGAAGTAGGTGAATACCCACAGCCACAGGAACATTGAGTAACTAGCTCTGAATGCAGAGCTGCACAGACAATATTCCTGGGTGTTGGTTTCAGGGGTCTGGAGTTACTCTACTCTGTTTGAACTAGAAAGTTTATTTTTCAGATTTATGCACCGTCTCTGATTAAGTTTATTTGCTGTGCTTGGTGATGAGCCTAGTTCTTGGTCTTTCATATACATTCAGAAGATTTTCTTTTTGTCGGATAAACACTGAATATTGACTCAGAGAGAACATAAAAAATCCTGGCGTGGCATTCTAAGCTAACATAAATCTTCATTCAGTGGATTTCAAAGAATCTACTGACTCTAACAGACTCTTGATTTTCAGTGAAAAGAAAAAAAGTTTGTTTACTGTTATTTGTGAAGGCCTGCCAACTTGGAAGGATACATGCTCCAGGGTAGTGTGTGAATTGTTTGGTGCAGCACCATGAAGGCCACAAAATGAAGGAGGTTTTGGGGATAAAGCATAGATAGTGTCTGTCTGATTATTTATAGTAATCTTGTAATTTATTTGAGCCTTCCAGATTGATCTAGCATGGACTTGATTTGTTAATTAGCAGCAAGTGGGTATAAACACAAAGTTGAAATGAAACAGTTATAACTACAAAACTAATTTTGTTACTTCATTATTTGTTTCCACTTTTACATGAACAGTACTGGATATTCTTAGACAATCTTCTTTAAGGCCTAACTGTACTCAAGACACACTTTCCAAGACTGTCACTAAGGATCTTTTTAGACTTGCGAAATCCCACCAAGATTTTCTGTGGCAGTGGAAATAGGCAGAGGTTTGAGGCTTGTGGCTTTCAGAGAGTGGTTTGTTTGAGCACTCAGTGCCATGGGAGGGAGGCATGGCAAGTGGGGCCGCAGCTGCCGCAGCAGGAGTTTGTGTCTGGCATCCTGCAATTGCAGATGAGAAACAGAGAGAAGCTTAGACTAGGATCTGGGGTTAGGCCAGTCTTCTGTGCATAATAATCCAGTCTCCCAAAAGGCCCTCAGATGTGTCTCCTACCTCACCCACCAGCTGGGTGCTAAGAGGTCAAACACGTGGACATGTGGGAGATTTCATATTAAACCCTAACATTCTGTCCTCAGCTTCTATAGTTTGTCATAAAATGTGTAATACATTCAGTACAACTTTAAAAGTCCTTATAGTCTTAGAGTTCCAATTGTTCAAAAGATAGTATAGTTTAAGATTCTAGAAAATCTAACTTTGTACCCCCCCCTTAAAAAAACAACAGCAAGGAAACAGTTACTTCTAACATACAATCATAGGGAGTAAAAGCTTCCTGTTCCAAATGGGAGGATGGAGAAATAGAGATCTAAGAATGACTGACACAGCAGGTTGAATACCTAGCCTTGTAGAACCATGTTAGTGTCTGCGACTTGTGCTAGAACCTTCTGAGTTTCACTTGCCTTCAGTATCTGCACGTCAGGGGCCTGTGTCATAAGTGGCCACTCTTGGGCTATCTATGCCTGCCGCTTTCCTCTATAAAGACTCTCCAATTGCCCGGGCCTCCACTGCAATTTAGGCTCTACCTTCTCAGCTTAATACAGCAGCCCCTCCCTGCAGGGAACTTGCTGCCATACACGAACTGAATTCGGGGGATTTTGGGAATACCTGGTAGAAGCCACTATAACTTTAACCACACTTTCATCTTTTATGCCTGCAGTACAGTACTATGCAGACAGCTGTTAGAAGCTGATGGGGGCTGTGGACCCCTGGACCCTGAATTCCCTGTGATCTGCTTGCTTCTTCTGAGTTTGCAGCTGCTCTGAGCAAAACAACTTGTTTTCCTCTGCTTGGAGCCAGCTGCAGCTGCTCTGAGCAGGAGACCCTGATGGCAGGGGAGTGGGTTCTAGGTCTGCAGCTGAAAGAGCCTGAGAGCTGGGGCGTGGCTATCAGTTAAGGATCCCTATATAAAGCTTCCCCTGAGCTCAATAAAGTTGGCATTCTTGTATCAAAAGTGACCCATGTCACTGTCACCCTGTCTATCTCTGTTTGTGTGTCTGTGTGTTTTTAAGTCTCCAAGCTTAGTTCCTGGCTCAACCGGTCCTGCAGTGACCTGGGAGCTACAGGACTATTGGGAGCTACAGGCGAAGTACCATATAGCACTCAGCACAGACGCCTGGGGTCTAACATTCCGAATTCTACTGTCAACTTCAGATGTAGTCTGAACCCTTCTACCATAGCCATAGTGAAGTGACCTCTGGGCTCCTACCTGGCTAAACCTAAGAAAACATTTCCATAGGTGCTGAAATCAGTATGCATTGAAGGTTTTTGTTCAAATGAATTTCATTTTCTATGCGGGAGCCTCCCTGGCACACTTCCTGTTGCCCCAGTGAGGAAAGGTATGGTTTTGACAAAATGAGTTTGGGAAACATGCGGAGTTGTTGCTTGAACTGCACACCTTTATGCTCTCCGGGTCAGTAGGGTAATGGGCCAAGTGGCTGTGTCATTTGAGTGTTTTTATTTCTTCAAGGGGACTATGATCCCTTTCCTCAGTTGAAGGAAGGTCTTCAAGAGCTACAAAAATAATTACATACAGATCAGTTTGAAAATATGCTACAATGAAGGTCCTTTAGCTATGATGGTTTTCTATTATAGCTTGACTTCTATTTAAAATTATATATGTATATGTGTATATATATATGTGTGTGTGTATATATATATATATATGTGTGTGTGTGTGTGTGTGTGTGTGTGTGTGTGTGTGTTAGGAAAAAGTACTAAGACCAGCCGCTCTGCCAATGCAAAGAAATCCAATTAGATCAGATTAAACCAAATTAAAATGCCCATTGTTTTATTAAATACAGCGCTCTCAGGTGGCTGAGCACTTGGCGGGGAGACAGGAAAGTGGGGAGCACATGCAAACCCGGAACCACATGTTCCTCCTCTGGGAACCCACTTAAATACCCTGTGCAAGTGGTCCTGACCCTTCCCGGGGAGGGGCCAGGACGTGGCATGCTGGGATTTGGAGTCCAGACCAATGCAACTCCCAGGCCAGGGAGCTGGGATGGATGCCAGGGGCTGGGGTTACACTCCTGACTTAACAATATGTATGTACGTATATTGTATAGAGGTTTTTTTTTGTTTTTGTTTTTTCGAGACAGGGTTTCTCTGTGGCTTTGGAGCCTGTCCTGGAACTAACTCGGTAGACCAGGCTGGTCTCGAACTCACGAGATCTGCCTGCCTCTGCTTCCCGAGTGCTGGGATTAAAGGCATGCGCCACCATCGCCCGGCTTATTGTATGGAGTTCTATTGCAAGTGATCACAACCATTTTTCCACATTATTTGAGTGGTGGAAAGACAAAAGAGGAAAGGAGGAAGAGAATTAGATTGTGAACGTACAATGTAGCTCTATATACAATACAAGGCTGGGGGAGAATTTCGCTAGACTCAGGTTGCAAAATAAAATGTAAATTAAAAACAGCTTTTGATCTATCATGTCTGTCCTGTGTAACTTTGTTTTTCTCCCAATGATTTTTTTTTTCAGAAAAAAAAATGTTGTTATTTCTATCGTTTCCTATGTAATTTAAAGGGACATTTCTGGAGGCTGAAGCAGGAGATTGCCAATTTGAGGCCTGCTTGAGCTGCCGAGGGAAACCCTGTGCCAAAGAAACAAAGCTTCTTTGAACTGGTGACTGTCCGTGCTAAGGTGATCCCTTCGGGAGCTTCCAGTTTAGTCCAGAGGGGTGCTGATAGAATAATGTTGTCTCGTTTGTGGCTAGCTGCTCTGTTCCTGCTGGTTTGCAGTTACCCAGCCCAATGGGGGACACTGTCACACAGTGTGCAGAGGATAATTCAGAATGCTCGCCACTCTCCACTTTCTGTCTTTGCTTCAGGGTTTTAGGTGCATAGGTGTGAGTGAATCCTTGGAATTCATTAAACCTGAAGTTGAAGTAAATGAATGCAATTTTTTAATGAGTTCAGCATGACTAATTACTAAGTGATTAATGAAAATTTATTATAGGTTGGCTCATAAGTAAGTCCATCTAGGGGCCAGACTACCTGGATTTCATTTGTATCTTTTACCCCTTCCTAGCTATGGTTTTCCTTGGTGTTTCAGATCTGGAAAGTGAGGTTAGTCATGGCAGTCCTAGGATTGCTATGAAAATAGTGGGTCTCCTGTATATTCGGATCTGTAAAGTGAGGTTGGTAGTGGCAGTCCTGAGATTGTTATGAAGATGGTAGGTGTCCTGTATCTTGGAGACTTTTGAACAATGCTCGGCACATAGCTGGTGTCCTTTGTTAGCTCCTATTGCTGTTG
Organism: Microtus agrestis; assembly: GCA_902806775.1. Taxonomy (NCBI): domain Eukaryota; kingdom Metazoa; phylum Chordata; class Mammalia; order Rodentia; family Cricetidae; genus Microtus; species Microtus agrestis. Next base: position 725,188 of record CADCXT010001983.1, read on the forward strand.
AACAGTGTTCTGTGAGCCAGCTGCGCATAAACATTTAAGTAGATTTTCGTGTATTTGGGAAAGACAAAGGCTATGAATCATGTTCATGAACCCACCATGGCCTACTTCATGGCCTAGTACTGTGGACTACAGAATCCTGTGCCTTAAATGGCCTCCTGTCAGAATATTCTGAAGTTGCACAGGTAGGCACAGTGTGCTGTCCTTGAAGCAATGGTGTAGTTCGGTGAAGGGCCTGTAAGATGGTCACAACTGGGGCACATCTGATCCCTGAGAGGCAGCTGGGGCCCAGCAGCGAAGGATGTAGGATTCTCAGAGAATCAGTCCTTTGGAACTGAGAAATGAGTTTACTCTGAGTGAGAAGGGTTTGTTCTACTTGGGCTGACAACATCTGGAAGTATCGCATCAACCTGGTGGGTCTTACTCCAGACTTCATTTCCTGGTAGGCAGGTGGTGGTGGGACCATAGCTGCGACCCTGCTAACGTCTAGGGCGGTGTATTTTAGAAGCTATCTTGCCGTAACACCAGGGTATTTTGAAGTTTCAAAACTCATCAGTGCTCCCATTTTCTTTTTCTAGAGTCAGGCAGTTTTTCTCTTATCAGCCTGTGGTACCTCTTTACCTCCTAAAGATAAATGGTTTTTCCTTGAGATCGCAGGTGTTTGTTGTTCATTTTTACCGCTGGGATTTTAAAATGTTTAGATCTGTGGTTCTTGGCCTCAACTGCACATTAGCACCACCGGGAGTGCTTTTAATGAAATAGAATTCTCTGGGCTCAGAGCCCAGACCAATTAATCACAATCCCGGGGAAAGGTGGGGCTTAGCCACTGGTGTATTTAAACTGCCCCCTGGGAGATTCACACGTGAATCCTGGATCCAGAACCCTTGCTGTAGCTTATGCTAATGAGGTAGCCTAGTCACTAGGGGTTGCCTAGCTTAGTTTTTATCACAGGACTTCTTGTCACTCATCTGATTCCTAATTTCTGTGGATTTGGAAGATGGACACTCTTTGATACAACTTAGCTAAGTGTGTGGCTCTCTGCTTCATCTTAGGTTGACTTTTTTATCAGCATAGCAGCAATCCTCCCTACTCACCAGTATGTATATCTTCAGAAGAATAATTTTACCGCAGAGAAAGATATTGGATAGGTATTCCCGGTGGAGATTAGAAGGGGGTATGGCTATAATAGATCTATGTGGGATTTATTGCTCACAAGGTTAGGCACCCCAAGGCGGGGAAATACTCGGGCTAAGCGTCCACTTTGCTAAGTGAACAAGGAACTGCTTACCACATACTTCTAGCAGTGCAAGGTAACAGGACATGGCCCTGTGTGCACAGATAGTAACTTGACCAGGGGAGTTTTCATCTACAGGGTGAATCTTATTTAATCCTTAACCCAATATATTTAATATATACTAGAAGGTAAAAAAGTCTGCTCATTTTAGTAATTGATAGTATATATAGTATTATTTTTATTATTGCTTATTAGTTGTTTTTGATGCTGAGGAATTGAACCTGGGACCTTACTGGTCAAGAGCTCTGAACTACTCATCTGGCCCAATAGTTCCTCTAAATTCTTTAAGAAAAGCCATAACTCCTATTCATTCACAGCAATAAAATGCTCATTTAAATAAGAAATTTCATCATATACATTAACATCTTAAGAAGTAACCAAACAAATATTTTGTTTTTTTCTGAGTTGATCTCCCTTGTTCTCATCTGAAGACCCTTGCTTGAAGAGAGAGGATCTGATCGTAGCTAGAGTGACAGTGGTTTGTTCAGGAAGGGTACCGGGCAAGGAAGTTTGCAGAGCTAAATGGTCTAGAAGACTCGCTACCGGAAATACTGCTACATGCGTCTAAAGAGAGTTGCCTTCTGTGTAACCACACAAAGGTTTCGGTGCATAGCTGTTGTCCTTTCAGTTCATAGCATACTTACAAGATGCCGTCTATGTTCAAGGTGCTTCATGGGGTAATCAGCTAGGGAGCGAGTGTGAAAATTAAAATGACAGAGATGAGGTGGAAGAGCATATCTAAATTGTGATAAAAAAAATATATCCTCTGTGAACTGCACAGAGGGAGCAAGTGTTGGTATAATCGCACAACATAGGCAGTAAAGTCTATATTGTGTACTCCATCCCTCATTCATAAATACTTTGTTCACACTCTGAATTGTTGATATAATTATACAACATAGGCAGTAAAGTCACCATCTGTTCCATCACTCATTCATAAATGCTTTGTTTCACTCTCTTACTTTTTTCTGGTTCTACCTATATGTTTATTTGCAGTTTATAGTAAGTGGTATTTTAATATCCAAGTCATGATTTTATTTTTCCTCTTTTGTTTTTAGAACTAAAACACAATTGCATAGAAAGAAGTGCCTTATATCATAAGCTTTATCTCTGGGAGTCTTTAAATTGCTTTACTCTAGGGTTAGTGTGACTTTAAAAGTAGATTATTTTTGCAATGCACATCAAACCAGGGGCCCTTCCAGCTGTAAATGGGGTGGTTAGAGCTGCTTCTGAGCATGGATTGGGTTTCTAACACTCTGCCTTGGAGCATGTGCGCGGGATCCGTATCCTCAGGATATCCAAAGGTGTCCTATATTTATGGAAATTCCACTTGCAGGGATCTGGGAGTTTAGCTAACCCAGATCCTCTAGTTAGGGTTATTAAGAGGCCTTTCTTGAGAGGTCTTGGCATGGGCACCTGAACTCATGCTACAATATTTATTCCTTCTTTGATGAGTTTTAATTACAATGCTTATATGCTGTTTATCATTTTACCAGCCATTAAGAGTAGACACTTGAAAGAAAATGATAGACAAATAATTTCTTTCTGTTTTTAGCCATTTGGCTACAATTATTTGTTTCTGCCTCTGTTTTCCCTGCTGTAAGCCCTTTACTCCTTAATCATGGTGAACTCGGTGCCTCACGGCAAAATGAAATAGAGAAATTACTTTAAAAAAAGCAATTATTCAAAGAGCAGAAATAACTATTAAGAAATAATTTATTGCAAGGCATAGTAGGTATCTCTGTGATCCTAGCTCTTAAGAGAGAGAGAGAGGAAGACTACAAGTTGTAAGCCAATCAAGGCTACATGTAGCAGGACTATATTCAGACAATAAAGCAGAACAAAACAAAAACTTAACACAACACAGAAGAAGCAATTGCAGGTACTTAGTCTCATGAAAAGTATGCATTATATTAGATAACTCTGAGTCCCATGTTAGCTCTCTGCCCTTGTGACAACAGCAGACCCTAGATATTCCACTCTTCAGGAGGAAAGGTCTATTTGGGATTTTGTGTCAAGGTAGGACATCATGGTGGCAGTTCAGTGTGAAGAGACTTGATCACCTCATGGGTGCTAGGAGGCCAAAGAAGAGAGGAAAGGTCTGTGGTTCAAATAAAGCCTTTGAGAGACGTCCCCAGTCAACGAAATTCCCCCCACCATCCCCCACTTCTTAGAGCATAGTCCTCTCCCAATAGCAACATAGCCTGCAAAGAAGCCATCAGCATTGAGCTTTTAGGAGACACTTACCCAGACCACAGCAACTCCATTTTTACCTGCCTTGGAATAACACATGGAATTTGTATCGGCAGGAGACCCAGAGGTATTGGAAACCATAGTTCTGTGGTGTATATTAGTATTACACATATATATGGTGGGCTATCATGGTGCTTTGCATGATTTGTTTGATTTAGAATGTGGAAATATAAATTATGGCATTTGTCTATCACTGGAAAATTATAATAAAGAAATTATTAGATTTTTTCATTTTCAATTTCAGTACAACATAAAATAACATTTATCTTTCAGGGAATAAAATCTGATTAATTATTACATATTGCTATGTCCCACACAAACACCAAATTCTGTAATGAGTATATATTTTGACTCTAGAGTAGCAATCTTCAACCTAGGGTTGTCGCCCCTTTGGCACACCTCTAAGTCCAAAATATTTACATTATGGTTTATAACAGTAGCAAAATCACAGTTACAAAGTAACAATGAAAATAATTTTATGGTTGGGGGTCACCACACATGAGAAACTGTATTAAAGGGTCACAAGCATTAGGAAGGTTGAGAACCACTGGTCTAGAAAGTGCTCACACAGTGGTTACAGGCTCTGCTAAGTAAGTGTGTGGTCATTGCTGTTAGGCTCTGGAATGACTGTGGACACAGTGCTCTGAGGCTTAGAGGTAAGTGTGCCCTGCTGTTAGAGTCTGGGGAGTGTGCACTCAGTCCTATAGGCTGTGAGGAATGTACCATCTTTTTACACTGGTGAGTGAGTGTGCACTCAGAGCTGTTAGACTCTGGCAAGTGTGCACTTAGTGCTGTTAGACGTTGGGGGTGGGGGTCACTGTTTTTAGACTTTGATGAATGACTATGCATACAGTGTCGTTAGATTCTATGATGTGCACACAGTTCTGTTAGAATCTTGGGAGTGAAGAATCGGTGATTTTAGGCCCTCTGGTGAAAGAACGTGCCCTCTGTGCGCTTAGGCTCCATGGTGAGTGTGTACACAGTGCTGTTAGAATCCAAGAAGTACACACGCACTATGATGAGTGTGCACTTGGTTATAGCAGACTCTAAGAAGTACACAAGGTGTTTTGGACTCTGTGGTAAATGAGTATACAGCAGTACTGTTAGGCTCCGTGGTGAAAGAGGATTCAACACTGTTAGACTCAGGTCAGTGTGTGCCCAGTTCTGTTAGATCCTGGTGAGTGTGTATTCAATTCTATTAGACTCTTGTGTAAATATGTATGTTGTGGAATATTGTTTTAACTAGGCAACAATGTGTTCCCTTTGTTTATGCTGCAACAGAATATTTAACTGTGTAAATGTATGTTACATTTGTTTATGCTGCCTTTGTTTAACCATGGAAGGATGTGTGTTTAATAACGTAAAGACGTGTTGTATTTGTTTCACCTTGCCTGCCTAAGGCACCTGATTGGTCTGATAAAGAGCTGAGTGACCAATAGCTAGGTAGGAAAGAGGATAGACCGGACTGGCCAGTAGAGAGAGAATGAACAGGAGGAGAAATCTAGGCTTGAGAAGAATGAAAGAGGAGAACAGGAGGAATGAGAGGAACATGCTGGGGGCAAGAAGCCAGGCAGCAGCCACCAGCTTCTTGAGAAGCAGCGAAAGTAAGATATACAGAAAGAAGGTAAAAAGTCCCAAGGCAAGAGGTAACTAAAGAGAACTAGGTTAATGTAAGTTAAGAGAGGTAGCAGAAACAAGCCTAAGCTAGGTTGAGCAGTCATAACTAACAGTCTCCATGTTATGATTTGGGAGCTAGTTGGTGGCCCCAAAGAAAAGGTCTGGTATATATGTACTCAGTACAGTGTTTATATATGGGCTCAACCCTTTGAGATTCTCTGGTGAGTGTGGACTCAGTGCTGTGAGACTCTGGGAAGTCCATATATCATTTATTTACATTCCTTGTTGAAGGAGTGAGCACTCGGTGCTGTTAGTCTCCATGGTAAATGTATACTGCGGGCTGTTAGGCTCCACAGCGAATGTGTACGCAGCGCTCTCAGAACAATTTCACAGTGCTGGCGTGTTTCTTATTGCAGGTACATGTTGGGACTTGCAGCAATTCCAGCTGTGATACAGTTTCTTGGATTTCTCTTTTTGCCCGAAAGCCCTCGGTGGCTCATTCAGAAAGGACAGACGCAGAAGGCCCGCAGAATCTTGTCTCAGATGCGCGGCAATCAGACGATCGATGAGGAGTACGACAGCATCAGGAACAGCATCGAGGAGGAGGAAAAGGAAGCTGGCGCAGGTACGTGCATGTCCCGCTGCATGAGACGGAGAACTGCACTGTGCTCTGTTTAGAAATTAAGTTGTCTGAGCATTACTTAGCATGGCTTTGTGCCTATCAGCAAACAGAAAAAAAATATGTTCAACTTTTAAAATAATATAACAATTGATTAAAAATAATAAAAACAATAATTAAGACACATTTTAGAGCAACAACAATTGGCATGCCCAACATACTGGTTTCAGTTCTGTATTTAAAAGGTCTCAACTTTGGTTTCATTCTGCATTAGGTTGATAGTTCATATGGGCACAAATGTTAGTTTCCAATCCTGAGATAATGGCAGACATTCCTGTGAAGGTGCTGGTATTTGTCAAACAAGGTATCCTCAAATCCTTTGCTCCTATTTTCACTAGAACTGATGGTTACTTTCTTCCCGCAGCATCCAGCTTCTGCACTGGCAGAAATGAGTGTGCTGTCAGTTACCTGTGTCTGTGCTAAAGCACAGTCACCTGCTGCTGCTGTCTTCTTGCTCAGACCAGAGCCCAGGCTACAGCTGGATTTCTTTCTGAACACTTAGCTAACATCTGTTGTGTGTCTGGCTGGTGTCGCTAAAGAAACACCTCAGTGCAAAACAAGGAGACTTTCTCACAAAATGAATCTCCTTTAAATGTGTTCAATATCATGTCCATTTTTAAAAGGACTATATAAACATGTCTACTTAAATGAGAAATAACTTATTTTTTTTCTAGTCTGAATTCTCCCTGTAGTAGTGCCTCAAATGAAATATGAGGCTTTCCTTTGAATAATCAGTACACTTAAAACCTATGTGCTAATTCTGTGTGATTGGAGTGGGAAACAAAGTGTTAGGGAATATTAAATTACATGCTGTGTAGAATTTATATATTTATTAATTGATAAACACTCTTCCAGAGGCAAGAACGTTGCTGATTTTTACTATAAACTATTGAGCACAAATCTTTTAAAAAAATATTGGTCCAATTTTGTTTAGTTTTTCGTTTTCTTGAGACTGGATTTTATGCAGCCCACAATGGCCTAGAGTTTATTATTTAGCTTGCGATGACACTGAACTCACCCATGATGCTGACATTTAACTCTTGATCTTCCTGCCTATACTTCCTAAGTTCTGGGAATGTAGGTGTGTGTCACCATGCACAACTTGCACATTGCTTCATTTTTGATTGCTTACAAATATCTCTCCTTGAGCTATGCATTTGCTGACAGTGCACACCGACATGTGACAGTTTGTGACTGCTGGGAATGTCTAACCAAGGGGACTCTGCAGAAGCTTGAGTCCCTGTGACCGAAGTTATCTACATGCGCTTCTGTTTTTGTCACCAATTTTTGGAAGCCAAAGAGGGCATCCTTTGGGGACAATAAATAAAAAATGTTCTATCTCCCATCATTGCTTTAGATGTATATTTGGACAGATTTTTAAAAAACATATTGCAATATAATCTACTGAGACTTAATTCATGTTTGACTCTTCCAAACTTTGAAAGTTAATGAGATGAGCCCTTGTCTGGATTTGCAGTGTGATGTACTGTCTGTCATCTTGCTTAATCTAAAAGTTCAGCCCAGTGCACATGTGCAGAGGAACATCACAAGTATCCCTTGAATGTATACAATACATGTTTTCCTGTGTTAGTAGAAAATTGATGAAAAAAAACTTGAGCACAAAAAACATGTCTACAGAAGCAATAGGCACTGTTATGTCTAGGCAAAAGACAGTCTTAACTGTCCATGGGAAGTGGGATCCAATGCAGACTTAAACCAAGGGCCTGGCCCTCTATCTCTCCACAGTCAAGAGCAAAAGACTAGATAGACAGGGGTAATAACAGCTAACTTGAAGGTAAAAAATGTCCTTGCACAGAGATGATGAATCAGTGTGTTGGGGCATGACCCAGTCATCTGTCCATGGAGCCTGTGGATGTGAAGTGTGAACTGTGAGTTCAAGCTAGGAAGCTGTGGGTCATAGGGCACAGCTTGCTGGAAGACAAACAAATCAGATGTTCCAAGAGGTTAGGGAGATGATGAGGCACCTTCTTTGTATTTTAAAGAGGAAATATTTCTTTGGACTTAAGAGCTTAGCTTCCATGGTACCTAGTAGCTCAGTTTATTTTTATGTTTAGGCTTGATTCCATCTCATTCTCCTATTTGTGTGTGTGTGTATGCATGTATGTATGTGCATACACACATACATATATACATACACATAAATATTTCTTTTCTTGATCATTTGAGTTTAAACCTAACCTTTAGGTCTGTGGTTCTCAACCTGTGGGTCAAGACCATCAGAAAACACATACTTCCAATTGTCGTAGGAACTCCTAACCATAACTTTTTTTCATTGCTACTTCACAGCTGTACTTTCTCTACTGAGCACTGTCTCATTTCCTAAGACCATCAGAAATGTGCTTTCCAATAGTCAAGATCCACTACTTTAGCACACTGGTTCTCAGCCTGTTGGGTTGTGACCCCTTCTGGGGACCAAATGACCCTTTCATAGGGGTCGCCTAAGACCAACAGAAAACACAGATATTAACATTACAACTCATAAGAGTAGAAAATACAGTTGTGAAATGGTAACAAAATAATTTTATGGTTGGGCATCATCACAACACAAGGAACCAAATTAAAGGGTCGCAGCATTAGGAAGGTGAGAACCACTGTAATAGCACAATGGGAGATCATGTACCTCAAACAAGAAGATGCTGGCTTGAGTGTCCAATATTCAACCTCTCTAGAAAAAGACTTTCCTAAACCAGAAGTGGAACTTCTTTGAGAAAAGTATCTGTAGGTACTGTTCATCGCACTCATTCATATTGTGGACGTTTGATGAGACCAGAACAGAAAACTTGCCCTCCAGGTTAAAACCCGTTGTTGTCATGACTACACAGAATCTGTGTTTACTGCGTTGGCAGCATAGCTGGGCTTCCAGGTCACTAAGGAATAGGACTGGATTATAGTGGAGTCTCCTTTCTCCTCCACATGATAGAACAGGTCAACTTCCATCACAGGGTTCAGTGTCTTGGGTCACTTCTCCATTATATTTGGCAGAATTACAACAGGAAAGGTAGTTTCTGTAAAAAGAATTAGAGAGCTGGTTTCCACATCCTATAGGAACAAGAGAGAAAGGTTAGAGGAAATGACAGCTTGGTTTGGAAAGCCACCTGGATAGGGATACAAGAAGATGAAAATCTATCTCTGGCTCCATCCCACACTTGTACTCCAAAGGTATCTTGGAAAGACAATGAGTCACAGGTGCTTTTTAATACATAAAAGAGGACCGGATTCTGAGAGCTCTAAGATCTGATTACTCAGAGTGCTAGAGGTGTCTGGAGAATGCACTCTGTTGATTAGAAAACACTATGAAGTCAACTTCAATTCAAAGGGTTTTCCTGCATGGCAGTGGAGGGCAGGTGTGCCAGTAGACAAAACATAAGATTATTGTCTGTCTCTCCTGTAGGTTCAAATGAGAAAGAAAACAGCAACTGTTTACCTGCAAATTATGTACTTGTTTATGGGAAATAAACACTACTGAGCTACTGATAGAGGCACGGAAAGGGCACTACATTAGGTCAGGTGGTTGAGGCAAGCCTTGAAGATGTTCATTTGGAAAAGAGAGTGACCTGGCCATCTGCATCATTAGATGAACCAGACTTATAATTGTTCTAAAGTGTAGCTGAGTTTTCAGACTCTCTGTGAGGCTCTGACTCTATCCCAGATGACTTCGTATCACTTCTGAATTAGTAGAGATACGATGATTGCATTGAAAGTCCAAAGCAAATCTGAGCACAAATAACACAAATCAGTTGTCAAGAATTAGCGCATCATTTGTGTTGCATATCACTTATGATTTGTTTTCCTAGTTTTTTTTCATTGCATAGATATATACTAAGTTGTGAGTTAAATATACAACTTAGACAGGAGCTTTGGAGAGACAGAGGCAATTGTTTCAAGTAGTGATGGCAGACTGAGATTTGAACTTGTCTATTTGACTTTGAAAATTAACATAAGTTTTCATTCTATTTTGTAATTTAAAATTTTATTTGATATTTTAAGTGCATTATTTTAAATACCAACAATACCTTTTAAATGGATTTGTGTACTTATCACCCCAAGTCTGCGCACCCCAGACAAGAAGAGTTGGAGTTTCTTGTCTGCGTAGATGTGTTCATCGGGGTATTGGGAATATGGTATCCATGGCGTTCTTGTACTTTACAGAGTGCAAGAAAGTAAAAGTGTGCCTTTCCCCTGTAACAAGGAACGATCATAATCTTTTCTTTAGAAGGCAATCTTCTAAAAAATGACATTTATTTATGTATTTATTTTAGTGTGTGTATGTGTGTGTGTGTGTTTGTCTATGTGTCTGTTTGCGTAGGTCAGAGGACAAGTGGGAATCAGTTCTCCTTTGCTACCATGTTTGTCCCAAGGATCAATCTCAGGTTGCCCAGGTTGGTGGCAAGTGCCTTCACTTGCTTAACTATCTGGAAGGCAGTTTTGAGAAAGAGTTTCGAGTGTTGAATGCCGTCTGCCCCCTTGTTGATGGGGGCTCCGGCGACTTTCTGAATTCCGTGTCTGTGTCGTTTACTGGAGGATGAGAAGTGTATTCCTGGGAGCGGGTGAAGGAATGCAGAGGCCACCAGTGCCATTCTGTGATGACAGTGGTCCCTGTGCCCTGCGGCGGGGACCCCATGGTCATATAGAGGGTTTCACAAAAAAGAGTGTCTCTCTGCTTTTCCACACTGACTAATAGTGCATACCAATGTGGGATCAGAGCAGGCACAAGGGATGGGCATAAGGAAAGGTTTCCATTCTATGGAAACAACAAAGGGTGATGGACACACTATTATAGGCAGAAAGGCCACAGGTATAAAGCAAGGTGGTTGCTGGGAATCTGCAGTGCTGGACAGACAGAGGAGAGAGTCAAGGTAGCAGCCACTGGAGACCTTCAGGCAGGGAAGAGTGCACTGTTAACAGCGCAGTGGAGTCATTTGTGACATAGGGTCAGTCTTCAGGGTGTGAAATAAGGCCCTCATATTAAAATAAATATACAATTTTTTTCTTTTACAACTAAGATGATGTAGCTCATCTAGATCCTAGATACTTCCAGAACAAACCTGTTAAATAGAAGAATACAAGCCAGAAAATGAGCCTTGTACTTTGAACAGTAAACTATTAATATAAGTAAATATGTCAGCTTAATGTATTTATATATTTAATAAATATGGCTTCACATTTACTGATCTGCTCATCTATTTATTTATTTGCTTGCATGGCTGGAGATGGAGCTAAAAGCCTCATCCAAGCTAGCTAAGTACTATACTACTGAGCCAAAGCCTTAATTAATATCGGTGTCCATGTAAAGAAGCCCCTCAGGGCACTCCTCCAGGTTGAAAGATGGTTCAGGTTTACCTATTATGTACTAGGGAATCAAGTAATGTCATGTCCAGCTTACCACCAAAACATTTAAGTCAACAAGATTTTCATCAGTTTGTGAACTCACTGAAGTGGTCAGTGTTGGCTGTGTGTTTTGCATTTGGTGGGGGAGTTTGTCTCTTGCCTAGAAAGAATGTGATGTAAAGGCCCATTTATTCTGCATCTCCCCATGTGGTCATTTGGATTTCTCTCCAGCTTTTTGGGGTCATGATTGTTGTGTTAGGAGCAGGTGGCTGTATCTCTCTTGCTCTCTCTTTTTCTCTAGTAATTTAGCAGTTAGGTCATAAGTCTTCCTGTAAATCATTTTCTTTTTCAGCGAGTTGATGTGGGGCATGGCCATTTTAGCAATTCAGATTTGACAGAGAGGCATTCGCAGGGAGGGCCAATATCATAGCTGGATAGAAATTCTTTTGTTGCTTCTTTAGAAATCCAATCTTGAATGATGACCTTCTGGTGAAAAGCTCCTTGCAGTTGTCATCTGCTTCCCCAAATGGAAAGTGGCCCTCCCTGCAAAATGGTCATAGGTTGCCTACATTACATAAATTGCAACAGATGTTGACAGTGTCTTCGGAAGATGACCCATGACTCTCTGCATATTGGAAGTGATGACAGTTCTGTATCTAAAATTCTAAATATTGTCGCAATATTCGCTGAACTGTCAAAGCCCTTTGGCTGTCACATGCACCCGTCACGGTAAAGCATGCACTGAAACAGAAGGAAGGTCACCGTTGTCCTGCCACTGAAGGACCTGGGGCAAAGGAGGGAGTTGTCGCAAACTGGCTTTCTTAGTCACAGTGACTGACTTAAGAAGCTGCTTCATTCAGCGCTGCTTTAAATAAATATTGCATTGATTTTCTAAACCCCCCAAGGGTTTTTCAAAGAAGGGAATCGTTCTTAGTTTTACATTAGAATGTGATTAACTCCCCTGTTCTGTGGGAAGAAGAGCAGCAGAGGGTTTCCACCCACAAACCTGGAGAAGGAATCCTTTTGCATTACCTGTAGACCTCCTAGCCACTTCTCTTTAGATGTGTTGAAATCTAGTGTTTCAGTGTGTGGATAGGTAATGCACAAGTACTATGTGTTTCTGTTTTCTTGCCACGCTTTATGTAAATCTAAATCTTCTAAGAAGAAAATCCATGCTAAAAGAGCTTAGTGTCAACCACCCACCCCCATGCACACATCAGTTCACAGTGAGGTAGGTGCACACTGTTTTTAAATTGTCTGCATTTAAACCAAAGAAGAGGTGATCCCCAGAGGACAGGCATTTCAAATGAGCTCTGTTTCAGGGTAATTCCTTTACCGGTTAGCTTGAATCCATTCTGTGCAGCTAATAGTCTCCTTTATAAATTAGATATCTATAATATATACTATATTGTACACACATGTATACATATATGTGTGTCTATGTATATGATCTATATGTACACACACACAGACACACACATATGAGGAGGAACACTAAGCTATTTCCACTACCACCAAACTTCCGTGCTTATAATTGTCACCTTCTGCACTATCTCAGGAAATCCAGCTGTTCTTCCCCATCAAATGTTTCAGAAGAAGAGGAGGAGATCATTTCTTCCTTCCCATTTTAAATTCAGTTTGTATTTTGGATCCAGGAACTCACATGCCATCTGTTTTCCCACTCTGATCATACTTCTCAAGTCTCCTTAGCTCTGGATCTCCAGGAGCAACATCTGTCGTCTGGATCCCATTGGGAACCTCATCATGGATGCACGCTTCACTTCGGTTGTTTACCGGTGCCTATATTCCTTGAAGTGTTCAAAAATGAGGTGTATGCGTGCCAGGATGAGCAGAAAATTAGGTTTTACAAAGCTAAAATTATAATCAGCTGCTACAGAGACTGTTTTCAACGTGCTTTGGAAAATGGCTTCCACTGCACATCTCTTAGGCAAAATAACCCCAAAACCCTTCATTTCAGAGAACTAGACAGATTCATTATTTTTTCAGGAATGTGTGATGAACCCCAGGGAATTTCAAATAAACTTATGCTGTTCCCATTGCTATCGTTACTACTATTATTGTCATGCCTTTTATTTTGAGATAGGGTCTTCCTTTATAGCCCAAGCTTTCCTCAAGCTCATGTGGTCCTGCCTCAGCCTCTTTAGAGCCAGGTTATAGGTGTATACCACTACATCTGTCAAAGCCAAGCTCTGCTAACTTAGGCATTTGTAGAACTATCTTCACGTTCATTATCTATTTTTATTAAGAAATTTTTAAATATAATCTTTTCTCATTTTACAAAGCTATCCCCGCTCCCACTCCTGCCCCACCCTTCCTCCACCCCCATCCACTCCCCAGAAAGGGTAAGGCTTCTGAGATGTTCTAGTAGTGAACTGGTAGTAACTGCTGCTGTTTACTAATTGCCTACTTCTGGAAGTGCCACATACATTTTTCCCTCTGTCTACAATTCTCAAAGAAATCCTGAAAATGAGAGATGATGCCCTATGCCATGTTGAGAAATTAGGGGTGGATCTGAGCCCCACTCCCTCCCTGTCTCCAGAGCCTACATCTCTTGCTATGTGTACGTACTGAAAGAAAAATAAAATAGTGAATTGAAGGAGCTTAGAATGCACCAGATTCATTCAGGGTTTTCTTTTCTATAAAGAAGAATCCCAAGCAGCTGTAAGAAACAGAAGTCGAACAAGGCAGCTCTTGGCCATGTCAGCTGACAGAAGGATTCTGTTCAGTTGCATCTCCCTCAGTAGTATTTTCCATCTCTCTCCTCTTTCTGCCCTTTCTATTATTGGGGCTGGGGGGAGGTTAAATCTCTAACATTATAGATGCCACTGTCTGCCTCTTGCTTTTGGAATCTTCCTCTCCATTGAGTTTCCTCCACGACTTGCAGGGTTTGCAAATACACAGGGTATACTCTTCCACACACACGTTGTAAAACTTCTTATGAGCCTTTACAGTCTGCCTTTGACTTCTCAAGTTTGTTCCACTAGAATGTGGTCTTTTCAGCAGACTAAGAAAGAAGAAAGATATCAGTACCTCTTGGTGCTCATGGAGGGGGAATTGTGCGGTGTGGAAGAAAGCCAGCATAAATCATAAAATGGTTCAGACCCATGAACCCTACAAAGGAAATGTCTGACTGTGATGACTATAAATTTTTTTTATTAAATTTGAGAATAATGACATTGTAGTAGTTTCCTGTTGGCTAAGAACTTTACATACCACTGACGTACTATAACTCATTTAGATAGTGTTTCCCGAATCATACCCACCCTGCTTCTGTTCTCCCAGAACCTTCCAACATGCCCTTCCCGTCTCCATGGTCTTGGTTTTAATAGCGCGATGAGTTGAATTAGTACTGCCTTCATGTATAACATTCTTTTAAACTGAAATAGATGTACATAAATGTTTCTTTTAGTATATGATGGCATTATGAATATGTTGGCCAAAGTAGTAACTGTACGAACTGGAAAAAAATAGGTTTCATCTGAAAAAAAGAGCTAACTGAAAGGATTGTTGTAATGATTTAATTGTGGTAGGACCATTCATTGCGGGCAACCTGTGATTCTGATGTTTTATTCTAGGAGTTGGTTGACTTTTCCTTTAGGGGCAAGTACTTTCCTTGTGACCATATGACCTGTGTCATAGGTAGCTGCTTTTCTTGACTATTACAGCACAAAAATCAATATAGAGAGTCTATGAAACGATGGGTATAGTTTGTCCAGTAGCACATAATGCTTATTTGTACCTGTTAATGTGTGTGTTTCTGCGTATGTATGTAATTGTGTGACTATTATATAAAGGATAGTGCCAGATTTGACTCATGGACTATAGCTAACCCCTTCTCTTAGTTAGACATTAAATGTATCTATCAGCTTACTCAGATTGTTTTTCATATCTAATTCGTGGTTGCTCCTGAATTACTTTTTCTTAAAAGGCCAGAGTCTGATGTTCACTTGTGGGTGTGTCTTCTTTTCTGCGGTGCACATGGCAGTTATGTCGCTGTGAGTATATGTAAGTGTGACCTAGTGTGTAGCCACAGGAGAGCCCGTAGGGTAGCTTTGCAGAAAAGGCTCTGGGTAATTGAAATGATAGCCATTTAGGAGATCAAGCATGCTACTTTACCAAAGACTGGGTAAACTCATGTCTGCTCAGACCTACTACAACACACTATCAGAGATGATCTGGTTGGAACCAAGAGAAGCAAAATGCTGTAGCAAACACTGGGTATCATCTGATGCTAGTGTTGGCAGCCCATCACATCTCCTTCACCCCTTCATTCTTACATAGACAGCAGTGTTTCTTCTCTTTCCTTGGATTGCACTCACTGGGCAATTACCTAGATGAATTACCTACCAATTACCTATTCATGATATTGTAATATGGAGAAAGACCTCGTTTAATTAGGAACTTGTCAAAGAAGAGAGAAAGACACTGAGCTGGTAACGAGATAGGAAAAACCAGTGGAGATTGAGGAAAGGTTCTGTTTCAGAATAAGAGGACAAAAAGCCTCTCAATCTGCATTAAGATTTGCATCTCCTTGCCTACCCTGGCAATTTAGCTCTACTTATGCATAGTCTTACCACCCTGCATCCACAGCTTCATGCTGAGAGACTTAGATGTTCCTTTGACTTTCTGTGCCTGCTGGAGGAGTGGAGGAGGATATTCACTGACTTCTGAGATTTGGAGAAGTTGTAATTCTTAACATACCAGGTACTTCCATTTTGGATAGTTAGGTCACTCTGAAGCTTTAGCAAGCTTGCTTGCTGAGGTGGGGGTCTGACTGGGTGCACCAGGTGTGTTTGCTGAAGGACCTATTCAAGGATAGAGAGGAATGTGCTTAGAATCTTACTGTGGTGTTTAACATTTGTTACAGGTATAGGAAGTTACTTCCTTTTAGTTGCCAATATGTGTTGAACTTAAGTAAATAATTTATTTTCTGGGGTCAAGTATTTATCATTATAATGAAACTCAAATGTGAAACATAAAATCTGTTGTGATTTATTATTTATTAGAATGATTTACTTTTCAGACACTATCTCATGGTATACTCCTGGCTGTCCTGGAATTTTCTCTGTAGACCTGACCACATTCAAATTCACAGAAATCCATCCCCCCAAAGTGCTGAGGTTAAAGGCCTGTGTCACCACACCTGGCTGTTAGAATTATTTAAAGGCAAGTCTTGTTAATATCTAAATTCACAATACTGTTCACAAATTAATTAGGGTTTATCTATTATTATAAAATGCATATTACAATCCATAACTGTGTGAGTGCTGGTTTGTATGGGGAAAGAACTCCATAGGCTCATATATTTGAATGCTTTGTCTGCAGTTCGTGGAACTATTCTGGGAAGGCTTATGAGGTGAGGCCTTGTTGGAGGAGGTGTGTCTCTGGGGATGAGCTTTGAGGATTCAAAAGCTCGCAGCAATTCCTAGTGCCTTTAAGTAGTTGTCTCAAGATGTAAGCTCTTAACTACTGCTCCAGCTCCATGAATGTCTGACTGTCTGATGCCATGCTTCCCTACCCATGATGGAATTGTGAGTCGCAAATTAAATGCTTTCTTGTGTAAGTTGCCTTGGTCATGGTGTTTTGTTATGTTTCCCTTGTGGTCCTTAAGTATGTCTATTTAACTTATGTGTAAGTTAAAAAAAGACTCATGTTATGGCACAGTATTCGAAACCTTATTTTCACTGTTTGCTTTTTCCCTTTTTTATTGAGTTATACATTTTTCTCTGCTCCTCTCCCTTCTTCTTGTCTCCCCTTCTACCCTCTTCCATGACCCTCATTCTCCCAATTTATTTAGGAGATCTTGTCTTTTTCTCCTTCCTATGTAGATCCATGTATGTCTCTCTTAGGGTCCTTTTTGTTGTCTAGGTTCTCTGTATTGTGAATTGTGGGCTGTTTTTTCTTTGTTTTATGTATGTCTAAAAGGCACTTTTAAGTGAGTACATATTATATTTGTCTTTCTGGGTCTGGGTTACTTCACTCAAAATGGTTTTGACTAGATCCATACATTTGCATGCAAATTTCAATGTCATTGTTTTTTACTGCTGAGTAGTACTCCATTGTATAAATGTACCACATTTTCTTTATCCATTCTTTGGTTGGTGGGCATCTAGGTTGTTTTCAGGTTTGGGCTATTACAAATAATGCTGCTATGAATATAGTTGAGCACATGTCTTTGTGGTATGATTGAGCATCTTTTGGGTGTATACCCAACAGCAGTATTACTGGGTCTTGAGATAGATTGTTTCCTAATTTTCTGAGAAATTGCCATACTGATTTACAAAGCCTTTGTCAACTTGATCTAAACCCCTTTCATCTGGGAAGATGAAACTTCAATTGAGAAATTTCTCCAAAAGATTGGCTTGGAGACAAACTTGTGAGGCATTTTCTCGATTGGTTATTGATGTGGGAGGGCCCAGTCAATTGTAGGTGGTACCTCTTCTGTCAGGTGGGCCTGACACGTTGTGTAAGAAAACAGGTTGACCAAGCCGTGGAGGCAAGCCAGTAAGCAACACTCTTCCATGAACTCTGCTTCAGTTCCTGCCACCAGATTCCTGTCCTGACTTCATGATGGACTATAGGCTATTAGATGAAATAAACCGATCCCTCCCCAAGTTGCTTTTGGTTATGGTGTTTGTCAGAGCAACAGAAAAACTAATAGACCATGTAAAAATTAATCTTGCTCATATATAATACTCAGAATTAACTTTAAAAAGACCTGTATGCAAGAGCTAACACCATGGAGGTCTTAAAATAAAGAACACTATATAAGACAGAGTATTTGATGATCTCGTGAACATGTAATAGCAAAAGCACAGATAAGAAAAAGGCAGATCTATGGAAATTGATCAAGTTATGGTTCTTATGCCAAAGAACATTAACAAAAATGTGTAAAGACAACCTGCAGAAGGACACCATTTGACAGTCTTATCTGATAAAGCTTTTATGTCTTAACTGCATAATGAATGCTCATGAAAATGTGTGTAAGACCAAGGATCCAGTATAAAGAGGTGGGCAAAGGATTTAGATTAGCATGGAAAACCACAGAAGATACAGTAAACAGCCAGGGAGCGCATAAAAGAATGCCCAGCTTTGATTCACAGTAAGGAAATACAATTCAGAATTGTAATGAATGCAATTCATTCATAAAAAGTGGAAAATTAACAGGCGCAAGTATTGCAGTGGATGGGGAGGAACTGTAAGCTACGGAAACTGCTGCTGGAGACACGGCGTGCTGGGGAGACAACTTGATAGGTTCAGTGAAGAGCAATCTGACATCTTCCCCATTCCATTCCCACACTCATACCCACAGAAATTAGGATAGATGATCACACACACACACTGTTCCTGCGCATGTTCCTAGCAGCTTTACTCATTTTTCACACTCACAGACATGTTCATCAGCCGAGGAATAAAGCGACATGATGTACACAACTAAGCAATGACCGTTCTGATACCGTATGGCCACATGGGTGAACTGAGAAAAGGATTGTGCCGACTGGAAGGAACCAGAACAAAGAAGGCCACATGTTAATTGATAGTATTGATAAAGACTCTAGAACAGGTCACCAGACAAAACAAAATATAGATTAGTAGTTATACGGGATTTTAATGGAAGGTGATAACAAAGGGAATGTCTTTGGGTAAATATTTTTGGATTACATAATAGTAAATTCTGCAAAGCTTTGTGAATATAGGAAGACCTCTGTGAATTTATCATAGATGTTTAAAACCCTGAAATCTGTAGTATCTAAATTATGGGTTATTAATAAAAAACAATTTCCTGTTGACTGCATCATGTTAGCGTCTAAGAGAAATTGCTCACAGGTAGTATTTACTGGGGCAACAAGACATTTATCAGTTTTGAAAGAGGCTGGTTTAACTTGCTGAGATTAGGACTACTAATGGGTTGAGAGAAACCCAGGGTTACACGGAGTTAACCTACAATTACGGCAGACATGTCCATATGAGCCCCATTTATAAAGCTGAGCCGTGCTGATTTGTCTTTGATTTTATGTATGTGCAGAGGTGCTCTTTTAAAGTCTTTGCCCATGAAGTAATTTATTTTAGTCAGTTCACTCCAGGAGGTTTGCTCAAGAGATGAGGCTTCAAATGTGTGATGTAACAGGCTCAGTTTGACCATTTAAACAACGCTGTAATTGAGGGTTTTTGTAGTGTGTGTGTGTGTGTGTGTGTGTGTGTGTGTGTGTGTGTGTGAGAGAGAGAGACAGAGAGAGAGTGTAAGTGTGTGCTTGTGTGTGTGTGTGAGAGAGAGAGAGAGAGAGAGAGTGTAAGTGTGTGCTTGTGTGTGCGTGTGTGTGCGTGGGCGTGTGTGTGCAGTAGTTAAATCAGGGTGTTTATTATGTACATCCTCTCAAACATCATGTCTTTGTGTTGAACATTCAAAATCATTCCTCACTGTTGCGGAACAAATACAATGTTATTAATTATAGTCACTTGTTAGAGAACCCTGAAATTTAATCTGTTCACATAATTGTATTGTGTGCTTCTCATGTTGCTGTAACAAAATGACAAAAGCAACCTAGGGAAGGAAGGGTTTATTACAGTTTGAGTGTGCAGTCCATTGTGGTGATGAATTGCTGGTGGCAGGAGCTTGAGGATGAAGTTCTCATTGCAGAGGCTGGAGTTCATGTTGCAGAGGCTGGAGTTCTCATTGCAGAGGCTGGAGTTCATGTTGCAGAGGCTGGAGTTCACATTGCAGAGGCTGGAGTTCACGTTGCAGAGGCTGGAGTTCATGTTGCAGAGGCTGGAGTTCACGTTGCAGAGGCTGGAGTTCACATTGCGTCTGCAATCAGGAAGCAGAGAGCTAGGAAGGAGAAACATGCTCGGCTATTTTTCTCCTGCTTAGGAGCCCTAGGACTCAAGTCTAGGACATAGTGTCACCTACTTTTAGGGTGACTTTTCCCACCTCAGTTAATCTGATCAGGATAATCTTTCCAAGGAATACCCAGAGACCTTTCTCTTGGATGGCTGTAGACATTATCAAGCCACTGATCCAAGTTGAAAACAGTAGTAGCTGTAGTTTTGTACTGGATAACCAGCCCTATCGCTAAAATCTCTCTTGCTTTCTTTCCCAGCTGCTCTAACTACTCTCTACTTTCCACTTAGGTGAGATCAGCTGATTTAGGTCCCACTGGTGGGTAAGACCATGGAGGATTTGCTTTTCTACACCTGAATTATTTTTTTAACAGGATTGTGAATATTGCTGCAAATGACAGGGTATCATTCTATTTCATGGTTAGTGTTCGTGTCTGTGTGTGTGTATGTGTGTGTGTATTCATGTCTGTCTGTCTGCCTATCACCTATCATTATGTTTTTCTTTGACATTAATTATTGTGTTGATTTGGTTTTTACTTAGCTTCTCCCAAAGCAGAGTTTGTTTTATATATTGAAAATACATTTTTATGCAATTTATTATGAACATGGTTTCATTACCTCATCTCCTTCTACATTGTCCCACTTCCCCACCCTTCCAACTTCATGTCTACTTTCTAGAAAACAAATAAGAAAATAAAAAACTCATATAAACCAGAATAAATAAAAAACAAGCAAAAAAGAAGCATGTGAAACATACATTCCACACACACACACACACACACACACAGATACACGCACATACCATAACACACAAAATTGTAAACCATAACATACCAGCAAAAGACCAGAAATGTAAAAACAAGGCTAAAACAAATCAATGTAAGGTAAGATAGTTCAAAAATACCACTGAGTTCATTTTGTGTTGACCTTCTACTGTTGGACATCAGACCTACCCTTAAGTGTGGTTTGTATACCCAGTGAGACTTCATTGGAGAAAACTTATTTTTCATTTGTGATTGATTGACAGTTGGAGATAGCTTCTGGGCTAGGGCTAGGGCCTCATATCTACTTCTCCATCTGAGCACTGGGACCCAGTCTGGCTTGGACCTATGGAGGCCCTGTGCATGCTGTCGCTATCTGTGTGCATTCATATGTACATCTGTCCTGTTGTGTTTGGAAGATAATGTTTCTTTGATGTCATCCATTTCATCACAGAAATGAAAAGGACAATTTCAGCTACACAGGAACACACACACACACACACACAAAACAAGTGTACGAAAACAATTCTGAATAGTAGAAGAACTGTTGGGGGTGTTACCATTCCTAGACTCAAGTTGTACTATTTAGTTATAACATAAAGACAACATGGTATTGATATATAAACAGATGTGTTCTTCAATGGAATAGAGTTGAAGATCCAAACATAAGTCCAAAATCTTATAAACATCTGATTTTTGACAACGAAGTCAGAAATTCACACTGTAAAAAAAAGACAGCATCTTTAACAAATGGTGCTGGTCAAACTGGATAGCTGCATGTAGCAGATTAAAAATAGATCCATTCTTCTCACCCTGCACAAAATGAAATCCCAGTGTATCAAAGACCTCAACATAAGACCAGATACACTGAATCTGATAGAACAGAAAGTGTGGGGGTAGTCTTGAACTCATTGGCAAGACTTTCTTTTTTATTTTATTTATTTTTTTAAATTTCATTTTTCATTGCATTCACAGTTCTTCCTGACCCCTCTCCCCGCCACCCCCTGCCTCACCCAAAGCCCACTCTTCCTGATGGATGAGGGCCCCCATGGGAAATCTACAGAGTCTGGCACATTAAGTTGGGGCAGGACCAAGCCCCTCTCCACTTCATTAAGGCCGAGCATAGCATCCCACCACAGAGATCAGGCTCCAGTAAGCTAGCTCATGTATCCCGGATAGATCCTAATCCTACTGCCAGGGATAGATCCTGGACTCAGAGATAGTCCAAGCATCACCACTGTCTTCCACATATGGAGGACCTAGTGTGGTCCCAAGGGGACTCCACAGCTACAGATCTAGAGTTCCTGAGTTTCCACGAACTTTGTTCAGCTGTCCCTGTAGATTTTTCCATCATGATCTTGACCCCCCTTGTTCATATAATCCCTCTTCCCTCTCTTTGACTGGATTCCCAGAGCTCAGCCTGGTGCTTGCCTATGGATCTCTGAATCTGGTTCTGTCAGTTGCTGCATAAAGGCTCTAAGATGATAGTTGGGGTATACACCAATCAGATTACAGGGGAAGGCCAGTTCCGTCTTTCTTTCCACTATTGCTAGGAGTCTTAGTTGGGATCATTTTGTGGATTCTTTGGAATTTCCCTAGCACCAGCTTTCTCCCTGATCCCATAGTATCTCTCTATATCAAGATCTGTCTTTCATTGCTCTCTCACTCTGTCCCTCTCCCCATAGGACACCAATAGCACAGGTTCTAAGAGAAATAATTAACAAATGGGACCTCATGAAACTGAAAAGATTCTGTAAGGCAAAGGACACCACCATCTGGATGAAGTGGTAGTTTGCAGAATGGGAAAAGATCTTTACCAAGTATGCATCCAATACAGGGTTGATATCTAAGCTATATAAAAAGAACCAAAAAACTTGACTGGGCGTCAAGAAAACAAATAGTCAAACTAAGGTGCCAACGTAAACAGAGAGTTCTCAAAACATGAAGCATAAACATCTGGGGAAACACTTAGAGAAATGTTCAGCATCCTTAGTCATCAGGGAAATACAGAGCCAAATAGTCATTCATTCTTTATTCATACCGAGATTGATTTAATAATTTGGCTATGACAATGAATATCTATTAGAAAAGCTATGAAAATGGTGATGTCTCCTCATCACATAAATTACCATTTCTTTGGTTATATACCTAATAAAGGAATGGCTGTGTATTATGGAACTTCTAGCTATAGCTTTTTTAAAAAGAAATTTTATATAGTGGGGTGCTAAATTACATTTCTACCAGTATTTATTTTATGCTTGAAGCTGCTTGAATGCTATCTCTTCTGACAGGTTCAAGGTGATGTCTCATTATGGGTATAATTTTCATTTTCCTTATGACTAGTGATTTTGAGCTTTCTTTTTTTTAAAAAAATGCACACTTGTTTGGCCATTTGTTTTTTTTTTTTTGAGAAATTCTCTGTTAAATCATTTGTCCATTTTCGATTATGTTTCTGTCATTCAGCTGAACGGCTATTATGCCTTTTATTCCTTGTCAGAAATACAGTTTGCAAGAATTCTCTTTTCTTCTTTAAATGCTCCCTGCAGTCTGTTACATCTGCTGTGTAGGACCCTCTTAAGCTGAGACATGGGATCTTCTTCCATTCTTTTGCATCTTCAGGTCTAATTTCCCACCATTGCTAAATGAAAAGGCTATCTTTTCTCAAGTGCGGGTTTTTGGAGCCCCCTTTCTCTCCAGAGTCAGTTGGTTGTAGATATGTGGATTTATTGATCAACATTTGGGCTCCCTTCTCTTCCGTGGGGCTCTGTGTCTCTTTTGAGTATTATATGTTCGTTGTGTTTTGAAGTTGGCAGTATGATAGTCTCCAGTGTAATTGGTTTTTACCCAGAATCACCTCAGCTATTCAGGGATCTTCTGTATTCCATTTAACTTTTAGCAATATTTTTTTCTGTTTCTTTGAAGGCATTTTTTGAATTTTCGTAGGGATTTCTTTAAATCTGTTTTCAAAAGTATGGGCATTTTGAACAATTTGCAATTCATGAACCTGGATGCCTTTCATCTTTCGTGTCTGCAATTTCTTTCATCAATGTTTTGTAGTTTTTCTTGACTTTCTTTCCACCTGTTATTTGTGTGTGTGTGTTCCACACTTTTTGATATATTAATATATTTCATAGATGGTGACAATAATGTCCTTAGAATGAGAATCACAGTGGAAAATGTTTTCCTCTCTTGAGTAGTCTACCGAATATTGTTCTAATAGTTTAACTATCCACATGCAAAGTTATAGGTATGCTACTAAATCATGGTTAATAAGTAGGCACTGCTATAAAAAAAACTGTTAAAGATTATCTTGTATACTTTATTACCTGGTAAATGTCACCATCACCAACACAGGCATTTACCTACAAGGTGTGTGTTTAGTCTTAGAAGATAGTCTATCAGTTAATTCAGTTGTCATAAATAATCTTTGCTCCCCAAACACAATTAATTAATTACATAATTTTTTCTTACTGTAATCTTTAAAAAACCCTGTTGGATCTAATCTAAACTGATATTAATCTTAATTTACATATGGAATAGATAATTTGGGCACAAGTTTTATAAAGTGTGCTTTGTGGGAACTTTAAATCACGAAGAGCAATGTTTTAATTATTTTCCTACAATAATTTTCTCTTAGTGTAATGTTTTCAGAACTCATCTGTTGCAACTCAAAACTGATTTCCCTTTTATAATAGGGATCAACATGGGTTCTCTTTTTAAAATAGGGATCAGCAGTTTCCATGCTTGGTCTTGTGCCCTTCATGGATGTTGGCTTTGGACTTTATACTTAACTGACTTCTTTGGTTTAACAGACAGAGAGTGGTGAGGTTTGCACACCTTTGGTTCAGGCATACAGCATCTTTCCATCATTTAGCCCTTGTTTATGTGGAGTTCACATTAGATTATTTTGTGACAAAGCTTCAAAAATATTTTATCCCTTTGGGAATTTTTATAATTTGCTAGATAAAAGCAAACGCCTGAAGAAAAACGCAGAAGGTGACACTATATGGTGTCCCCAGGACAGATGTGTTCTAGATAGATCCAAATTTGTCTGTATGGACTACATTTTGCCCTCTTGAAAGCATGTAATTTTGTTTCCATATAACCCTGAGCAACCTTTGCAAAGATGTTAATTTAGTTTCCTTAAATTTCTTCAGCTATAAAATCAGGAAAAGAAGACATTCAGATCCTCACAGGGCAGGAGAATAATATATACAGTGCTTCCCACATAGGGTTTTGCATAGAAATATTCCTTTTAAAGTGGTATTCTCATCCTTCACTTCCTGCACAGGTTAAGTACACCTCAAAGAAAATTGCAAGTGAGCATCTCTTCATTGTGATCTAGAGACATGCATTTAATAGATATTTTAGTGTCTGACTGGCTGGCCCACTATTGTCAGTTTATGGCAGTGAATCCTTGCATAGAATACTGGTCTCAGCACTGTGGAAAGACATGCTAGACATGGAGAAGAGGGGATAAAACAGATCCTCAATTTAAAGATACAATCCATCCAGTTTTTCAGAGTTTTTTTTTAAGCTTTAGACTTCACTCAGCCTTTGTAGATCACCACTGAAGAAAAACAACAGTCTTGTAAACCCTTTTTACTAATGTTTTCTTTTTTTAAGAATCTGTCTTCTGTATTACTTTTGACAAATTAATTTTTAAAAACTAGATACCATTACATATTTCTTTAAGTTTACTTTATGCCTAAAATGCCTTTATGGGAATTTTTCCTAGCCATGTTTTAAGTTAAGACCCTGGAGGCATGGAACTGGATGTGACCAGCCTTCCATCTTCGCTGACCACTCATTTCTGAGTTGTGCTGGTGTGGGAGGTCCTTCTGTCTATGTGTTGCTTTTACTGGTTGATGAATAAAGAAACTCCTTTGGTCTATAGCATGGGAGAAGGAAGGTGGAGTCAGGGAGAAGTCATGGAGTCGCCAGAGTCAGACATGCCGAAACTTTAGTCATTGCTCAACGGCTGGAGCATGGCTTCCTGTGGCACTACCAATTCTGAGGAGTGAGGTTGAATCCAAATACTTTTTAAGAGGTTGTAATTTGTTATTTTGAATGTTACTTGTTTCTGGAGGATACTTTACCAAGTAGCCATTATTGCTTAGATGGTTTCCATTCAGAAGAATGCTGGTCACAGTGAAGGCAAAGTAACAGAAGGTCAAGGCAGGACATTGTGTGGCAGGCAGGACTGAACTGAAGGCAGTCCAGAGGTAGGTTTTAAGTTGCTTAAGGGCACACACACACACACACACACACACAGAAAAGCAGGGATTTTTCATCATTAAGCAATGTATATTCTGAATTTTATGTAAATAGTGAATCTCCCTTGATCACTCAAGAGACAGTGGCCATTTTTGTGCTTGTAGTTTCAAACATTTGGCAAATGGAAAGAGTGATTCAGAGAACTAATCAAGTGCCTGGTTTTGGGGAAAATGGTTTTGCTTCCAAATGGCAAAGGAGTGTCATTACTACCTTCTCTGCATTCCAAAACAGGAGACAGATGCTACCAATAAGCGAGAATCAACTCCTAATGCTTTTATGTTCAACAAAACACATATTATCTCATAGTTCTAATATTTGAATAATCAATCTAATTAGGTAGGTTTCTGTTGACAAAGTCCTATTGTTTAAAATGAGGTAATTTTATTTACTATTATAAACAAACTTCCTTTTGCTAAGGAGTAGAAAGATCAGTGAAAATGTGGCAAAGAAATCTTAGAAACATGAAATAGCAAAATGTCTACTCAGTTGACTTCTCAGGTTAGTGAAAAGAAGGTGCGGAATTATGAACTTCGTCCTCACCTGGCACAGGGTGCCCTCCAGGGCGAGCTTCCTGCCTCTGTGACGTCTGCAGTTAATAAAGTCCGTGTTCTCCTGCTGTGTCTTGAGATTCTGAACTGTGAGAGTGTATGCAATTAATGTACATTCCGCATGGCACTGTTTTACATGGTCTTCACAAATGAAGACCCAAAGACGTGGCAAATGGTGTGTAGGGATAGTTATGCATTGTGAGGGGATGCTATGCTCTGATACAGCTGTAATCAACTGGACAAGGGCAGTTCAGATTCCGACACCTTCCTGTGTGATGTCTGTCATGAGAATCTTTAGGGGAGAAGATGGTGAATAGTCTTCTTGGATTCTGTGGTCCGTTGAGGGGACAATTGGGGAAGACAATCTAAGAGCGCATCCTGCCCCTGCCCTTTTCTCAAATGCTATTATGTCATGCTTTAGAGTGTCTGCAGTGGGGAAAGGGAATTCTAGTGTAGAATTAGAGCACGCTTACTGAGTTAGGGAAGGTGCTTATTTGCCTGCTGCCATGTCATCCCAGCGGTAGACGTAGCATCACCATGAAGCAACCACCAGATATAACAGCAGCCTGCACTCAGAGTTCAAGTCGAGGAAGATATTCCCGTTTCTGACTACCAACAACAATGTGCGGTGCTCCTGCACTCTTTACCTATAGTTGGTGTCAGTGGTTCTAATTGTCCACTTCTTTGTGTCAAGTAGGTGCTCCTCTGTTCCCCCATCTCTTCTCCCTCTCCCGCTTCCTCCCTCTTTGAGATTTAAGGAAAGACGTTTACTACTTTACTTGTCTCACCTACCTAAAATATGTTTGCGGTGGAAGCAGAAATTTACTATATCTATAGTTGCCATGTGTTAACAGCTACAGAAAAAGGCTTAGTTCCTAGTTTCTCAGAAACTTACCTGGCAAAGATGAGTGAGTATGGAAGAAGTCAGGCCTGTAGTAGTTTCCTTCACGAACCAGGAGGTAGCCATTGTGCTTGGATGACATAAGTGGTATATTTGCTTTTGGCTCAGACAGTGTCCCATCTAGGAAAGCAACTGTGTTACTGAAATTCATAAATGAACACTAGCTTGAGCGTAGTCATCTTTCCAACCCATATTGTGAGGACAATGTGTTTGTATCTGTGAAAAAATATCTTTGCTCTGCTGGGATTGAACCCACGGCCTCACATATGCCGCTAACTATAGGCTCTATGTCTAAGCTATTATTCGCAGAGCTTTCTTGCGGTTCCTAAGACGTAGGAAGATAGACTACTGTTATAGAAGCAGTGCTTGTGTTAGCTCAACACTTTCTATTTGAGAATCGACTCTTTAATGTTACCTGGTTTTTCTTTGTTTCATTGGTCTTTTAATGTTGTCTGGTTATTAACTTGTGAACTTGCTTGGTCTTGGATATTAAAAGTCTTCTGAATGCTTCTCAGGTGCATAGTGCCGAGCATCTGACACTGGGAACTTCTTAGCTGGTTTTCTACATGGCAGCATATGAAATCATTATCAACAATCATGGCTCATTTTGAACAAGAGGCTTGTGTTTTAATTTGGCACTTGGGCCTGAGAATTTTGTCAGATGGCTTATGTGAATTTCAGAGATCCATGATAGATGCAAAAAATTCCTGGGAGCCTGAGGAGAATCCAGGGAAGATACCAACAGCTAAAAGCTCTGGTAGCCATGCTCAAGTGACTCAACAAGGAGCACTGTTGCCCCCTAGTGGACTCTTAGCAATGTCTGGAGCCCTTTTTGGTTGTCTTGGGAAAGTGTAGTTCTGTCTGCTGTTTAATCTTGCAAATGTCCAAACAGTATGGCGACTAAGAACTTCCTTGCACGGAACGCCAACCGTGGCACAGCTGATAACTCTGCCTCCATCACTCTCGGTTGCCTGCCTGTGGAGGCCATGTGACCACCTTAGCCTCCCTTTTCCAATACCATGTCTCCATTGCCATGAGAGACTGTATCCTCTTTAAGAGTAAAACAGAATAAGCCTTCCCTCTTTAAATAAAACAAAAACATACAAGAAATACAACCTGTGCATATCCAAAAATAATCTTAACTATAAAATGTTTCAAATTTCAAGCATATATTCTTTATATTTTACCTGGTAACATAAGGAAATTTTTATGAAAGTTTGATTATCCCTAAATGTACCTGCCCATGTCCTTCCTCTCCCCTTCCCATTTACATCCTTTGTTCCCATAGTCAGTTTTGTTTCTACTGTTATGTCACCTATCTATGTATGGTTTTATGTATTCATAAACTCTAGAACCCACAAATGCAAGGAAAATATGAACTATTGTTAAGCCTGAGATTAACTTAGATTTAGAGTTACTGGATGCTACTATCTCCAGTTGTCCTCATTTTTCTTCAGGGTATAAAACTATATCGGCCTTGATGGCTGAAAAAAGTTTTTGACGTGTATATAGACTACATTTTCTTTATGCAGGCGTATGTTGTTAGATAACCTACGTTGATTTTTTGTTGTTGTTGTTGTTTGTTTGTTTGTTTTGTTTTTTCAAGACAGGGTTTCTCTGTAGCTTTGGAGCCTGTTCTGGAACTAGCTCTTGCAGACCAGGCTGGCCTTGAACTCACAGAGCTCCGCCTGCCTCTGCTTCCCGAGTGCTGGGATTAAAGGTGTGCTTCACCACCGCCAGGCCCCTAGGTTGGTTTGTAATGTAGCTATTGTGGATATGCTACAGTGGGCAGTGATGTAATACATCCCAATGACATGATGGCCTGGATATGCTACAGTGGGCAGTGATGTAATACATCCCAATGACATGGTGGCCTGGATACGCTACAGTGGGCAGTGATGTAACCATCCCAGTGACATGCTGGCCTGCCCTCTTCTGGGTGACTAGCCAGGAGTGCTATAGTTGGGTCTAATGATAGGTCCATTTAAAAGGATTTGTTCATTTTTTTATGTGTATGACGGTTTCACCCGCATGAATGCATGTGCGTGCACCATGTGCACCCTTGGTGCCCATCGAGACCAGAAGAAGGCATCAGATCCCCTGGACCTGGACTTGTGGACTGTTATAAGTTGCCATGTGGGTGCTGAGACTAGAGCAGCCCGCATGCTCTTAACCAGGGAGCCATCCCTCTAGCTTTTCTATATTTAGTTTAGCTTTGCTTTTGTTTTAAAAATCTATGTACTGTGTTCCATAGTGACACAGCAGCAGTGGATAAGGGTTCTCCCTGTCCACGCTCTTGCCAACATTTCTCCTTGTTCACTTTTTTAATGACTGCCATTTATGATGGCGTCCTATGGAATCTCAGTGTAGCTTTCATTAGCATTTCCTGGATGCCTCCTGAAGTTGAAGGGTTTTTCATGTGTTTATTGGACATTTGTGTTGTGTCTTTAGAGACCGATCTGCTCCTTTCTTTGGTGTACTTATTGATCGAGTTGTCTTGGTTGTTAGTTTGTTGTGCTTTTTTAGTTCTTTGTAAATTTTAGGTCTTAATCCTCTGCAAAAGGTATAGAGAACGAAGATTTTTTTCCTCGTTCTGTAAGTTGTCTTTTCATTCAGTTGACTGTTTCCTTTGCTGTATGGACATGAAGCCTTTACATCTCATGTCAGTAGATGGCTTTACTTTCTGGGCATCTATAGTCCTATTTAGAAGGCGCTCGCCTATGTCTTGAAGGGGCTTCCCTTCTTTTTTAAAACTAGTTTTAGAGTTTCTGCAGTAAGGTCTTTTGTTCATTTGGACTTGATTGTCTCTGAGGTGAGAGGGACACCCAGTTTTGCCAGCACCATTTACTGAAGAAGTTGTCTTTTCTCCTATGCATATTTTTGGCAATGCTATAAAAAAATCAGTTAGAAGCTCTGGGGTCTTGGGTTTGTGTCTGAGTTGTCTATTCCATTTCATTGTTCTATATGTCTGTTTTGTGATTTCATTTTAGCAGCTGGTTCATATTGCTTTGTGTAAATGTACCGTATTTTTATCTGTTTATCCATTGTAGGACATCTAGGCTGTTTTTAATTTCTAGCTATTATGAATAGAGTAGCAATGAAAAAGGTTAGGCAAGTATTTCTGTAGCAGGAAGAAATGTCTTTGTGCTATGCCAAAGAGCCGTGGTATAACTGGATCTTAAGGTAGGTCACTTCCGATCTTCCTGATGTACCATTATGCTGATTTCCACAGTGGCTGTACAAGTTTGCACTCCCACCAGCAATGGGTGAGTGTTCTTATTGAAAAGTCAGGCATTATTATTCTAATAGGTCTGCCTTTATATGTCACTTTGTCTTTTTCCTCTGCAGCTTTTGACATTTTTTCTTTGTTCTGCACATTTAGTTTTGATTAGTATGTGCTGGGAAGAATTTCTTTTCTGGTCTAGTCTATTTGGGGTTCTGTGTGCTTCTTGTACTTTGATAGGCACATCCCTCTTTAAGTTGAGAAAATTTTTCTTCTGTGGTTTTGTTGAAAGTATTTTCTGTGTCTTTGACTTTGGGATCTTCTCCTTCCTCTATGCTTATTATTCATAGATTTGGGGTTATCATAGTATCCCAGATTTTCTGGATGTTATGTGCCTGAATTTTTTTTTTTGAGATTTAACATTTCTTTGACTGAGGTATCTGTTTCTTCTATTTTATCTTCACTGCCTAAGCTTTCTTCCATCTCTTAAATTCTACTGCTGGAGGCTGTTGTTTATAGAAGATGACAAGCCACATTCACTCCCCTCAACAAGTTGTTTTGACTCATCTGTACCGGATGTATTTGAACACATGTGGACAGGAAGTTCACAGGCAGGAAATACATCAGGATGTATGCTTGTCCCTGATTGGATGTAGGCTGGAGGCATATCAGGTTGTATGCTTGCCTCTGATTGGACCTGATCAGAAAAACTTAAGGTGCTATAAACCCTGATTCAGGGCTATCTTCTGGAAACCTAGAGATGGGCCTGACTGGAGCCCATCTACCTGGCCAGCATTTAATTAAAGCTTGCTTCAAATTTGGCTTTAAACTGTGAAAGTGATTTCCTTCTCCATCAGTGGTTAAACACATCGAGCCAAAGAACTGAGGTAGGGATGATGGACCACTACTCTTTCCTAAGAGCCTCTTGTCTTCCTCAATTTTTTTTTCCTTTGTCTTTAGGAACCAGCTGTTCATGGCAGGGACAGAAACTCCCCTGAGGAACAATAAATCAATGTCTAAATAAACAAATGGCTCAAGAAGCAGAATGGTGAGAGGGTATAGCATGAGCTCAGAAGTCAGAGTGCCTGCACTGACTTTAAAAGCTGTTTCTTCCATTAAGAGTCTGGATCACGTTTACGATTTAGTTACCTGTTTTGCATCAGTGTCTGCATCCAAATGCGTCATGGTTGGTTAATAGGTATCTGGATGCTAAGCATAATGGTGTTCAAATAATAAATAACTTTTGCTATTGCCACATAATCTTAAAGAGTAGAATGTGAATATCCTATCTCTGAGGAGTGCGTGTCCTGGGATGAAATGCACAGCAGCCCATCTGGGAACTTTTAAAAAGACTTACGGCAAAAATCGGGATGGAGACTGGGATGGCGTATGTGCTCAGTACCTCTGGCCCAGCCACCAGGGGCTCAGAGGTCTTCTCTCAGTTCTGCTCACCTCTCATGTGTAGCTTCCAGTCAGAGAAAAAGATAGAAAACAAGAAACCGGGAAACAGGCCTCTCTTCTGGCATCCTGGCCTCTAGCGAGGACACTTTCAAAACTGCTGGACCAGGCACTACCCAGGCTGGCCTTGAACTCACAGAGATACACCTGCCTCTGCCTCTCAAATCCTGGGATTAAAGCTGTGTGCCACCTCTGCCTGTCCTCTAGTGGCTTAGCTTTGCCCTTCTGATTGATCCCTAGGCAAGCCTTATTTATTAAAACATAAACAAAATACCATCATATGGCACTTTCGTAAAATTTCCAGATAAACTGAGAATATAATTCATAAAATTATATAAGAATACTCTGAGCATATAATTATTATCATTTGTAAGTCACAAATACATTAACTGCTTTTTAAAGCTCAATTTTTTTTAAGTTAAAGGCTGATTAAAAGAACAAAAGAAAGTATACTAGTGACTTTTTTATTGCTATAAAGAGACTCCATGACCAAGCCAACTTGTGAAAGAAAGCTTTTAATTGGGGGTTCACTTGCATTTTCAGCAGGTGAGTCCCTGATGAAATGGTGATGAGAGTGGTGGCATGCATGCAGATGGGCTTGCAGGTAAACAAGCAGACAGGCATGCAAACAGGCATGCATGCAGGCAGGTAGGTGTTGTACTGGAGCAGCAGCTGAGAAGTCACATCTGATTTCCAAGCAGCAGGTAGAAAATGAACAAGACTACACCAGGCATCAGTTTTTGAAACCTTAAAGTTCATGGCTAGTGACTCGCCTTCTCTGGTAGGCCAGACCACACCTTCTAATCCTTCCAAAAGAGTTATACTAACTAAGAAGCAAACATCTGAATATATAAGCTTGTGGGGGGGGTGGCATTATCATTCAAATCACCACATTGCACTCCCTGGCCCCATTACAATAGGCTTATATCATAATGCAAAATGCATTCAGTACATTATCAAAGGACTCCATAGTCTTTCACAGTCTTAACACTGTTTAAAATAAAATCCAAAGTCTCTTCTGAGGCTCAAGGCAATCTTTTAATTGTAAACCCCTGTAAAAATCAAGAGGCAAATTAATGCTTCCAACATACAATGATACAGAATATATATTCATATTCTAAAAGTGAAGACTGGGGGCAGAGAGGAAATACTTAACCAAACCTTGAACAAAACCCAGCCAGCCAGACTCCAATCCTACATCTGTACGTATGGTGCCAAAGGGCTTATTAGATTGCTTTTCAGATCTCCCTGTTTCTTCCATCTTTGTTGACTGCAACATACTTCTCTGTCTCTTGGGTTGGTTCCCTGCTATCTGTAGCTCTCCTTCACAAGGAACTCTGTCATCTTCAACATCCTGGGCTTTCCAACTCAATGTAACTCCAACTCAAGATCTTCAGAACGTCACAGAGTGGCCTCTCTGGACCTCCATTTAGGGACTCTGCTGCTGTGTGCCACGTATCTGTCCTCAGCATCTTTCCTTAAGCTTGGAGGAAGATTCCACAACCCCTTATTGATGTATCCTTGATGTTAAAGTCAGAACAGCTGTGGCTGGAGTTGCTAAATTCGTCTGCTTTCTTGTAATGAAACCTGGCCCTACTTTAATTACATTGGCATAAGCTTTGCTTTGTTGATGCTCTTTAGGGACAGATAATTCCTTAGCCAAGTTCTTTTCACAAGCCACAGGATTAGCTGGGAGGGGTCTTCCCCTAAGGGCACCAATCCCTTTATTTCATTTGGCATTAGGCCTTTCCTTAGGCCTCTCATCTCCAGGAGCACTAGACTTGGTTCCAACATTAAATGTCCTGGTGTTCTTTTTTTCCTTTAACTGTACATTTTGTATTCTTTTTGGGTTACTTGCTCTTTTTCACTACAGATCTACATACGAGTGATCAGTGATAACCACGTGATGTAGTTAATATTAAGTTTTCTTGAAATCTGCTGTTTACCACCATGATATTGCTAAACTACATATTTGTCAGATGTATCTCCAGTGTGGCCATGACTATATTTTTAAAATCTTCTTAAATTCTTCTATGTGTGA
The DNA here is from genome assembly GCA_902806775.1 of Microtus agrestis. Taxonomy (NCBI): domain Eukaryota; kingdom Metazoa; phylum Chordata; class Mammalia; order Rodentia; family Cricetidae; genus Microtus; species Microtus agrestis. Next base: position 759,445 of record CADCXT010001983.1, read on the forward strand.
AGACAAGAAATATAGGCAGCAGGGTCATGTGCTTAGCATGTGCAAGTCCCTGGTCTCAAGTAACTAGCATCTAACGGAATAAATGAATGTGTGTTTATATAACAAAGTAGGTGGGAACAGAAAACAATGTCTTTGTCTTAAAACAAGGTTCCTTAGACTTTGTATACATGTAACCCTATTTTTCTCAAGAAGTATTTGCATGACCTTGGCTATGTCCACATAAATGAAGCACGTATTTACTGGTAATAAAAAGAAATGTATTTTAGAGCAATTTATTGTCATAAAAGTAATTATAAACCAAGTGTACAGACTAGTGAGACAGATGACTTATTATGACAAAAGAACCAAGTCTTGGCTGACATTTGATTCTGCTGAACCAGAGCATCTGTAACACGCTTTGGAGTTCATCAATATTTTGATTTTGTCATCAATTCTGGGACTGTTGTGTCACCTGAATATGTAGCACAGCATGGCAGAAGTGTATCTAAGATCATTTCAGAAGTTGTTGGCAGGTCTGTATTACCCTAGCCAGAATACAATGAACAGTATTTTCATGAAACTCAACAACTCAAGCAGAAACTTTTAAAACAAAATTTACTAACAGAGTACAATCTAAAGCTCTAATAATTTGACACATTCTAAAGAATTATAGTAGGAAAATAGTCCAAGTCTTTGGCTCTTGTAAATTAAACTCTTACATTTCTATAAGAGAAAAACACTTTGTATATACAACAAAAACATGAAAATTCATAACATACAATAATCTTGAGCCAAGAAATTTCAGGCAGTATTTATTAACGTTGAATGGCATGACAGCTACATACACAGTGCAAAGTGTATGTGTTTGGTGCTTAGAACCAAGGTTACAATTAAGTTCCCAAATGCATCGTGGTCAACCACTACTAGAAACATTTTGGATTAACTGAACTTTTCATCTTAAATAAATTTTGATCATTGTTTATTCAGAAAACTTCTACTATTTCCGATTTTCTTATGACCTCCAAATTTACTTGTACACCCCCTGTGGGATTTTGGCCCCCAGCTTAAGAAGCTGGGGTCTATAATATGCTGATAGCCAGGAAAAAAAGGGGGGACATGAACGTTACATTAATAATACCCATTTATTTATTTTTTGGGAAGAACTGAGGCTTTTCCTGATTCTGAGATCTGAGATTCGATCTGTCTAACTAGTGCCTTTGAATGAGATATGAGGTAGCTTGTGGACTCATGAACATGTTCTCGAATAATAAACCTACATTCTCTGTTTTCATATTTTTCTTAAAGCCGCTTCAAAAATAACAATATTTTGAGTAAAATTCCAAAGGATGTACAATTTATTCATCCTTACTGATATTTTTTACTTATCACAAACGCCCATCTATCCTATTCCCTACTGTGTTCATTACTTTTCTTAGACTGTGACAGACCGCCTGTCATCAAGAACTCATAAGCAGCAAGCTTTTCTGTACTTGGCTCCAGGAGTCTCAGCCGTTTATGACAAAGGAGGCGAGGATGTGGCACGATAGTTCAGCACCATGGTAGACAAGAAGCAGTAAGGAACAGTGTCAGGAAGACCCGTGTGGATACAGCCCAGAAGGATGTGCCGCCGGGGACCTCCTGATGCCGTCTCTTAATGTTCAGCTCAGGTTTTAAATCTAATAGTTGATTTAATCGTTGATCAGAACAGAGCGCACATGATCTGCTTGGTTCTGGACATGGCCCCACATCTGTGCCTGGTCAGGATGAGACAATGCTATCTTTGGTGAAAGCTTAATTGGGGGTTCTGTGCTTGGTCCCGTTTCATTTTGGCCCACCGGAGATTTAACTTTTTACTCTAAAATGTACCATTATTTCACTGTCTTTGAGGAAAAGTACAAATCAGCTTTGTGAAATCAGTGTCTAGTTTTCTTGTCTAGGAATCAGAGCCCCACACAACTTGGTGCTGCCAGGCTTTGCTGTCACAAATAATGCCTTTGAAGTTGCCCTTTCACGCTCTCTTCCTCCCATGGACTTTGGAACCCTAAGGGCATAGATTTTCTGCCCTCTCATGCCTACCTTCAAGGGGGTAGGAGAAGGGGTTGCTCTCGACATGTGCTCATTAGTTTTGCTCCATAAAAGAAATGAATAGTGACGATTGCTTGTCCTAAGACTTTCCAAGGAAATCCCATTATCTCATTCGCTTTCCGTGAGCTTGTACATGGTGATCAGAAATTTAGCTGTGCTTTTGATGCCGTTCCGCCCCATTTCCCTGCCTGCCATCGTTGTCAGAAGTACCAATTAATTCTTTGTTCTGAGAAAAACAGTAGCAGGGTAGATGGGCGAGCAGGCTTCGAGTTGTAGATTCTTTTCCATCTATTTTAAGGATTTGCTTTTTTTTTTTCGTATGAGTGTCATGTTTGCATGTATAAAAGAGCACCACAGGCGTGCAGTGCCCGTGGAGACCAAAGGAAGGTGTCAGATCCCCTGGACCTGGAGTGACAGATAGCTCTGAGCCACTACATGGATGCTAGGAACCAAACCCAGGCCCTTTGCAAGAAAAAAGGGAGTGTTTTAGCGGTTGAATAGTATCTCTAGCCCCTCCATATTTTAAATATGAGTTTGGGGGAATGTTATTAACTTTGCTTTTGTTTACTGTCTTGAAAAAGAGCACTTGGTTGCTTTCAGTGGGCTTGACAGTTGTGTGCGAACACAGAAGGCTCTGACTGGAGCTAGTAAACAAGTCTGGCTTCTCGATCCATAGCAGTTACAAGTCTTGTCCTGTTGTTAGCAAGGCTGACAGGGCACCTTTTGTTAGGCTTGGATGGAAGTCATGTGCAGCTTCTAGAAGAAGCTCCTAGATGCTGGTCATTGTCATGTCTGTCAGTGTTTAGCATTGAGCAGGGGTAAATGAAGTCTTCACTATCATTTCCCTACCACCCAGACCTGAATAATCACACAAAAACTATATTAATTAGAACACTGTTTGGCCAATGGCTCACGTGTATTCCTCGCTAGCTCTTACATGTTAAATGAACCCATTTCTATTATCTTATATTTTACCACTAGGCTCGTGGTTTGCTAGCTCACATCTTGCTTCTGTGGCAGCTACGTTGTGTCTCTCTGACTCTGCCTTCCTTCTTCCTGCATTCAGTTTACTTTTCCTGCCTAGCTATACTCTGCCCTGCCATAGGCCAAACCTGGTTCCTTATTATCCAATGGTAATAAAACATATTCATCGTATACAGAGAGGAGTCTCATATCAAACAGGTCCTTAGGCTATTGTGGCAAGCACATTTTCTTGCCGAGCCATTTTGCTACCCAGAGCTTGGACTTTAATAATACGGTTTCAAGTAAATGCCAAATTACTTCCTGAGGACAGCTGAACACACCAGTGTTCATCATGTAGGTTGTGAGGCCAAGAGCTTGTGTTCCCCAGCCGTGTTGATGTTTGTGAGCGCTGGCATCATTTCTCTGGAACGTCTGTGCTTTCCTGCTCTTCTGTGTGAGGAGCTTTGGACTGTCTGAGTATTGAACTAGTAGAATGGTGACTGCTCTTTGGTCTTTAGTGTTCTGCTGAGACAAGGTAGGGACTGGAGCTTTCTGGACCAAAGAAGCCCATGTGTGCCTTAAAAGGTTATTGTATTTGGAAGGAGGACTTATAGCAAGTGGTGAGGGATAATGAGGTCATGTTGTGAGTCATAAAGTGGCATACTGGTGCCTCCCAAGCAGAGGACACAAAGGCACACTGCTGATACACGTGCACAGAGAAAAGTATATGTCGGGCACAGAAGACAAACAGGCATCCACAGGCCAAGGAGAGGCCTCTGTAGAAGCCAAACCTGCAAAAGTCCTGCCTCCCGAACTGTTGCTCACATTAGTCTTCTGTAGCATTATTGGTTATAGCTCTGGGTAGCTTATATATGGCTTATGTATGGGAACTCAGAATGCTCTGAACCTCCCAGACACAATAGTGCTCCTTCCCGTACCCCCCTCCTCCTCTACCCTTTTCTTTCCTCTCCACCGCTTCTCTCCTTTTTCCCTCCCTCTCCCTTCCTCTTTCCATCTTCCTTCTCCCCTGCCTCTTCTTATCCTTCTTTTAATAATATAAATGATCACAAAATCACAGTGTGGAAAACACAAGGAGGTGATGCCTGAGACACCATCCACGGGAAGGCTGAGAAATGAATCTCAGATAGGTGGGAGTATATATGCATGTGTGTTCGTGTGTGTGTGTGTGTGTGTGTTGGTGTGTGTGTGTGTGTGTTGGGGAACAAAGATTCTTCCTCTGATTTCTTTGTGATTTTCCCTCTTTTTCTTGTAATTCTCTAGTAAGTCATTTTCTTTGTGGGGGTCTAGAAGTGTGTGTGTTTCCTTGTTTTGCTATCATTGGTGTTAATGATAACAGGATAGAAGTAACATCTGGGTGAAAAAAAAGCAAAAATGTTTCCTAGTATCTGCTGCCTTAGTTTTGTTGGTGTGGTAAAAAACCATGACCACAAACAACTTTAGGGGGGAAAGAATTTATTTTATCTCCCTTCCAGATAACAGCTCATCATTCAGAGAAGTCAGACAAGAATCTGGAGGCAGGAACTAATGCAGAGGTCATGGAAGAATGCTGCTTCCTGAACTCCTTGTTATGGTTCTCTCAGAGTGCTTTCTTATATAACCCAGGACCACCTGTTCATGGGTGGCATTCTTCACAGTGAGACAGAGTCTCCCGCATCCATCACTAATAAAGACAATACCCTATATATTTGCCTATAAGCCAATATTATGGAGGCATTTGCTCAATTAGGAGTCCCTCTTCCTCCATATATCTAGATTTGTGTCAAGTTGACCAAAATCGACCAGTACAATTTATGCCTTGTCACCTTGACACACAAAAACAACAATTATTAAGCCATAGCGATAGAGGTTTTCATTTTTGCCACCAAACCAGCTCCAAAATAAAGAAATGGAGACTTAGTTATGAATGCTCGGCCTTATGCTTGTCCCACTAGCTCTTATAACTTAATTTAATTTGCTTATCGACCCTTTTTGCTTGAGGCTTATTACCTTTTCTTACTTCTGTATATCCTACTTTCATCCCTTCTCTATGGCCGATTGGCTGGCGTCCTACCTGGCTTCTTGCCTCAGGCATGTCTCTCGTTCTCTCCTCCTCCTCCTCTCATTTCTACCTTCCCTCTTTCCCCTATATTCTTCCTCCCATTTATTCTCTCTGCCAATCAGCCCTGCCTGTCCCTCTACTGCCTAGCTATTGGCCGTGCAGCTTTTTTTTTAAAACTTATTTATTTATTATGTATACAATATTCTTTCTGCGTGTATGCCTGAAGGCCAGAAGAGGGCACCAGACCTCATTACAGATGGTTGTGAGCCACCATGTGGTTGCTGGGAATTGAACTCAGGACCTTTGGAAGGGCAGGCAATGCTCTTAACCACTGAGCCATCTCTCTCAGCCCAGCCGTGCAGCTTTTTATTAGACAAATCAGGTGCCATTGGCAGACAAAGCAACACATCTTTACATCGTTAAACAAATGCAGAATAAACGCATATAACATACCTTTAAATAGCTAAAGTATTATTCCACAACATAAAAAAGTAACATACTTTACAGAGTTAAAATAATATTCCACAGAATAAAGAAATGTAACACATCTTTACATAGTTAAAGTAATATTCCATAACACATAACCTTTCCCTTTTGTTCATCCCCAGGATCGCCTGTTATTAAGAATGCATAAAGCATTGCAACTTTTAAAAGCCCCACAGTTCTTTTTTAATTGAACCACTTTAAAAGTTCAGTCTCTTTACTCTTTCACACTGTAGAGTTTTAATATGTCCTGAGTCTCTCTGAAATATCCAAAGTCTCTCAACTGTGGCCTCCTGTTAAAAAAAAAAAAAGAAAGAAAGAAAAGTTAAACTCTTTATTTCTACGAGAGAGAAAAGCCAGGGCATAGGCACATTCAAATAAAGCAAAATGGAAGTCCAAGCATGCAAAGTTCAGTTTTAGGTTTCTGAGACTTAAGATCTTCTTTTTCTGAAGGGACTGAGCAGCTCCACCTCTCTGTTCTGCCATACACAGCACATACAGGGTGGTGGTACATTCCACAGATGTTGCTATCTGAAGACGTCATCCTCCACACTGGAATCTCTAGAACAAAGGGCTCACCACTGCACCTGGGCTGCACCTTAACCAACAGCCTCTCCTAAGCTCTCTTCAGAGATTCAGGTCCTGCAAACATAGTGAGAAGCACCAACTTCTCCCCATGACCCCTTCAGTTCTAGACCTTTTACTGCAGCTGAGGCTGTGCCTTCACCAGTGGCATCTCCTGGCCTCCTTTAGTGCTCAGCCTTAACTGCCTCCATTACACCTTCAGGCCTTCAAAACCAGTACCACATGGGAGCCTCTTCTACATAACCAAGTTTGGCTCTGTCACAAGATGCAGCTTTGGCCTCCTCTGGATTACAGCTTCTATGTGTTGACTTGCAGGAAACACTTCGTAGAAGATATCATTTCAACGATGCTGGTCTCTTCTTAATCACATCTGATTCTATGGCTCCAGCTGACCACAGATTCTTAGTACTTTATAATGTAAATGGCCCTGATAGAGTCATTGCTTCTTTATGTAACTTCACAAGCCAGATGTCTGTAGTCTGCATTTCTCTCAACTTCTTATCTTCCACGCTTCCTGAGAATGGCCCACTAAGCTGAGTACTCAAAGACTTTCCCCTCCTTTTCTCTTCCATCCTCCTCCCTGTTTAACTATTCCAGTTTCCTATCTTTTTCTCCATAACAGCATATTCTATTTTCCCTTCCTTGGGAGATCCTTTACTTCCCTTTAATCCCTTATTAGGTACCTGATCTCTATGGTTATTGTTATAATAGCACACACATCAAAGACTTGAAAACTAATATCCACATACAGTATTTGTCTTTTGGGGTCTGGGTTATGTCATGCAGGATGATTTTTTTTCTAACACCATTCATTTACTTATTAATTTCATATTTCTAATTTCTGGCTATTACAAATAGAGCAGAAGTGAACACAAATGAGCAAGTATCTCTCTAGTAGAAAACACAGTCCTTTGGGATATTTCCAAGAGAGGTATAGTTGGGTTTTGAGGTAGATTGATTTCCAGTTTCCTAAAGAACATGACCCGCTTTCTTATACAACGCAGAACCATCTTCCCAGGAGTGGTGCCATCTACAGTGAGTTGAACCCTTCCTCATCCATCATAAGTCAAGGTAATACTCCACAGACTTGCTTACAGGCCAATCTTGTGGAGGCATTCTCTCAATTAAAATACCCTCTTCTGTGATCTATCTAAGTTTGTGTCAAGTTGACAGAAATCAGTCATCCCATCTACAATTTTTATTTTTTCTTTCCCTGGGAACCAGAATCGATTTACTGAAGTTCCTGGATAAATTTTAATAATTAACATTGAATAATTTATTCACTCTCCCAAGGAAAACAAGAACTTATTAAGGTTATGTGTTAGTATTCATTTGAGTGTTAAGCTGGCCCATTGTGCAGGAGGCCTAACACTGCATCCTTGACTTTCATGTTGCCTAGCAACTGACGCACACACTGCAGATGCTGAGGTAAAGTCATTAGGGACTTGTTCTGTATCTTCCAAATAGTATCTGAGAAGTGATAATGAAACCACAGTGTCTCTCTTCACGATTTCTACTAATAGCTTGCCCTTTATGTTTATTAGCCTCCAGGAAAGAACAGCCATAAAAGATTAGCATGAAAAATTGAGTAGTAGTGATAAAATATTAACTTCAAATCTTTGGAGATTTTTATCACTGGTCATATTTCTTGAGTAGCCATCAGTACGAATGTGTATCTTGAATTGACAGTCAGTAGGACCAGGAGGTGAAACAAATTCTGCATTAGAGAAATAAGATGTTTTATAATGAGGTAACTTCTTTTTAGATGCTTCAGGACTTGATAATTATAGAAATGCTGCATCTCTCTTTTCTTTAAAGAAGACAAAGGACCACAAGCATTCATGTATATGTACATAGCCACAGCTGTAGTTGTGGATTTTAAGACGTTAGATTAGCAAATTTAAAATGCTTAGGCCTTGATGATTTTGGTGTGTGCTTTTTAGAAGGCTTTTTAATAATAAATAATTTAAAATAAAAGTTATTTCTAGGATAGTGAATTTCCCTCATTTAAAAACATAAAAATAACAACTTAGCTCTAGTATCTCTTTATATAAAGTTACTAACTTGATGTCAGTGCTAGTATATTTTTGAAATTCTAAGTATGAATCTGTATCTCAATACATGTATTATATTTAGTTACATATAATATATAGATATATAAATGAATATTTTTATTTATTCTTACTTAGTTTGACATTAAATTCAGTAGTGATTCCATATTACTGCCATTACAAATTAGTCTGTTATAAATCTGGTCTACTCTAAGCTTCATGGGAATCTAGATGGTGGTGGAAATGATGCTGTTATCCTTGACTCATGAATATGGGTGTTTATTTTTACTTTTTAGGCTATACTATAATTTCATCATTTCCCCGTTCCCTTCGTTCCCTCCAAGCTCTCCCGTATAACCCTTGTCTCAAAGCTCTCTTTCCAGTTCATGCCCTCTCTTTTCATTAATTGTTGTTACATAATGCCTACCTATTCTAAATTTGTAAGTACACCCTGCTCTGGCTCTGTAATGCTACTTGTATAAACATGCTTTGTTTTGGTTTTCAATGCTGTAGGAAGACCCTGCAGATTGTGTGTGGCAGCATCCCATTCGAGAGGGTCCTAACAGTGTAAGAGAAAGCTAGCTGAGAGCAAACAAGCAGGATTCATGTGTTTATTCTGTTTTACTTCTGGACGGTGGGTATGATACAATTGTATAAATTCCTGCCTTGACTTCCCTGAGATAATAGAATGCCAACAGGTCTTAAGCCAACCATTCTCCCCTCAATTTCCCGTTGTCTTGATATTTGTCACAGCAGTACAAATAAAACTAGAACAGCTACCCAAGCTCTGCTTTTCACACTGGGGTGATCCAAGTCCCCTGCGTCTCCTCTAAGAGGAAGGTGCTGTGGTTGGGCTCCTGGATCACGGCTGAAGCAACACCCCTGCCTCCCTTTGGTCCATTCCTTCCAGTGCTGCAACATCAGAGCAGCCTTTCCCCAACCTTCAGGCACACAGCAATGCCTTGTCCAAAAGACAAGAGAGACCAACGAAAAACGGACACAGTGATGCTTGTGTTTATGATCATGTGATATAGAGGAATTCCTAATTGGAAAATGTACTGATCAAATTTGAGTCTAAACTTGCAAAGCAAAATACCCATTTTTCATTTGAATTGGATTCATTAATTTATTTACTTGGTGATCTGTGTGTTTGTCATTTTTAGTACTCTAGAGAAAAAGTTCCCTATATATATATATATTTTTTTCCATTTTCTTTCTTACTCTCCTATTTTTCGTGAGAAAATAGGCAAGGTCTGTTCTACTCGTTTTCTAAAGGGAAACAGATAACTTTAATAAACGTGTAAATGCGTTTGCGTCCCCTGCCAGCTGTGAAAAGAGATGATGCTCCAGGCATACGACGATGAAATCACAAGTGAGGTGGCGCTAGCATAGATACAGTAGGGCAGAGCTCTGGTGGAGGGAGAGGCCCTAGACTTGAAATGCTATTTACTTCTCATTGTCTTCCTTTGTAAAGATGAGACCTGCCATCCCATCCATCAAATGAAACTGAGATTTCATGGCAAGAAAGAGAGGAACAAAAGTGAGCATTGACACATCAACAGGCAAGGCAGTCCCTGGGCACATGGGTCTGGGACATCACTTGGTGGGCTTAGAGCAATTTCTCATCTGTGAAATTTCCTGACCAGTGTGGCAGTTGTCTTTTTTTTTTTTTCTGTAGCCTAGCTTATTCTAGACCGAGGGGGTTTCTTTGGATTCTCACTACTAAGACAATAATTATCTCCCATACAATGTTTTTGTGTGCTACAAGGTCTTGTGGGGGAAAATTGTGCAAATAGCAGTGATATTTTCCCATGCTAGAAAAAATTTGAATCTTCTCTGAAGCTGGTTTCAGTGTCATCAGAATCCTTCCAACACTCCTCACTACAAGCCAGAGCTCTCTTCCATCTGTATTTATTCATTCCTTCCCAATTATGTGTATCGATTGCCTGTCACACAGTAGGCACCATTCTGAACACTAGAGAGGGAGGGGCGGGGGCAGTGGGCAAAGAAGTATTACTAGTTTGGTTTCAGGTGGGGAGACATGATGAATGAATACATAGAAAAATAAAGCATGACTAGAAAGTGATTGTCATTTGAGATGGTAGTATTTTACATCTCAGGGCATATTTTACAGGAGGATGCATGGTGGAAGGGTCAACTACAGGGCGGGCGATGACTTGTGCACATGAAGCCCAACGGCCCGGAGAGCTTTAGGAGTAAGGATGGAACAGCAGATTGTGCAGGGCCTGTAAAGATTTGGCGTTTATCCTAAAGTGAGAACAGAAGGCGCAGAAGGTCTTTGAATTGAGTAGACAGGTGTGCACTGAAACGAAACAGTGGTCCAATCAGATCTCTTGTACCAGAGGCCACTGAAATACTTCCAACCCAGGAAAGCCCTGCTCTGACAACTCTCCAGTGGTTGTTCTGCAGCCCTGAGCAGGGGCTGGGCATAAAGTGTGTGGTGGATGTGGTGCGTGAGAGCAAGTATTGGGAGGTGACTACATAGGTTTTTAATTAAGCGATTTAAATACTTATCATGATATGGATTGGAAACCTTAGGACTCATTTCCTTTTTCCTTTGACATCTTCTAGATTTTTGGTTTTAAAAACAAAGCAAACCATAAAACAGAACTTTAGAGACAGCTCAGTCAGCAAAATGCTTTCCACATGAGTAGAGTACTTAAGTTTGATCCTCGGCAACCATATACATGTAAACCCCCATATGTGTGTGTTCTCTCCCCATTCATACATGGACACACTCACACACATGCACAAAGCCAAACACATACATGTACGAAAGTTAGGATCCCAGATTCCATCTATACCAAATGGATTTCCAGATTCACAGTTTTTGACTTGAGTAGGTTGAAGGCTTGGTAGCGATAATTGAGAGTAGCTATAGAATAAGTGTGTGTGGGGATTATTATTTGGGGGAGGAGAGCCAGGATTGGTTTTGACACATTTCCTTTGAAATGCCTTTCAGATATCCAAGTGAAAAACATTGCCCTGATAGTTGGGTAAGCAAGTTCTCTGTTCAGGAGAGGCAGCAAATTTGAGGGTCAGCGGTTAGGCGTTATTACTTTCCTGGAGTCTTTATCCACTGCCCACGCGCAGCATTGACTTCCCCAGCTTGTCATTATTGGTGACTTATCTGTCTATCTGCATTGAGGTCCTGGAAGCCAGAGACAATATCATACTTGATATTTGAATGTTTTGCTCGTGGCAGCCTGGCCATGCTGTGAGACTGCAGACTTGTTTTCTGTGTGGGTGTGAGCATCTAGGCTTAATTAGTGTCTTGCCAGGGAAAGCTGCTTTTCTTAAAACCAAAGAGTACAGTTTAGAAGCTGTCAAAAAGGAAACGGGCTGTTAAATTTACAGTTTATAGTCAATGCTTAAGATTTTATTATCATCTTGGGATATTTAATTCTGGCCTCCAATTGCCTTTATCACTGTATCTCTGGGAAATACATGCTTTTTTTTTCTGGTAGCCTGCCTCACTACAAAGTAATAATTTAGGTGTAGGTGACAGCATTTAAAAACAATAAAAATTTTATTTTATCTTTAATTGTATGTATATGCATGTCTCTGTGTTGGTGTATGCGTGTGAATGTAGGCTCCCAAAAAGATCAGAAGAAGATTCAATTCCCAACACCTACATGCCAGTTCAGAACTGTCTCTAACTCCAGTTCCAGGACACTGTATGCATGTGGTGCACATACGTACACCCATACATGTAAAATAATAAAATAAGTTTTAAAAAATAAGTAGTAGCTACTGGATAGACTTTTATACTCCACAGTCTCTGCATTTTACATCACATGTAGTGACAGCAATGATTTTGTAATAATATTTGCTTTGTTTTTTTATCATGTGAATTATTGTATCTTGTTTCCCGGTAAGGAAAATTTACCTTAATTTGGACTACTGCTGAAATATGGTATTGTTTCTGTATTGTTCACATTTAATAAGGTCTATTGCTTATAGACAATTGTTTTCTTAATTGCTCTATTATGATATTTTATCATTAATATATTGAGTAAATATTGTAACTCTAAAAGTAAAAGTTGGTTTCTTGACCAAACAGCAATTAATTTTTTTTCTCTCATGTGGGGCTCATAGACTATCCTTCAGTGATGCCGTCATTTGTTGCTCAGAAAGACTCTGTGTATTTTGGAATTACCTTGACAACACATTCTTGAATCACATAGCAATCTGTTCTCTTCGGGCACTTATTAAAAAACCATCAGCTGCTGCCTAATATTCCTGTGGGGCAGGGTACAGGGTAGGGAGCACGGACTTTACTGTCAGGCCTTACCTGGCAGGAATGAATCTTGTGCAAGCTCATGGTAAAGCTGCTGTCTCTCTCGACCAATCCCTGCAGACAAGCTTTGGGGCTAGAGATAATGGACATGGAAAACCAGGTTTGAGCAGCTCCTGTAGTTTTCCAAGAAACTGATCATTCAAACCAACATTAGGATGCTCATCAAGTTATACAGTTTTAAAAACAGGCAGCTGGAGGATCCAGTAGATTCATAGCCCAGATTCTATTGGAAAATTCAAATGGAGCTTGCAGTAGACAACCATTATTGCATACACTGAAGCATTTGAGAACGATCCTTGAAACTGTGATGGTGCTTAAACATTGAGAAATTTTGGCGGAGGGTCAAAAGGTTCATTTTAGGAAACTCCGAAAGATAAAATGAAATCCTGGTAATGTTTTGACTTCTCTGGATTCTGAAACCATTAAAAGTGAAGGTGGCAATAAATGGCACTGCGTATGGGGAAGAAGAGGCTACGAGGACAAGAGCAGAGTGGAGTAGAAATGATAAGAAAATGCAGACCGCAGAGTCTGGGATCTTTGGAGTGCACAGCTGTGATAAGGACAGCTTTGTTCAGAATTTATGGAATGCTGATCAGACCCCGTCTTCCTTGAGTGACAGAAGTGCTGACAGTGTAAAATGAGTTGGAACAAAACAGAAGAGCATTCCCTGTTTTCAGCAGGATAGCAAAGCTGATCACACTGAAACTGTGTCCAGAGTTCAGCCTTTGACAAGTGATTCACATTTGACATGTATTGCAATGCTACAGATGAGACAACACACGTCTCTAGGCAGCTTTTTGTTGAACAGAGGACTGTTTGAGTCACACTGCAGTGGTGAACCTAATCAACACATGGAAAAATCTTTTTCTGAAGATACCAGGGATCTGTTAGAAATGACAGCTCTGGACCCATGCAGGGAATAGCAGCCAAGGGATGTGCTCAAGTAGATCATGGGGAAAAATGGCAGGAAACATGCTAGAGCACATGGTGACATGTGAGGTAGAGAAAACAAGGGTTTCCCTGTCAGGAGAGGGGGTGGATGTAGAGTTCCACAGCTGCGCCAAGGATGGCAAGTGGGAAGTGGGGTGTGATGGAACCCTGGGAATCAGACCCCACGACAAGTCAGTCTTGGTGAATAGATACCTGTAGTGCTCCTGGGGATCCAGAGTACACTCAAAAAATCTTTCAGAGACTTGATAAACTGGAGCCACCATCATCAATACTTCTGATTAGCAATCAGCCCTCTCCATAGAGGGCAGCTCCATGGTTCTTTGGGATGTTTCTGGTCCAGTAATGTTTGTTGATGTATGATGTGTTATTGCCTAGTCTAGTGTGAAGTATAAACAATAGCCTGTTTAGACATAACCGTAGTAGGGTTTAAATTTAGAATATAAAGGCTGGAGAGACGGCTCAACAATTAAGAGCACTGACTGCTCTTCCAGAGGTCCTAAGTTCAATTCCCAGCAACCACGTGGTGGCTCACAACCACCTATAATGAGACCTAAATAAATCTTTTTAAAAAAAAAAAACTGAGAAGAAGGGGGACTTGAATTGATTTGGATAGAGAGTGGGGCAGGAATAAAATATAAAATACGTTAAAATGAATTTAGAATATAAATGTATACATATTTTTATAAGAAACTCATTTTCTGTTGTATTATTGCAAAACTAGGTTTTAAATAAAAGAATTATTGAATGCTACCATCTATTGGTTCCATGCAGTAAGGAATCTACAGTGCTAGCAGGGCCACATGTGTCCTGAGTTCACAGAGCTTCAGTATAGTGGAGAGACAATGCCAATCATAGCATTACAGTCCTTGGACATGTAATCATAAGACCACTAGAGAGTGAAAATATATCTTCATGAGAGGTGGTCAGAACTCAGCCAAGAGATGCTTGGGCATATAAGGACTGCTAGTGTAAGTAGGCATTTGTCAGTAGACGCATGGGTAATAGCAGCCAAACCTGAAATAAACAGAAGCATGACATAGTGTGTGATTTATTGGCCTCTTTTCTGTCTTAGTTAAAATGTTTTTGCTCAACTTAATTAAAATAAGGTTTGCTTCCGGATGTCTACACTGCCAGAACCCAGGGACTTTTGGAAAAGATGAAGACTCAAAAGCCCTGAGGGTGTCCAGAGCTACTCCCTGCTGGGGTGACAGTGCTGGGACAGTCACGGATAAAATCTGAGGTGGAACCAAACTGTTAAAGCACTGTTGACCTTCCTCCTGAGATGCGTTTACAGAAAACAGGTTTATACATTCTGACTTGGGTTTTCAAATTTTCTCCATGTTATTTAACTGTTCCTAATATAATGAATATAAAACAGTCTCTGCCTCTTGGAAGAAGTAAAGCCCCTCACTGAGATGATAAAGATGGGGAGCTGTGCAGGGTGATGGCAAAACAGTTTTCTGACCAGGTCCTTGATTCATGTCTATCAGAAATTACTCTGGCATGTATGTGGAAAAATGAAGGACTTTGGAGTCCTGAAGTTAGCTGCTGAGCCTTTGTCTTCTAATCTTCCAATAGGACAAACCCTTCCGGGAGCAATGTCAGTTAGTTTACATTGCTCAAGTCTAGCAGGGTGGGATAAATATGCACTCATGCTGAACTGTCTCTCTCTGATCTCTTCACTCACGCAGTCTACCACAGTGGCCAAACTGTAATGCAGTCCAGTTGTTAAAATTACATGTGCTGGTTGCGTGATTTCCTTCCTGGTTCTTTACATGCCAGTTTTAACATAGGGGTGGCAGCACATTCCTAGCCCCTAGGAGGTTGAGACAGGAGGATTTCCATGGTCTCAAGGCCCACCTAAGTTATATAGTTCATCACAGACCAGTCAAGGCAGCATAATAAGGTCCTGTCTCAATGGACAAGAATAAAACAAAGAAGAGGCCAATTTAGTATTTAGGAAAACATGGCACATTCCATGTGGTTTCAGTGCTCGGGCTAGAAAGACAAGTACTGAGTTTCTCTATGAGTGGATTTTACTTCCTAACAAGAAGGCCCGAAAGCATTAAGATATTAGTTAAGTGCCCTGAAAGATACAAGTTCTGGATTTGGTAGGTAAAAAGTACACAGTGGGAAGCTCTTACATAAAATACCGGATAGCTTTCTTATTATAGTTTAGAACCATTATGGATTAGCAAGACTCAGTTACTTTTTCTAACCAATTATGACTGGCCTCAGTGAGTCATGGATTCGGTAGATGGGCTTCATGTGGTGTGCCTGATTTAGAATGTGGTGCTTAGTTCTCGATGATAAACTTTTCCCCAGGGTGATGCTTGTCATCCTCCGCCTTGATAAGTGCCATCTAACAACCGTGTAGGCTCATGAAAGATTGGGAGGTTGTCTGATTTCTCTCAGTCTACCAGTTCGTGTAGATCCCTGATAAGTGGCATCTAACAACCACATAGGCTCATGAAAACCAGGACTTGTCCTGATTTCTCTGAATCTACCATTTCGTGTAGATCCCTGATGGCGATCCCAAATCGTATTTGTTAAAAACTGGAGAGATGGCAGTAGGTGAAGAACCGAACCAGCTTCCTCCCCTCCTCTTCTCAGACGCGTTTCCCTGGGGACAGATGTGTCCCTGAACTAGTTCAGTGCTGTCGTAAGCGGACTCTGTGGTGATTCTTTAACAAAGCCGCAATTTTAAGCCCTGCATTCAGCCCAGTTAGAAGACAAAGATGAACTCCTGAGTAGAGTTGACATTCTGACAGCAGGGCTTTTTTTTCTCTGACTCACATTTCTGAAGGTGTGTCACAGTTAAAGCAAGAGTTATTGTGCTTGTAGCCCTAGCTCAGGAGGAAGCACCGTTTGCTTCTAGCACATATAACTAGCCAGCATTCAAATGTACCAACCGGGCTTGACCTGTGTTTGCAACTCAAAATCATGGTAAAATAAGCGTTGCTGGGCATTTAGTTCTGCCCTAGTTTGCTTTCTTGCTGCTGTGATGAACATCGTGGTTATAAGAAACCTGGGGAGGGAAGGGTTTATTTCGTGTCACAGCCCACCATCAGGGGAAAGCTAAAACCAGAAATTTAAGGCTTGAAGCAGAAGCAATGGAGGAATGCTGCTTCTAGTTGGCTGCTAGACTCACATTCATCTTCCCTTTTAAAAACAATAACACGTTCTTAATTCTTTGAGAATTTTATCCCATGTGTGTTGGTCATACCCATCCCCCTCTCTCACAACTCCAAATCCACCACCACCTACTTCCTCTTTCTCTCCTCTCCACATACCCACTACCATCAAGTCTAATTTGTGTTGGCCAATGGCTTCTGGAGTTTTGGTTTGGGGGTCCATCCTGTAGTTTGATTGCTATCAAAGCATTAAAAAAAACTTATCTACCTCTCCTAGAAGCTATCTAATGCCAATAGGTCTTCATCTGGGGTTGGGCTTCATGTCCTCCACCTCCTCTTCATGCAAGAATTTTGTTTGGCTTGAGATTGCATGGGTCTTGTCTATGCTATCACAACTGCAGAGAGTTGTATGTGCCTTCTTATGTTCAGAAAACACTCTTTGCTTGATGTTATTAACCACATCTGAGACATGTGTTAATCATTATTAATTCCAAGAATACAGTTCTCTGGTGAGGGTTGAGGTCCACTGGTCTATGGGTGTAGCACTGAGTCATTAGCATTCATTTTAATTCTATGTTCATTTAGTTAGTATGCTCCCCACACAGCCTATGACACCCACCTTACCACTGGTTAAAAGTTCTAGGTATGAGTCTCATCTTGTGCAGCAAGCCTTAAATTCAATTTTAAAAAGTAGTTTATTATTTCCTTAATGTCTGTGCCACTTTTACATCAGTGATCATGTCTTTCTGGATGGGTACTTACCGTATCTCCCAGGGCTCACATCTGGGTGAGACTGATGTCTGTTTTTCTGATAGTATGTCTATGTATCTTGCAGGGCTCTGAAAGATATCCAGTAGGGATGAAGCTTCCAGTTAGTTCAGTACCCAATTGATTCCTCCATGTCTCTAACTTGAATAAGTGATATCTTTAACAGTGGGGTTTTACTGTGAATTTCTGGAGGGTATTAAGGAACAGTGGTTATAGCCTTTGGAATCCCTATTAACCCACAATTCAAAAAGAGGTAACCCATTTGTTGTACTGCGGTTTTCTTTTAATTGGACAATGTTTAGTGTCCAGCTGGAGTATTATCCATCTATTATAGTATAACTACATTTAAAACTTTAATATATGTATATGAATAAAATCTAAGGAGCTTCTACAGTAGTTAGGTTTCCATATGGCTTTTTCAAATGCCCTTCAGTGTTATTTATCCCTCCTTCCTATTCTGTTCTCTCTCCTGCCCTCCCACCCCCAACCGCACTTAAGATTTCCTGTTATGTTATACCCCATCATTCCTTTATAGTTCTGTGCTTTATCTCACCTTCCTTGAAAGACCCTTCCTCCTCCATGGCCCCTACTAACCTCCAAGTGTTTGAAATGATACACATATATGTTAACATCCACATATGTGTGTGTAAACAAACATCGTTTTCATTACCCACTGATAACGTTACGGGCATCTGGGCTCTTGCTAGTCCCTTGCTATTGTGTGTAGAGCAACAGTGAAAATGGATGAGTAGATATCTCTGTAGTAAGTTAGAGAGGCGTTGGGTGCATGCCCAGGAGTGATATAGCTGGATCATATGGTAGATCTATTTCCAGCTTCTTGAGGAACTTCTATGCTGATTTCCACGGAGGTTGCACCGGTTTGTATTCCCATCAAAGGCGGCTAAGCATTCTCCTTTTCCCTGTATCCATGCCAGCATCTGTCCTCTTTTATTTTTCTTCATCATGGCTGTTGTGAATGGGATAAGATGAGATCTTAATTTTCATTTCCATGATGCCTATGGATGTTGAACATTTAAAAAAATATGTTAATCTTTTGAGAATTCTATTTATTCGTGTGTTTTGTTTTTGCTTTGTTTTGGTTAGGTTTGGTGTTTGTTTGTTTCTTTTTCAAGACAAGGCTTCACTGTAGCTCTGTAGACCAGGCTGGCCTTGAACTCACTGATCTACCTGTCTCAGCCTCTTGAGTGCTAGGATTAAAAGTATGTGTCACCACCGCCTGGCTTCTCTGTGTTTTTTTCCTTCTTCTTCTTCTTTTTAAATTTTATTATTTATTCTCTTGATGTTTGAATTTCTAGGTTTTATATGTTCAAGGTATTAACGCTCTACCCGATATGTGGTTGTTGCGGTTTTTTCCTCCTTCTGCAGCTGCCGCTTCCCTGGGTGATGGCATTCTCTGTTGCACTGCTACTGTTTAGTTGCATATGTTTCATTTATCAGTTGCTGGTCTTAGTGTCTGTGCTACCAGGGTTCCCTTCGGAAAGCCCTCTCTGTGCCTAGAAGTTTTCATTGTATTCTAAACTTTCTCCTCTGTCAGTTTTAGGGTATCAGATTTGTGTCAAATTCCTTAATCCATTTGAAATTGAGTGTTGTGTATGTTCTAAGAGAAGGATCAATTTCAGTCTATATGTATAGCTATTCTGTTTCACCGCAAATAGCACTATTTGTTAAAGGTACCTTTTCTCTAGTGTGTATTTCTGGCCCCTTTCTCAAAAATCAGGTGGCTGAGCATACATGAACTCAATTCTATTAAATTGATTAGCATGTCTCTTTTTGTTCAATATTGTGCTGTATTTATCACTAAAGCTCTGTAGTATAGCTTAAAACCAGCAATAATCATACCTCCAAAAATTATTTTGTTGTTCAGGATTGTTTTGAGTATCCTGGGGTTTTTGTATTTTCATATGAAAAGTAAGAGTATTTTTTTAATTTCTGTGAAGAATTGTGTTGGAATTTTGGTGTTGGACTTATACAGTCTAGGCCCACCTGCTTTGGAATGGTGCTACTCATAATTCACTGAGTTTTGTGGTTACTTAGGACAGGGATGAGGGAAGGCAGGGCCTTGTGTCTTCTGTTGTTAGTAACTTTGTGGGCAGCTTTGCACGTGCTGCTGAACTGGGATTACACTAGAGTGTAGTGGTTGAGGAACAGCTTTGGAGTTAGATTCCCAACAAAGTGATTTGTTCTCTGCATATTTTGTGTATAGTATAATGATAGTAGTACTTGTGTATAGAAGCCAGCATGGCTTGTGACTTACACTATTTACTGAGGGCTGTGCTGTCAGTGGTGAAGATAATGATGCTGTTAATAATGGTTTGAATGAGAATAGACTCTTAGAGGGTGTGATGTTTAAATGAGAATGGCCTCCATAGGCTCAGATATTTGAGTACTTGGTCCCCAGTTGATGGAACTGTTTGGGTAGGATGAGGAAATATGGCTTTGTTGGAAGAGATGTCGCTGGGGGCAGGCATTGAGGTTTCAAAAAGTCCCATGACATCCCCAGTTAGTTCTGCCTCTTGCTTGCGGATCAAGATGTAAGCTCTCAGCTACTGCTCCAGCACCATGTCTGCCTGCTGCCATGTTCCTTGCCATGATAATCATGGGTTGTAACTCTCTGAAACTATAAACCCACATAGACCTATAAGTTTCCCTGGTCTTGGTGGCTTATCATGGCAGTAGAAAAGTAACTCAGATGGGGTGATGGGTGATGGGGTGATTTGCCAGAGTTCCAAAAAGGAAAAAAAAAAAAAAAAAAAAAAAAAAAACAGAGACATTCAATTCCACAGTGTGTGCTATTTCCAGTTTCTCTGCTCCTGGAGAAGATCCCATAGAATGGCATAGAATTGTGACTGAGGCAAAAGAGTTGTACTTTTGCCAGTAGAAAAATTATTCCAGCAAATAAGCAAGTTATGTACCATTGTAGAAATGAGATGTAGAATACAGGATCCTAGGGTACCTGGCCTTTTACTAAAGGAGATAAACAAGAAAACAAATAAAACTCAGCTTGCTGGGTAGGCTTACCTGACAGGTATGTGCAGTGACAGAGTGCACAGCGTAGGGAGTGGGGCTTTATCTGGTCAATGGATTAAAGAGTATTGCTTTGGACAGCACAATCTGCACATTGCAGTGCAAGTGCGAAGTAAACAATTTCCTGTGTGAGCTCAAGTGAGAGGCTATCCTGATGGTGTTATACAAAAGGCATGGGGTTGGGAGAGATCACTGGAGAATGCTACCTGAGGAGGACAGACAGCACCTGGGCCCTGGGGTATCCCATAGTTTGGAAGTCGGGAAAGAAAGTGGATCCGCAAAGGGGACTGAGCAGAGGGAGCTGTTCATTCTGAAGTAAAATCCATGAGAAAGTACTTCTGGAAACCAGTGGTGGCAGCGTGGGATAAAGGAAGGGAGAAAAGGAGGGGTGGAGAATTGGAGGATGGAGGGAAGGAGAGAGAGATTGAGATAGAGATAGATAGATAGATAGATAGATAGATAGATAGATAGATAGATAGATAGAGATGGATGGATGGATGGATGGATGGATGGATGGATGGATGGATGGATGGATGGACGTACGTACGTACAGACAGACAAACTGTAGGCCCAGAGACTTAAACATCCAGAGAACAAATGAACTACCAAATCGAATATTGCTCTTGGTTTAGGTATGATAGTAGAAATTCAATCAGTGGATTCGCAGAGTGGTAGTGGTAGAAACTCTTAACAAGAGCCATTCTTACCGAAGTAAGGGGATGGAAGTCCGCTTAGATCAGAAATGGAGCTCAGGCAGTAAGGAAGTGGAAATAAGAAGCCTTGTTACTCTTAAGTGGATGATCTGTGAAAACCGCAGGAAAACCAGGTGGAGATTGGATCAAGAGTAACGTGGATTTTTGGCAAGTTGACTTTGCAGTTTTATTTTCACTGTGTGTGAAATAATCCCCCCTCTCCCTCTCACACTTCCTTCTCCCAGTCTACACCCCTCTTTCCTCTCTTAAAGAGTGTATGCTAACCAAGAAGGTCCAATGAATCTCAGAAGGCGACCTCAACATGGAAGGATAGGTTATTGTTTAAGAGACAGTGTTTCTCATAAGCATAAAGAGACAGCATCCAGATCCAGACTACAGTGTCGTGATATTTCATTTGTATTTTAATAAATAAAGCTTGCCTGAAGACCAGAGTAAAACAGCTGCACTGGTCAGCCTTACAGACCAGGCAGTGGGGATACACACCTTTAATCCCAGTAGCCACACTAGTTCGCCATAGAACTGGGTGCTAGTGGTGCACACCTTCAATCCCAGCCCTAGAGAGAAATATAAGATGGGAGGAGACAACTCTCAGACACAGTCTCATCCTGAGATTCTGAGATTCCTGGAGGAAAGATTGCCATTTGGGTTGGAGGTAGAGGTAAGAGCCAGTGGCTGGCTGTTTTCCTTTGTTGACCTTCAGGTTAAACCCCAATGCCTGTCTCTGGGTTTTTATTAATTGTGCTACACTCCAAGAGGCTGACATGTAACAGTTGGGGTGCAGAGCATATGGTCAAGCTACAGGGAATGATATATTAATAACCTTGGAGAATGCCTGCATTTAAGGCTATCATAAGAAAAGAATCTAAGGGGCTGGAGAGATGGCTCAGCGGTTAAGAGCATTGCCTGCTCTTCCAAAGGTCCTGAGTTCAATTCCCAGCAACCACATGGTGGCTCACAACCATCTGTAATGGGGTCTGGTGCCCTCTTCTGGCCTGCAGACATACACACAGACATAATATTGTATACATAATAAATAAATAAATAAATATTAAAAAAAGAAAAGAATCTAAGTCGAGTACCTAGAATGGAGCAAAGAGAAGAAACAAAATTGCCTACGATTGAAACACAGGAGGGGACGAAAGTTTTCAGAAACAATGAGCCAATGGTAAGAAATGCAAAGATGGATTAGATTGGAATTTACTTCATAAACACAGTTTCAACAGAATTGTTGGAATGTAAAGTGGCAGAAATAGGGACTTGCATATACCCCCTTCAGGAAGTGAGGTAGAATAAGGAAGAGTGGTAGAATTGAGGCAGCTAAGACAGAAGAGCAGAAAGAGGAAAGATCATACGCATGATCCTAGCAGAGGAGGTGGGAAGTCTGCTGGATCGTGTCCCCGAGACTTCAAGAGGAAAGAGCCACTCCCTTCTCTGGACGGCATGGTGCAATTGAAGACCAACAAATGTTAAAGGATTTACATAATATGGCCTCTAAAGTAGCTAAGGGATTCCTGTCTTCCTTTGTGGCTAGGAATCCATTTAAACCATGACTCTTGAGGTCTAGATACCATGATTAGGAATGAAGATTCTGAGGTCATTGAGATGCCTTGTGTGATAGCTATACTTGGTTGTAACCTTGACCACATCTGTAATTAGCTAAAATCCAAGTGGCAATGGGTGATTTTTCTTAGATTATTTGAAGTGGGAAGACCCGCATTTAGCCCATCTCTTTTGAGGTGGGAAGATCCACCTTTCATCTGACTATACCTGCTGGCAGCCTACACAAATAACATGGAAAGGAAGCTTTCATTCTCTCTTTGCCTGCCTACTCTCATTCCCACTGGCAAATCCATTTCTTCACTGGCATTAGGGCCTACTTCCTAGGGATCTGGGCGTATCTGGAAGACCAGCTGAGACATTTAGCTGAACAAATACTGAATTCTTGAAACTTCCTTTGGTAGACAGCCATTGTTGGACTAGATGGAAAACAGCCTGCAAGCCATCTGATAAATCCCCATACATAGTATCTGTCTATCTATCTGTTTGTCTATCTATCTATCTATCTATCTATCTATCTATCTATCTATCTATCTATCGGTAGATAGATATGCATATATGTTATATTCCTTAAATTCTGTTCTTCTAGAGAACTCCAATTAATAAATTAATAGAGGTTTTGTTACCAAAAGTAGTTTTAGAGAAACAGAAGCATAAGGATGAATTTTTTAAGTCTCTAGAATAGGCTTTCCAGTTTGCCAACACCTATAGTAACTGAAGCCCACAGGGCAAACTATTTTACAACCTTAAGGAAACACATTTATTTGATTATCCTGATTCACTAATTGTGACTTTGTATATAAAACTTTTGCAATTCATAGAAAATTAAGGAAATTGATCATGCTGGTTGGTTGCTCCTAGCGTCTTTGGGTAAATTGATAAAGGAAAAGAATATACTTCACAATAAGATTAAGAAGCTTCTACCATCTCAGAATATAGTGAAGGTGTGAACAATGAACTTAGTGGTAAAAATTTTCAGTTCCAGATATTCATGAACAGTCTAAAGGTTTCTAAGTGTGCCGTGGAATTGAGTCACAGGTCTCAAGTTGCAGGAAAACCAAACAGAAATTCTCATTATGAGACTTGCTCAATTACTAAGAAAAGTCAAGTCCCAGCATCAAAAGGTATAGATGGTAAAGTGGTAAAGAACTGATCCTGTATAGAATGAGATCTTTGGGATGGAGAAGTGCTGGGAAACCTATTGAAGCTAAGAAATTTGAACCCATATTCTCAAGGGTTTATCTCACTTGAGGAAGTCATCTATCTACCCTCAGCAAAAGATGTACTTCCATCCCCACTCCCTGAAATACTGCCTTTGATTGAGGAAATCAATTAAGTCAGCAGTGATTTTCTCTGCTAAATCCCCTTTCAATATTTTATCAATATTTGTATCTGTATCTATCTAGATCTACCTCTATCTATGTCTATACATCTACCTATCAATCTATGTATCTATTTGTCTGTCTGTCTACCGGACAGGTAGGCATACAGACATATAGATAAAGATAGATTTATTCTGGAGAGAGAGAGAGAGGAGAGAGAGAGAGAGAGAGAGAGAGAGAGAGAGAGAGAGAGAGAGAGAGAGAGAGAGAGAGAGAGAGAGAGAGAGAGAGATTCTGTAAATGTTGTTCCTCTAGATAACCCTGACTAATACACCTTGGACATAATAAATGCTTTGTTTAATTAGAACGAATTTTGATTCCTTGGTCTTTGTAATACTTTTCAATTCTTTGGACTTTGTAACACTATTCAACTCCCTCAAATTTTTTTTCTCAGTTCCTTCCCTCTTTGCATTGAAAAACAAAATGAACATTCAATAATAAATTTAATGGGCTTTTTACCAATGGTCTAAGGAGAATGTTTATGAATAGTGAGTGCTTCTTGGGGAAGTGCTAGAAAATGGTTCATTACTACATCCCTAAAACATTTATAGTAACTTGATGAATAATGGGTGGGAATAATTTAGAATAGCAATGCTTCATTCAGACAGAACCTGTTTTCGCTCCCACGTAGCAGCCACATCGTGTCTGTGTCGTATAAGGATCCATATGTTTTTAATGTATGTATCACTAAGAGTTTAAGTCAAAAAGCATAGAATCCCGGTGTTGTAAGAGACTTTAGAGGACAGATGAGAGGTACGTAGAGAGTCACTGTTTCTCTTCTTTGTAAACTGTGTAGTCAATTGATCATAAGAAATTGAATTTAGAGCTAGACTCAATTATAATACATGCAGGTAAACAAATAGAACAGGAAAGTAAATAATTTATACAGCTCTGATAATAGATAGCTGTTATAAAGACATCCATTTCAGAGTATTACTCAATGAAAATATTTAAAATTTATTTAATTGTATCTTACAGTGCTCAGGTTGAGTTTTTACAATACAAAATAGGATTTAACATTCAGAAAAAGTAGCCATATCAAAGCATTTCTGAGTGGAAATTCCAATTATAGCCAGTATTTTAAATAGACACATCCTGACTCCCTTCACAGATTCCCATTGGCCATATGGTAACCGCAGACATGCCCCAAAATACAACTGCCGTATGTAAGTTTTAAAATACTGACTGCATGCCTAGAGAGCCATATTTATCTATAAGCACTAAAGAAATCAAACCAAGTGAAATTATGTTTTATGCCATGCCTGGGAGATTAAACTGCCTAACGAAAAGCAAATGCAAAGGAAATAAGGCTAGATACCCATAGACGTGTAATGTAATGGTATCTGGAAGAACAGTTTCTGGAATTCTTAGTCTTTGCTCTAGACAGAAAATCATATACCAAAGAAGTTTATAAGCTAGCCTGTGCTGTGCCATCAAAGTGGATCTAGTGGGAACACTTAAGGGGTAATCAATAGGAACGCTGGACATGGGTGTGTGTTCTCCACAGAGGTTCTATCAGCTTGATTTGTGTTAATTTTGAGCATTTAAATATATGGGCTTGTGTGTATGAGTTGAAATATGTCTTTGAAGAAAGCCCAGCTTTGTAACAGTTTGGAAGAACTGTATTGTTATTTCAGAGATGCTTTGTTTTCCTCATCCAGGTAAGGCGAATGGGGCTCCGATGTGTAAAGGATTCTGTGCTGGTGATCATTATAACTCCACCCTATCTGCATGTGAATAATAGGTACAGAAATGTATATGCTGCTCATATTTATATGTATGTGCATGTATGTATGTGTAGACTCATACAGAAGGAAAAGGGGATCTGAAGACCCTCATTGAAGACCCTCATTCTGAATACACAAGCCCTGCTGCTTACGATGGCATGCTGTTCTAGCCGATCAGTTTGTATCCATGGTTAGTGTTAATCTGGGCATGGAAGGGTTATCCCATTTGCCTTAAAATGAACAATACTGTTTTGTGAGAATGTTGGCTTTCCTTGCACGAAGTAGTATTTATTTGCTTTGTGATGAACTGCTCAGATACAAGGATACATATTATGTACTTTTAAAATCATTTGGTATGAAGCTGGAAGAAATGACTTTTCTTGACTAAGAACTCTGAGCATTGCCTTTATAGTGAAAAAAGTCACTGAAATTTCTTACTTCTTTAAAATGCCTTGAGTAATCCTAGACCTTGATTTTTCCAAATCTTGGAGCCTCACTAATGTCTGTCTTTAGCTCTTTAAGTAAGAATTTGTCAAAATTTATTTTTGAAATTAATTTTTTCTTAGTAGGTTTCCTATGCATTATCTTTGATTCTTTTTCTTGTGCTTGTTAATTTTTTCTGCCCTTTTTTTGATATGTTTGTTTTTTATCTTGTTGTTCTTTTGGTGCCTGTTAGTTTTCTAATGAGAGCCAAAAAGGATGTGGATTCAGCTGGGAGGGGAGGTGGGGAAGATGTTGGAGGAGTTGGGAGAGGGGAAACTGTAATCAGAACATATTGTATTTAAAAACCTATTTTCAATTTAATAAACACCAAAACTAAAAGAAATGTACATATCAGCCACAACAGCGATAGTGGGTGAACCCAATACTTTACTTTCACCAACAACATGTTATCCAGATAAAAATTAATTAGCGATACTCTGGGGTTTAATAGTATCACAAATCAAATGGACCTAACAGACTTCTATAGAACACTCCTATCCCCAAATACGGAAAAATACACTTTTCATGTAATCAACCCATGGAAACTTTTCCAAGACTGTTCACATATTAGGAAAAAGCAAGTCTCAACAAATTTAAGAAAATGTAAATTCACCCTGTTTGACCATAAAGCAATGGAGATGGATATCAAGAGCGATGGAAACAGTGGAAAGTATGCAAAGTCATAGAAGCTAAACAGCACACCAGTGAGTGGAAACTGAGTCAGAAAATAAAACAAGAAGGAATTAGGAATTAAAAATATTCTTCAAATGTGGGGAGCAAATGAGGTCCTAAGTGAATGTGTGTGCTTTTGAAATGATCAGACCCAGGTAAAGGACCCCAATGCCTGAGACCCACGGGAATGCCGAAGCCTTCCCCTGGTCTAAGCACACATATTGACACTGTATGCGTAAACTATCAGGAGCAGCTTTATCGTCTCAGATGACTACAATATGAGACTGCTTCCCTACAGAAACCATCTACATCTGCACCTATATCCTTCTCCGTAGTGCTACATCTAATAAATCTACTGAGTTCCCAGGTTACTCGTGCCGCATCTCCATCAGCACTATGACCCACCTGATCCCACTTTCCTGTGTGTGTGTCTGTCCTTCCTTCATTCTTTCGTGCCCCCTCTAGGTCACTCTCTAAGCCTTTATAAATTGTGGCACTAGAACTGAGTTCTCATGAAAACACAGTATCTCACAGTCGATGGGACTTAATAAAGGCAATCACAGAGGAAAGCTTGTAGCACCTAGTGCCCATGTTTAAAACTTCAAAGATGTCTTAGTAATCACTTAGTATTTTGCCTAAAGGCCTTGGAAAAGTAAGAACAAAGAACCCAAAAAAAGAATGAATAAAATCAGGCGGTGGTGGCGCACGCCTTTAATCCCAGCACTAGAGAGGCAAAGGCAAGAGCATCTCTGTGAGTTTGAGACCAGCATGGTCTACAAGAGCTAGTTCCAGGCTTCAAAGCTACAGAAAAACCCTGTCTTGAAAAACAAAACAACAACAAAATGAATAGATAGAAATAATAAAAGACAGTGCTGAATTTTAATGAATCAGAAATTTAAAAATACAGTGAATTAGTGAAACAAAGAATTGGCTCTTTGAAAAGATTAATAAAATTGACCACCATTAGCCAAATTGAATAAAGGAAAGAGAGAGAGAATCTAGATGGGTTAATTTGGCCTGTCATGGACTGAGCAGATGGCTGGCCACACTTTCTTTGCATGCCCCCCTGGGACCAACCTGATCATCTGCTGTCCTGTAGCATGAATAATAAAAACCCATAGACAGATGAAGGCGTAAGTCACGAACAATGCCACACCAGTTTGGAGTTATGATTAATAGGGTGTTATTTATTTAAAAAGGAAAAAACTTACAGACCACCATCCCGGACAACAGCCATCTGCACAACGAGGAAGGGAGTCTAGTCTCCAGCGGAGCAGGAAGTGAAGAGAGAGAGCAGAAGGAAATAGCCGCTTCTTTTAAAGGGAGAGAAACCACACCCCAATGGGCTGGTATCTTAGCAGCTATTGGTTGGAGGGGCGGAAGGACCTCCCGCAACAGACAGATATTGGGGTTCAACCTGAAGATGAGAAAAGTAACAGCAGCCAACCACTAGAGAGCTCCTACCTCTTCGAAATCTTCAGACTGAAAGAGAGTGAGTTCCTGTCTCATCCCTCTTTATACTCCTATCTAGTGCTGGGATTAAAAACCTGTGTCACCACCACCAAGCCTCTATAGCTAACTAGTTTGACTGCTGGAATTAAAGGTGTGTGCAACCACTTCCTGGCCTGTATGACTGACTATTGTGGCTGCTTTGCACTGACCTTCAAAAGATAAAAGGGTACATTATTGGAGCTACTTTTAAAAGCAACTACTAGTTTTAAATGCTTTACATTGGATTGTACCTTTGTATATTGTATAGAAATTTTGTATACTGATACAAAATTTTCGATTAATTTTGTTAAAACATATTATACACAAGTTTCTAATATTCTTCAAGGTATTGTACCTATATAGCTCATTTAAGAATGTAATGCAAATTTTTAGTCCTTGAAAGATATTATTACCAATTGGTTAGGACAATAAGGAAATTCAGGTTAGTAATTAGTTACCTATTACAATTGAACTTGTAATCACATTAAGTATGCTTTCAAGCTCAAACAGATATATTTTAAATAGACATTTATCTTCAAACTCTTCAGAGATCTACAGAATATGTCATTTAATATGTTTTAAGAACATTGGTTCTTTCTTCTTCTTTTTTTTAATGACAATGAGACATGTCTGCTCCTGGCAGCACCAATCAACTTCAGAGAAGATGATGGGAACTGAAGAAACTCCACATGGAGTTTGCTTTCTTTGTGGAAAAAATAAGCCACTGGGCAAGAAAGTGTTCTTGCCTTGACTGCTGACAGTGGTCATCTGTCATTGTCCCATTCGGACAAGCAGGACACAAAAGAGAGTGATTTCCAAACCTTATACAGACATGGTAGGATAGTCCTTCAAAAACCCTGCTTCATAGAAGAGTCTGTCAAATATTCCAGGTCTCTGGGCCAAAGATTGATGCTCCAACATTGCAGAATAACTTTGGGTAACTGTTAAGGAAGCCAGCTATTTCTATCATTTCTCAAATTTTTGGAAATCGCTTGCTCATACTTTCTGTTTACTCAGTTAATATTATTGCCTTTTTGCATCTCTGAGGGAGTTGAAGACTAGGTAATTATATTTATAGTTTTACTTGTTTACCAAATGCAGAAAGCAAGTTAGGGTAGAAAGTAAAATAGGTACAAGACTTTGGAGTCACCAAGATAGGATAGATAATGACAAATAAATTCTCTGAATTTATCAAATGCAAATGAACTAGATATCGTTGATGTATTTATTGCCTGTATATATTGTATATAATTATTGTACTTATTGCATACAGTTTTTATTATATGAGTTATAGCCTTCTTGTTTTATTTTAGATGAAAAAGGGGAAATGTAGTGATATGTTATTTGTATTTTAATAAATAAAGCTTGCCTGAAGGTCAGTGCAAAGCAGCCACTCTAGTCAGCCATACAGGCTAGGCAGTGGTTACACACCTACTGGAACTCCAGCAGCCACACTAGTTAGCCATAGAGACTGGGCGATGGTGGTACACACCTTTAATCCCAGCACTAGAGGGGAATATAAGGCAGGATGAGACAGGAACTCTCAAAGTCTGAAGATTTCAAGGAGGTAAGAGCTCTCTAGTGGCTTGGCTGCATTTGTTTTTCTGATCTTCATGTTGAACCCCAATATCTGTGTCTGGGTTTTTATTAATCATGATAAACTGTTCATGTGCTGCCAACCCAGTTAGGGGTGACTGAAGCCTCTTTGCCCTTTTCTTAGCTGCTCATCCTGACTGTCTGCTAGCATTTAGTCATCAACTAAATCAACTTGAGTATTGCTACTATGCCAAGCTCTATTTATTCACACATACATGATCAGCTTTAGCTTTCTCATGGCAACGAGTTACATCTATAAAGACATCAAAGAAAGAGCTACAGTCTTTCATGGTTACATCATGTTTAGGTACTTGTCTATGGAACAGTCTCCGGTGGTCTCCTGGGTGGAAGTACCTTGTTAGCAGTTGTCCTTACTTCTAATTCAGCCTGGTATAATTAGATGTATTAGAAGAAAAAAGATACAGGAGGCAGATGTATTAGAAGAAAGAATATATAGAAGGACAACAGTATACTCTGGTGACCTGCTGTTGTTAGCCCAGAACTTTGTCCTTCCTCTTGTCTAGTCTGCTTGGCTGACTAATACCCACTCCAAGTTTTTCCACTTCTCATTCCTGATGTTATTTGCTTCATGATTTTATCCCTAGCTTTTCTTTTAATCCTTAGATCTGTTTTTACTGTAATAGATATGACCTATGTTAATCCCACAGAAGCAAAGAGAAAGACCACTGAATCAAATCATCATGGCCAAAATGATTAAAGCAATCAATTAATTAAGCAATCTCTTTTATTCAGCTACATGTGTTGCCTCTTCCTGATCAAGAGATCAGTATTGGGTATAAGTAAGATAAGGGGTTTTATAGTTCAGGGGTAGGGGTTTTTGAAATAGAAGATTTGGCAGGCATATAGGCTAGGTTATAGAAGCAGAGCATAAGAATAACAAGTTGCTCATAACAAACCCCTGAAACAAACACACGGTTGCAAGTTGGTCACCTCAAGGTAGTAATAAAAAAAGTGGTCATAATAACCTTTTGAAGCAAAGACATGGTTACAGTTTCCTGACTCAGGTAGTAAAGAACCATTTGTAGTTAAGGTTATACGAGGGACATAGCCCCATCAAAACCAGCAATGAATCTGGTTTTGTCTTTGCAAGAAGATGGCTTCCAGCCCAAGATGGGGCAGGCTGGTTTATCAGCTACTTGGAGTTTTCACTGCAGACCTTTTCTCTTATTGACTTCCAAGATCCTTCTCCTGCTTCATTATCTTCTTTATTTCCAGTGTTGGATTTTTAAGTGAGAGCTAAGAGACTACCCCCCAAATCCATAAATAGAATCAACTCTTGTTTTCCGTAACATAACACTCTACTGCCTCCCAGAGTATGGAGAGCTTAGTGTGATCCCTTTCAGTGACGACCTTTATTTCTAACTTTGTGTCAAATGGCTAACACTGACATATTTTGAGAAGTAGTTGTGTGAACTTTCCTGAGGAGGGCATGAAAGAAATGTCTATTCATCTTAGTTAGGGCACCAGTAAGACCAAAGTAATGCTTCCACCCAAATCTGTCTTAGTGTGGTAAATGTATTTGGAGTTATTTGTAAGAGTATGTAAAAGAATTTATGTATGGAATCATGGGTAACTCAGAGGCAAGACAGCTGCATCACCAAAAATCCTACCCTGGTACAAGTGATGATTCACAAAATCTGCATCCATGGACCTCAGGGGATTGGAGGTTTGGTACTCTGTAGCAGTCACGACTTGGATACCTTAGAGGAGCTCTGTGAATCCTGTAGCCTTCAGGAACATCCTGCACCTTATAAGGTTGCTTGTTATTTATTATATTTATTTATTTTCCATGTGTGTCTGTGTGCGTGGGTGTGGATGCCTGTGCGGGGGTATACGCATACTGAAGCATGAAGTGGACATCACAGGACAACTTTCAGGCATCTCAGTCAGTTCACTGCTTCTACTATGTGGAGCCCAGTGATTGAATTGAGGTCACCCAGGATTGCTATTTGGCAGCAAGTTTCTCTACCAGATGCCATCAGGCCAGCCAGGCGACTTTCTAAGTTGTGTTAGCATCTTTCACTGATTTCCTGAGTTTTAGGAGCTGCCCTGCTCCCTCCACAATAGACCGTTTCCTTTGGGAGGAAAAGGCAGCATAATGGGAGGCCATGTTGGGTTGCTGTTTTGCACGGCTGGAGGTGAGCCCAGAGCCTCGCCCATGCAGGGAAGCCTCTGCCACAGTGCTGTGCTTCTTGCCCTGAATCCACAGCCTCTCTTTCACCCTCCTTCTCCCCTGTGCTCTTTTCTTTCTGTTCTTCTTCGTGTTGGAGGTAGCAGAAGAGTTGGAACAAAAAATTGGGGCAGGAAAAGGACTGCTTTTGAATTAGAGGATACATTTAGAGTTTCATGTATTTGGCTCATTTTTATATCTGTTCCTGCGCATTTTCAGAATAATTATGATTTTTCTGAGAACTGTGTGGACAGAAAACAACATTCTTTAAGATGTTGTATTTCGGGGCACCTCGTGCTTTTGTGGCATTGTTATATCTGGAATTAAGTGGGACAGTTGCAATTTCTTTTATGTATTCCACCCCACCACAAGATAATAGGACATCTTGTTGCTTTATTCATGGTAACCATCTTATGTAAATCTCCGTATGGGGGGATCACAGTTGTTGCATTTGCAAGTTAAAATCCTCAGTAGTGTTTCTTTGTCAAGTGATTTAATCTTAAATAAAAGGAAACAGGCTTCAAATGTCCAAATAAAATCCCAATGCGAATATGGAGTTTTTAAAACTAAAACAGTTGTGTATAGAAACATAGCATACATATTTCATAATATCTTCTTTGTATAGAGATGTAGGAATACTTGATTATTTTGGAGGGCAACTACGAAGGCAGGGGATGTAGTGGTTCCTACATGAACGCTGTCTGACCTGTGCTTCAGGGAACTAGGTAAACTGATTCTTTATAGGATCTGTCACAAATCTTATTGATTTATCTATTTTTATTTTATTCTTTATTAAAATTTTGTGTAGGGGTATTACATTAAATATGTTAAGTAAATAAATGCTATTTTTATTTTCCTGTGTTTTAAACAGTTTTGGAACTAAACCTATGGCATCATGCGTGCTAGGCAAGTACTCTACCAATAAGCTATGTCTCTGGCCCTTAATTTTTTTAATTTTGTTTCGAGAGCAGAGCTTGATCCCCACAGCCTTATACTTGTTACTCATACTCATGAAATTATTTGATTTATTTTTATGGAATTCTAAAAGTGAAGGTTGGTTATTTGCTGACAGAAAAGAGAAACATGAATTTTTGTTGTTATTGCTGTTCATCTTGTTTTAGTTTTGGCATGGGGTCTTCTGTATAATCCAGGTTGTCCTCAAACTCATGGTTATGGTGTCTTGGATTCCTGAATTTGAGGATTATATGTGTAGACCACTGCACCAGTTAACCCTCACCGGTGAATTCACTGAAGATGTTTAGTCTTTCCAGGGTTTGAGTGAGGGTGCTGTATATGTCATACGTACTTTACCATTGGTGAAATAGAAGTCAGCACCTGGGAGCTACATGGAGTTCCAGGAAGGTGTGCCTATCGCATGGCTACTGAATACCTGAGTACTGGGAGCTACATGGAGTTCCAGGAAGGTGTGCCTATCGCATGGCTACTGAATACCTGAGTAGATTCAGCTCTCCTTTTCCCTGACTGTAAAAGATACACTGTTCAACACTGCGGGTTGTATGCTGTTACCAAGTATAAGTCAAGTGTAGTTTTACCCCCTAACATGTAATATTTTTTTTTAAAAAAATTAGACAGGTTAATAAAAACTTTTATTACTAAGAATGATAGTTTGGGAAAATAGTGTCAGAATAACAGCAGAATACTAAGATTTTAAAATGATTCATTAAAAAAAAATGATGCTTTCTTTGCTCCAGAATGGCTTTCTCAATACACCCTTTTTCCTCAATAACATACCAATCATACATTGCTGTTAAGAATATTTGAAGTTTAACGTGTGAAAATTACTGGGGTAGAGAATAAATTTGTGGCCTTATCATTTGTTTAGGTCTCTTGACTAAGAAAGTATTTTAAAGTATAGAAAGAATTCCTGGTAATAATAATACAAGCGTTCTGGAAAATAGTATTTCAGTAGTAGTAAGCCCTGTCATTATCTGTTCTTATAGGTGGGGAAAAAAGTATTTACTTCAGCAACCTCAACTAATAATGTGTAAATTAACACACAAATTGCTTTGGGGTCCTAATTTATAGTGATCTGCCTGTAAGCATGCACTTATAGACAGCGGACCCATTACAGCCCCTTGGCAAATCAATGGCTTTGCAGGATTTCAAAATGTATTGGCATCAATGCCAGACTGTGAAGGAATGGCACCACATGGGTTGGATTTATCAATAGCAGCAGTCTATTATTCCAAATAGAAAATGTGCCAGGTAACAGCTTGTAATGACAAATATCATCTGCTCCTTTGGAAGAGGAGAACAGCATGGGTGCGCTCAAGACAGCGAAGCCTGTAATTGATCACAGCATCATCTGGCAGCTTGGGATGCACTCGGATCTCTCCATCCACAGGTTCTCAGTGGTAGATCTCCCTGGAGCAGTTTTCCTCTCCCTTCCTTGCTTCTTCATAGTCAGTGAGCAAATAGTTATTGACCGTTGTCTATGTACCTGGCCTGATCTTGCACTAAGTTCAGGGAAGAATAAAATGATGAAATAAGGACAAAATCTGAACCGAACACCCAATAAAATCCAATATGGATGAGGGATAAGGAACAGAACCTACAGACGAAGTTATCAAGGAGCAAACAAACAGAAATGACCAGCCATCTGGAATCGGGATAGAGTCCCAGGCAGAATAAACATTTTTAAGCTGAGGTTAGAAAAACATGGTTTGTTTTGGTAACACAGATTGCACAATAGTTGACGGACTAATGTCTGATAGAGGGCAGTGATGTAAATATAGATAGAAAAGGTAGGTTGAGTGGGCACTGTGCCCCTCTGAAACATTGTAGTGGACATGTTATCCAGAAAGCTCAGCAGGTTAGAGTCGATTGACTCATGAACAGATGCTGTGCCAACAGTGTTGCAGTGCCAGGCTGAGCCTGGAGAAGGGTACAGACGGAGAATCTGTGTTTGAAGCCTGTGACTGACTATACAATGTTGCCAGGAACATTACTGTTTCTGATCCTTCTCATGGGAATCTTTCACTATAGTAGAGATGGGAGGTTGTGGTTGAGCTGATCTTTAAGCACTACGCTACACTGACACTTTAGATCATGTGTGCAGTCTCTTGGTGGAGATGGATAAACGTCTGAGCCAGCAATAGAAAACAGAGACACATAGGAGGCACAGGTAAAGAACAAGAGTAACTATTTTACAGAGGGTTAGAAATTAAATCTAATTAAAACTTGACTATTGAGATGCGCCACGGCTTCGGTAGCGACCGGCTCTTCTTTGCTTGCCTGAGCAGCGCCAGCACCTTCCTCAGGAGCTTGCAGCAGCCGGCTGGCCCCTGCTCCATGGCAACCATGTGTGACCGGAAGGCGGTGATCAAAAATGCAGACATGTCGGAAGAGATGCAACAGGATTCGGTGGAGTGCACTACTCAGGCGTTGTAGAAGTACAACATAGAAAAGGATATTGCGGCCCATATCAAGAAGGAATTCGACAAGAAGTACAACCCCACCTGGCACTGCATTGTCGGGTGGAACTTCGGTAGTTATGTGACACATGAAACCAAACACTTCATCTACTTCTACCTGGGTCAGGTGGCCATTCTTCTGTTCAAATCTGGTTAAAAGCATGGACTGTGCCAAACACCCAGTGATCCATCCAAAAACAAGGACTGCATCCTAAATTCCAAATACCAGAGACTGACTCTTTAGCTTTGCTAAGGGAACACCTCGTTTGAATCTGTTGTGTTTTGTGCGGAGCATCATCCTCTGTACGAGTTTGTGGTTATAAAATAATTAGTAAAACAGCTTACATTTGTATTTATTTTCTAGGCCATATTTCTGTACCCCCCCCCCCTTTTTTCCCTCCCTTACTTAGGCCATTCCTTTAAAAATAAATCTGTTTGAGATGTAAAACAAAAAAAAACTTGACTATTAAAGTTTTGGAAGTAGGAATAGAGAATGATGCTCAAAAGCTATAGTTCTTGAGTTACTGACACTTGGGTAATGAAGGGCAAGAACAAGGTTGAAAAAAGAAATGATGACTTGTGCACGTGATTGGTAGGACCTTTTGCCTTAATCTCAGTATACTATCCATGAAACTCCTAGGTCACTTGTGCCATTGTGACAGACCTTCTTTGATTTCTATGTATGATTCCTTCCCTATTGCTACGATCACAAAGGGATTGAGCAAGGTCATCTGAGCTTCATCGAGGTAGGCTCTCCACATGTGGCAATCATACAAGGGAAGGCAGAAGGGAACAATAGGATGCCCAAGGTAGTATTTAAGTTAGATGTTGTGAGTATATCATGTGACATCCCACTAGAGAAAAAACAAAGAGTCCCCTGACAGTAATGAAGGCCTGCTCAGAAACATAAGAATTTGTCATGAGGCCATAGTGTCTCATTTTCCTATTTTTTTCTTGGGAAAAGTTCAACTCTCTGAATGTAGGGATAAAATGGTTAAGGCTGTCTCTCAGAACAGAGGGGGCCAACAGGATGGGGAAGACAGCCTTATAAGTTGATGCAAGTATATCTTTTAAAATACCCTGTAGCAATGGCATGAACAATTAGCATACATTCTAGCTTTACTTAATGTTTGTTGTGAACTCGGGAGAACTACTATAATAATCCAGGCAAGGAAGATATAGATAGCCATACTTTATAAGCCCAAATGAGAGTCCGTTATTAGCTAGCAACTGAGATTAGGCTCTTTCCCAAGAGAATGCTTGGCATTGAAGCTCAGGTGTACAGCAGTTATAAAGACAAAAAACAAACAAACAAAATAAACAAAAAAAAAGACATCGTTGGCAGATCTTGGTCAGGGGAACTTAGTAACATTTGTTTTGATAGATCACAATTGTTTGGGTTATGCTTCTGGGCCATGGTCTGGGTTGGGTAAAGTCTCAAATGTGTTGCCAAAACAGACATGACTATTCAAGAAATTAGGAGCTTCTTTCAAAAATCTGTCTCCTGAGCAGGTACAAAATAAAGTCAAGGTAAGGTCAGAGAAAGGCTGCGCGACGTTGGCCTTTTGACTGCTTGCCCACTTTGTGCTCAGCTTCCCTCATGTCTGTCACTGCACCTGTGCATCCTTTCCAAGAAGGATGCTTCTGATGATAACGTGACTGAGCAGGCATGAAAAGACACAGACATGTGAGGCTGTCGGGATGGTGTCGTATTTAATAATCCCTGGTGCTTAATAATCATAACTAATTCTTCTGGCCTCTGCAATGTGCTGATGGATACCTACATGTCAGGATACCGTTTTGGACTCCCAAGGGGAATGGAGGAAAGACCGTGAAATGCTCATTGCAGGGCCTGGTCCTCCTTTTTTGACAACAGCTGACAGAATGAGAACGGCTTTGCCAAGCTGCCACTCTGAGCTGACTGTGCTCTTGGGGGAGCTCACTGGATATGATTGAAGCCGAATCACAGGCTCCTAAATTGATGATGAGGAAACTAATGGTTCAAGTGAATGATGATTTTCTTGCTCTCAACCCAACTATGCTTTCCCCCACAGAAGCACCTACATTACAACAAAGAATTTAGTCTGAAAAGTGTCTGTGGTAGGGAACCTTCTCCACCTCAGTTCTTGTAATGTGTTAGTCATAAAATGTCCATTTTCTCTTTTCTTTAGTATGCGACAGAGTCTTCAAGTAAATGAAAAAAAACAGGGAGGAATGCAGTGGTGGGCAAAATATTGGAGATGTAAGGGCCATGCATCTCGAAGGGATTCTTCCTCTGTATCCCTGCATGGGCTGGTCAGCACTGCTGGGGCAGTACCCTTGCTGCTGGTAAAGGGGATTGTAGCCTTGGAATGTCACCATCCATACCACTGTGTTGGTCTTCCTTATACCCCAAATCTTTTCTGTTGGTGAAGTTTTCAGTATTTTTTGAAACCAACTCTATTTAAGTATAAATTATATACAATAAGTAGAACACATTTAAAGCAAGTAAATTGGAAGTTTCAGCATATGTAAAATACCATCAAACTAGCTGAACAATCAAGAGATTGAAATTCCTTTAACTCCTAAATCCTTTCTGTGATGCTTTTTGACAACCTTTCCCAATAAGTGACACAAGTCAACTTGGACTAAGAGTAAGGCTGTGTGTGTGTGTGTGTGTGTGTGTTTGTATGTGTGAAAGTATAAATGTGTATATGTATGTATATGTGTGTGTGTGTTCATATGTGTATATTCATGTGATTATGTGTGTATGTGTATTGTGTGTTTGCATGAATTTTTATGTCTATGTGTCTATTATGTGTCTCTGTGTGTGCTTCTATGTCTATGTGAGTATATGCCATGTGTGTGATAGCCTATAGAAGCCAGAAGAGGATGTTGGATCCCATAGATATGCTTGGCATGATTATGGGAACTATACTTAGTTCTGTAGAAGAACAGCAAATGTTCTTAACCACTGAACCAACTTCTAGCCCTCCAAAAGTTTTAATAAATTATTTCTTATAACTTTTAGGTCTGACTACTCAAACCCTCTCTGAACTTTAAAGGTTTTATATTTTGTAGTATGTGTCTATTGCTTTAAGATGATATATTTCATGGCATAAAATTATTCCTAGTAATTTTATCATTATAATAAATTTTAATAATTTTATTACATATTGTGATGCATATTGTATAATAATATAGTTTATATGTATAAGAATATAAAATGAATAATATATCATATATAACTGTCTTATTCTGTTATTATTTTGAATTTAGTTCTTTTATTCCTGACACTGGTCATTTGTGTCTTCTCTCATTTTTTTCTGTGTATTAGTCTCCAATGGCTTCTGTAACAAATTTTCCAAAGTCAGTAACTGAAAAGGTCTATCACAACTCTCCAGTAACTGGTATCAAGAAATTGAAGTCAAGCTGGAGATTCAGGACCAGGGCCCTCTAGATGATGCTGTTCCTGAGTGAGTGCTTTTATTCCAAGACAGCTCAGGGTTTAAAACAGGAACAGGGAAAAATGAAAAACATAGACTATTTATCACTATCAGTGAATATACAGGATACAGAAGATCCCAAGGCAATATGGGAGCTGTTTGCACAATGCCCTTGAGCTCATGAAACTTCATTACTTAGGAAAGAGGAGGAAACATTTTGCCCGTGGCATTCTTGGGGTGAGTAGAGAACCTTCCTCACAAGGGAGTAAACAAATTCTAAGAGAACAGGGTTCACACCGTGGGACAAGTAGGAAAGTCTGTTATATGCAGACTACAAAAGTTGACATTTTGAACTCATGAGATGGCTCACTGGGTAAAGGCCTGACACCCAGCTTGAGTCTGACAACTTGAGTTCAATCTCCAAAACCACATGACAGAAAGAGGGAACCAACTCCTGCTAACAGTTCCCTGACCTCCTCATGTATGCCATGGCATGTTGGTGGAGGCTGCTCTTTCCTTTCCAGCTGCCCAGACCCAAAATAACTACACAGAAACTATATTAATTGTAATACTGTTTGACCAATAGCTTAAGCATATTTCTAACTAGCTCTTATAACTTAAATTTACCCATTTCCATTATTTTGTATTTTACCACAAGGCTTGTGGTTTACTGGTAAAGATCCTGAGCGCCTGTCTCCTTCTGCGGTGGCTACATGGAGTCTGTCTGCCTAATTATTTCCTCTATCTCTGCTTGGAATTCTCGCCTTGCTCTATTCTGCCCTGCTAGAGGCCTAAAGCAGCCTCTTTATTAACCAATGGTATACAGAGGGGAATCCCACATCAATGGCTTGTGTATCCACACATACACACAAACATGTATACATACATACAATTCAAAAGTTATTTTTAGAAGTAAAAGTGTACATTTGTTGTCCCCCAATGCTGTTGGGATCAAGTTGAAAGTCAGTGTGATTGAACTGAAATGAATGCATTTTTAGGCTGTTCTCTCTGCACAGGCTCTAGAAGGCAGCCTGTTCCTTGATTTTCCCACTTTGATGTCATCCAGTGTTTCATAGCCCATGTCTAAGCCAATTCAGTCCCTGTCATTTTCCCTGTCTTGAGCATTGTACTTCCTGTTAGGCTCCACTGAAGACAGACCAGGTAATCCAGTATAATCTCAACTTGAACCAACCTGCATGGACTCTCTGGCCATGAGGGCAGAGCTCAGAATGAGGGTCATTTCAAAGGGATCCTCATTTGTCCTCCACAGTATGGTCTGAAATTTCCAGATCTATTTATCTTTTCCAGAAACCAGATTCTGGTTTCACTGGTTCAGTTCAACTGTCT
Organism: Microtus agrestis; assembly: GCA_902806775.1. NCBI lineage: Eukaryota > Metazoa > Chordata > Mammalia > Rodentia > Cricetidae > Microtus > Microtus agrestis. Next base: position 799,887 of record CADCXT010001983.1, read on the forward strand.
TCCTCTTTGCTATTTTGTGGGGTTTGCTATTATTTTTAGCCTGTGTTTCCTTTGTCTTTTTTTTTGTTTGTTTGTTTCTTAAGGTTGTAGCTAAGGTTTTTAGCTCCATTCCACAAACTTCACATAGTATGTTTTCACATTCTTTACATTATTCCTTGGTTGTTAGAATTACCCACTCTAGGTGCCTTTTGGTTGATTTCTGAAAGGCATTATACTCAAAGAACATTTTCCGGGTAATTTCCAACTTGAGTACGTTTAAATTAATTGAGTGTAGTTTTGGAGATGTGTTTGAAGACATTAAAGCATAGCTGTTTAGTTTTTACTGAAGACTGTATACAGCCCTTTTCTGGTTCACAATTCAGGGTTTGGAGAGCTGCACCTAAATGCATAAGAGCTTTATAAAAGTAACTGTTGAGATGTCTGCCCCTTTAAGGGGAAAGATTTATTATGCATAAGAGAGTGAAAATATCCAGAAACATCTGGAAGCATCCAGAAAGCAGAGAGGAAAAAAACCCAAAAATGAAAAAACAAACCATACTGAACATGGCCAGGACTATCTGTGAGGGAGTGGGGAGGGTGGTGTAGATAGCAGAAATAGAGACTAGTGGTCGTGGGTGCACAGTGGGTAAAGAGAGTGGGAATCTGAGGTGAGAAGGTGGCTACTGTGGGAACTTTGAAATGCATAGCAAGTATTTGTGAGTTGGGACTGCGAGAGCCTGGAGGCCAGCATGAGCTTTGGTACGCTGATAGGTGCCACAGGTATATATCAATAGAAAGATAGAGAACAGTATGTTCCTTATACCAGAGGCAAGGTTAATACTGCTTTTTGGTGGACACATTTCCTAAGGAATGCTGACTTTTATCTAACTGCTAAAAATCCTCCTTATATCCAGTTTGAGCTCATTTCTGGATATATGGACTTCCTGGGACCTACAGCCCCCAAGTTGGGCAGATCATAACCATCTGCAATTCAGGGGATTTGACATTCTTGAGTATGGGCACCCACACACATGGTATACACCCACATACATAGTATACAACCGCACATATGGTATGTACCCATACACATGGTATATACCCATACACATGTTATACACCCCCACACATGGTATACACCCCCACAAATGGTATACACCCTCACACATGGTATACACTCCCACACATGGTATGCATCCACACACATGGTATACACCCCCACATATGGCATACACTCCCACACATGGTATACACCCCCACACATGGTATACACCCCCACACATGGTATACACCCACACACATAGTATACACCCTCACACACGGTATACACCCACACACGGTATACACCCACACACATGGTATACACCCACATGGGCAGACGCACATACACATAAATAAAAATTAAAATAAATTTTAAACAAAATTTCCATTTCCCTAAGTGACCCTCCATAGCAAACAGTTTGTTGATAGAATTCCTGATGTCTTCTGCTTCCCTCTGATTTCTTGCCTGTTTCTAAACTGGAGAGTAACTGAGTTATTCTGTTCTTCCTAGTAGATGTGTCAGACATTATTTCATACATTTTCATACTATTTAGGTTTGGTATGTTCTCCTGATGAATTGATATTCATCAGACACTGAAATTACTTGTCTTCTGTAACTTACGATTTTTATCTTTTGCCAGATACTATACATTGTTGATCCTTGTTGTAGGATGTTGCCCAGTTGCATGGAAACCTCTTTCTTCTGGATTTTGCCTGTCTCTTTAGTGCTTTCATGTGGAGAAGTAAAGCTGATGAACCCTTATTCCATCTCAGCTGCTAATGCCAGTCAGAAGCTGAGGGTTTATGCGATACAACTGGGGTCCTTGTGTTCTCAAGCAGTCGGCAGGCTGAGATCCCACCGGTGCACCCATCCATAGGAAAGGCAGCTGGTCGACTGTCTCTTTTCTCGATGCCGATGAGCCCATCTTAAACCTGTTACATCAGACAAGAGTTATGCAGCACGTAGTCTGAGATGTTTGAAAAGGAAGAACAGAGCAAAGCACAGATTCCCCAGCCTCTTCGTGACTGCCAATTTGTTTAAAGTTAGCTGGTCATGAGCTTTAGCGTTTGTGTGGGGATCTCTGCATTTCAAGACACAAATGTCTGAAACAAACGTGAACTTCTTGAATATACAAATTGTATTTAATTATAAAAACAAAATAATCATACAGTAAAATAGGACTTAGCATTCTGAATTTTACTGAGAAACAGACAATAAATACACTTAAGGGTTTTTTGCTTGTCTTTTATTCTGCTACCTCTTACCTTGTTGATATAAAGGTTAATGATGGTTTTGATTTATCCAGCCCATTGTGCTGGCATGGAAAAACTAGGTTTATGGCTTTAACAAAAGGAAATTCTTGCACTTGCTTACACATGATCAAATGTGTAACTGCTCTGATCAAAACATTAATGAAAAATATCTAGTAGAATAAAGGAATTAGCATTGCTTATTGTTTAAAGAATACAAGAAAAAAATTAGAAAATTTAGATTTTTTTTTAAAGACCTAGAAAAGAAATACGTACTTGTAGCAGCTCCCAAATCATTAATGCTTGGCTTTATCTTATTCTTGTCCTATTAGCTTTTATAACTTAAATTAACCTGTTTTCTCTTCATCTGTGTTTTGCCTCGGGGCTTTTTACCTTTCTTTCATTCTGTATGTCCTACTCTGCCAGTGGCTGACTGGTGGCTGCCTGGCGCCGGGCGAGTCCTTCCTTTTCTCCCTGTTCTGTCCTCTCATTCTCTTCTTCTGAGCCTAGATTCCTCTACCTAGTTATTCTCCCTGCCTGTCAGTCCTGCCTATACTCTGCTGTGGCTATAGTCCATTGTGCTTTTTATTAGACTAATCGGGTGCCTTAGGCAGGCAAAGCAACACATCTTTACATCATTAAACTAATTCAGCATAAACAAATGTAACACATAGTTACATAGTTAAAGTAATATTCCACAACACATGCTAGCCCATCCCCTCATAGTAAGGAATGGCAAACTTTGGTCCTAATTGTTATAATTTTCTCCCTATGACCTTACCTGGCCATCAGTTCATGATACAATGGAATAGTGGGAGTAGTTACAGCATTTTGAATACTGTTCTAGACTTCTTGAACAAGAAAAAGATAGTCTTTGACCTATGGAAACCAAGACAAGTAGGCTTTGAGTTGGTTACCATTTAGAATTTACTCCTAATACACAGACAGCGCAAGAGATATTTTACACGAATGTTTTGGCTGTAGGGGAAAGGTCAGGGTTTATAGAGTCTTGTGTGCATCCCTTCTTTGTGAAGTTCACTTACAGATATTTATGGTTGCTCAGAAGCGCACCTTCCTTCCAGAGAGTGATTGATGCTTCTTGCAACACTGTCACATCCAGATACCTGACCTTTCCTTGTCTCACACAGCGCCTCTGATACAGTTGATTGTCCTGCATCCTGAGTGAATCTAAGTCATTTTTATGTGTGGCATACGCTCAGCCTACTTTTTAAATGAGTTACCCTTTTATTGAGCTCTTAGTGACTATACTGCTTGCTCCTCTAGGCTGATTTGTCATGTCTTGACACTGAGAAACAGAAACGTTTGCAGTAGATCAAGTTTTGTGGTTTTAATCATACTCTTGATTTTTATTTATTTATTTATTAAAGATTTCTGTCTCTTCCCCACCGCCACCTCCCCTTCCCTCCCCTCCCCCAATCAAATCCCCTTCCCTCATCAGCCCAAAGAGCAATCAGGGTTCCCTGCCCTGTGGGAAGTCCAAGGACCACCCACCTCTATCCAGGTCTAGTAAGGTGAGCATCCAAACTGCCTAGGCTCCCACAAAGCCAATAGGTGCAGTAGGATCAAAAACCCATTGCCATTGTTCTTGAGGTCTCAGTAGTCCTCATTGTCCGCTATGTTCAGTGAGACCGGTTTTAACCAGGCTTTTTCAGACCCAGGCCAGCTGGCCTTGGTGAGTTCCCGATAGAACATCATACTCTTGAGGAATCAGAATAGTCTTAGCCCCGTAGCATTTAGTTCTAATTAATACTCTGGCTCACAACTCATATTATCATTTATTATTGAGGCATTGCACATATTCTTTATCATTTCTGCAATCTAAATATGTGACCCTCAGAAGATTCCTAAAATAGTGAGATTTACATAGATTTAGTTCCCTTGGCTTATTTGTGGTCTGGTGATGAAGCATGACCTTCGGGGAATGTGCCTTAATTAAATGGTTGGCATCTTGGGAGCGACAAGCCATTTTCTCTCACAGCGGAGATGTCCTAGCCCAGCATGGATACCATACACAACACTTGTTAGTGTTCCCAGGGCACTCTGTGGCAAACCTTTTAGAGAGTAAAGCTATATGCCATGACCCAGGCCAGTTACTTTGTGAGAGGCCTCAGTGATTTTGATACCACAGCTATGCAGAACTGATCTAAGATGATAGAAATCCCATTTATATTTTATCACATTTGTCTGTGAGTGTGTGTGTACATGTCTGTATGTGTTTGTGTGTGCACACACATGTGCCTATTGTGCATGGCATAGTGTGCCTCTGGAGGTCAGAGAGCAACTTGCGGGCATTATTTCTTTCCTTTTGTCACGTGGGTTTCAAAGGTGGAGCTTAGGTCATCAGGTTTAGTGACAAGTGCCTTTACCAGGTAGGGCATCTCAGTAGCCTCTGTTTTATATTTCTGAATGATCAATGAATGCCTCTTGAGGGAAACTCAGTTTTTAAACATTTCCATCCATACATATATTTATGCACAACAGATGTTATTTTTCTTTTATTCTCTTTTGATAATTTTCAGTGTAGCCATAACCAGAATTGATATCAAGCCTAAATTCCTTGAGGTCACTAGAATAGAGCAGAATAAATTTTGTTCCTATTTGTTTGTAATAAATGCTTTTTCAGGTGGTTGTTTTTGCCAGTTACTTTGTAAATGGTCCCATATGGATGCATTTTAAGACCTTTTTAATTGCCAAGAAAGTCGAAAAACAAAATGCATAATTAATCATTGTAACTAGAAAGAATTCAAGGATGAATAATGTGTGGCAGATTCGGTTCTGTGAGTCTAAATATTACCCATGACATGCGGTCATCAGAATTCTCTGATGTGGTTTTTCCAAATTATGATTAAAAAATACTGTTGGTTTTAGAAGCAAGACATTGTTTTCAAATTTCCGTAAAAGTTGTATTTCAAAATGCCCAATGGTGTTAATTTCACAGAGATTTGCGATGAGATCTAAAAGTAATGGCCGGGTCTTTCTCTCTTTCTTTGTGAAAACAGCTGGACCTGTAATCTGCAGAATGCTGAGTTACGCCCCTACTCGCCGGGCATTAGTTGTGGGATGTGGTTTACAGATGTTCCAGCAGCTCTCGGGCATCAACACCATCATGTACGTATCCTTGTCAGCTTGTTCTTGAAAAGTCTGTGCAGGGTGTGCTTCACAGGGAAGACAGGAGAGAGTGCTCCATGGTTTGTCACTTTTGAATGCAGAGGAATGTCCTCTGGGCATGTCTTATGATTGTTAAAAACTCAGCACTCCGAACCATGAGGTAGTTTTGTGTTTGGTATATTATTGTTAGTATATGTTTTATATAAGTTGTAGTTATGCCACTGATTCTTTTGTATAATCCAAGCTGACATCTTTTTGAACTTCATTTATTGAACAGAGTCCCACAGAGCATTTTCATGCAGTTCTGTAATGGTTTTGGAGCACATTCTTTCTCCATAGCCACTACATTCCTTTCTTGACCATGGTCCCTCATATCCCCCTTGTTTCCCAGACAAGTTTGTGCCTACATTCATATAATCTCCATAGATTTGATTTTAAGTACAATTTTATATACAATTTAGGACTCTCAAATGGGAAAATAATGTTATATTTGTCTTTCTGAGACTCACTTAATTCACTTAATATGATAATCTCTTATTGTATCCATTTTCTTGCAAGCATTATAATCTCATTATTCTTATGGCTAAACAAATTCCACTGTATATATAAATGATATTTTCTTTATCCATTCCTCTGTTGATGGACATCTGGGATAGTTCCAAAGTTTAGCTATTGTACACAGCGCAATGCCTTAAACATTGATATAACGTATCTTTGTGATGTATTGACTTAGAGTTTTGGGGAGTGGTGAAGTTGGGTCACATTGTAGGTTTCAGAGAATCCTCTGTGCTGAAGTTTATAGTGACTGGACTAGCTTACATTTCTCCCAATAATGAACAAGCGTTTTGTTGTCCTCATCCTTAAGAGCCATTTTGTTTTCTTGATGGCTGTCATTCCAGTTATAATGTCAAGAAATGTATTTCCATGGCTAGTGAAGTTAGCTTCTTTTCATGTATACTGGCCATTTATCTTTCACCTTTTGAGACTTTCTGTTCATTTCAGTCTCCCATTTAATGATGTGATTGTTCATTGTTTTTTATTTTTTGTTCATGTCTATGCTAGCACGAGTTAGACAAATATGCAACTCACAAAGTTTCTGTCTAATATTGTGTGATCTCTCTGCACCTAAGTCAATTTCCTTTGCTGTATGTAAGTTTTTGACATCACTAAGACACATTTGTCTATTACTTTTTGAGCAACTGGTGCCCTTCCCAAATGCTTGCCTATGCAGATATCCTCAAGTAGTTTACAGAGAAATGATCACTTGTGTTCTGTCCTTAGGTCTATTTGTGTAATGTGTCATTCATTTACTTGAATACACTGAACCATCCATAAATCTCTGGAATGAAGCTGACTTAATTGTGGTGAAGTTTTGATGTGTTCTTGTGTGCTTTTTCTAAGTATGATATTGGTCATCTTTGCATCAACATTAATCAGGACATTTGTTATGTAATTTGGTTTTCTTTTTCTTCTGTTGTGCCTCATTCTGAATTTGGTACTAGAGTAATTTTTGCATTGTAGAAGGGGTTTAGTACTGTTCTTCTCCCTTTTATTTTATAGAAAAAAATAGCTTTTATAACATTGTTGTCAATTTTTCTTTATAGACATGGTTGAATTTAACAGGGAACATTTTTTAGTTGGGGGACTTATATTCTTCAGTCCTGTTACTTTTAGGACTGCTTAAATTGTTTGTGTTGTGTTAATTTAATTTCAGTGCATCTAGAAACTCTTTCTTTGCAATTTTCCAATTTAATGAAATATAAGCTTTTAAAATATATACTAATGGTTTTCTGAGTGTTATTGGGTCTGTTGTAATGCCTCCCTTTAGAGTCCTTACTTTGTGAATTTTCGCTTTCTGATTCCTTTTTATCATTGACTAAGTATTACTAACCTTGTTTATCTTTTCAAGTCTTTCCCTCATTGATTCCTGTACTGTGTTTAATTTTTCCAGTTCATTAATTTCTGCCCTAATGTTGATTATTTCTTTCCATAGTCTAATTTGGGTTTGGGTTTTTTCTTGTTTTCCTAAGTTTAGAAGGTATATTGTTAAGAAATTTATTTAAGAGCTCTGACTTTTGAAATATGTAACTATGAACTTCCATCTTGTTGCTACTCTTATTTTACCCTGGAAGGTTTGGAATATCATTTTAATTTTTACCCAATGTTAGGAATTTTCCAGTATTTTTTAATTTCTCTGATCCATGGTTCACTAGCATTTTTCACTCTCCAAATTTGTACGTAGTCTATGTGTTTCTTATTCATCCCTGGCTTTATGCCACCACAATGTCAGGGACAATCTAAGAAATTATTTCAGTTTTCCTATGTATCTCAAGATTTTCTATGCATCCTATGATGTATTCATTTTTAATTTCTATTTTGTATTTTATGTATATAGGTGTTTGCCTGTATGTATGTCTATATACCACTTACAATTATGATACCCACAGAGGCCAGAAGAGTGTGTTAAATACCCTGAAACTACTTTTACAGGTGTGTTTAGCTACCATATGGGTGATGGGAATCAAATCTGAGTCCTCAGAAGACCAGCCAGTCCTCTTTCGTAACTGCTGAGCCTTCTCTGGTACTGCTGGGTAGACCCTCTATGCAAAGTTCACATTTTATTCAGAGATTGAGAATGGAAGGAAAGTGGATGAGTATTAGGTCAACTGAGAAAAAAGCCAAGGTGGGGAAAGTAGCTGGGAAAGGAAGGCTGGCAGACTGTCTAAATCTACATATTTTAGAGCAATAAATAAAAGCAAAAGGCAGAGAAAAAGTAACAAGAGCTAAGGACAAGAGGAGGAATATATGAATTGTGTGTAAGAATAATAGAGAGTTCACAATAGTAAACTGGGTAGAGAAACATCAGAATGGTGAACATAGCCAAGCACAGCTGTGTAACGCTGCCAGGCATTACGGGAAAGAGCTTATTCCTGTCTTTCAGGGCTGTGAATTATCATGCAGTATAAGGTCATTAATAAATGAGATTATTAGGACCAGTATATAAAAGAGAAGAATTTGTTTGGCGATGCAGAGAAGACAAAAAGGTCCCTATTTACCATTTTAAGCATCTATGTGTTATGAGATAAGCGGACTGAAGTTGCAGACCCTTTGGTGTGATTCATTCATTATTAAGAACTGTTTTGAACCTATGCATCCTGCCACAATCTCTGTAAGTTCATTTGTATATCTGTCCTGTTGTGTCTGGAAGACAGTTTCCTTGGAGTCGTCCATCACCCTGGGCTCTTACAATCTTCCTTGTTTCCTCGAACATATAGATCCTTAAGTGTTGAAGGACTTCGTATGGTTTTTTTTGTTTTGTTTTGTGTGTGTGTGTTTTGTTTCATTTTTTTGACTTGGTATTTTGTTTTTCATTTTATGTTTTGTGTGTGTGTGTGTGTGTGTGTGTGTGTGTGAGACAGAGAGAGAGACAGAGAGAGAGAGAGTTCATAAAATTTGGAGGGGAGGGAAGTTGAGAGAATGGGGTGGGGATACATGCTCAAAATATATTGTATGAAAAAATTTTAAGTAGAAAAAACAACTGCTTTGGCATGTATGGCTCTATAGGCCAATGAAAACACAAATCAAACGCACTCCCAGTAATATAAAGATTCCACGTCTCCATAGAGTCATCTGCTAGATAAAGAATACAGACATGTTTTCTGAGATACACATCTTGGAAATCCACATCCTAGAAGTTTTCCTTCCAGCTACTTACTAAAGTTAATCAGTGGAACTAATGATTATGTACAGTAAAATTTAATCCAACTGTTTCTATTTGAGACTAATGGTATTATCTTTTAAAGTTGCCTAATATAGTTAAGTAGTTAGTAATAATTTGAGAAGAGTGTAAAGGTTAAAATAATTTTCAGTAATAAAGATTAGTGGGCCTGACAAGTAGAGGCATTTGCTAAGCAAACTTAGTAACAGGGTTGGAGGTCAGGAACCTGTGTACAAGCAGAAGGAGAAAATCACTTCTATCATGTTGGCTAGTCACAATATGTACCTTGGCATACATGTGCCGTCCCACCCAGGTAAGCCCCACACAGTTTTTAAATGAACTCAAACAAACATTAGGATCCAGAGTCCTAGTGCATTGCAACCACGTCCTTGGTGAACTTGACATTAATCGGTCACAATGTCACCGCTTTCAGACTGCAACCTCATTGTCAGTGATTCCAGCATTCCCTTCTACCAATGTTACCTTCGTTTTTCCTGCCTTTATTGACCCTCTGAAGGCCCATCCAGCACCTCATATCCATGTTTAATCCATATTTATTCTAATCTGCCGTCTTTCTGAGACACATCTTTCTTCCTTGGCAGTGTAGCATGAGATTACAGCAAAGCAAGCACCAAACTTTCAAATAATGCAGAGGCAGGGACAGCCCTGTATGAATATGTTAGGTGATTTCCTCACCACAATATAGTCTGTTTCTCTAAATATCTGTTTCTTAAACTTGACAAGTTTAATGGCACAGAAAACAAAGGGATTGTTGTTCTTCTTCATCGTCGTCTTTTTTTTTTTTTTTGTTCTTTTAATGAGCCATTTCTAATTGATGGTCTGTATCTCCCATCAGTGTGGTTCTAACTGCTGGGTGAAATGCTGTCTTCATCTGCTGACAGTGCCTAGAGCAAACTGTACTAACTACAGTTTCCAATCTTTAAATGTTCATCCTTGTAAATCCTCCATCTTCTCTGAGAGACAAAGGGATATTACCATCTTTCTACTCCTTGTGATTTATGACTGTCATTGGTCTGCTTTATTGACCACCAGCTATCCGTGATAAAAGGTACCATAAGCCACAGAACATACTTGAGCCTTAATCCTGAAAAACAGGGATAAGAAAGTAATGATGATTGAAGATAGCCCATATCTACTAGGTGCACAGTAGCTACTGAACTTCTCAAAGATGCTAATAAGATGTCTGTATCCAGCAGCTAGAGATTTGGGCATGAAGACAATGTGATAGAATTGGTGGTTATAGCTGTGCTTCTAACATTCCTGTTCAGAGCCTGTGCAACTTGTAAATGGTGCAGAGAGGACCACAGTGCAGCTTGTCCTCAGTGATAAGTCAGGGACTCTCATGCTGGGTGTTTTCTCTGACCCTTTCTAACCTCAGTGTGTGTGTCTCTGTGTGTATGGGGTGGGGAACTTGGACATGTGCCTGCATGTATGTGTGCATGTGTTTGTGTATGTGTGGCTGTGTAATGTGTGTGCATCTGTGCAAATATGAATAGATGTATGCATGTGTATGGATGTGTGTTCGTGTGTGTATATTTATGTGTCTGTTCGGGGCACGTGTGGCAGGGTGTGCATGGATCGTGCATGAGCGCATGTGTCCTTCTTTCTCATCACTCTTATGCTTCACTATATTTCATAAACTTTATTTCCAGTTTAAAATCATTTTTGTATTGTAGCTAAATAATCTAATTTTGTGGGTTTAGTTAGAAATATTAACTGTATTCTCCCTTGTTTTGAATTTTTTATTAATTTCAGGGTTCAGTCTCATGGACATTTTATTATTATCAACTTAAAATTCTACCCCTTTCCCCCTATGGTTTCTGACCTTTAATGAGAAGTAAACTCGACACTGCTCTTCAGCATTTGAGCACAAGTTTAATAAAATATAGAAGCTGACATTTCTTTTTAGAAGTTATAACTTTATCCTGAAGTCTTTCTGAATTTTAAATTTGAAATATTTTCTTTCTCACCAGGAAAAGTTCAGAGAAGCCACATGGGGAAACACTGAGCATTCTTGCTCCATTTGCAGATACAGTCTTAGGGGGAGGCTGTTTTCTGTTTCTTCTCTCTCATTGGCTTCTTTATCTCTACCCTCTTTGCCTCGTGATTATCCCACCTCAACAAAGGCAATACATCCCCTTCTTGAAATAGTCTTTCAACACTGGCATTTGTGTGTGTCTGTGTTGGTCTGAATATCAATTTAAATGAGCAGTTGTTTGATTTTATCCTAGACCATATTTTTCTCATCTTTAACTCCTTTGAACAGAGGATTCCTTGTTTCTTCAAACTTTAAACAAAATGGTTTAAGTTTGAGAAAAACTTGTTTTCTAATATTATCTGATTACTTAATAATCTCAAGCATGTATCTGAGTGGACTATTTTTATCTATTCACAGGAAAAAGATCACGGGGAATAGAGTTCTGGCTTTCCCACCATATTAGAGTTGGTGGTGTGGCACTCTGTCTCATAAACCAACGCACGGTTTCATATATCTCAAAAACAAAGGGGAAAGCACAGTACAGACAAACAAAATATATATATATATAACAAAATATAAAACTACCCCTGTCTGATTCATGCTAAGCCCTAGTTATAATATTGATGATTTTTCACCTTAGAGATTTTATTGATCAAATCAGTAAATGAGCCGCTCCTGGGCCAAAAATACACAGCATGCTTCTGTGTGATTGTCGACCTGTGAGGAAGAGGACAGACAGACAGACAGTAGAAAACACAATGTTCTGTCTGGACTTGTTAACAACCTGATTCTTCTAAAGAATTATAATCTACATTTTGATATGCATATATCAACAGAGCATCAGAACATCTCAAACAATGGAAGATAAGAGTTTTTTTTCCTCCTGAAAACACAGAAAATTACTCAAGCCCAAAATTTGACCTTTAAATTTGATGGAAGGAAAAAAATCCTTTGTGGGAAACTCGTTTGGATTCTTTGTCTTATGTGTGTGTGTGTGTTGTTTTTTTTTCTGTGTATGTGTGCATATGTGTAGAGGGATACACTTGCCCATGCAAATGCTCTTAAAAGACAGCAACTTTTGATTGTGTTGTCCAGTCACATCTTATCGGATGAAATAGCATCTCTCAGCAAACCTGGAGTTTCAGCTGGTCTGGTTAACAGTGAGTCTCCAGAGTCCTCCTGTCTCCATCTTCTGGTGCGAGGGACACAAGCGAATGACACCGTGGCCAGCATTTTATTTTATGGGTGCTGAGAACAGGAGCTCAGGTCCTCATGTTGTGCAGCAGCCCCGGAACCATTTCCCCAGCCCCTGTGTTGTATATTTCAGTCATTCATATTGTACCGCTTCATCTCTTTTTACTCTTCCTTTTTCTAGGGAGAGGAGCCGGGGGATGGGTGGCCACACTGGATGGACAGCTTTTGGCTGCCTTCACAGTTTCTCCACCTACATCAGAAAGACAAACTTCTCCCTTTTTATTCTCAAGAGATGAGTGAGGTCTTTAGAAAACATTCTGTGGTGATGCAAGGGTTAACAGAAAGCACTTACTGTGCATTGATTACCATGTGATGCTTGAGTGTGTATTAACTTGACAAGCATCCGCAGAAATGGCAGAAGTCCAGTTTCATTTGTGTTTATTACCTCATAACAACAAACACTTCTACTGCCTTCCAGTAAACTCAGTGTTCTAACTTGTGCTCATAGACAGGCTCTGCCTGCTTAAGCTTCCTGTCGAGAGGGCGAGAGCGTGATTCATTTGTTTCATCCCCACCCTTTGTCGTACTCGGAATTGAAGCCAGGGCCTTGCTCACACTAATCATTTGCTGTACCACTGCGTTATCCTTCAAGCCCCTCTTCTACACACTGTCCAGATAGGGAGCAGGGGCCCTAGCCAAATTAAGCAGCTTCTTCCCATCACACACTGAGATTTACAGGGAAGCCTGATTGTATGGTTCCAGGCTCCCATAGTTACCTTTTAATCTTACAATCCAGAAATCTCAGAGCTGGATTTTTAAAACTGGTGGGAGAGTAGACTGTCAACCGAGGATGCAAATCCAGGATGACTGAATGCTACATTTGGTATCCCTTAGTCTAATTGCTTGGGACCAGGGGTTTTTGTTTCTCACATGTGAATTTTGGGTGTGTTCATATATACAATGATACGTCTTAAATGAGTAGGACTCAAAGCTGAACATGAACTTCATCTTCCATACATACCCTAGACATAGCCTACAATTAATTATTTTTGTAATAGTAGCAATTGTTTTGACTACAATAGGTTAGTGATATCTAGATTTTCCAAATGGGGCGAAGTTGGTACCCAAAGAGTTGTGGATTTCATAGCATTTCAGATGGGTGTTTGGGATGAGGATATTCAACCACCGATACAATTGCGTGCATCTCAAGTATCGTTGCAGTCATGGAATTTTTACATTTTCTAACACATTCCTTGTCAAGGCCTTTGTACTGTAACCTGATCTAGAGCGATACCAAGCCAGCTTGTTGTCTGAATGAGTCATTTATATTTGTTAATCACATTTAATTAATTTAATTTTTAAAATGAAATATTTCTGGATCTGTTCCAGTCTTGTGTTTATTGTTAACAAGAACTCCTGGTATTAAAAAAAAAAAGCGCTGCAGTCAAACATGGCCAAAGAAGCACAGCCAGAGGGTGGTAAATGTAGAGAAAACTGAAGGAGAGGAAGACGAGAATGTTTTCTATAGCCCTGGCTTCTTGTTCTGGACAGGCAGGGTGAACAGAAAAAAAAAAAAAAGAGCCCTGTCTCCAAATAACGCTCTCACAATGACACTCAAGGTGAAAAACACCATTCTTGGTGTTATAGTTGATAATGGGATTGTAAGACCTACCCCATGAGATCCTAGAACTTTCCTTGGCTTGCATATTGTCGTGAGGAAAAGCATTAGACCGTCATACTCAGGCTCACGAAAGAATGGCTTCACAGAGGAACCACCAGGGTGTTCCCATTACTTCCCGTTTCCTGTGAACATTTCACACACTTGTTCAGGTTATTCTAAAAGCAGACCCTAGAACTCACCCTTGGGTGTTGGTGTTTCAGATTCATGACAAGAAGCATCAGGAGGGAAATGGGAAAAGTGGCCCAGGGAATAAAGAAGAAAGGGAAGCAGAGGGTGCGTTGCTTAGCTTGCTATCTCAGCAAACAGCTGGAGTTCGGTCCTACTGCATAGCTGCTAAAGACTAGTATAGAATGGGCTTCAGCATTAGGGGGACCCACAGCCTCCAGTCCCTCAACCAAGTGTTACTCTTGCAGGTCTTAACAGACAGTCTGTCTACTTCCCTGACTACTTGCTCATGGACCCCAAAAACTCAGACTGAGGAGCAGAGAAGCAAAGGAAGTTGAATTAGAAACTGTCAAATTCTGTAGGATTCTTTAGGGGAATTTCGAGGGACCGAGAGCTTTCTTCTTTATTCCCTGGGCCTGAACACTGGGTGAAAATCCTCGGCTGGCAAACCAGTTGCCACCATTAAGCTAGCAATACTCTGATGTGAACTTTGCTACTGCTTTTCATGACTGTAGCAATGCAGTTCTAGTGGAAGAAGAAGTCAACGTTTATTGTCCATCATAGAGAAAGTCTCTAATAAACATGGGAGATTCATGACCAGACGTGATAGGAACACATTTTCCTTAGTATATCTCTTTTCCTTGTATAATTCACACAAACTTTCCTGTTACAGGAATCTTTAAAATCTGAGTTAAAGCATTCGTTTTTTGTTTTTTGTTTTTTTTTAACCTCACCAAAATGTGCTGTTTTGTTACTGTACACCCAGAGACCCATAAACTATCATCCTTGTGATTGTAGCATATGTTCTAAGTAGACAAACATGAGTAAGGTGCTCATTCAGCAACACAGAGTGCTTCAAAGGAGCTGAAGCTGCCCGCACCATGAGAAACAGTGATGGAGCCCATGGTGAGTGAGACCTCCTGTCTGGATGAAGCACAGCCTTGTCTCCAAACTCACCTCACCGTGAAATTTAGAAATCACACCAGTCTGGCCAGTTCTAAGTGGACTTTTAAAAGCACTGTAGCCACTTAGGACAAAAGCAGGAAGCACAGCTGGTCTTGGGGACAGTGGAAACAAGCTCAAGAGGCTCTTATATAGAAGTGAATATGAGATAATTCAATTTCCACTTCTCAAGAAACCCCAAGTGCCAGAAGAATAGAAAACTAATAAGGTCTCTTTCAGTGCACAGCTTTAATGTCTTCCTCTTGCAGAGAATTGGGAGCCTGCTCCTCTAGATTCCTGTGCAGATCCCATTTTTTTCCCATTCTTTGAGGCTCCTCCTCTTCCTGTTCAGAGGAAGCTTAAGGGATATAATCAGTTACTGAAGACTCTTTCGAGGAAGGAATTGGACCTCTAGGCATGTTTCCTCCAGAAAGAATTTGTTAACTTCCACATTGATCTTCAATTTCAAGAGTCTGTGCTGCTTTTGGGTGCTGGGATGTACCCCTTCTTGTTTCCATGTTCCCTGCTGCCGTCCTCAGCCAGCTTTTGTTCGCTCTTTCACACTGGACTGACATTCTGAGGATCAGCTTGCAGCAAATATTCTACATCGGACTTTTCATATGTTCTGTTGACAGCTGGTTTGAAAACAGAGCCAGCAATAAATAACTCTGTCCTTAGAAGTGGAAATAGAGTCCTGTTGTTGGAATGACCGGAGCTCTGGACATTCATAGTTATTTTTTTTCCACTTCATTTTTTTTACAAAAATCATCGAGGCTGAACGGATGAAGCTGCCATTCACCAACACCTCACTGTCACTCTCTTGTCTTTGCCTTAGGTTGTCATTCTAGAGGTCAGAATAGCTAGAGCGCATGCCTGTTCTCCTTCCTTAAACCCTTCATGTCAGTATTATATGGGAAAGATAATATAGCCAGCTGACTTGCTGATTTCAACACATTAATAATAAACTCCAAGTCACAAATAATGCATTAGCGTCACATTAAGAAAAAAAAGAGAGAGAAAAAACACTACTCTTGGTATCATATAACCAAGAGTGAGCTCAGATTTGAATTCTCTTCTTCATGCTCCCCATGTCTTCTGTCCTCATTTAGTTTTATGAGTCTGAATATGAACCTATTAATTAATAGGAAAAAGAAAAAGGAAAAAAGGAGGACATGAGGGTTCCTAGGTGTGGTGGAGGAGAATGTTTATTGTAAATATGAGGGAAAGCATAGTTAGAGGCAGAGACATCTGGGAGAGTCCAGAGTAGACATGACCAGCAGACTGAGCTGAAGCATGTGCGGAGAACAGGGAGGGAAGAAGGGAGGGAAAACAAGGAAACCAGGAAGTCAAAAGGGCAAAAGGGCCAGGAAGCCAAAGGGACAGGATTATACAGGGAAGGGCAACGCAGTACCCAGGCTGTAGAAGTTTAGGGTAGGGGTTGGTCTCTGCCAGCCAGGACCCTGTAACAAGTAGAGACTGAGGGATGCTGGGAAAACCTGGCAACCAGCATCTGCTTTGGTATCTTAATAGGCATCTCAGCCATTTGTCCTTCTGAGACCTAACACCTGAATGCTGTCTTGTGTAGCAGGCTTTCTTTTGTACCACCGACTAGCTCCCATATCATGACACAGAGACTTAATTATGAGTGCTCAGCCTTTTGTTAATCTGTTTCTCTTTATCTATGTTTTGCCTTGGGGCTTTCTTTCTTCTTTCTTTATTTCCTTCCTTTCCTCCCTCCCTCCCTCCCTTCTTTCCTTCTTTCCTTCCTGTATGTCTTATTTTCCTGCTGTCTCTGAGTCTGGCTGGAAGCTGCCTGGCTTCTAGCCTTGGGTATGTCCCTCTCTTGTCCCTCATTCTCTTCATACTTCTCTTGTGTTTTTCTGGCCTAGATTTCTCCTCCTCCTTATTCTCTCTGCCTGCCAGTCCTGCCTATCCTTCTCCTGCCTGGCTAGTGGCCGTTTAGCATTTTATTAGGTCAATCAGGTGCCTTAGACAGGCAAGGTGAAACAAATGCAACACATCTTTACTTGATTAAGCAAATGCAACATGATCAAATGTAACACATCTTGACATCATTATCAAATGTAACATGCCTTCACATAATTAAAGTAATATGCCTCAGCATAAACAGATGTACCACATCTTTTCCTAGTTATAATATTCTACAACAGTCTTGTGAGTGCGACCCTGTGTCTATGATTGTATGTGTCTGTCTGCTGTGCAACTGTGTGTGTCTGAGCAAAGGACTTTACTCTCTTCTTTATTGAACAGTATAGAAGCATCAAATGTGGAAGGAATGAGCAATACTTTATAGAATACCTCAGCAGAGCTTTACAAGGGATTGTCACTCCAACTGATGCAGATAATGAACGGTATTATATACGTTGTTGTTTATCAATCAACATCCAATGTTATATTCAAATTTTGTGGTGGGCATTAATTTTAAAAGATTGCTTTCAAGGACACATGCATTTTTCTGGGTCAGGCGTGGAGGAGAACATAATTTAAGATTACAACTAAGTATTAGTTTAGGATGTAAAGGTTGATTACATGGGAAATTCAAGACTAGTAAGGTTGATTGTTACACAGTTTTCTTAAAGGCAGGTGTAACGAATGAGTGGGTACACAGTAGGGTGGCGGTCTTAGGTGACCTCAAGGTATACCAATTAACTTTGACTGTGAGGTCCAGCAAGTGCTCTAGTCTCTTAGAACGTAAGAGGTGTTTTCAGAACATTACATCACCATACTTAGTTTACAGTCATTCTTAGCAACTAGGAGGAAATATGTTGTAGCTAACCGTGGAACTGGCTAATAATATCTCAGAAGTACCTGATTGGTGTTTAATGTACCCTAAGGTGACATTTCCTAGAATATTAATAGCTATACAATGATGTCACGGGGTACCAGGCAGACCTGGACAGAGTCAAACTTCACCCTGTTTGCTGATAGGTTAGTTGTACAACTAGAGTAGATGTCCATTCTTAAAACTCAGTTTATGTGTAGTTGGGTTGATAGAATGTTTAAGTTTAGGCACAAAGTGACAAGGAACCAACTGCATTCATGGCAAAGATGTGACTCTTCCCAGGCAGGAAGAACAGCAGTGGGGTATTTAAGAATAGAGGAGAATGAAGCAATGATGGTGACCATGCTGATCGAGTGTGACTGGAAAATGGGAGGAAGGGTCTGTGCTCTGTATAATAATGAGCTGGGTTCTTCTTGCCATTAAAAAAGACTAGCTTCTCTGTGCATAATGACTCAGAAAGGATACATACCGAAAAGAGAAAAGCAGCAGGCCAGCCATCTAGTGCAGGAGAGGAGACAGAGGCATTGTCAGTGTGGGTGGGTGGAGGCAGGAAAGATGCAGGAAAGAAGAAGGGTAGGGTATATCCTTTATGCCTGAAATTCATCGCTGCTGCCTCGCTGGCCTTGACTTTGCTTATTAATATGTTTATTAGTTTTCAGAGCAGGACTCTGATCCATATTGGTCTTCTCTGACTCATGTCTACCACACGCTGTGGACACTCAGAAAATGTCGGAGGCGTGAGAATGCAGCCAGGACAGCTGCCTTCCGTTTCCTGTAAGCAGATGTCTCTGTTCACCTCCTCTTGGCTGATTTCGTTGTCTTTGAATTTATAGTAACAGTTGCCGAGTTTTAGAAGGTGGGAATCTAAATGTTTGGGAGGTTATTTGAAATATTCCCTCTTTATTCTTTTTCAATTTGTTTCCATTGTTAAAGGAAGTGTAGTCCTACTATATTCTTTCTACCTTGATTTAGCTATCTGACTTTTTCAAGTCCTCAGTGAACTGATTGACAACTGAGAAAAATTCCCTTTCTCCTGAAGAAAGATAAAGGGAAATCCATATCACTGTCGCATGCCACGTATTGTATAAGCACAAAACTGAAAATGAGCCAGGCGTGGTGATGCATGCCTTTAATCCCAGCACTCGGGAGGCAGGGGCAGGCAGATCGCTGTAAGTTCGAAGCCAGTCTGGGCTACAATGTGAGTTTCAGGACAGCTAAAGATACACAGAAAACCCTGACTCAAAAAAAAAAAAACCCACGAAAACAAACAAAAAAAACTGAAAATAAGGTGAAAGAAAGGGCTGAAATAGCCTTTTATTCTATTCTTTCATTTCCAGAAAACAGATGAAGGAGATTTCTAAGTTGTATTATACAGGGTCTGTTCTTAGTTTATAAGATAGTACAACTTTGCCCCAATCCATGAAGATAAGATAGTGTAGTTTCAAGACTAAAAAAGTAAGTCTTGGATGCACAGACCCTAGTAAAGTGGATGTATTTTATATGAAAGAAACTTAAGCTCTCATAATATTTTAGTAATTAGTATAAAATCATCTGACCAAATAGACATATAAGTGGATATTCTGGACATTGTTGTAGGAGAATATTTCTCTTACCCTGACTTTTACAGTCTGCTCCTAACCTAATTGGCTATTTTCCAATAAACATAAAGGTTTGGGCTTAAAATCTAGTTAGAAACTGAGAGCCAGATTCCAATAGGAATCCCATGGTTCTCTCAAGATGTTATTGGAGAGCTTCAAAGATAGAACTCGGGATTGATAGTGTATTTTCTAATGCCAGGACTCCTCAGCACTGATTGTAGATGAGAGGAAGACTAGAGCGCACAGGTGCTCAGGAGACCCATAGATAGGTGCCGTATGGCATATGCCAGGCCATAGACATGACTACGAGGACTTGCACCAGCAGGGACTGCAGCAAGCATAGTTAGTTTTAGTAGTAAGAACCCTGACAATAATATGTGGTCATTTGTTCTCGGTAGGGAAAAGGAGGTAGATGCTGCCTAAAGTATTTCTGATAGCATAGAACTGTTCTTGTGTGTCATTTCCTAGCGAATTCTATGAACATGTTGTGTGACATTGTTTCTGAGGAGATAGGAACAAATAACTGCTCACCTCAGTTTAAGGAGATGATGACAGACTGAAGTGTGGACACCACCAAAGGTCCAGTTCTGTCAACTGAGGAGTTTATTAGATTACTTATCAGAATATGGGCAAGAGGTCACTTACAAGAGCAGATGTGACCTAAGGACAGCTGTGTCACCAAAGCCTACCACAGCGTAGGTGGCAGCTCATGAAAACTGGGATCCTGAAGCACGCTGCACAGCCTGCGGGCAGCTCAGCAGGTTGGAGAGGGTCCTTTCCAAGAGACTCAGTTGATTTGAGCCTCTTCCAGGCAGTTGATCTGGCCATTTTTCTCTGATAGGCAGTTCAGCTGGTCTTTGGTATTTTCCAGGCTGTTCAGCTTATCTGAGGTATTTTCTGTGTGTCTTGAATTACTTCAGAGTGACTTTCAGCATTCTTTATTGCTTTATCTACTCATGGAGAGGGAGGGGCCTAGTGAGTCTGGTCAGTTTCAGGAACTTCCTGAATCTATTCTGAGTTGTTGCCATCCTGAATTTAAGAAAGCTTGCCTGTAAGAAGGAATGCTACACACACACACCACTTAGAACATCCTGTCATTTCCCCTCCCTTCTCACACTCATGTTATAAGGCATTTAGTTCCAGGATGTGAGATTTTACTTTTGGAGGAAACTGCTATACAACAATACATAAGTTATTACCTCTGGCATGAATATATTTCACAACTCAGGTAGTATCTAAATCAGAAAATTTGATGCAACTATCACATCCCAGAATGCCTCATCTAGAAACACAGTGTTTCTTAGCACACACCAGCTAGAAGGACAGCTTGTGTGTTGTTGTTGTATATCAGAGATGTGTATTATGTTCCATGGGGCTAGCTATTTGTTTTGATTTTTGAGTACGATTTAGATGGAAGACATGAGGGAGCTGTCAGGGTAATTCCATGCTTAGACCCTCATGAATGGCTTGGAGACCACTCTCATGCACCTAGTTTTTCTGC
This sequence comes from Microtus agrestis, assembly GCA_902806775.1. Taxonomy (NCBI): domain Eukaryota; kingdom Metazoa; phylum Chordata; class Mammalia; order Rodentia; family Cricetidae; genus Microtus; species Microtus agrestis. The sequence goes on from CADCXT010001983.1 coordinate 820,885, forward strand.
TGTTGATAGGTATTAGATCCCCGGCTGCTGGGTTCCTCTGTGGCTGATGCAATAAGCTAAATCAAACCAAATTAAACAAATCCGGATTTAATAAACAGGGAAATGCAAAGCAGAGCACCCTCAGGTGACTCTCAGGAAGGCAGGGGAAAAGGAACATGAGAGCCCAGGTGGCAGATCTATGGGCAGGGTCTTATGTAGGTGTGATCCTGGGCATCTCTGAGGGAGGAGTCACCGATGATGGGTTTTCTGAAATACCCGCACCCCTACCCCCTCCACCCCAGCAAGCTGGAGATTCCAAATAGTTGTGTGCTGTGACTGAATCTTATCCACCTCATGATCATTGTAGGAATTCCCTTGATCTCTTTACCTATTAAGTTCCATGTTACCTGAATGTTGTTTTCTCTTTTTAGTCTTATTCTCTTTATCTTTCTTGGTGTTTTTAATTTTTGTAATAATTTCTTGTTATAAGCTCAACAGATGTAAGACTGCTTGCAGACCATGGAAATCTTTATGCAGTGAATAGACCCTTATTACTTTGGCATTTCAGAATTTAGTTTCTTAAAGCTTCATCTTTGCTGCATGCCTTTCTGCTCTCATCATGCTTCCTACTTTGAGCTTATAGTCTTCTTCTTTAAATCTCTACCTAAGAAACCAGTGTCTTCTCTGGGTATTGGAAGGGATGCTGGTGACCTTAGGGACTAGTAATTAACTGTTACACAGAATCCCAAAGAATCGCTGTGTGTGAGTTTCTTGTAAACAGAGTGATTAAAGCAAAGCCCTAGGCTTTGGCAGAGAGTCCAGGCATAGCTCAGCTCAGCCTCTCATGTCCAGTACTCCAGATAAAGAGATGGATGCTGATAAAAAAAAGCATATTTATCTACTGTAGACACTCTGGAGAGAAGAACAAATTAAAGGGGTGTGTTTGAGGTACTGAAATGGGTTTTAGATTTAAGCAGAGGATGGATGGGTGCAAAGAAGTCAGACAGATAGCTAGATAGCTAGGTAATATAGATATCTAGATAAGATAGATATGAAGCAGTCATGGTATGGTCTGATTGCTCATTGTTCTGTTCCGGTTCTGAAAGATGGTCCAAAGAAGTTTTTACTTTGCCATCCCTTAGACAATCAGTCCTGTTCTAAGGAGCTGAAATTTTCTCTATTTCAGAAGCAGTCTCGCCCTCACAAGTCATTAACCTTATCTGAGTGGCAGTGTGTCCTACAAAGTTTGCCCTTTCTGGAATGCATGATCACTGCAGATTTAGGACTGTGACAGCTCCGTGCCTTCAGTCTTAGAGGAAATTAAGTATGTAGAAAGACACTCACACACAGGCAAGGTGGTGTACCCCACAGTAAAAGGCACAGGAGTCCTAGGTTTTTACCCTGCATCCTGCTATCTTGTGGTCTGAGTAAAGACTCAGTACTTTTTCTTTTTGTTTTTATTTCTTCTTTCTTTTCCCCCACAGATAGCTATTAAGTGCACAATTCATAGTGTCTATGATATCTGGGACCTCCTAGATGAGCCTTTCCTAAGTCTAGCACACAGGTCATCTTGCTCCATGTTAGTTCCTTTATTTTAGTTGGGTTTAGTTCTACCAGGCTAAGCTGACTTCCACCAAGAGTCCAATGTTGTTTGATTTTGTCAGCAGCCATCTTAGTGACAGCGAGTAAAAAAAGCTGCCAAGTTTAACCAGACTTAGGATATCTTAGAAAATAGTTCTATGTTAGTATCTGAAAAATCATTCAGCTTTTGATTCTTTAAACTATTTCTTCTATAGAGGATGCTGTATCTTGGCTCCATTTTGTCTACCTTTACGGCAAAAACAAAACAAACAAAAAAAACCCACCTTCTTGAACTCACCATTCATAAAAAATACAACCAGGGCCTGACTAGGAGTGTCAGAGTCACAACTTTACATCAGCAGATTGCATGGTAAATGCCATCCAGAGGTAACACACCTTCATGTGTCTTTTTCTTCCAATTTCATAAGCAAAAATTATACCAACGTGTAAGTAAATTATCATCATCATCATTAACATTATTCTAAGATTTTGTACTGACAAAACATTATTTTTCCATTTGGAGTATAATGTTGACACAGGAAAGAGTCCAAGTAACTTAAACAATAAACTCTTAAAAATCTACCAAACTCTTGACATTGGAAATTACTTTTTAAAACATGGACATTTGTAATTAGATTTATGATTATTTGCATTATTCAATCTGTACTCAATATTTATACCATTTAACTTAAAGCTTATTAATTAGTTTAGTTCTTTATATTCTGGAAACTTTAGCAATTCTGAAGGAGCTGGTTAAGTATAAGAATAAAACAGTCTTCTATATCTGGTCTAGTACTTTGACTGTAGTGAAGCTTAAATAATTTGTCATTAATAATTTTGATTAATAAATTAATCAAAGTATATCCTTTAGTGTTTATAATTGCCCCTTAGTGTGAAAACACCAAATAGAGCTGGAGCAGAAACTCCTCATGTCGCATTAAAAAAGAAGTCACTTGGTGACTGGACACTTGGTGACTTAGGGTTAAAAGCACTGGTTTTTCTTCCAAAGGATGTCCACATGGCCTCTCACAGCCACCTGTAACTTCAGTTAAAGAAAATTTAATGCCCTCTTCTGGCATGTCTGGGAACTACACAAGATGCACAGTCTGTACATGCAGACAAAACACTCACACCCATAAAATACAAAGGTAGTCTCCATAAACATCTTTACTATTTACAAACTGGACTTAATTGAATTACCACAGCATTGCAAGAAAATTGAGTTTTGAAAAACGGGTTTGAATGCACAAATAAAATATTCCTGTTTAATATTTCAGTGTTAGGAAATACAACTTCTAGTCTATTTTAGGACACATATAATAGATAATGCTGTTTGAAATAATATCTTACAATCTTTAATAGATTATGGAATTCTGGGTTAACTTACATTGTTGCAGATTTATAATTAAATGACTTTGGGGAACAATACCAAAAATACATTTTAATTAATGCACACTATTTCCATGGAACTTTTTTTTTAATTTATTTTATTTATTAAAGATTTCTGTCTCTTCCCCACCGCCGCCCCCTTCCCTCCCCCTCCCCCAATCAAATCCCCCTTTCTCTACCGCCCAAAGAGCAATCAGGATTCCCTGCCCTGTGGGAAGTTCAAGGACCACCCACCTCTATCCAGTTCTAGTAAGGTGAGCATCCAAACTGCCTAGGCTCCCACAAAGCCAATAGGTGCAGTAGGATCCGAAACCCATTGCCATTGTTCTTGAGGTCTCAGTAGTCCTCATTGTCCGCTATGTTCAGCGAGACCGGTTTTAACCCAGGCTTTTTTGGACCCAGACCAGCTGGCCTTGGTGAGTTCCTGAAAGAACATCCCCACTGCCTCAGTATGTGGGTGCACCCCTCGTGGTCCTGAGCTCCCTGCTCGTGTTCTCTCTCCTTCCGCTCTTGACTTGGACCTTGAGATTTCAGTCTGGTGCTCCAATGTGGGTCTCTATCTCTGTCTCCTTTCATCGCCTGATGAAGGATAATATTCAGGAGGATGCCTATATGTTTTTCTTTGGGTTCTCCTTCTTATTTAGCTTCTCTAAGAACCCGGATTATATGCTCAATGTCCTTTATTTATGGCTAGAAACCAAATATGAGTGAGTACATCCCATGTTCCTCTTTTTGCGTCTGGCTTACCTCACTCAGGATAGTGTTTTCAATTTCCCATCCATTTGCCTGCAAACTTCAAGAAGTCCTTGTTTTTTACTGCTGAGTAGTACTCTAATATGTATATATTCCATACCTTCTTCATCCATTCTTCAATTGAAGGGCATCTAGGTTGTTTCCAGGTTCTGGCTATTACAAACAATGCTGCTATGAACATAGTAGAGCATATACTTTTGTTGTATGATACGGCCTCTCTTGGGTATATTCCCAAGAGTGGTATTGCTGGGTCCATGGTTAGGTTGATCCCGAATTTCCTGAGAAACCTCCACACTGCTTTCCAGAGTGGTTGCACAAGTTTGCATTCCCACCAGCAATGGATGAGTGTACCCCTTTCTCCACAACCTCTCCAGCAACGGCTATCATTGGTGTTTTTGATTTTCGCCATTCTGACAGGTGTAAGATGGTATCTTAAATTTGTCTTGATTTGCATTTCCCTGATCGCTAAGGAAGTTGAGCATGACTTTAGGTGTCTTTTGGCCATCCATGGAACTTTTTAATTCATATGACTTCCATTTTCTTTGCTTTGAACTGTACTCATCATTCTGTACATAGAAAAAAAAACCTTGAGTTCTGTAAGCAATTTCATTGGTGAGCATCAAAGTAAGACATAAAGTTTAAGGTTCAAAGGAATTCTATAAAATGCATAAAATATAGTATGTCCACTACATAAATTATTAAATGTAAAGGGGCTGATGTTAGTGCATACAGTAAAGTAGGTAGTTAAGTAGCTTAACTCTAAAGGGAATGAATCAGTTATAAAAAGATCCCCTGAGAAAAGGCTTTATCTTCATCTTTTCTCAATTTTCTTCCATAACTTTAACCGCATTACCAATCTTCACATTTATAATTAGAATTGTACTGACTTTGGCAATCAAAGATTGTTTTATTATCTCTGTAAATATCTGTGGAAATTTTGCTAAATACCAAAGACTATAAAATATGAATAGGCAAAGTACTAACATGTATCCAAATATCACAAGTCTGATCTCTTCCTGCAGTATTGTAAATGTTAATCATATATTCTGTATGAGTTTTAAAGCTTTGTAATAAAAGACATTATTACATATGCTCTATAGTAGAAGACCTTATTACATATGCTTTATAACAGAGGGTGTTATTATATGTGCTTTGGATTTTTCTGTGCTTTTAGACCTGAGAGTTGTACAGATGTTGTTGACAGAAAGCAAACAAACTAAAGAGAAATTCATTACTTTTAAAATATGGCTGTCAGTCATTTCTCATAAAATATACCCTGTCTTCAAGTGGAATGATTAAATATGAAGAAGCGCTGTTTTCAACAGACAGCTGAAGTATTCTGAAGGACATCTCTCGCGTATTGAGTGTTCTCAACATTATCTGAAACTCATCCAAATAACTTTTCTTTTAGTAGTCAAACCAAGTAACATTCAAATAATCTCTGCCCAGAAGCAAGCATTGTACTGACTTCAGAAGGTAACAGATTTGATTTGATTCTGTTAGGGTTTCCAGGTTCCCGTGTCTCAGAACAAGGGTTTGGACTGACCCATGAGGCATAAAAAGCATGGCCCAAGCAGAGACCTTAGGTTGAGAAAGAAGGCACTTCCTGGAGAGAAAGTGGTCCGGAGCAGGGAGGAAACTGTGAATCTCAGTGACAGAAAGGATTGAAAATCTCGGGGGTTATTTGCCCAGTAGGCTTTTAAAAAAAAAAATGCATGTGTTCTGGAGCATGGCAATGGCAGGGCTGTAACACAGGGATGAGGTAGAGGAGGGATGGGTGCCCGAGTCTTTCTCTATGCCACGGCATTTGGGTATACTGATTTTTGCCTATATGTTAAGCCTAGAGAACTTCATGCTGCAGCCTCATTATCTTCCTTTGGATTCTCCCTCGTTAAGGAAAGCCTTCAAAAAATATATCTACATAAGATATCCTAACAATTGAGCTAAGTAACTATCCTGTTTAATTTACATAAAAAGAAAATGCTCTGTGTTAAAGTAGTAAACATGGAAAAGTACTGCACATTTTTTGTTGTTGTTGGCTTAGTTTTCTGCTTTGAGATGGAGTTTTGAGTTGCATCATAAAAAGAAGACTGTGTATTTGATTTTATTAAATCCTGGAAACTCCCGTGAGAAAGACTTAGTAAAAAATCAGCTCTTTTCAGTGTATAGCAGCTTGAAACTTTAGGACACACGATTAAATCAAAGCTCTATGAGCTTCCGGAGATGGAGAGGACAACCAAGGGGTGAAAAGATGATCAAATACGAAAGAATCTGAAAGATGAGAATAGTACAGGTCAAGCAGACCCTGTGGTACTGTGAACACCTGGATCTCGGGGCTCCAGAATCCAAGACAGTTTGAACCTTGTACTGAAACTCAAGAAATCAGATTTTGTGGCATTTGGGATTTTTGTTTGAGGAAAACACATCTATAAAATATATGTATATATTGTGGAATCTGACTGGAAATTGAAACACTTTTGGTCACAAGCATATTAGGTAATAGATACTCTTAATTAGATTTCTGAAAATCCCTATTAGAAGATCAAATCATGAAGCAATATTTTTAAGCATTTTCTCAGGAATAATTCCATATGTGATTTTATGCTGGTGTGTGCACGTGTACTTAGAGATGTGTGTGCAGGTGCATGTGGGGGCTGCAGGTGTTTTCTTTAACCATTCTACACCTTGAATGGTAAGATAGGATCTTTCAATGAACCTGGAACTAACCAACTCAGTTAAGTTCACTGACCAGAGAGCTCCAGGAACGTGCCTGTCTCTCACTCCCCACACTGGAATTCTGGGACCACACACAGCTCTTTACTGGAATACATCATATCTGAACTCAGATCTTCCTGTGTTTTTCAGGCAAGCACTTTACTGGCTGAGCCACCTCCCCAACATAAGCAGAATTCTGCGCACGTCCCAAAGTATTTGTCTGGTTTGAAGGCAAAATACAAATGGCTTTACATGTATAATGTCTTAAGACATACACATTTCATAAAGCCTGTGTCATGAAAGTCCTGGGCAAGGGCTGCTAAGAAAGACATAAATTAAGAACAAGGAGCATAGCCTTCATGAGACAGGGGACTCCAGTCAGTGATATGTAAGGAGAGTCTAAGGCTGACCTGCATGGAGGTCGCCAGACCCAAGGGATTAAAACAGAAGGTGAATGAAATCTCTACCTGAAAGGAAACACACACAACACACACATTCTCAAGTGAATGTTAGGGCTTTAGATAGTTACTACTTAAGGGTTGATTGGTAATATATCTATAGACAAAAAAGTTTATGGGAGACAACTCTGTCTCCAAGAGATAATTCATGGTAGGGCCATGGTGTAGCATTAGCTTTGGCACAGATGAATTATGGGAAAGTTGGCTAAAGGTAGAGCTGAAAGTATGTCCACCATTAGTGCAATTGGAGGAGCTTATGGGGGCTGGTTGAGAGCTGGCAGGAAGTGACAGTCAAATCTGTTTTTTTTCCTTTGTTCTTATTAAGAACTTTTAATACATATTTTAATTTTAATACTTTTCTCATTTTACATAGCTACCCCCATTTCCACTCCCTCCCATCCTCCTGATCCCTTGTTGAATGAAGAGGGGCGGCAAGGCTGTGTTCCCGGCTCCCGGCCGCCCGCATGGCTTAGCTTATGCCCCGAAATAATTACACGGAATCTGTATTCTTTTAAGTACTGCCTGGCCCATCAGTTCCAGCCTCTTATTGGCTAGCTCTTACATATTAATCTAACCCATTTCTAATATTCTGTGTACCCAAGAGCTGGCTTACCAGGAATGTTCTTAACCTGCATCTGCCTGGCATGGGAACATCATGGCGACTCCTCATTCAGCTTCCTTCTCCCAGAATCCTGTTCTGTTTACTCCATCCACCTAAGGGTGGGCCTATCGAATGGGCCTAGGCAGTTTCTTCATTGATAAGAAATCACTCCCACATCAATCCCTCCACCTTCCTTTAGTCCACCTCCCATCCACTCCTCAGGAATGGTAAGGCTTCCCACGGGGAGTCAACAAAGTCTGATACTTCATTTCCAGGCAAGACCAAGTCCCTCCCCCCTGTATCTAGGCTGAGCAAAGTCTCCCTCCATGGAGAATGTGCTCCTAGATGCCAGTGCAAGCACTAGGGATAAATCCTGGTCCCACTGCCAGTGGTCCCAGAGACTGTCCAAGCTGCACAACTGTCCCCCACATTCAGGGGGCCTAATTTGGTTCTATGCAGGTTCCCCCTGCTATCAGTCCAGAGTCAGTGACCTCTCACTAGCTCTGGTCAGCTGTTTCTGTGGGTATCACCATCATGGTCTTGACATCTTTGCTCATATTATCGTTTCTCCCTCTCTTGGTCTGGTCTCAGGTAGCTCGGCCTAGTGTTTTGCTGCAGATCTCTGTATCTACTTTTACCAGTTGCTGGTTGAAGGTTCAATGAAGACAATTAAGGTAGTCATCAATCTCATCTCTTTAACCCCTACCATGCCCTTCATCATTTCTGAAGGGACTTTAAAAGACACCATCAGAAAAGATTGTTTCAATTTGGAGGAAATGTTAGGACCTCTTTTTCCTAAATCATTATTGTTAGAAACATAAACATGCATATATGTGTAAACACGCACGTATGTGCATGTGCCTGAATGAATATATAAATGCAATCTTCTGAGTCTGTTTCGTGCTACTTATATATGTATATTTTTAGGGCTGACTACTTGGTTTTGAGTAATCATTTACGGGACTCATGCCTGAGGAAAACTATCCCCCCCCTTTCTTCAGCCATTGTCTGTACTACTTTATCTAAGGATGGAGCCCCATGAAATTTCTCCCTTCCACCTTGACATGTCACCTGGTATTGTTACTGTTCAGATCTTGTTTAAGCAGACATATTGTTGAGATTTCATGGGTGTAGCTTTACTTTCATAACTAGAAGACACTTCCTGGTCCTCTTGCTCTGTTGTGTGACAGATCTTTTCTTGGGGAGATGCAATGCCCATGTCTACTCAGCTCAGATAAGAAACCCATGTCAGACCAAAGTACAGACACCACCAGTGTCCACCTTGGTGTACCAGTGAGTCTTACTGGGGTTACTCACATGGGTATGGGTGAGGGATTACTTACAAGAGCAGAACTGATTCAAATATAGCTGCATCATCAAAGCCCACCCCAACATGGGTGACAGCTCACAAAGGCTATGAGCTGGAAGCATTTGTCACAGCCTGCAGACAGCTCCATACATTAGATAATGTCTCTTCCAAGTGTTTCAGTTGGTCCAAACCTCTTTCAAGTAGCTCAGCCAGTTTCTGCTTCTTTCAGGCAGCTAGTCTGGTCTCAAAGTTTTCCTGGCAGCTTGGCTTCTCTGACAGTCTTCTTTGAAGCTCTGACCCCCTGCCTGAGTAGGATTTTCATCCTTTATTGCTTACTCTGACAGGGAGGGGCCTAGTGAATGTGATTAAGTTTCAGGGACTCCTGAAGCTACTTTGAGATGTTTCCCTTTCTGTTTAAGGAGCTTCTTGCAGAATGGAGTATTTCGGTCTTGGAGGAAGCTATTAGCAACAAGCTCTTAGCCCTATTAACCTGCTAGATAAAAACTGAGCTTCTTAACATAAAGAAACAATCCTGATCTCTTATGCATGTGTCTGGGAATGGTAATTGTTTAAGCAAATTGTATAATTTTATTTTTGGTAACAATGTTAGTTTTCATGCAGTATTTTGTGGAAGCATTTGTATTCACTTAAGAGTGTAGTCTTTGGGGTCTGCAGAGATAGTTTGTCTTAGTGAGGACCTGAGAATCATTCTCAGAACTCATATAAAAAAGAAAAAAGACAGGCATTGGAGGCACATTCTTGTAATTCCAGTGCTGCAGAGGTGGGCACGAGTGACTCCCTATATCACTGGCCAACCTGTCTAGAATAATCAGTCTACATAGGAGACTCAAGTCCACACAGGAGACCCTGACTCAAATAGAGGGTGACTCCTGAGAGATGATGCCCAGGATAACCTCTGACCTTCACACATACACAATCGTACCTGCATCGCATGCCTGCATTCATGTTCTTGCCTACACACATACATGAAAGCTTGAAAAGTCTTAGCATGCTTGAGAGACAGGGCTTTAGCAGAACATTTTGTCATTCTATTCATTTTTGCTATTTGCCGTGATAAGCTGTCAGTGAGAGTCATTTTGGAATTTTAAATGCATCATTCTTCAAGAAACAATAGAATTGTCATAGTGTTAATAGAGAAATGAAAATTAGCACATTTATGAAAATGTTTATTTATTCACATTTATATCAAATTTGTGTGCTCAGTTGTATAATAAATGTGTAGATTTTTTTTCATGGTTTGAATTCAGTTCTTTGTTCTTATAGGTTACTATAACCGTATTTTTTCCATTGGGACTGCCAGCCCACAAATAATGACACGAAGACATTATAAATATAAAAGCCTGGCCTTAACTTAGGATTGTCCCACTAGCTCTTATAACTTAAATAACCTATATTTTTATTAATCCGCGTTCTACCACATATTACTTCTTGCACCTCCTGCTTTATCTTCACATTTACTGGCATCTCTAGTGCACCTGATTCCATCTCCTACTTCCTCTCTCTTTCCTGAAGTCCCACATATACTTCCTTCCTAGCTATTGGCCATAGAGCTCTTTATTAAACCAATCACAGCAATATATCTTTACACAGTATACAAATATCCCACAATAGGGTTACAATGTGAAAATGAAATCTCTGTTAATCTGAAAAGTCTTCCAAGTCATTGGAGGATTTTTATGAAATGAAAGCCTGCTAAGCAATATTATAAAATGTGTTGTGTAGTAACTTCCTCCATACTGAAATATCCTTTCCTGGGGGGAAGCTGTTACAATTCAGGAACAAATGAAACAAGATTTGGGAAATAAACTTACCTTTCAGGAAGTACCTGAAACTTACAAGTTTCACAAGGATTCTCCCTAAGCAACAGTACTTTCTGGGGAAAGAAAAACTCTAGCCAGCTGAACGACCTAGGGGCAGCATTCGTGACTTGCTATCTCTGCTGCCACCGTAGACTTTGCAGTAGTTCAGCTGTTGTCAGTTTATCCATACTCTTGTAAATAACTCCAGTATGTCAGCCCAATAACTTATTTGGTTGCTCTCTATGTTAGATGTTGGTGCCCATTTTGATATCAATAGACATTTTTTCATCTCTCCCCAGAAAATTTTATACAACATAATTGGCAACCAGTCAGTGATAGACAAAAGCAAAGATGAACTGAAGATGAGTGTTGGCATGGCCACTGCAGTGGTTACAGAAGACATACAACAGAAAATGGACAGCCTTAGGGTGCAACATCTGCTGGGCAATCGCATTTGTACAATGGCCTTTTTAACACATGTACTGGTATGGCGTTTTGTTGTGATAGAAACTGTGGAAGAAAGCCTCTTGCTTACATACTCTCCATGGTTTACTCAACCTGTTTTTTTTATGAACCCTAGGACATCCTGTCCAGTGGTGGCACCACCTACTATGTACTGGACCCTCAAATAAATATCAAGGTTTTTGTTGTTCAGGGAAACCAGAACTTTAATGAAACCATTATTCAACATCAATTATTAAGCAAGAAATTGCCCCATGGGCTTGCCTACAGACTAGTGTAATGGAGGTGTTTTTTTTTTTTTAACTGAGGTTCCTTCTGCCCAAATGACTCTACCTTGTATTTGTTGTAAGAGGAGCGGGCTAGCTTAACCCCAGAAATAACCACACAGAAACTGTATTAATTAAATTACTGCCTGGTCCATTATCTCTAGCCTCTTATTGGCTAACTCTCACACCTTGATTTAACCCATTTCTAATAATTTGTATCACCACTTGACTGTGGCTTACTGGCATGAGTCTAACCAGCATCCATCTCGGGCAGGAGACCCATGGTGTCTGCCTCACTGCCCTTCTTCCCAGAATTCTGTTCTGTCTTCCCTACCTATCTAAGTTCTGTCTTATCAATTAGGCCAAGGCAGTTTTTTTAATAACCAATGAAAGCAACACAAATACAGAAGGACCTCCTACACCATGTATTCAATCAAAAAAAACAAAACAAGGAAAGAAAAATTAAAAACACCCTAACCATCCTAAGGGGAAGGGGAGAGCAGTGAGTTTACAGTATATTACTATAATAAACAAATAATGTGGGAAGACAGCAGCATGGTTCATCAGGTAAAGGCACTCGCCACCACCCGCCACCACACCTGGTAACTTGAATTTCAGTCTCCGACTCCACATTATGGAAGGATAGAACTCACTCATTGAATTGTCCTCTGTTGTCCATACTTCTGCTGTAGCACATATACACCCATGCATATTTCCCCTTGTAGTTTTTTTTGGTTTATTGATTTGCATCTAATTATCCAAAATTTAAAAACAAAATGAAGTTAGGACTGGAGGCTGGAGAGAAGGCTTATAAGTTAAGCACACTGCTATTCTTGCAAAGCACCCCATTTTGGTTCTCATAACCCACATGGAGCTCACAATTGCCTGTAACTCCAGTTCCAAGACATCTGACTCCCCCCGACCTCCAAAAGTCCCTTTACACATGCAGTACACATAAACTCATATAGACATATGTGCACATATACGTTCATATATAAGTAACCCATCTCACTGAAGTAGTGTTTATAATTAATTACCAACAGCAGAATATTAAACTTAGCAGTCCTTATAAATGTAAAAGGGTATCCGGATAGTGGTGACATTCCAAACGTTCCACAGTTAAATAAAAAGCAAGTATCAATTTTGAAAAATACAAAATGCCATTGTTATTTCATTTTGAATTCTTTCCAAGGCCAACATTTGCATGTGTATTCTGCCATGTGCTCTGTTTAGGAGGAAAACATAACAAATTGTACAGTGAGACTCTTGAAAGAGCAATGAGGTAACAGTTATGATTAATACAGAAAATGTTAAGTATGTTTTTTTGTCCCTTGTAGCCAGGTTCACTAAAGTGCACACACTTTGTAGTCCCAGTTGAGATGAATGCTTTTTCTGTCATCATCAGTGAATCAGTCCCGCAGCTGTCAGCTGTGTTTTGCGACTTCCCTGGGTTGTTGATTTCCTCGGTTGTGACATATGGTGTGCAAGAAAACAGAAAAGAATAACTACATAACGGGAGGCAGGCATTTTCATATTCCAAGTGCATTCACAGGCAATGCTTCAGTCCAAAAAAATTCAAAGTATCACTTACTGCCTATCAAAGTATCACCTAGAACACACAGAAGTCTTGACAGTGGTTGTATCCTTTTGTGTGGGAAGGAAGACAATAGTGGAGGAAATACTGGAAGGGATAAATAACACTAAATCTTTTTTTAAAAAAAACATATGGAAACAACTAGTACTGTAGAAAGTTCCTGAAATATTTTTGTGGACATAAGTAAAAAGAGTTAAAATGAAGTTTCCTTGTATCTTAGTTAGGGCTTTTATTGCTGTGAAGAGACACTATGACCAAGCAACTCATATAAAGAGAATATTTAGTTGGGTTGGCTCACTTACAGTTTCAGAGGTTCAGTCCATTATCATCATGACAAGGAACATGGAAGTGTGAAGACAGATATTGTGCTGGAGTGAGAGTACTACATCTTTTAGGCAACAGGAAGTTGATTGAAGCACAAGGAAGTATCCTCATCCTAGGAAATCTCAAAGCTTGACCTCCCCCCCAAACACACAGTGGCTCACTTCCTTCAACAAGGCCATACCCACTTCTACAACACCACACCTCTTAATAATACTATTCCCTATGGGATTATGGGGACCAATTTCATTCAAACCACCATACCCTCTAACGGGGCAACAGTGCCCCCCTAGACACATAAGGCTAACAAATAAAAAACTCCCATTCCCTGAAATGGATTGCTTCTCTTGGAAATTTGGGCCACTGAAATTGCACTGACCCACAGTATTACAAGATATTGCCCATGGTCTTAGTTACCCTAAAGAACTTGACCACAAGGCTCCAGTGCTATAGGGACCACCAACTTGACAGCGTTGGTGATAGCTTAATGATAACATTGCCCCCTTTCCAACCCATGATTGTTTATTAATAAACAAAAATGAAGGAATATAAGGTAAAAGGATCAGCCAAAGAAACACACCCTGACTCTAAAACCAGAGCCAGAGGGAAAAATACCACTTTGGCTCTGAATCCGGAGACAAAGAAATACACCATGACCATGAAATCAGAGCCAAAGAAACACACTTTGGCCGTGAGACCAGAGACGGTGAAGGAAACACATTCTGGCCCTGAAACCAGAGCCAAAAGGTTTAAAGGACCAGTGAAAGAAACACACTTTGGCTCTGAAACCAGAACCACTGAAACACACTCTGCTTCTGACCAACTGAACACAAAACCAACCAATCCTAAGAGGGGAACCAACCAATCTATAACCTTGAACCAGCTAATCCCTGCACATGAAATCCAGCCAATCTCTGAGCTTTTCCAAGATCAGGGGATTGAAATCTGACCAATTCCCATGCAGAAAATCTCCACTCTGAAAAAACTCTGCCCCTAAGAAGTCCTATATAAGCCCTGTGCCTGTTGAGTTGGCAGCAACTCTTTTCTACCCTGGCAGAGGCCGCCACTCTCCTGGATTCCTCCCTCCCAATAAATGTCTTGAATGAGTTTTGGGTAAGGATCTTCTTAAATCAGAGTGGAGTAGAGAAGCAATGGACATCTCTGCTGGGGAACTCCCTAGTGGAGTGGAGCAGAAGCAGCAACTTTTCATCAGAGCTGCACAGACTGCTACATTTCCCCCTTAGAAGAGTGAAACAGAGAAGTAACAGTTTGGTCTAGGTATGAGAAGAAATGGACGTTTCTGCTGGGAAACCCTAATGAAGCATAGCAGAGAAGCATCCAACATCACTACTGGGAAACTCTCTTGGTAGAGTGGAGCACTGCTCAGCTGTAATGGCTCTCTCTCTCTCTCTCTCTCTCTCTCTCTCTCTCTCTCTCTCTCTCTCTCTCTCTCTCTCTCTCTCTCTCTCTCTCTCTCAGAGAGAGAAACAGAATTGCCACATCCTGTGGGGAAACCATTCTCCACTATACCACTACAGGTATAGTGTGACTTTCTGAGAGTCAGGATACCTTTCTCCTTACAGCTGTTGGTATTCAGGAAACCTTCCTTTCACAGAAGTAGGTACAGCCTGACTTCCAACAGTCAGAATACCTTTCCCTCCAGAGCTGTAACCTTGCATTTTGGTGCCTCAGAACATGAGGCAATCAAATGGATGCTAACCTGGAAGCTTTATTTGTATTATTTAGCTTTCATAGTGCTTGAAGGTGCTATACACAGTAACAGAGGAGAAAAATTATCATCAGTCTTACAAAGTTGTGAACCTTGTGAGCTACATTAGTGAATGGCCTGGCAAGACAGCTCACTAGTGCAATAATGGTATGCCTGTTATAGAAGTAACCAACCACTTTCTGATTAGATTTAAGTTACACTCCACAGGATGAAACACATACCTGATATCAATATTGAGCCAAGAACCTATGGCTAGATTGGCCATAATCCCCTAGGAGAGAGTCTACTATTATTCTGCTAAATGGAGACAGTATTAAACCAACTCCTAACGACCTATCCTTGTATTCGTAGGTCCCATTAAGGAGGCTTCTATTTGCAGGTGGAGATCATCAACACAAACTCACAATTAGCCAAGGTGCGGAGAACAAGAGACTATAGAACATGTTAAACTCTCTCCTCCAAAGGCTCAGAGATCATTGCAGAAGAGGGGGTGTAAAGAGTTTAACAGCTGAAAGCAGTGGATGACAGGAGGGGAACAGTGTTTTATAGACAGCAGCAACACACATGCTCTCACAACTGTTGTGACGGAATCATAAGGTCCATGTAAGCCCAAGTCAGATCAAATCCCAGCATGGAGAGGGGAGTTGGGCTCAAAGTCTTACCCCTCACTGAAGATCTATTGGTAAGTGTGAACTTCTGGGAAAAGGAGGGTCTATTTTCTCTAATAGGGCAGCCTATGGTAAGTTGACTAAACTACAGTGGAAGTTTCAGTGGTCACCCATTTGAAAGTTTGTGTGCAACACAAATTGGTATTGGTAAAGCAAAAAGCAAAACAGGACACAAAGTTGGATGGGTAGGCAGGTAGGGTGATTCTTGGAGAAGAGGGGGAACTGAGGGTGAATATAATACACATTGTACAAAGTTCTAAAAGAATAAATTTAAAACAAAGAAACATAGATAGAGATAGATAGATAGATAGATAGATAGATAGATAGATAGATAGATAGATATACACATATATAATAAAAATCAGGTTTGTTCAAGTACTAACTGTAACACATTAGTGATTACAGTATAACATTCATGCTCTACTAAGTGTAGAAGAAAAGTTTTTTTTTTTTAGTCCAGAGTAACAGTAAAATTTAAGGATAGATTGATGTGCTTATTTTCAGAAATAAAATGTATTTGCAGGGCATGCAGTGGCAACTCTGCCTTGGGAACAATTGACAGGGCCTATAGAAAGTGCAGTAACTAATGGATCTGCTGACCCTTCTTAAAAGAGGGCAGTTATAGTTCCTCTACTTCTCCTCCCCCTCCTCCTCCACTCCTCCTCCCTCTCTACTTCTCCTCCCCCTCCTCCTCCACTCCTCCTCTCTCTCTACTTCTCCTCTCCCTCCTCCTCCACTCCTCCTCTCTCTCTACTTCTCCTCCCCCTCCTCCTCCACTCCTCCTCTCTCTCTACTTCTCCTCCCCCTCCTCCTCCACTCCTCCTCTCTCTCTACTTCTCCTCCCCCTCCTCCTCCACTCCTCCTCTCTCTCTACTTCTCCTCCCCCTCCTCCTCCACTCCTCCTCTCTCTCTACTTCTCCTCTCCCTCCTCCTCCACTGCTCCTCTTCCTCTTCTTCCATTACCCCTCCTCTAGTAGCTCTCCCCTTCTACTAGTCTCCCCCCTCCTCCACTAGCCCTCCTCCTCATACTCAATCCTTCCTTCCTCTTTTCTTCATCATATTATTGTCATTAATTATGTTCATCATCTTGTTAAGGCTGAGTTCCTTCTTACCCCACCCTTCTCCCTCCTCGATATCTATGGTTTGTTTGTTACTGTTCCCTGGTGATATGGTAAACTGAGAGGACCCACTCATTTCTGGCTCTTGTGTTTGTAAGGAGCCACTTAACGTTTAATTTACTGCACCTTCATAGTAGAATACAAAATCAAAATAAGATAAACGAAAAGATTGTATTCATTGTACCTGTAAACTCCTTTTATCATTTACCTCTTGGTGAAATTCCATGTGTTTCATAAGCATCCTTTAAACAATTTAGAGAGATGAAGAAAATTTTCCCCCAGCATAGCAGATGAGGATGAATTCCAGACCCGACAGCCTAGACCACTCTGACCTCACAGCTGAAGATATTTCATGCCTGCCATATTTCTGTCTTCAAAACATCTTTCTGCATGAATACTTGCTTGTATTTTCTTGCACATGCTTCTATCTAGTCTGCACGCACATCCTTCATAGCCAGTAATACTGTAGCACTAAATTAAAGGTCATTATGTTCTGTCACACAGCAGTCAGAGCAAAAAGCTACGAGACCAGGGAAACTGGAAGGCAGTTATTTTTCTTTTGCTATGTTGTTGAGAAATAAAAGGTATAGTTTCTTATTGAGTGATTTTTGTTAGTTCAAATTTAAATGCCATATTTTTAATCCTATTGAACCCATTTCAGAAAAGATAGATTATTCAAAATAGAACTTAAAACAAAGAGAAGTAATTCACAATAGAATTTGTGTTATTGGGAAACGCTGGGCATGTATGCCCCACAGCAGTATGCACAAGAAGGAGTTTTACAAAAGTCTTTTCAGCTCTATGTGAAAATGATGAGAATTAAATAGTTTCTTTCTTATTCTTCATCCTGGAGGTTTCCACTTGTGGAAAATATGTAAATTTTAGTCACACAGTAATGAGTGTAGTTCACCTTTGCCCCTCAAGAGTTACTCTTGATTTAATATAATCGGTTTCTTGAACAAATACTTAGTATTAATTTTTAAATCTCATTTGATTGACCAAGTCTGGCTAGCGACTGAGCACTTGAATTCCAGCTGGTGGCCCTGTTTTTGTAAAGTGGTACAGCCTCACCAGAGGACGTGGGTCTGGGAGGGGGGCCTTGAAACCTTCTAGCTCAGCCCAATTTCCGGTTCCTGTCCGCTTCCCAAGTGTGGGTGCAGTGTACTGTATTGCCAGCCACGTGCAGTTCTCAATTGCTCCGTCGCATCCCCTTCCATAAAGGGGCTTTCGTTTCTTCTTTCCTACCCTAAGCACCAAATCCTGCTCTTGCCTTCATCCCCTCCTTTGACCAACGTCTCTCTGTAGTGGATGTACTAACCTGGATATTAGGGTAGGTGTGGACGCCTCCCTCCCTCGCCCCCTCCCTCTCTCCCTTTTTTCCTCCATCTCTCCCTCCCAGGAAAGATATGTCTGATACCCGGATCTCAGCAATTCTGCTTTCTTTGTTTCTGGCGTTTGGCCTGTATCTCTCCACCTCTCACAGTTGCCCTCAACCACAGCTGCTCCTCCTTCATTTTATCTAAAATAATTAGGGACTGATAGGTAACTATAAAAATCAGAACATTCCTGTTTCAAGTGTCCTTACCATAATTAAAGATATCTGAATATTTCTTTGTGTATCCACATATTTATCCTGTTTTGTCTAGATCACTCCCATGTAACTTTGTCTTTCTTCTCAGAATAAGGGAGGTGGCAGGGGGCTGAAATTAGTAAGAAATGGGTTATTCTATCTCCAGCCCCTGCAGCTGATGGGCTGTATGGGTCTAAGCCAGGACTCGCTGTTCATAAAAGTTGCTGCATGCCCTCCTCTAACCCTGATAACTCCCCTGAAGCCTGTACCATCAAGGCACTCCTAGCAAAACTTCTGAAGCTGAGATTAACGGTAAAGTAAGCAGGGGAGGAAAGTGCGTGGGTTGGGAGCCCAGTCCTAGTGTGTGGGATCGCTGGGCTGCCGATTTCCAAATTCTTATAGAGCACTGCACAAGTAAATTGTTAGGATCCTGTAAGCAGGAAATCAGTTTACAAATCAAATAAACAAGTATTTTCTCTCTTCATAAGCCCGGACCCTCGTGTTTAAATTGTTTACTATTTCTATAACTAATGCACATGTTCAGTTTTCATCATTTTATATCTTGATATATGATTATAAATAATTGACAGGCTAAATACACTCCAGCCCCCCCAATACACACATAAAAGTCTGTAAGACTGAATGATTTCTCATCTTAAAGTATTATTTATATATGCTTTAAAATATGAAGAAAATTCTGAAAGATTATTAAAATGTAATGAATAGCTACAACCAATTATGAAGCCATATGAAAACACTGAAACATATATAAGTCTGATTTGTGGACGAATTTGCCTAGTTTTTTCTATAGAATAAGTCATTACATCCAGAGGAAAAAATCTAAAATACAAAAACTTCAACTAATCCCTGCACATGGTTCACACTTATAATCCCAGCTCCTGGAGGCTGAAGCAGGAACTTGAAGAGAACCTGGGCTAGAGAAGGAAAACCCTTTCTCCAAAACCAAACCACTGAATAACAACAGAAAATTAGTTGATTGTAAAAAAAAAAATTATGTAAATATTCATTTTATTCTCTAATGGGTGCTGCAAAGCACCATTTAAATGAACTACCTCGTCCTTCACAACTGGTGTCTCTATTTTTGTATTTGAAAGGAGGGGGAAGAAAAAGACATCATTATTTCTGCTTTATAGACCTTAAATTTAAAAAGAATCCCAGAAGACATCTGAACCCTGTGCTTTTAAACACTGCTCACCTTAAAACAAATTTTAGTAACAAATTTAGTAATAATGCTCGGCCTGAATAATGCAGCTGAGACTGCCTACCTCCACCATATCCTCCTTTTGGTTGCCCAGCAACAAGGTGCAGGCTAGACCCAGCAGGACAGAAAAAGAGACTTAAAACCGTACAAACCGATGGGATGAAATTGTTTCTTTCAGCTAAGATAAAGTCTTTAGGGAAACGAGGTAGTTTTTTTTTTTTGCACACTTAGCATGTGTACATGCACGTGGTGTGTGTGTGTGTGTGTTGAATATAAGTGCAGTCCACAGCAGCAACAGTCATACGTGTTTCATCTGATCACCTTCACATGAGAGACTTGTACATTTTGTATGGAGTAGGAGGGACTGAGTAGGAATTTAGGATTCATCTGCCCAGAGCTTCTGTTTCTTCATAAAGACAGGAAATAAGCATTGGAGATGACAGTCAGGTTTGAGCACTGGGAGTATGACACCAACCACAAGCTGGGCAGAGGTAGTCTCAGGACACAGAAACAAAAGTTCTCTATGCACTAGAATAATAAACTATCCAGCATTTTGGTGAATTTAGCCACAAATTTACCCACCTACTATTGTGGTGGTTGTAGATTTTAGGGTTTTCTGCAGACTGCATGAATTCCCTTAACAGGCTATTTGATTTCACTTGAGAACTAACACAAGCTTCTTTTTGTGCCAGATACAATTTAACCCAAAGGAAATTATTATTAATCAAAACCAAAAGCTGTTAAGTAAAAATCCCAAGGGGTAACTCACTATGAGAGAATAGAATGGGCTACCCTTGGGAGTAGGTTCTTATGAGACTTTTAATATATAGGCCTGCTACCATGGAAATGTCTGCTTGAATTAGAAAATGAAGTCTTGTTTCTATAAGCTAAAGGATACTCATGATTGTTTCCTGAGATTTCCCTTTGTTTAGTATATCTCAGGCTATTAATATATATATATATATATGCTTTGTTGTCTGAAGAATGTTGTCACATATTAAAATCAGCAGCATCTGTAGGACTAATGCTGAAGAAAACGCACTCACGTACATCGACCTACTTGGATTCCAAATAGCTTACTTAAAGATCATGTTCTTAGAACATGTTTGTAAATGAGAATGGGAGAAAAACCGCCAAAAGCAGTCGCTCATCTAGAAACTTAATTAGAAGGCTGATGGTACATGCAGCCTGGAGTTGAGCTTTATTCTCAACTAGTCATCTGCAGCCACGCGTCCCACCGAGGGAAGCTGCCAGGCTCCGAGCACACTGTGCAGCTTGGATGAGCAGCTTCATGGGTTGCGGATATGCAGACTGCAGCTGGGAACGGTGGCAAGTGGCCAGAGGATCAAGGCAAAGACGAAAGCCAGTGTTTCCGGGGAGCTTTTCTTCAGTACGGTGTCAGTGGCACAGAAAGCAGAAGCATTCTACTAGGTCTTCCCAGTGACCAGAAAAAACGTTTTCTTCTAAGACAGTCCTGTTCTACAAGGATGTCCATGTTCTCTAGAGTAGTTTAATGATTTGTTACCAAAGGAAAAAAGCAGATTTTAGCTTGAGAAACTAAAGCAGTCACTCTATGACCACATGAGAATTTGCATGTGCATCCGTCAGGAAATGTCACTGCGGTCAGGCATGGTGTAGCTCTTGACAGGATATTCTCTGAGTTATGCCATAAGACCCAGTCTTTAAAAGTAAAGGGCTAGCAATGTATGTCAATGGTAGAGAGCTTGCCCAATATACAGGGTTTCAATTTCCATAAAAACATCATCCTTTTAGAAAGAGAGAGAGAGAGAGAGAGAGAGAGAGAGAGAGAGAGAGAGAGAGAGAGAGAGAGAGAGAGAGAGGGAGAGAGAGAGAGATTGATTTAAAGGAGCAGCTATAGTGAAATGGCAATATTGGGTTGGGGGAGGCAGTGTTTTTCTTCACTAGTCCCCGGTCATGAAAACTTTCTATATGTGGAGTAGCTATTTGCTTAGTTCGCTTAGTAAATATATTTTGAAGAGTTCAGATGTGTTAAAAATATTCAGCTAATAAAGATAAGCACCATCCTGTTCCCTGGAGGCTTCTAGTCTAGTGCACTTGGCTAAAGCAGAGCAAGACATACACGGAAGAGCCAGATCCTGAAATGAGAAATGTCCACCCATCACTGGAAGAGAGCAAATAGTCAGCCATAGAGTTCATCTACAGTATCTGAGAACACAACCACTTCAGTGCGCGAGAGCTCTCGCCACATACATGGCACCCAAGAGCAGCTGCCTTAGCAGGAAGGATGTACAAATGACTGCCATCCAGGCAGAAGCTGGCTGGTGTTTGGACGGGAATGGCCATGACTAGGCATCTGAGAACAGCCACGTGACAGGACTGTGGCCACACCGCACAGACAGTGTCATTGATGTGGAACATCTGTTTTCATGCCTGGAGTCTGAGGTGGGGTACATGGTAGTCACGGGGTCTCTTTGCCGCGTAGCTTCCCATTCCAACCCTGGCACCGAATCTTTTAGACACTTCCCTAGTAGACAGCATTTCACAGGTGTCTGTCACACTTGTTATAAGCATTAGACGCATTCTGTTTGTAAGGCAGGGGTGGAACACTCCTAGAAAGGCAGGCCTGGTTTTCTCCAGTCATCATTCCATGAGCTCTTGGATTCTGCCCTGTGCCTTTTCCACAAGTCAGCATCATAGATGCGGTCATTCGGCATAAGTCAGCATCATAGATGTGGCCATCTCTCATAAGTAGCATCTAGATGAGCTCTCTGCATAAGTCAGCATCATAGATGCGGTCATCTCTGCATAAGTCAGCATCATAGATGCGGTCATCTCTGGATTCAGTGACCCTTTCTAGCACGTCAGTGACACTCAGTAGTCTGAGATCCTCAACAATGACAATATCTACAGTTTAATCTGAAAGGTAGGAGAGGATGCTTGGCCATTAAAGGTGTCTTATCTTTTGTTGGTCCAGCTGAATGGGAATACAAACTACCAGCCCTCTCCTGTGCTCTCACCAGTCATGAGTAAATGAAATCTTAAGTTCAGTAGGAATCCATGGATTCTCATAACAGAATGATCTAGAAACTCTTGGTTCCTTTTCCACAATGTTTTATTTCTGGGTGGTGCTTCTTCTCTCCAGGTGACTGGGTGTACAAGCACGCATGCATGAATGTGTGCCTGTAGGTTTATGTATGTCTGCAAACCCATGTGTGCCTTGTTTTAATGATAGTTTGCATGTTCGAAGCCCACATTTTCCTCTCCAGCAGGGAAAGGCCAGTGTTGAAACATGGAACTTTTGAGCTTGTTTTGCTCCGTGAGCACACTCTTGAGTCACACGGGGGCTTTGGGGGCTCATGGCATGAGTCGCCCCATCTCTCCCAAACAATCAGTATCTAGAAGGCATTTTCAAAGAGTGGGGGTGAGGAGACCCTGAAAGATCAAAACCACAGCCAGTGTTGACCCAATCCCCACCACTCAGGAATCACTGGTCCACCTGATAAATATTGCTGGGCATCAGTGTTTGTGGAACTTTAGAAAATATTTATATTGAGCTCCCAAGGTCCAAATGAGGAACAGAAGGAGAGAGAACATGAGCAAGGAAGTCAGGACTGCGAGGGGCATGCCCACCCACTGAGACGGCAGGGCTGATCTAATGGGAACTCACCAAGGCCAGCTGGACTGGGACTGATGGAGCATGTGATCAAATAGGACTCTCTGAACATGGCTGACAATGAGGGCTGACTGAGAAGCCAAGGACAACGGCACTGGGTTTTGATTCCACTGCACGTACTGGCTTTGTGGGAGCCTAGTCTGTTTGGATGCTCACCTTCCTAGAACTGAATGGAGGGGGGAGGACCTTGGACTTTCCACAGGGCAGGGAGCCCTAACTGCTCTTAGGACTGAAGAGGGAGGGGGAGGAGGGGAAGGGGGAGGGAAATGGAAGGAGGGGAGGAGGTGGAAATTTTTAATTAAAATAAAATAAAATAAAGAAGAAAATATTTATATTAAAGTGTCTAATGCCCAATAGAAATCTTTTGCTAAAAGAGGTGACTTTTTAAAGCCCATGTCAGAAATCTTCTTTCTGTATTTTTATTAAATTCTATACTAAATTAATGAACTAGACGCTGTAATCCAGTTCTTAACACTCTGCACATTTTTTGTGAGTAATTGAGACTATTCCTATCAAATCCACCTGGATTTCGGCCTCATTTTTCCACCCTAATTTACTAATTGGACTGAAGTGATTCCTACAGCCTTTTACTGCTGTCTCCTTTTCTGATTACACATTTTCCAAGTATGATAATTTAACGCTGTTCGCTGTGATAAAAGGAAATGAGCACTTTGTGAACAAATGTCTCCTGGAACTGGCTAACCTTCTGTATGCCACTCAGTGGGAAATACAGCACAGTTTGTAAGATATTGATCTCTGAAGAGCCTTGATTCCATTGTATAATGTTTTGACTTTGAATGAGAATTGCCTGTGCCATTGACTTCATTCATACTACAGCTAAAATTGCATGTGTTGTGTATCCATAAAATTACTATACTGATCGCATCTTTTTTCTGTTTGTCCGTTGGGGTAAATGAGGATTTCTTGTTTGGTGTATGTGAGCTACAAGGCTAATGAAAAGTTTCTGCCTCTGAAACATTAGACCTACTTTAAACACCTTTTTCCTGGACTTCATTGTGGCTATGGAAAGGTGAATGACTGTTAAACATACCTGGCAGAGCTTCAAAACACCCAGACATCTTCCATGGAGTGTAGCGCAGGTAGAGCGCTAGCTAGCTCACTGTAAGCAATGTGAGTGTTGCATTAAGAGTACATCACCCTCTGCCAGAGAGAACGAGGACATGGGAGGGCACTAACAATTGTTCTTTCCTCTACATACACACTTTCCCTCTTTCCTCTTTTTCTTCCCCCCTCTCCTTCTCTTCCTTTCATCTTTTATTTCATTGCAAAATGATAAAGGACATTTTGAATATCAAAATGATCTAAATGTATAATGTCACTCGATTTGCGCATTAAATCTGTGCCCGCTAAGAGAATAACAGAGAGAGAGGTGACAGTGTGGGTGTCTCTGGTTCCTTTCCATGATCACACGCCCCAGACTGAGCAGTGAAGATGAGAATTTCAGCCTGTGGTTTCCTATGCTGTCCCAGTCTGTGTCAGTGTATCTTAGCAGTTTGGGTACCACGCTGCTCTGAGCAGGATTTCTCAATTTAAAAACAGTGATGTTTCAGATAAAATGGCCCCAAAAGACGAGCCAGTCATTTCCTGGTGTCGATGTGCCGGGATAGTCATCTGTGGTGAAGGGAAAAGCTTGCTGCTCCCTCCAAATGAGCACACAGATTGTGTTCACTGTTATTTATGGTAAAACAGAGACATTTTCTAGACTGATGATGATATTTATAAGCTTAATATCTCCTCTGTATATGCATCATCATCATCTCTTCCTCCTTGAAGATTTTAACATAGAATATTTTCTGAAACTCATCTAATATTTTCAAAGCAATGCCAATTTTTCATGGGTTCTTTCTGGTTAGGAATTTAATACTTTGCATCCACAGTCTTTAAAAGAAGCGTTCAATTTATGCTTTCTACTTCTAGATATCTATCCCAGCGAAGTATTCTATAAGTAGTGAACAAAATACAAACACATATAAAATATAAATCTATAAAAATGATAGTTTTACAATGGTTTCTCAAGGTAAGAGTGTTCTTATAACCTATTGATTATTAATGGTTGCTGAAATTAATAACACCCATTGTGTGCCAGGCATGTAGCAAACCCACACATATTATTATAGAGTAACACAAAATGATTGTATTTATATATCAACACAAAATGTCAATATGTTACTTGAATATGTATTCAAATATGTATGCAATTTGTGATATATATATATATTCACTAGAAACTTCTGCAATATGTCAAAATATATAGGTGGAGGGAGAAAATGTTTTTAAAATATCTTGTAGTTTTCATTTCTGGAAAATGAAGGTAGTATTTGATCAGTTAATTATAAATTCTCTGGCTATGCTGTTTGCCACATGTGACAGTTTTAATGACAATGAATAAAACATTGAATTAAATAAAATCTCAGCCACAGTTCCAGTTCTCAGGAGTTGCTTGTGACCGGTTCCTACCAGACTAGACAGAGCAGACACAGAGAGTTTCTGTCCACACAGCACTGCACTTGACATAGAGACTGTACTCCTCAGCCATTCCCTGTTGAAACACTGAACATATCCATCCAACATCTGCTTGGAATATATCTATTTCTTCTTCTGCACTTGGGGCAGGCAGTGGCAGGCAGTGATTGCCTGATCACTATTGAGGGTCTGGAGAAAGCCTCTGAAATAGAGCTCATTTGAGCTGACCCACTCCACCATCTGTGCAGGCTGACAAGAGCACCCTCACATTCTTCGGAGGTGATTGGCTAACCAGTTTAATCTTGGGGTCCCGACTCATCTTTTTAAATAATAAGAATGATAAAAAAATAATTAAGTCCCATAAAGATGGACCAAAGACCATAGTCTGTCTCTTATTCCAGAGGTTTCCACATAATCAAAGGTTCAAACTAGGGTGATTCCTGAGCCCATTGAGTATTGTTATTTTCTTGTAGACATTATATTTCTCTTTGGAAAATAGCTGCACAGTTTAGTCCCACCCTAAGGTCATCAGGAGTAATAGTGCCACCACCTGCCAGAGCTCTGCTGTTCTGGCTGTGGCTTCAGCTTCTTTAGGAGTGGTCCGAGTGTCCTTCGGCATCATTTTAGAGCAATGCTTGCAAGCTTCCTGGTAGTTGTCAGTAAGAATTTTTTTGACCATACCATATTTTCACCTTCATTTGTTAATCTTCGTTCTCTTTCTCTTTTCTGCTCTCTTGCCCTCTATATTTACTCCCCCACCCCACTTTATTAACTAATCTTTACAGCGTTGGTATTTATCAGACACATTGCCTGGAGAGCAATATTTTTGTGGCGGTCGGCTAAGAACCAGGGCTGAGCTGGGTGATTGCTGGTGCTGCTTCTGACCTGAACAGGGATGTATATTGCAAGGGCCCATGAAGGATGGGTTTCGTTTTAGTTTTCCTTCTAAATCCACAGTTTGAATTTTTACTGTGTTGTATATTTGGACTGGCTTTTTTTTTTTAAGTGGAGCACAGAAAAAAATCAAGGAAGATAAGGGTGTCTGCTTTTACTCATCATCTTCCTGAGTGGCCTACAGAAAGGCAAATGTACTGAGCACCTACAGTGATGCTCTAGGTCCTCACTGAGTCTGCTCAGATGTTCTAACATATTCTTACTGTGAGGCTTATATCCATTCTTTCTGTATTTATGGTACTAATATAATGGTTGCTTGTAACATTTAGTCTACTGTTCAATAAGAACAATGCGTTTGTTTTTACCACGTTCATTCAGAACTGAAACAATATTTTCAGTTATTAACAGAATCTGAAAATAGTGTTGGGTGAAATTAAAATAAATGTATGAAGTGTCATTTGTAATTTGAAAGTGAAAACCTAAAACTAGATCACCACACACACACACACACACACACACATATGCCATAAAAACATACAATCTTTATTGTACAAAAAGTCAGTTTTTCTAGTTATTATTTCTTCTTACTTTTAAATTAAATATGAATTTTATTAGAAAATAAATGTAATTTGTTTTATTTTTTCGAGACAGGGTTTCTTTGTGTAACAGCCCTGGCTCTCCTGAACTCACTCTGTAGACCAGATTGTCCTTGAACTCATAGAGATCCTCCTGTCTCAGCCTCCCAAATGTTGGGATTAAAGGCATTCGACCACTGCCCAGCAAAAAAAAAAATGCAACTTATTTTCTATAAAATGAACATGAATAAAGCACTGTTGACAAATCTGCCCCATCTTCCACCCTGAGCATCACTGAGCATTTTGAGTGATTGTGATCTGTGTGGAATGTGAGGTCTTCTCTAAATTTTGATATCACGTTGGCGTCTCCCACTTAGTGGATATGATAGACATAGCACTGCTGTCTTTCCCAGCAGAGTTTATGTAGAACCTTGATTTACTGTGGTAGTTTTATCTAAATAGTAAAGTGTGTTAATTGGTTTTAGAATAACTTAAACTACATTGATGATAAAATTAGAATCAATTAAGTTTACAACTTTTTTTTCTCATCCTGTGTGTTGGTAAATTACCAGCCTGATGCCAGGAGATGCATTCTTTTGCTCATTTCCCAGATGTTGCCTAGAACTTTGGTTTGTAAACAGAGACAACAGTGTAATGCAACTACTGCTCAGTATAACTCTTTCCTGATATATTTGTTCTGTAGAGAAAAATATTTTCCCTGCTGTTACAAGTCCTTCCTTCTTCCTCCTTTCTCCCTATCCCCTTAATTCTGAGGCAGGCCTCACTGTGTAGACATGTCTAGCTGCAGACTCTCAACTCTTCTTGTCTGTACCTTCCACGTTCTAGAATTGCAGGGTTATACTCTCGGGTATCATGGGACTGGGACGATCGGGCAGTTCTGTGGCTCTCTTTGGGGTCAGTAACACCATTCATGAGTCAGCCCCTCCCTCTGTACTTGGGACAGAAGACGTCGCCAGAGTGAGAAGAGATAGTCTTACAGCCTTGCAGATGCGAGTCAGAGTGGTAGCCTTGATGATCTCAGCTAGGGCCCCTTTGACTTAAGCTACTAACAGTATGCTCTGTTGGAACATGGTAATGCAAGCTGCAGTAAGCTCCATTTTGTTTAGTGATTTGCAAATTTTTGAGGCCAATATTAATAGATTTTCTCTTTGGAAGACAAGAATGTATGTGTGAGTTAACGGACAGGAGCCCATATTGGTTACTCAGGTAAACTCATTTACCAATAAAAGATTGTTCTCCTGTGGTATGTACAAATATTTAATAAAGAGCCAGATACAGTAAGTAGTGATGATCAAGGCAATATCAAGCTACACATTCATATAAAAACTGTGGACATTCAGGTGAATAATGAGATTGTAGGCAAGTGCTGATCTCACATAGATTTCGGAAGTGTGACTTAGGGAAAGTATTCTGAGCACATCCCTGTCCTAACTTCAGACAAGTTCTTAACCCCTCCCAGCCTGCAGCTCCCTAATGTGCAAAACTGAAGGGATGATGTGATCTGGGATCACTGTAGTTCATTATCTGAACCACAAGAGAGTTAAGTAACAAATTAGAGCTGTTCCCAAAACAAGCTACAAAACTCCTATCTTCTTCCATCTGCTAGCCAAACCTAGCCTCTTGGCCTGTTGAAAATAGGGAGCTGCGGGCTGTGTCCCCGGCACCCGGCTGCCTGCATGGCTAGCTTATGCCCCGAAATGATTACACGGAAACTGTATTCTTTTTAACACTGCCTGGCCCATTAGTTCCAGCCTCTTATTGACTAGCTCTTACATATTGACCTAACCCATTTCTAATAATCTGTGTAGCCCACGAGCTGGCTTACCAGGAATGATCTTAACCTGCTTCTGCCTGGAGTGGGAGAATCATGGCGACTCCCTGACTCAGCTTCTTTCTCTCAACATTCTGTTCTGTTTACTCCACCCACCTAAGGGTTGGCCTATCAAATGGGCCTAGGCAGTTTCTTTATTAATTAACCAACGAAAGCAACAGATTAGAAAGAAATCACTCCCACATCATTGGCCTTGCAACATAGTACTGTCATTGCCAAAGTTTACACTCAAGAATTGGGCAACTGAGTTTTTTACTTTTTTTAATCACAAAATATCTCATGATTTTGTATCAGGCCACACCCATATCTCTCCTTGGATACATCCATCTGTGAACCTCGGGTTAGATACCAGGAAACTATTCATGCTGCACACAGGAGCCATGAACTGGAGAACGTTTTGTCTGTAAATGGCTGGGGATATTCTGTGATGAGCAAGAGAGGAGCCTATGTGTTGTGAGCTCCGTGCTGAAGTCTGAGTCAAGAGGCAATTGTGATGGACAGACATGCCATGGGAATGGTCATCACAGCGCCAGTGAAGCTCAGTCCTCCAAAGGCAGGAAATCATTGCAGAGATAGCTCAGTCACAGCCACCTAAATGTTTCCCAAAGTTATATTTAAAAAGAAGAATTCTTGAACCTTTGAGAATTCTTAATAACTTGGGTATTAAGAACTTATGTGTTTAAAAACGAAATATATGAAGATTGTATATCATTTTAAAATCCCACTTCTCACAGATGGGATTTTATTTTTAAGTATGTATATAAACTTTACTCACAGCATTAAAGTCGCATAATAGCATTCTGTTACAGGATGTCTATTATCTATGTAGTCCTTTTGTGTGAGTCAGCCATAATTTGTGTAGCTAGTCCAATAATGCAGGCTTATTAGTGGATATAGTGAGTTTTTCAAATTGTTGCTACAAAACATCAATTCCTCAATATATAGTCCTATGCATCAGAAACCTGGCAGATGTTTCAAAATAAGCAAAAAAAAAATGCTAGCTTGGAAGTGCTCCATTCCAGCCTGAAGATGGGAGGAATCTATTTCCTTACCTCAACCTCAGTGGCCCCATGCCTACTGCTGCCCTCTCTTCAAAGTCAGCAGTCATCGTCTTCATAGTTAGATTTCCTCTCTCTCTTCCTCTTGAATGTGGGAAAAACCCTGTGATTTCATTAGGACCCGCTGGATACTTCAGGCCAATCTATCTCAACGCTGTGCCATCTGGTTAGCAGCCTTGATTCTATAGAAAACGTTAATTCTTTTTTACCCCACAAAGTAACATCATTACATTTCGGTGATGTGGAAATGGAAACTTGGGAGAGACCAGCATTGTATCTGCCGCAGTGTGTTTTGTTGCCACAGTTCTATAAATAAAGCAGTAACAATGGCAGTGCTCTCCTGCGTTTCCTTTTACATCAGTCTTTAATTACATCTCTATTTCTTTAAGTTAAACAGATGGCCAACTTTGTGCTGCAAATTGAAATATATATTCCGTTTATTTATCCCTCACATCTAACTTCAGGTTTTCAATATCCCTCATAATTATTTCATTTAGAACAACTTAGTAATTTGTTTCCTGAGTTATTCTATAGACTGTAAAATGTTGCACCCTGTTACTAATTGTAAAGACCTCCCTAAATTGTCTTGACAAAGCCTTGGGATGCTTTCTCCCCTAAGCTGAGCGGGGAGCAGGCCTTAAGCATCGAAGGCTGTCTGTCTGGGTGGACGCTGCTTCCTGCATGGCCTCATAGATTCTCTTTGGCTTCAGTGCAGTCAGGATTTTTGTTGGGTTTTGTTGTTGTTGCTGGCCCGCCCCCAACACTTGCTAGATGACGCATTTCCAAGCATTGCGCTGTGGAAGGCTAGGAGAGGGTTAGGGCTTTGAGGAGGAAGCTGATCTTAACAACTCTAAAATGAGAAGAAAGGGGTTGTTGATCATTGGTCTGTGCAAACTGCCACCCCACCACACCCCAATCTACAGTTATCACAAGGGCAGAAGAGGATCTCAAAGAGTGGTGAGAGGAACCATGTATTTTTCCTCCAGGCAGAAGCCCCTTCTTCTTCACACAATGATGTTGTCACCCCTCGGCCTTTGTACCAAGAAGAGAAAAAATAGAAACCTTTTTAAAAGCTATCAGGAAAATACACCAACGACTTTCACAACAGAATTAGAATTGTAATAATTAGCCCAGGCTTTAGAATTGGTCATCAGAATAGAAGCATGTGTCTCCATTCTCAACACTGGAGAGCTGGAGGCAGAGGCAACAGAATTTAATGCAAGTTCAAGGTCAGCCTTCTGTCTAGGAGCTGCAGGCTAACATGGGTTAGAGCGTGACTGTGTCAAAATGAGTAAGTAAATAACCCTGAGCTTTAAGTCAGTTGGAGTGCACATACCAGAGCACGCCAGTACTTCTAGCCCTTGGAAAGCAGAGGCCAGAAGATGGCTGTCATACAGTGAAGGCCACAGAGAACTAAAGGGGTTCAAAACCAGCCTAGACTACAGAATGAGACGTTAGTCAAAACACCAAGAAGATCGAACAAAACAAACAGTAAGCAAAAAAATCCTACTCAGTATATGATAGTTCCTCTGCACTCCGCACACTATTTGAAGTGATAACTTGGAGGGAATGGAGGGCTTCCTTCCCTCTGTGTTCAGTGTCTATGCACAGATCCCCTGGTAAAGTCTACCTGAGCTTCTTTGCTGACACTGAGTTCCTAGGGCAGAGATAGGTTTCCTTGGCTTTCATCCGCTAGAAAAAGAAATTGAAAATGAAAATACTTTCTATGAAGAAAACAGAGATGTTAACACCGATCATGTACAAGCATGTGTTGGTGTAACAAGTATATTGGAGGAAGCCAAGCACTTGTAGAACTTTTCCGTTTAAACATCAAAGAGCAGGGTGCTGTCAGCATGCCCACACCAAACAGACAGCCCAATTTACTGTTTAATAATGCATAGGCATGTCAGGTCTCTCTCTTTGCATTTCTTCTCCCCGGGGCTGTTCCAGCCCAACTAGTTCCCAGGCCATTAAAAATTGATCCACTTTCTCGCTCTGAAATTGGGGAAAAGAGAAATAAAATTTATCTGTATTAGCTGAAAAATCTTCCTTATTTTAGACTCTCCTCATCTTAAACGAAGCTTGAGTGCTGAAGTAGGTAGAAAGGTAATAAAGTAGAATCAACTCTAAATTTGGAGGTTTGGGGAATGAGCCAACATAGGAGGTGAGCTGTGCACAAGTCCTGCCTGGATGAGAGAGTAGAGGAGGAGGATGTCACGGCATTGTGTTCAGCTTCCCATTCAGGAGCCTGATGCTTGATTAAAGTCACCAATTACTTGTTTGGGAAGTAAGACAGGGTGAATCTCTGTCCTCGTGTTCAAATACCGCTCTGCCTTCTCTTTCAGCATGTAGCTTTTGAAGCCTGGTGGTCTTCCCCAGTGGAACATAAGTCCCCCTTCATCTTTCTATCTTCTACTGTGTCTGGTGCATAACAGCCTCAGAAGATGCCTTTTAATTGCTTCCGACTGAGGCAGTTTACTATTATTACATTTATATTAAGATATATTTGTATCATCATGAACATTCCTCCATCTTAATAGCTATTTTATGTTTCAGAAAATACGAAGCTTATCCAAAGACAGACTATATAAAGAATTTAGTGTTTGCTTTACTTAATAGTAGATTTAGACCAGTGTTGGGGGCTGAGGGTGCCTGAATATGCAGCATGTCCTAATCTATGAAATTTTGCAACTTAGTAGAAAAATTAGAGTAATATGTGACCATCATAGAACATTAGACACAGAGGGAAGTAAAAATAGGCTTACCTAAATAGAACCTGAAGGCTTAGCCTTCTCTGTTTCATTAGGTGGGTTCTTCTCTGCGTGTTCCTCCTTTGTCCCACTGCCTTCTGCATGCTCTTGATCTGTTCTCTGTCTGTGATTCCCAGAGACTTTGAGTCATAAGTAGTGCATGCTTCAGTATATGATTTTGTATGATCATATTTTTATGAACATGTTCTAAAATATTAATTCTATATAGAATAAAAATTCTGGCAAACTTTTACTGACAAACAAACTTTTGAGGCCATCATGGCTTAAAATAATTGTTTTATTCCCTTTGATAGTCAGTGCTATGAGCAGTGCTTTCCTTGAAGGAAATGTCATGGCCTGCCCTTTTCTCCCACTCTTAAAACTCCTGAGAGGAATTCTAAATAGACCTGTCACCTTTGTCCCTCTTCTCTGCTATAATGAGGTGTTAGACGGACACAAGTCAAAGCTAAAGACACAAATGATGAAGGGAAATGTAGTTTCTGTAACTGTTAGAATAAAAATCTCACAAGTTATATATAGTTATTTTAAAGGCCTGTTCTTGGGGGCCGAGGA
This sequence comes from Microtus agrestis, assembly GCA_902806775.1. Taxonomy (NCBI): domain Eukaryota; kingdom Metazoa; phylum Chordata; class Mammalia; order Rodentia; family Cricetidae; genus Microtus; species Microtus agrestis. The sequence continues at coordinate 854,281 of CADCXT010001983.1, forward strand.
GATGGCTCAGTTAGTAAAATGCTGGCTGTTCAAACATGAAGATGCAGACTGGGTTCTGGTCCCCAGTACCCATGTAAAAGCCAGATGCTATGAGGAAGCCAGATCTCCATATAAACATTGGGCTAGGGGTGGAGACAGGCAGAGCCTGGAGTTTACTGCTAAGCCTAGATAATTAGTGAGCTACGGGATCAGATAGACCATGTTCCAATAAATAAATAAGGTGGGGAATGATTAAAGATATCTGACGTCAACTTCTCTTTTCCACATGTACATCCATGCATGTATACATACATCACACACCTTCACAAACACATAGGTAATGTAACTGGAGGTTTCTCTCCCACCCCCGCCCCCTTAGTCCTCAAATATCCACTCTGAAGCTTAATATTAATTACAAATTCTTTGACCTGTTAGTTCAGGCTTATTATTAATTAGTTCTCACAACTTAAATGAACCCATTTCTATTATTTTATGTTTTATCTCAAGGCTCATGGCTTGTTACCTCACATCTTGCCTCTCTGGTGGCTGTTGACATCTCCCTAACTCCACCTTCTATCTCCCCCTCTCTCTGCTTGGATTTTCCACCTAGCTATATTCTGCTATGTCATAGGCCAAACAGCTTCTTTGTTAACCAGTGGTAATAATCATCTCCCATATTCTGTCTAGTTAAAATGGTAAGATTTTAACTTTAACATAGTAAAATTACGTATAACAAACCCTGTATCAAGTAAGAAATATAGTTATAAAATGTTGTCTATATGTATTCAACAAAAATAAAGAAAATAATCTATCATCTATTCTATCTTTGTGGATCTAAAGTTTCATATATAATTTATCTTTTATTATAAATAAAGAAGATTATAACTATCTAGTCTTCAACTCCATCACAAACCCCAGAAGAATATAATATTACCTATGTAAACAAGAAGTGTATCGTAAGCAACTTCCAAATTTCTAGAAATGACAAGCTCTTGCCTGGACAGTCACTCAAAGTTCTTCTGTAATGTTGGGGTATCCATCATCAGCCTCGAGGCCTAAAGTATGGCAGATTTCTCAGTGAAGCAGGAACCTCAGAGGTTCCCATCTTGTTTTGGCAAGCTCAGCAGTCATTTTCCTGTGGAGCTGGCATGTCCAGTTTATACAGTACACTGTCATCAGTCCAGGCAAGAGCAGTTTCTTGCTCAAATGACTAGCTTTGCCACATTGAAAGCAAACTCCATAAGGAGCCTCTTCAATGCACATCAACCTCTTGAAGTAATTGGTGCTGTCAGAGGCAGGTGTGTCTAAGTTGTTAAAACATTTTAAATGCCATATTATATAGGTTTTTGGAGTGTTTGAAGAATACCTATCCCATCTGAAATATCCCTACACATCTAAAAACCTAACTAACATGACAAGTTTGACTTTTTTGTTTTTGTTTTTTGAGACAAATTTTCTCTGTGTAGCTTTGGAGCCTGTCCTGGAACTTGCTCTGTAGACCAAGCTGGCCTCAAACTCCTTGAGATCCACCTGCCTCTGCCTCCTAAGTGCTGGGATTAAAGATGTGCACCACCACCACCCAGTGACAAGTTTATCTATTATAAATGACTATTAATTTTTATTTTTAACTATACATTTTTAAATGAGCTTCCTAAACATAACAACTTAAATAAAAGTAGAAATATACATACAGTGTAGCAAAATTGATCTTAAGTTTGTATCAATAAATCAAAATCCATACCAATGTAAAGCAGTCATTTCTATATTTTATATATATATATATATATATATATATATATATATGTAACATGAAACACAGGGAAGTCCTGTACTCAGTCCATGAGAATACAGAGCTTGCAAGCAGGCCAGTGATATGGAAAAGACTATGGCCGAATGGAGACAATTACAGTACTGGGTAGCAGATAGAAAAGCTAAGGCCTTCAGGACAAATCCTCCAGTCTCCCATCTCATCCTATTCCCCAGAATTTTTTAATGTCTGCAACCCTCCAGATTGTTGGAATACTTTTTTAAAATCAATGTTATTACAATTATTTATAAAGGTGCAATTTTAGTTTAAAAGCCATTCTGTTATATACTTTATAAAGGTAAAACTTTGTGGTCTGTGAATTATATGTCTATAAAGATATATAAATTTATATAAAGGGAGAAAGGAGTTTATGGTCACATAATTTCATTATTTGCTTCGCATATAAACATTTAGTAAATGCCTATAGAGAATCAGCAGCCAGTGACAGCAGTTGCAAAAGTGCACCACACATGAGCGATTCTTCCAGAAGTGTTAGTTTTGTGCAAGACGTAGATATATTTATTTAAGTAACTGTCATGTCAGAGAAAAGTGATTTGTGTTTTCAGGGAGATGCAAATAAATTTCTTAAGCAACAAATGCAAGAGAGATAGCTATTTTTAATCACTGCAAATATTAATGTGTTCATAGGCGGGGGATCTGAGTGCTGACTGGGGCTTATGAACTATGAAGGCTGATAGTCAAAGTGTGTCCTTCAGATTGCTACACTTGTCAGGGATGACTCAAGCTCAGAGACCATGGAGAGAGCCTTGAAATTATTCTCCAGTGGGTGAGAAATTTGACATCCTGGAGGCTTTTAAGTACATTGTTTTTCTGTAGACCACTTCAGCTACCAGATGCAAGTGTAAAGTGGAGAAAGCAGATACAAATAGTTGCAGATACGGTAGGAATACAAAAATGATTATTGAGGTGGGCTGACGGCAAAGTTTTCAAAGCATCAACAGCGCCTCTAAAAACTTCTCAAAATAGAAAGTTCCTGATCCTGGACCTTGAATCAACAAATTAAGAGAAGGACACAACTGGTTGAGTAACTGGACAGGTTCTGGGTCCTTCTGCCACACACGATACCCAAGAGTGTATGGTGACTGATAGTGCTGATGGCATGTGGAAGGTGTGGACTATGGTAGGAGTCTCTATAGAACTGTGTGGCTGGAGACTGAGAGGGTGGCTTTGGCTTGGGGAAGTCTGGTCATTAGCTACTGTATACAGCTACGCCCCCCAGAAAAATATAACAAAGATAGCATGAAAAGAAAACTGTAAGTCAGTTCACAAATCTCCGAGGGATACTAAGTGAGTGATCCAGAGCTAAATGTGAGAGAGAAGCAGAGAAATTCTTGTCCTGGGTTTCTTCTCAGGTTTATTTCAGCCTTTGTTCACTTAGAAAGAAACTAGAGCCTCTCACATTTAGCTCTGGATCATTATATTGTCATCAGACTGTCATCCCCCCTTGCCTCGCCAAAGAACAGGGATCTGTTCTTAAGACAACTCATGTTTGGTGTTTCTATTTTATTGATTTATGGTTAAATTATATAATTCCAGTACCATACAAATGGGTTTGGATCAGTCAGTCACCCTCGACCGTATCCACACAGCTCTGCAGTTGGGAGATGGGAGCTTAAGTGAAGGCCCAAATGGCCAGTGTTCTATATCTAGTAGATGAATGCTTTATGGAAAAAAATGAATAGAATGCTCTATCAAATTGGTGAATTGAAGGTCAGGTTAGAGAGCTTCTGCCTTGTTCTTAGTGAGAGGTGAAGGAGGGTCAGGCTGTAAGGCAGGGATATGCTCTTCTGGAGGTCTACAAACGAGACATGTCAATAGCAGCTGTTAAAACAGAGTAATTTCCTGTGGTTTACAGAGATGGAATGGCAATAGGAGCTGCTAGGATAGAGGGACTTCCTGTGGTCTACAGAGAAGACATGTCAATAGGAGCTGCTAAGACAGAGGCACTTCCTGTTGAGAGTATCAAGGAATTGTCGAAGGCCCTCAAACTTTGTCACATTTTTTCCTTTGTTTGGCACAAAGACTACCAAAAGTATTTAAACTTTGGAAATTATTATATTTATTAAATATGATTATTAATTACTTGTTCCAAGGGTTACCATGATTTTGGGGTTACAGCTTGATTTAAAATTATCATGGTATATAGTTCACTGGTATGTTAGCTCAGAACTCAGGCCTGATCTAATGTAGGCATAATCTTAATTTCTAGTTTTTTAACTTTTATCTTTGACTTTGTATGTTGTATCTATAATACTTTTGCACAGACTACATAAAATATCTTTGAAAGTTTTAAATTAAAAAAAACATTTTATACCTTGATTGAAATATTTTTTCTCTTAAAGCTGTTGATCTGCTTTTTATAGAAGTCCCTCTTATTTTGTTTCAATAGAAAAACATTTTTCAGTTAAAATAATCTTTCTCTCTCTCTCTCTCTCTCTCTCTCTCTCTCTCTCTCTCTCTCTCTCTCTCTCTCTCGCCATTGTTGATGTCTTTGTTCTTTGAGAGGGGCATTCATTTGCTTTGAGACAGCATCTTAGTTTATAGCCAAGGCTGTTTTCTCAAATCTAGAGTTGTCATCATGGCAATTTTATACTCTTATATACGACATATAAAAATAGACTGGCTTTCTTAAGAGGTAATAAAGGAATCCAAAACTAAACTTGGATGCGACTCTTTAGGACTTACTCTATAATTTGGTCTTCTCGTTGACCAGACCACATTGCAGTCCAAACATAGCCCATGCAGATGAGAAGAAAGCCAGCAATGGTGACAGCTGGTAGGAGTTGTCTACAATGCTGGGACAACCAAACCTGGTGCCACATTAACATATTTGTGACTTAACCTTTTGAAGACAGCCCTCCCTTCTAGAAAGTGCATGTTCCACGGGCTTTGACCCATGGCAGCACACCTTTAAGTTTTATGGTAGGAGACTTGGTTTTTCATTTTATCAGAATGTTAACACTAGCATTCTCTGTTCTGTCTCAGTGACTGAAACTTCCAGGGCTTACTTGCTGTGATGGTAGACAGAGTTTACCATATTCCGCTCTCTCTTTACATGCCATCTGCATTGACTACAAGCGACTTGGGCTCTTAGCTTCTTTTACTTTTGAGGTTATAATATAATTACATTTCTCTCTTCCCTTTTCTCCCTCCAAACCCTCATACATACCCCTCCGTCTCCTTCAAATTCATTACTTCTTTGTTTGGCAAACTGTTATTGCACACATACATGTATTTGTATACGCATATATATTCCTAAATATAACCTGCTCAGTAGGGTTTTAATCTTCCTAAATTATAAGAATTCTTAATTATGTTTGATAGTTTGTGGTAAATCTAATTTACTCAACAAAGCATTAATATATCTGTTTACTCTGCAAAATTAGGAGACATGGATAAGGCTATGGCATTTGAAAAGCTAAGGAATGGAGTTCTGAAAGCTCTTAAAAATATTTTATACATACGCAAATTTAATATATAAGTTATGTTAAAAATGTGGTTACTTGCCATATTGCTTCAGTGCTTCTTCAAAGTTGCTGTATTTTTAGAGCTATGTTGCCTGGTACTTACAATTCAAGCTTGGAAGACACATGTCAGATCTGAAACATCAGCACATGTTCAGCCCGCCCCCACCCCCACCTTTTCTATTCTAAAGCCTCTCCACGGAGCTAGAAAACAGTCTTCTGTGAGCATAGGTAGTCCTGGGGCTTCTTTGTCACCGGGGGAAGAGTTGGTTCCTGTGAGATGACGGAAAGTGGCCCAGGGAGCTTTGGAAGATCATGCTTTATCTGACTCATGTTAGGAAATGAATTGGAAATGAGTTCTGCTTCAACTCTACATGTAAATACCTTCTCCAGCCCTATGTGTTTATGTTTTCAATGAAATTCCAGGCCCTGGAAAATTTAAACTATTGCATAAATGCTTAGGAAGTAGTAAGTTGAGGGGAAACCAGTCACATAAAATGGTCACTGAAATAAGAAGAACAAAGTTACCTTGTTCTCAGGAACGTGGATACAGTGAGAGACAATCATATTAGACAAATTAAGCCAGTCTCCTGGAGACAATACTGCATGCTTCCCCTCATTTGTGTTCCTAGATGAATATGTAATGTCATAATACACCGATAATAGAATCATGCATGTATATGTGGCATGAAAGAAGTGGACCTGCCCAGGAGAGCAACGAGGACTATTTGGGAGGGTCGAGAAAGGGCAGAGGTGGGCCTGGGCAGTGTTCACTCAAGAGTACATTGTACCCTTATATGAGAACATCCTGAGAGGACCCAGTATGCTTGACAAAGAAAATACACTAGTGAAAATAAAAACTAATTTTTTAAATGTTGGATTATGTCATTATTCATGGAAACATTAGCATTTACACACATTAAAAAACAATAATTACGTCCTGCTACAGTTCCACGACCTTTTAAAATAAAAGTTACGAAGTGAAGTCTCAAAGCAGTCTCGTATGCTCCTGAAGGATCATGGAGGTAAACACCTCTCCAAGTATCCACTGGAGATAGATACTCTCCATCAAAAAAAAAAATTTGATGTTTTTCTCTTCAGAACTGTCCATGCAATTAATTGACCCATTTATTCAATTAGTTGACCCATTTTTTTTTCGAGACAGGGTTCCTCTGTGGCTTTGGAGCCTGTCCTGGAACTAACTCTGTAGAGCAGGCTGGTCTCGAACTCACAGAGATCCGCCTGCCTCTGCCTCCTGAGTGCTGGGATTAAAGGCGTGCGCCACCACCGCCCGGCTCTAGTTGACCTATTTATTGATTGGAGGATTTGGCTTGTAGTATTTAATTTTTGGAGGTCTTTATAGAGAGTAGATATTAATCTCTTGTGGCATGTATAATTGGTTGGCAGATATGCTTCTCCAGTATGTAGTGTTCCTTACCTTTAGTGATGATTTCCTCTGCTGTCCAGAAGCTTTCTAATTTTCTACAATTCCCTATGTCATCCCTTAGAATTATGTATTATGCTGTTCGAGAATTACTTGCTAAAGTCTTACCTTTGGTACATCTTGAAGTGTTTCCCTTTCTTCCCTTCCTGCAGTTTCAGAGTTTGAGGACTTTGATCCATTTTGAATTCATTTTTATGCTCTACTTTCAACCTTTGACATGTCTTCCCAGCACCATTTATTGAAAAAAACTGTCTTCCCGCCCCCATGTGTATTTTGGACACTTTGGCCAAAGACTAGGTGTCTCTAACTCCGTGTTGATTTCTGAGTCATCTGTTCTGTTCCTGCGCATCTTCACCTCTGTTTGTGCGGGTACCCAGCTGGTTTATGAGGGTTTTTTTCCATCTATGTTTATCAGGAACTTAGTCATATAGTACTTGATTTCGTTGTTTGTTTGTCTGGTTTTGATTTCAGGGTAATCATGGGAAGAGTTAGCTGTTGTTCCTGTCCTTTTCTATTTTACAAAAAGGTTTGAGGACCATTGGCATTAACTCTTCCTTAAAGATTTGGCAGAGTTCAACAATGGATCTGCCCATTCCTTGTTGGGAGACTCTTCTGCTGCTCCAATCGTTGCTTGTTGGGGTTCTGTTTGAATTGCTTATATCCTCTTGATTTAACTTCCATAGATCATGTGTATTTAGTAATTTATCCATTTCTTTGAGGTTTTTTGATTTTTTATAGAAGTTCAAATTATACTCTCTACATCGTTTTAGACTCTGTTACTCTTTGCCTGTTTTCGTCACTCTCTTCTTTGAGTAATGTTGGCTAGGGGTGGTCAGTCTTCATTCTTCAACTTTGGATAATTTTATATTTTGTTCTGTTAGTCTCAATTCCACTAGATTCTGCCTTAATCTTTATTACTTCTTGCCATCTATTACTTCTGGGGTAGACTTGTTTATATAAAACCTTCAGGTACATCTTTAGGTATTTATTCAGTTCCTTTGTTTTTTAATGTAAATACTTATAATTATAACTCCTTTAATGGTTAATAAAAGGTTCTTATTCTAGAAATTTTAAATTTTCGACCTGATTTTGCGGTCATTTAAGAACATAGTGTTTGGTCTCCAAGTCTTTGTGTGGTTTCTGTGTTTTCTCTTGCTGTTCACCTCTGCTTTTATCCAGCTGTAATTTGATAAGTTATAAGAAATTATTTCAATTCTTGTATATTTGTCAACTTGCTTTTAGAAATGATTCCATGCGCTTATGAGAAGAGATATATTCGGTCTGTTGATTGGAATAGTCTGTAGTTATCTATTAAGTCCATTTGACTTACGGTAAAGTATCACTCTTGAGATTTCATTTCAAATGCTGCTCTGTAGATGAGAGTGAAGTATTGAATTCATGTCTATTCTGTAACTGGAGGTTCTAACACTTTTTAATTGAAAGCCCCAATCCTTATTTCTTATATATTTAACAGTTGTCATGTCTTTGTGATGAACTATTCCTTTATGAGTATACAGTGGCCTTTTCAAGTCCATCATGTTAATTTTTATTTGGGATCCACTTTATCAGATGTCAGAATATTGATGGCAGCTTATTTTCAACTTCTATGTGCTTGCTAAGGTAACTGACTTCTTTTTACTATGTGTGTGTGTGTGTGCCAGTGAGGTGTGTTTCTTGGAGAGGTCAGGTGAGTTTGTTTTTAATTCAACCAGCCAGTCTGCATATTTTTATTAGTGATTGGAGGTTGTTTGAATTTAAGTTATAATTTAAAAAGTTTGCTGATTTTTCTAAGTTCTTTTGCTAGCTGGTTGGATGACCCTTTGTTCTTCCTTTCTACTCTACTGATGGTAATAGGTTTCTAGTTCCATGTGTTCCATGTAATGGGCTCTTTCTTATCTCTCATTTACTCACACAGTCCTGTCATAGTTTTTTTCTTTGCTCTGCTCCTGTGATCAAAACTCATTTTTTCCCCTACTTTGTTCTTTTAGTGTCTTACTGACATTACTCTCCAGGTCGGGGATGATTTCCTTGCTTTATTCATCTGCTTGTTTGAGGTCACTGGTCTTTTTTGTCAATTCTGATATCTTGATCTTGCTTTTCATCTATTTCAGTGCCTTTGAAATCAGCAGGTGGGGTGTTATGGATTTTGGAGGATCTGTGTTGCCAATAGCACTTGAGATGGGAAGTCTGCCCCTCCCCTGCCATGTAACCTCGTAGCTGGAGCTGTGCTCAGCAAGTCTTTCTTCTTGACACTACTGCGTGTACGCTACAATCGCCCTGCTGCTGTTGTTGCAGGTTTCTGATATTCATCCTCTTTCTTTTATTGAATTGGAGTCTTTCTTTCTTGGTACTTCTGTTTCACCAGGTCAGACAGGGGCAGTTTCTAGCCTGTTTTCTTACCCGTAAGTCTCCTAGAGCAGTCTGCTCACAGAACATGTCTTCATGTGATATCTCTTCCAATTCCATTTGATTTGTCCATCGCCTCTAAGACAGAACCCAACCATAATTACATTTGGGAGTTGCTCAGAGTATACGTGGGGAGGGGGTAAGCAGCCTCTGTTTATTACATGTACCTTAACACACATCAAATACTGTGATTCTAGAGGAAACAGCTCCATACTTTGTGTGTGTTAGTTGCTCTTCGCTTCTGTTCCAGATTTTTATGCCTGCCAGAAAATCCCTGTGATCCTTCATGGCTGCACACCATCAAATTTCAGAGATAGCAAGGAATATTACACAACAAATGAAATTGTTCTTCTGTTTTTTCTTCCACCTTACAAAGTAAAACGACTTGTTTCCATTTTTTTTTCTCTAATACCAACCCGTGAGGGTAACAGTGCCCAATCCATGAATAGATATTCAGCAAATGAAGATTAATAATACACAGACAACATATCGCAATTCTAGTTTTGGAATGTGAGTTTTTGAATCACAGGACAGTGTCTGATTACTGGTTGCCCCATAAGCTCTAGTAACCATATTTTTGCACCTATACAATGTTTTATTTTAAGTAAACTCAAACAAGTTAGTTTAATACTACTCTCTTTTTTGTTCTCTAAATTAGCTGGCAATTTTGTGAGTTTTAAATCAAAATTTAATCAGTATAGGCCTTGTTTAGCTATATGTAGCTCTTTTTTGAGAATGATTTTGCTCAATGTCTCCGGTTTTGTTACTGAGAAGAATATTGCAATAAGTAACATACCACATAGCAAACCTTTTCAGCATTACATATTCGAGGGGTTTTTTTCTAGTTCATTCACTTTATTATAAATGCAAAACCTTGTCCATATAACAGACAAAATTATACAAACTTTAAACAATCAAATATCTTTGATATAGGACAGAAAGAAAATATTCAGGAAAACTCAATTTTGTTTTGCTCAATTAATTTGCTTTTAAATATTATCAAACACAACCATTATAGTTTTAATTCGTGGTATGGAAATGCATCTTGACTCCTTTTCAGTCATTATATTGGTCCTTATGTTGGTATACTTGACCTTATACCTGTACAACTAAAAATTGTTCTTTCTCCATCCTTGAGTTTTCCTGAATTCTTCTGCCGTGTTAGATCTGGTGCTCATTTTCCTCGGTAGAGGACACACAGGCCCTTGCTGTGCAGTTATCTGTAACAGCGTGTGCAGTAGAACTTGAAAATTGCAAAGCGCTGTTCAGATGGAATGGATCACGTTCACAGATTTTTTTATTACTATATCCTCTGAAACATTCACAGTTCTCATGATAGGAGTTACTGGAGATTGTGGGTCTATAACAGCTGACATCATTCAGAGTCTTCAGACGGCTTATGTCATTTTTAGTGTGATCAGGAAAATCTGTCCTCTTGCATGGTAAATTATAAATTTGGATTGCTATTTTTAAAAAGGTAAACAGTCTGTCAAGATGAATGAGCTGTGAGGCTGTTCATATTTCATATAAGACCCTTTCTCATTAATTTAAAAGCTAGTAAGCAAGCATTGATGAATCGAAGAGACATATTTAAGACAGATTTTTATCTCTGAAATATTATGTAAGTATTGATAAATAGCTAGAAACTACAGATTTTTTTTTTACTATGAAAATAACCAGCTTGGTCCCACATACTGCTCAAACACCCACTGTCAGATTGAGAATGCCTCAGAGCTAGGCAAAGCCACAGTTCAGGATGCACTAGTGGTGTTTGGATTCTTCCAATAGAAAAGTGTTGCTTGTGAAAAAGGTCATCTCACTGAATTTGTGTAAACAAGATGAGTCTACTTGACATAGGAAAATAAATCGTGCTCGAGACTCAATCTCACAAAGGAGCACAACCTCCCAGAAGCCCTTGGGCCATCCACTTTTGCATAGGTCAGTGCTTCATCTTGTACAAAGCTAAATACATCCTGACACCCCGTTCTCGGGCAGTTTCCTGACAGAGGCCTTTCCTGTGTTCCACCACCACTATTGCCACATTGTATTCAGTCTCTCCGTTCACAGAGAACACTGGCTTCGGGATCATCCCATTGTCTTAGAGCTTATCCTTAATGGCTTTAGTGAGCCAGATGGCTGCTACTGTGTTAGAGATGGGGCACTTGGCCTTCTCTCTCCAGAATAACAGTGTCTGAGAAAGGTTTCTCCATTTCGATCCTTCAAAGGGCTTGCATGAATTCTTGTAACAATGTTATTAATGTCATTAGCTACTTTTTTTTAGGTAACTGCCTCCTTCTGTCTGATTGGCGGTTTCCTTGAATAGCGAACTACAAATGACCATCGTTCTGTTCTTTGCTCGCAGGTACTACAGCGCAACCATCCTGCAGATGTCTGGCGTGGAAGACGACAGGCTTGCAATATGGCTGGCTTCCGTGACGGCTTTCACCAACTTCATTTTCACACTAGTGGGAGTCTGGCTCGTTGAGAAAGTGGGTCGCAGGAAGCTTACCTTTGGCAGTTTGGCAGGTAGGTGCCCGGATATAGACTCCTGCTTGAACATACCTTCTAATAGTGACAGCGACTCTCCCGAAAGAACACAGTGGCTTCTGAGAATGAATTCTAAGCCAAACAATATCAAACTAGAATGAGACAGAAAGCAAATGAATGACAGGTAAGATCTTTTGAGTAGCTGTGGGTACATGGCTAGAGACACTTCTGTGACACTAAAGGACTTGTAAGGACACACTGACTGAGAGCACGTTTCTGTCAACAGCTGGAGTGCTGTTCGGAGACACAGAACTGAAGAGCATCACCGCTGTTTTCTCTGTTCTTGTTTGAAAAGCTTTCCCTTTCATGTTCTTACTTTGCAACACTGAGGTCTTTATCTTGGAATCGTATGGAAACAAATATTAGAATCTTCATTCACAAAGCGAGGAAAGACTTTATGAAGCAGGCCTAGAATCTAGGGTAAAGTCTGATTGGTCAAGTGTGTTTTATATGAAAGTAAAACCAGAAAGCACACAAGTGCCTTTGGTGTTCAGAGTTGGCCATTTCAACCTGACACTTCTCTGGAAAGGACTCTGCCGCAGGACAGACAAGGACCCACCTTTCACATTGTCTTTACATGGTTACATTGGGTATTTTCTGATACTTTCCCCAGTGTACAAACCCAGTTCTACTCATCAGCTGGCTGCATCCCCATAACAACTTTATATCTGGAATCAAATGTGTGTCTTACACTCAAACACAAAGATTCTAGAATAACATTAACCAAATTCTAGTTAAGCAAGATTATATCTAAAATAAAATTTCATCTCACGCAACTGCGTTAGCACTTAACTACAGTTTTTGGTGAGAAAATACACCCCTATTTCCAAACTTAGTTATTGGGAATTCAAGTCTGGGTGAGCAGGACACTCCTGCTCCCGTTCTCTCCTTGATAGTGAATGCGCTGTTCCCAGGAGTTCAAGTGTTAGCATAGAAGCAAAGATGAGATGTTGGCCAGGGTTTGGGATGATGCCAGGAGGTCCCCAGTGAAGACGAGGGAGGAACAGGAGAAAGTTTTTTTTTTTTTTTTTTTGGTTTTTCGAGACAGGGTTTCTCTGTGGCTTTGGAGCCTGTCCTGGAACTAGCTCTGTAGACCAGGCTGGTCTCGAACTCACAGAGATCCGCCTGCCTCTGCCTCCCGAGTGCTAGGATTAAAGGCGTGCGCTACCATCGCCTGGCCAGGAGAAAGTTTTAAAGCAAGCATTTCTAAACCTGTTGAGGTAAGAGAGGTGTTCAGCCTAGAGAAAATATGGAAGTAATCAATAACAGATATGTTAGCCTTTTTTTTCTGGTGTTTGAACTCTGCTGCTTCTCAGCTGAGTCTAATAACAATTGTTCAGTAGTTTACATTTTTATACATTGCATAGCATTACAAAAAAACCTTTTAAATGAATAGTAACATTTAAAATTTAAAAATCTGTATATTTTCATTAAGATCCATTTGAAGAAGACATAATTAACTTGGGAAAGGCTATGTGCTCTGCCCAGACCAAGAGTTGGCCAATAAATAGCTGAGGCCACTTTAGCCTAGCTGCTGCCACCCTCCTGCCCTGTCACATGAGCTCCGAGGGCTCTGCTGTTACATAACCCTTTAATAAGTTCAGTTGAATTTTAAACGACTTGCCTGCTATTTCAGTGAAGTATCTAGTGCCACACGCATTCTTTCCCTAAGCTCCACATAGCACACATGCTGTCCCTGTCAGCATTTCAGCTAACACAGAATCTTTTCCTTTCAGTTGCTTTAAAAAAAAATGTGTCCTTTTAATTCTGTGCCTAGAACAGAAATTAAAAGCTAAATGTGCGTGAGTGTGCATGTGTGTGTGTGCATATGTATGTGTGTGTGCATTTTCATTATGCATGCACACACATTCAGATGTGCCCAGGGCCTTGTGCTAGGCAGGTACGGAATTGCAACCCTGGCACATGGTTTTTTTGAGGCAGAGTCTTGCATTTTAGCATAGGCTGGCATGGATCCTCTTGCCTCTGCCTTCCAAGAACTAGAATATCAGGAGCTTCCTACCACACCTGGAGGAATTTTGTCTTTTCAGTGATAGAAACGATGATGAAGCTGCTTATTAAATTAAAGAACAAGTGTTCAGTCTAAGTGCTCACGGGGAATGTGGATAAATGCACGTGGCATATCCCCTTTGGTCTGCCGGTCCCTGTTTAATAGGCAGTATTTTCCACCTCCTCTGGAAATAATCAATCTGATCAGTCCGGGACTTTATTTTGCCAATTCTCACCTTACCTGATTAAATGTTGCTGGGAGAATTTCTTGCTCTGGCAGGAGCATTTGATTTGCATCTCTTTCCTTTTGTGCTCCTGTTGTGACAGTGACCTGACAATGAGGCTTCTGTCCTCTTTGTTTCTTTTAACTTCTGTAATACTTTTTTTCGGCTTCTAGTTCCAAAGGTCAGAACATAATGGTGGGGGAGGCATGGTGTCAGGCTGCTAGGGTGGAAAAGGGCTTATTATCATGGACTGATTATTTTTTTTTGATTTATCAGCAATTTTTCAGTCTTAATTTTTCTTTGGTTTTGGCTGCTTATTGTTTCAGTCTTAAAAAATCATTATCAGGGCTGGAGAGATGGCTCAGTGGTTGAGAGCATTGCCTGCTCTTCCAAAGGTACTGAGTTCAATTCCCCAGCAACCACATGGTGGCTCACAACCATCTGTAATGGGGTCTGGTGCCCTCTTCTGGCCTGCAGGCATACACAAGACAGAATATTGTATACATAATAAATAAAATATAAAATATATATATAAAAAATCATTATCAGTTTTCTTTTCTTTTTTTTTTTTCTGGCTCACAACTGTGTTGGCTTTGAATTTTCCCTTCTTTGAGTCTTACAATAGGTGTGTGTTAGTGAGTTCTTCTGACCATTGGTATACATAGTAATGCATTTTTCATTCCGGGAGAGATAAGTAAAGGAGTTTTCTTCAGAGCTATGGTGATAAACCAAGTCTGTGTTGAACTCATGCTATCAATGTTCCCCAGTAAGATGCTTTTCTTTATTATTTTTTGTAGGTACTACCGTAGCCCTTATTATTCTTGCCTTGGGATTTCTGCTCTCAGCCCAGGTTTCCCCAAGGGTCACTTTCAAACCACTGGCTCCTTCAGGTCAAAACGTCACCTGCACGGGATACAGGTGAGATTTCGCTATGTTCCCTCTTCATAATCCAGCTATAATAATTTTTTTGCTTTTAACATTTCTAAGACTTAGATGAATAGGAGACTCCTGAGTTCGCAGCCTGGGGTCTGAAGGGCTCGTGACAGGAGGCGTGGTCAGGAATCATCAGTGTCAAAACCATAGTCTTCAAATACAGAACATGAAAAATTGAAGAAAAATGAGGTGCTTGACCCAACTGTAGTGTTGAGTGGGCTGCAGGGGGACTGAAGAATTCACGGGTGAATTCATGAGAGAATGATTGGACAGCTTTGATAATTCAAACACTTACTATTTGGTTACTTGTAGTATAGTCTTAACATACACATGCCAGCATGGAAAGGTCTTTAGGTACAGCTATTCCCTTAGGCAACAGTTATAGAATTTCAAAGCACCCACGAGCTATCGTTTTATCTTATTAATTTTTGATAGACTTGAGAATATCTATGGAATGTCTGTGCAGTGCAGACCCATGGGATTGCAGTAAAGATGAATTAAGATGTGGAAAATACCTAACACGGTGCTTACATGTGGTAAGTGCTTTGGGTTACAGCATCTGCTCTAACTAATAAAAGCCACAACAGAAGGGAAGACGGGAATGCCAGGCCTCCGAGCAGACTAGCTTCGTGGCTGCGGTGTGTGAACTGAGCCCTGTAACGGGAAGTGAACTAAGCCCGTCAACAGCAGCAGAAGATGTGGTGACCGTGCAGGTAGTCAGGACCTGAGTAAGAAGAAAAGACCAACCACGGGCCAGCCAGGGTATGGCAAACTAGAAGGAGGCTACGGAAAACCCAGATCACCTAAAATTGCCAGAGCTCTTTGTTCTTCAGGCCAAGAGCATGAACATGCACGCATGGAAAGATTATAAGCAGAGGAGTGACTTGCCCAAAATTTCCATACTGTACCATCTCTCTGCTCTCTGACTGTGTGGGTACACCAGTGTCACGCATACACGTTAAGAAGGCCCACTGTTGGGGCTGGAGAGATGGCTCAGCGGTTAAGAGCATTGCCTGCTCTTCCAAAGGTCCTGAGTTCAATTCCCAGCAACCACATGGTGGCTCACAACCATCTGTAATGATGTCTGGTGCCCTCTTCTGGCCTGCAGGCATACACACAGATAGAACATTGTATACATAATAAATAAATATTTAAAAAAAAAAGAAGGCCTACTGTTACAGATGTCTGTGAATGAGATGATAGTCACCTGAACTGTGTTGGTAACACTGAGAGACTTTAAACGTGAGATCGATTCTCAATAAATTAGAGAGAAAAAAATCAACAGGAGTTAAAAATAAGTTAGAGATTGACCGGGAGCTAGAGGAGAAAGGGGTCTTCAGGGAAATTTGAAGTATCTGTTTGGGGAGCCAGGTAGAAAGTAATGTGGCCAAGAAAGGAGGTGACGCTGGATGAGGCCGGATGGTAGGTTGTTGTGGGCAGATGGAACGGTGGGAGAATGCTGTGTAGGCTTGGGGGTGCTGCTGTGTGATAGCTGAGGGTTTTAGAGTAGAACGTATCGAGGATGTGTAATTATCAAAGGGATGAATAAGGTGAGACCTGGTTTACAGCTCAGAGCCTTACTGAGACCTTGACTACCTTTGTGATTTCACCATGGTTCATTCATCACACGGACAGTACTTCCCCACCCTCTGTGTTCTATTTTCAGCATTGAGTCGTGTGTACTCATGGTGGACAAGGCATTTATTGGAGCCTAACTTAAACCTCTCTTCATTTAGGGATGCAGGGATCATATGAAGGGATTCATATCCTCTTCCCAGAACACTCTGGAAGACTGCTAACCTCTAAGCTTCTCCTGTGGTGTTCCCATGTGAGGTCTTTTTATAGTACATGACTTGCTGACATTGCTTTTTCTAGCACCTCCAGGCTTTGTCTCCTAGCCTTAGACCCAAAAGGCAGTTTGCTAGTGAAGATGGACCTAGGGGGTTGGGCTGATTTTGCTAAGCCAATGCTAGCTGGGACGTCACCTCTTCAGTACATCCTGTACTGCACTGGATGCCCTGCGTCAGGCAAACCTCACCAGAAGAGTGGACCTCTAGCTGCTGCACTTCTCTCTCTGCTGTTTCTCAGTTGGAAGCCATGTCTGGAGTCATCATCGGGGGTGTTTACAAGCACAGGAGATGAGGGGCAGAGTTTGCAGACACTCCCTATCAGGTGTCCAGAGTCTTCTCTGAATGCTAACTTCCTCTCACTTCTCACCCCTTCTTCACCACCATCAAGTCAAGAATAAAAAGATATATGTTTATTGTGGTTCCTTCTGTGCAGTGATTTCACTCCGGGTTTTCTTCTGTAAATGAAGTTCTCAGCCATCCAAACTAAGCATTGTGGCTTCATCTTCTCACCCCTCTGTGACAGTGATGCTAGTTTTGGGAAACAGTGTGTCTTTCATTCCCTGTTCCTCTCGGAGATCACTTCCATACTTACTACGGTGTTTTCTTATCCTTTCTAGCCTTGTATGATCATCTGAAATCATTGACATAGCATTATGATATTGTCCGATTCAATTATATTTTTATGCAACACTGAAATGTGAAAAAATTATATCTGTTCCCGTTCCACATTTTAACACCATGGTAACAATGTGTTCATTGTTTCTGGTCAGGCTTAGCAACTGGCAGTGAACTAATGGCATTACAGAGTTGAAATTCTCTATCTGGGTCTATCATAGTCTTCCCTACTGATTTCCTCTCAAACCAACCTGGTTTCATTTGTAACCTTGTCAGGAGAAGGCAATATGCCTTGAGGTTAGTGATCATAAAAAAATGCCGTAGAATGTGTTTGTGTTGTCTAATGACCACAAGCCCATTTGAGATTAAAATGGGCATAAATGGTATTTGGAAAAGAAAATGAGAGTTGAAACAGAAGCCTGAATAACGTTATCCTGGAACCTCATCCTGAAATATTGCATATATATTTTGTTGTTAACTGCATACCTATTGCTGAATTTGGCACATGAAGAAGAGGATTTTACCAATGATGCAAGGATCTTTTTCATTTGTGGTGTGTGTGTGTGTGTGTGTGTGTGTGTGTGTGTGTGTGTGTGTGATACATGTGCATGAGTGCCAGTGATAGGTGCCACAGCTCATGTGTAGAGATTAGAGAACAACTTTTATGAGTTTTCTCTTTCTTCTATGGGTTCCAGGAATCCAACTCAAACCCTCAGACTTGCATAGCAAACATTTACTTCCTGAGCCATCTTGCTGGCATGATGGGAGGATTGCTCTCTGCCTGCATAGTACCTCTGAGAAGAAACTGAATTCTTCATACGGCAAATCATCGTTTAGTTCTCCATGACTGTTCTTTATTTTGGTGACTTGAAATGTGTCAACAACTTTCATAGCTGTTTTGCATGAATATTCTGAACTCAAACATTGCTTGTTTTCTGTAGTCAAAAAGTGTCTTTTGGATCCAAACATGGTGCTGCAGACCTATAATCTGTGTACTTGGGAGATGGAGGTGGAAGAATCGGGGGTTCCAGATCATTGTTAGTCTTGGCTATGTAATGCTTTCTTATTTTAAGAAAAATGCTTCTTGAAAATATAAAAAGGAGGAATCTTAGAATAAGTGTGCAAAGAGTAAAGGCAGTATATTCCAAGAAGAGGCATCCTTTATGTCTTCTATACAGGTCATGAAGAAGAGTATAGAGGTTGGTCATGGTGGTATCCCAGTACTCAAGAGGCAGAGGCAGGCAGATATCTGAGAATATGATGTCAGCCTCATCTATGTAGTGAGTTTCGGGCCATCAAAGACTACATAGTAAGATCCTGTCTCAGGGAAATAGAAAATGTGGATTCTTCAAGGAAGCTGGTCTTGGTGAGCAAGTGAAATTACAGATATCCCTCGCTTCGTAAGCCATGTGAATCCCTGGACTATGAGAGGACTTCAAGGGTGATAGGATGAAAATGACAGAATTTACATATTTAAAACACCACTATGGTTGCAGAGTAGAGTCAATCAGAAAAGAACAAAGGGATGAAGGGATATAGGTAGCCTAGGCAACAAGAAATATAATCTTGGTAGCTGTGGAGTCAAGCTCGAGAGGTATCATGGAAGGATATGGCAGGACTGGGCGGTTGGGTGGATGACCAGAGAGAACGAACACCTCTCCAAATGACTGTTGGGGTTAGCATCTGGCATCTACAGTCTCACTGCAGACTAATCTAAGTACCATAACCCAAAGAAGTTTGGGGAACAAAGGGTTTGTTTGGTTTTTACTTCGACATCACAGTCTGCCATTGAGGGGAGTCGGTATAGGAACTCAGACAGGAATCTGGAGGCAGGAACTAGAGATCAGCATGGTCGAACACTACTTATAGCATGCCACTCAGATCACCCAGACTGATTGTTTTCTTTTTTAATAGAAGTCAGGACCACCAGCCCAGGGTTTGCACCATACACTGAGACTGCGCCCTTGCATATCAATAATTAGTCAAGAAAATGCCTTCCCAGGTTTGTCTACAGTTCAGTATAACAGAGACATTTTCTTAGTTAAGATTTCCTCATCCCAGGTGATGGTAGGTTGAGTCACATTAACAAGAAAACTGGCCAGAACATTCTCTTCTTAGGAACATTTTCTCCAGGATAAATGGGTTACATTAGCGGCCAAGCATTTTAGCATTTTCTGGTACTCATATTCCTACTCAGAATACCATTTATCCCTTTCTAACTTGAAATATATACATAAAAACTTGTCTGAACTTACACAGTCAGGTCCAAAGTAGAGCCACAAGGTAAAAAGACAAGTAAACATATGTGTCTCAGATAACTGAATATCTTCATGACTTTTCTATTGATGTGAAGAGACACCATGACCAAGGCAACTTAGAGAAGAAAGCATTTAATTGGAGGCTTGCTCACAGTTGCAGAGGGTGGAGTCCTTGATCGTCATGGTGGGAAGCAGACAGGCGTGGTACTAGAGTAGCAGCTGAGATCTTTCATCCTGACCCATAGGCAACAGGCAGAGAGACAGCTTTGGCTCTGGCATGGACTCAGTACCACTTAGATTCTCGTTCTAAAAGTTTGGTCATGACACGGAACCAATAACTCTACCTTAGAGTTCTGTTCACAAATCGTGCCCCATTCTGTTACATGTGAACAAGGGGTGTAAGCTACGCCACTCTGTCTGCAACAGGCCAACACAGCCTTGTAGGAAATATTACTGAGTAATAAATGATACTAAATAAAAGCCCTGACAACATTTTTTTGCTTTTGTATTGATTTTATTGAGCTCTACATTATACTTATTTTATAAGGTTAAACGTAATGAAAATTGCCGTCTTAGAAGCCATGTTGGCTGAATGATGAGACGAGCTATGTATCAACAGCCAGATGTCTGACTGTTAGTCGAAGCATTGCTCCTCATACCCCAGTACGCTGTCTAGGTCCCCTCCAGTGCTCTCTCTGCCTGACATGTGGGAAAACAACTGCTGCTTCCATCCAAACCTTTGTTTTTTAAAACAATTTTTGTAACCCATTTAAGAAGTCTCTTCAGTTAAAGTAGCTTTGACCACAACGGCTTAGGCAGGCTTGATGCTTGAATAGATGGATCGACTAGGAAGAGGTAAACAGTATTAATTAACGGATAAGTATATATCAGTAAATAAATCAGGAGATTAATGAGATGTAACATTCTCTGTATACTTAGGGTTAGTTCTTATTTTTGATTTAAAAAAAACATTTTTGAGCATTACAGTAGGAAACAGGTACTAAAAAGAAAAAGCCTTACTTTTAGTGGAACAATATGCAAAAAGCACAGCAAAGACTGATGGGGGGGTCAGAGTGTGGCCTGGCTAGTCCCTGCCTCCTGAGGCCGTTGCAGCAGACTGTACATGAGGCATCACCACTCTTCATCTCTTTACAGAGCAATGTTTTCAACTACGTAAAATAAATTGACAGGATCACAAGAGAAACCAGTATATTAAAGTCTGTCACCAAGTGTATGGGCCATCGTGTGAGGGATCAAACCTGCCTCGTGTGTCCTAGGCAAGTTCTTCGCCACAGAGCCACATGACCAGCACCACCCCCTTTTGTCCTTCCTTCCTCCCTAATTTGATTTGGAGGTAAATTCTTGCTAAAATGTCTAGATCAGCCTCAAGCCAGCAGTCCCCTTACCTTAGCCTCTGCATTAGAGGCCTGTGCTACTACAGCCAGGTTCCAATCCTTCACAAATAAACTTGCTATAGAATGACACTCATACCTCTTTATTAAATATGAAAAGGCAGAGGTAGCTGCAAGTTCAACATCACAGTTGAGACATCTTAGTAATGTCAATGGTATTTGGAGATTTCTATATTTACTGTAATAGGACATGGTGATATTAGATTGCTTTTGCTGACAGTTTATTGCCTGCATAATTCCTTCATAATTGAAGGAAATGCTTAATTTTAATAAAAGGTTAATAAAATACGAATTTTTTCCCATCAACTTTGTGAGTCCCATGTGAAAGATATAGTTCACAAGAGTGAACTCAATCTAATTCTTTCAAGGTGGATAACGGTTTCTCAGACTGACAAGGCAGAGCAGGCCCAAGAGTATGAGGGCAATCTAGGCAAAGGCAGGGGATCCATTCTCTTCAGGAAATTAGACTAAATTAGACTTTGATGTTGCTAGGGAACGAGGTGCCAGCCTGCAGATGAGGCAGAGGGAAACGAAGGGCCTTGGGTACCAAGTTAAGGCTTTGGTGGGGAAGAAGGAAGGCAGTCAACACCACCAGGCATGAATTCGCATTATCACCTTGGAGCTTTGCAGAGGGCTTTCTGCTTGGCTTTGGGTGTGTGTGGGAGAAGTCCCAAAGCCCCAGAGAGACAAAACAAACCTGAAATTTATTTATGTTGGTATTATGAGGACAGAGTATCTTTGGAGATATTCAGGGTAGATTGTTTAAAATGTTAAGTGCAGAGATTTAGAGGGAGATATTTGGTTGCGTGTCCTGTTGACTGATCTAGGAAGAGGGGTGAGCCAAATTTCTAAGCATGCTTTAGTTTCTAAATAATATTAGTTTCTGTGGATTAAGTCTTTCACTTTTACAGGAATCATTCCAAATTCTGTATGGATATTTTTGTCAAGTTACTCTCACACCTTTCTTAGGAAGAGAATATTAGATTATTTAATTGTATGGGAGGAAGACATAGGCCGGGAGAGAGTGTATTGTGACTTACTGAGATGGCGTAGCTCCTTTGTTCTGCCTGCCGCCTCCGTTAATCAAACTAATGGCCTTTCTCTGACTGCCTGACTCTCTGTCAAAGCTTTGAGAAGCATAGAAAGGTACTTATGTCAGCCAGCCTCGGTCCAGCAGGAAGAACATCTATATAAACCTGCTTATCAACTCTAGGACTTTATCAAGACTCTCCCCTTGAAAATGGAGTGCCAGATGATGAAGCTCATTAAACTAGCAACACCCTAATGATCCAGCTACAGAGTGTGCACTTAATCGAACTAATATTAAAACTCCTCCAGGATAGTCAGTAGCAGAGTTCATTCTGTAACAGAGATGAGGGTCTGGGCTCATACATAGATTAATAAGCCGATTAAATCACTTCCAACACTGCTATCTTAGCGATGTTGATTTTTTTAATTAATTAATTTATTTATTAAAGATTTCTGCCTCTTCCCCACCTCCGCCTCCCATTTCCCTCCCCCTCCCCCGATCAAGTCCCCCTCCCTCGTCAGCCCAAAGAGCAATCAGGGTTCCCTGCCCTATGGGAAGTCCAAGGACCACCCACCTCCATCCAGGTCTAGTAAGGTGAGCATCCAAACTGCCTAGGCTCCCACAAAGCCAATATGTGCAGTAGGATCAAAAACCCATTGCCACTGTTCTTGAGTTCTCAGTAGTCCTCCTTGTCCGCTATGTTCAGCGAGACCAGTTTTATCCTGGGCTTTTTTCAGACCCAGGCCAGCTGGCCTTGGTGAGTTCCTGATAGAACATCCCCATTGTCTCAGTGTGTGGGTGCACCCCTCGCGGTCCTGAGTTCCTTGCTCGTGCTCTCTCTCCTTCTGCTCCTGATTTGGACCTTGAGATTTCAGTCCGGTGCCCCAATGTGGGTCTCTGTCTCTGTCTCCTTTCATCGCCTGATGAAGAGCGATGTTGATTTTGAGGGGAAAAAAAAAAACTGTTCCTGATTCCAGGAGAATTGGCCATAAAACGAATTGATACCTTCGAGCTGTCTCAGAATTTGCAACAGCCAGCTTTGTTTTCTCAGATTCGTGATGTTTTTCGAGACAGGATTTTTCTGTGTAGCCCAGCTGTTACTGGAACTTGCTGTATAGATCAGGTTGGCCTCAAACTCACTAAGATCCACCATTGTCTGACAGTTACTTGGATTAAAGGCATGTTCCACCACTGCCTGCCTATCTTTTCTCAAGTTTTATGTGTAGAAGTATTTTGTTTGCATGTATTTATGTGTACCATGAATATGTGTGATATTCACGGAGGCCAGACACCCCAGAACTGGAATTACGGATCCTGGCAAATGAATGGTGGGAACTCAACCCTCGTCCTCTGCAAGAGCAGCAAATGCTCCTAACCACTGGGCTTTCCTCATCCAGCCCCATTTTTTGCCTTTAATCCAAGAAATGCTAATAGTTTGGGGTCACAAATGCAAAGCCATCATTGAGCTGGCAGTATACC
Organism: Microtus agrestis; assembly: GCA_902806775.1. Taxonomy (NCBI): domain Eukaryota; kingdom Metazoa; phylum Chordata; class Mammalia; order Rodentia; family Cricetidae; genus Microtus; species Microtus agrestis. The sequence goes on from CADCXT010001983.1 coordinate 877,757, forward strand.
TCAGCTATTGCTGTCTTTCTCAAATAATACCACAGAGCATTGCTTTTTATATCCCTACCTTGGGTCAGCCTTTCTCCAGAAGGTGAGAGAGTTCTGAATTTTCTAGGAAATAGGTCTGCTTTATACTTGAGACAAGGAATGCAGTAGACACTGTGGAGTTGCTTTTAGCTTAGACATTCTTTAGGAGAAGGAGCAGTTGTAGGCAGGATGTTTCTGGCCCTCAGATGTCACTGGCAAAGTCAGCCATGGCTTCATCATCAGAATCTCCTTTGAGCCCACAAGCCCTTTACTCTCCTCCACAGTGTGCCAGTGAGACCACCAAATCTTTTTTTTTTTGTTCCACAGACTTTTGTAATCATTTCGTGTTTTCACTGCCCAGACCTCATGCAGGCTTTAGTCAGATTTATGATAGATTAGAGTCACAATCTGTGTGATAATAATAAAATTTGACTAGCTCTTTCCAGAAGGGTACCAGAGAGCAGTTCATTTTTATCTCTGTGTTCTTACTGACTTACCATAAACCGCTTGCTTTTTGACCAATGTCTAATGAAGATACGGCTCTTCACACTAGTTGCTTTGTAAAAAACTTAGTGGCAAGTGGTCTTACTAAGTAACCACTTTGAGTCCCTTTCCTTACCCAAGTCTAAACACTAATGAGAAAACCATGATTCCTCTTATGAACCATATTCAGTAACATCTTCCAACATTCTATATTTCTGGCTGAGTAGAGAATAAAACACATTACAGTATTCTCATCTTCAGGAAAGTTTCAGTTCTAAAGAGCAAAGGGCCTTGTTCACAATTGCCTGTGCTGTGTATTTTAATGCAAGGGAAAAACTATTGTTCTTTTGGGTTTTGGTTATGTTTTATGGTATGTATGTGCATGTGTGTGGATGTCTTTATGTGTGTGTTTGAGTGTGTATGTGGGAGTTGTATATCCCAGGCCCCTCTAATGCCCCTCATGTGTGGCCTTCCAAATGTCTGTGGGATCACAGGCAGCTGCCACTGTGCCGTTTCTTGTGACTCAGATAAGGATGTTTTGTCATTTGGAGAAGGTAAGCTTTATTTTTCAAGCTGTGTAGGAGTTCTTGGATGGCAGTAATGAGAGCTGCCCTGCTTACAAGCCTTAATGGAGGCACATTGTAGTCAACTGCCAACGTGAACCAACGCTTCACTCTCCTGGGTCACTGGCAGTGTCTCCTCCCTGAACCTCTGGTAGGCAGATATTCATGGTGAGAATTGGCATCTAGCATTGGTGATCACATCATTCCTGCGGTAGAGAAATCATGGTGTCCATTAGTGCCAACGTGAAGGTTGATTAATAAATGTCTAAACCTTTATAATACTAAAAGAAGGCACTGTTCATTCTCTGTACCATAAAGCCATCAGCAGTGGCTGATTCACAATCAGAATTTGATTTTTCCTTTCTTTTGTTTAATTTTCCTTGAGAATATTCTGATTTTTTATATAACAAATTCATTAGGCTTTTCCTTTGTTTTTTGAGATAGACTCTTACATATGAAAGCTGGCATCAAACTCTCTAGAACCTCTAACCTCAGTGTCCCAAGTACTGGAATTACAAGTGTGTGCCACCATGCCCAGCCCGTGCTGACTAGTCATAGAAATCAGAACTCAGGCTGCTTCTTAGAAGGATTTTCTACTTTTCTTATTTAGTAATGAAAAAGAATATGTATTTTGTTTAAACTGATTCTTGTTTGTATGAACATTTTACTTTAAGGGACATAAGTATTTAGCCCTTTAATTTTTTTTGTTTTTGTTATTTTAAGGTTAATATTGTACTAAAGCATTTATTTTACAAGTTCAGTGAGCTTTTAAAGTTGAAACCAATAACTTATTTCTCAAAATGATAGATCTATGAAAACGTATATTGTGTGTATTGATATATAGTTTTGTGATATGACACATGACCACGGCAAATCTTATAAAAGGCAACATTTAATTGAGGCTTGCTTATATTTTTTAGAGGTTTAGCCAATTATCATCATGGCAGGGAGCATGGAGACACACGAACAGAAGTAGCTGAAAGTTCTACATCTAGATCCCCAAGCAGCAGGAAAAGAGAGACACTGGGACTCGCTTCGGCCTTTGAAACCCCAAAGCCCACCCCTAGTGACATACTTTTCCAACAAGGCCACACCTACTCCAACAAAGACACACCTCTTAATACCTCTCAAGTGGTGCCACTCCCTAGTGACTAATCATTCAAATATATGGAGACCATACTTCTTCGAGCAGCACATTCTGATCCCTGTCTCCCACAGGGTTGTAGCCATATCATAATAAAAAATGCATCCAATCCAACACCAAAAGTCCCCATAGTCTATCACAGTTTAAGCACTGTTTAAAAGTCTGAAGTTCAAAGTCTCTTCTGAGATTCAAGGCACTCTCTGCACTGTAACCCCTGTAAAACCAAAATCAAAAAGATCATGTGTTTCCAATATACAATGGCACAGAATATATACATTGCCATTCTGAAAGGGAAGGAAGGGAGCATAGTGAAGAAACATTGGACCAAAACAAGACCAAACAGGAGTAGTGCAAGCTACAAACTCTGCATCTCCATGTCGATGTCAAAGTACCCTTCAGATTTCCAACTCCTTTTAGACTTGTTGACTGCAACAGACCTCTCTCTCTTGGGCTGGTTCTACACACTATTAGCAGCTCTCCTTGGCAGGTATCCCATGACTCTGGCATCTCTAACATCTTGCCATCTCCAGGGCAATCCAGGCTTGACCTTTACAGTATCACAAAATGGCCTCTCTGTTTCTCCATGCAGGGATGCGCCCTCCCCACAACACACCCCTAGCCTTGGCAGCTTTGCTGAGCCTCAGAGAAAAATTCTAAAACCCCTTTCTTGTATTGTTGACTGTAACGCCAGAACCATGTGGCTGAAGCTGCCAAGTTCTGCTGCTTGCTTGTTGAAATAAGCAGCGGCGGGGCTGCGTCCCCAACACCCCGGCCGCTTGCACGGCTAGCTTTACCCGAAATAATTACAAGGACACTGTATTCTTTTAAGCACTGCTTGGCCCATTTCTATCATGACTCTTCTAGGCTAACTCTCGCACCTGGACTAACTCATTTCTAATAATGTGAGTAAGCTACCCAAGGTGCGCTTACCGGGAAGATTCTAGCCTACATCCATCTTGGGTCGGAGCTTCATCGCGTGTGCCTCAGAGAGCAGAGCTATCCTGTCTGCCCGCGAGACAGGAGCATGGGGTCTCTCTCTGAGGCATCCGGCTCTGAGTGGAGCTGAATGCTTTCTGACCTCACTTCCTCTTCCTCCCAGAATTTTGTTCTGTTTACTCCACCCACTATGTTCCTACCTATCAGGGCCAAGGCAGTTTATTTAACCAATGAAATCAACAGATTGATATATGACACTCCCACATCACTTGCTGGCACTGGAACATGGCTCCCTCATTCAGTTACATTTTCACCAGCTTTATGTCGTTGATGGTTTCCTTCACTACTAAAGCTTTTCACACGTTTTCATCCTGTTTCACAAGTTTGAAGCATAACTGGGTGGGGTCTTGCCCTGATGTTGTTGCTCTCTATTCTGCAAAGCATCAAGCTTTTCTTTAAACTTTTTTATGTCTTTGAGTTCTAGACTTGGCTCCATGACTCTTCTTGGTGCTCCTTTTCTCCCCAAACTGTACATTTTATATTTTTCCTTGCTCAGCTTGCTCCATTTCATTATAGACCTGCCTAAGAGTGACTACTAAAAACCACACAACGGAGTCACTAATTGTCTTGAAATTTCCTGTGCCAATGCTATTAATTTAAATTTTTTTTCAGTTTAGCCTCAGGCAGATCTTTTTGGACAGCCACATTCTCTGCCAAAATTTCCCAAGAACAATCTCTGGGACTTTTACTAGTATTCTTCTCTGAGACCTCTAGAGCCAATCCATCATAATTATATTGTTCTCAGCACCACTCCTACCTGAATGGCCCATTAAGCCCTTCTTAAAGAATTCCACTGGTTTTCTAATCTAAAATCCCAAAGTCCACATTCCATCAACAAGCACCATGGTCAGGCCTGTCACATCACTATCCCTCTCCTGGTAACAACTTAGTACTTAGTTGATGTTCTATTACTGTGGAGAAACACCATGACCACAGCAAATCTTATAAAAGAATGCATTTAATTGGGGATGGCTTACAGTTTCAGTGGTTGAGTTCATTGTCATCATAGCAGGGAGCAGGGAGGCACACAGGTAGAAGTAGCTAAGAGTTCTATATCTAAATCCTCAGGCAGCAGGAAAGAGAGAGACACTAGGACTGCTTAGACTTTGAAATCCCAAAGCCCACTCCCAGTAACACAGTTCCTCCATCAAGGCCACACCCTCTCAAGTTAGTGGCATTCCTGATGACCAAGTGTTTAAATATATAATCCTAAGGGTAATTCTTATTCATCTACCACAGCATGCATGAAGAATGTTAATCAGCATCATTAATTGCAATTTTTTTCTTTCCTTTGACATTACATTAGAATGTTTGCCTTGCTATGCTTTATTGCAATCACCTTCAAGAATCTAAGCATTATGAATAAATATTCCTTTCCATTATACTTGGAATTCTATTAGGAACCAAGGTGGGCCTCTGGTCATGTAAACAGACATTGTCATGGCTCAGGTCAGCCACAGGTGAAGCCTAAGAGCTCTCTGCATTTTACTGTTTTAAAACTTTCTTCTTTATTTATTGTGTCTTTTCCATCACGCATCTCCATCCGATTCATTTCCCTGCCCCTTCATATCTACCCTCTGCCCTTGCAACCCCCTTCCCAATAAAATAAAATGAAATTTAAGAGGAAGAGAGAAAAGTTAAACTCATCAAGGGAGCTGTCGTGTGACCCGGTGAGGAACACAGTGTACCCTTTTAGCCGCATAGTCTACTTTTTAAAAGTCACTTTCATTACTCGCCAGCAGTCGAGTTATTTTGCTTATTTTAAGAAAACGCAATGCCCAGCTCTAATAAGAAAGTGCAGAGAAAGGTATGTCTATAAATAGATGGACTGATTGATTGGCATAGCTAAACATAAACACTCAAGTGGCAATGTGTATCACATGCATGCCTGCAGGTAGACAAATGTGAAGATATTCATAGGAAGGATTTTTTCAGTCATGATAACTTGGAATTAATATCTTATTTGCACACAATGTGGTAGTCATCATATAGAGATACAATTTCATCAATATACAATGTGCTATCTTTAATGCAAAAATCAGGAGCTGCCCTTTGCTGGTGCAGAGAATCCTCCATGGAAAGGGCAGAGAAGAAATGCAGAAGGGTGCTTTAAGGGACTAAAATGGCAAACAAAACCAAGAAAGTCAATCACTCTTTGTGGCTTGGGGATGCCTTAGGAGGGTGAGTTTTGCCATGAGTCTGTTTGTGGTTACCTCATAGAGAGCTTATTTCAGAGAGAGACTGCCCTAGAACGTTTCCTCCCTGAAGCTTTCCACTGCCTTTTGAGAGGGGCTGTGCAGAGGAGAACCCCAAGATGCAGGGGCTGTGCTCACTGAGCAAGCTCAGACAGCTCAGACTCAGCAAGGCTAGGATCCACATTCTTATTGGATGTTTACGTGAGGCTGAGTGTTGTGAAGGAAATGAGCTGAGGTAAAGCAGACTGAAAAGAGTTACATGTCCTCCCGAACAGGTACAACACTAGACTTGCCTTAAGATGCCGCATCCGGCCTCCCCTGCCCATCAGAACAGCATCAGTGCTTCTTCTTACCGATAGGGACCACAAAGAACCCAGGAGCCTGGCGCCAAGTGTCCAGTGAAGGCTCTCTGATATCATAAGTTTCACAGTGATCGTCCAGACAGGAAAAGGCTGAGGAAATTTTCCAGAACCAAGCAGGTTCCTGATCCCCAGGTTCCCGGCAGTGGCCCGAGAAGAAGACTCAGGTTGCCCGACAAGAGGAGGTGGGCGAAGCCACGCAGAGCAAGGAGTTTGGTGTTTACACTTCGATCAGTTTTGATTAGAACAGGAGCCTCGTCAGGTGATTGAAAGGGCAGAGTGAAACTGGTCATGTAAAGGTGGCATTTCCGGGCACAGTGTTGGAAAAGTGCTGGACAGTGTGAGGACTGGAAAGAGCAACACAGAGCAATGCACGACGGGAAACAGGGAAACGGGGTCGAGGAGCACAGACATTGAGAGCGTTTTTAAAAACTCAGTATTTTTTAGGAGTTTTAGGCAATTGTGTAGCGGGATGAAAAAGTAAGATTAGGAGAGAAACCTGCTCCCGGTTAACTACTGAACGATGGCTGCTGTCTCCTGAGGGCTCTTTAACGGAATGGGATGTTTTATTACGGGTAAACTGAGGGCAGCTTAGTAGATGGGGTGTTTTACTTCACGAAGCTAGTATTGTGACCCTAGCTTTTACAATAATTTCTGAATATAAAATTGTCTGAGTTATTCTTGTTTCTGTTTTTTCTTCTACTGAGTTCCTTCTTCCATGGCTGGAATGGAGGAAGTCCCCTGGCAGCCATGCTGTGGCAGGGAAGAAAGACTGATGTTCTTGAGTTCATACCTGGCCCCGCGGAGGGCTCACAGGAGGTACAGGGCCCCTGCTTGTTCTTAACAATATCCCAAGTCATCTGCTCCAGGCAGCTGGGATTTGAGGAATGAGGCCTTAAAGTAGGGGGGATTTGACGGAGGGACAAAGGGGGGCAGTGATGATCACGTGGGCCTAAGGTCATGGTGAGGGCTGGGGGAGCTTGTTTTACCTACCCATGCAAGGGACCCTAATGCCTGCATCCCAGCAGCCAGTTTTCTGAGCTGAGGTCCTGCTAAAGGTAACTTTAACACAAGGCATGGCTCTAGCTGCCTCTCGTTGGTTTAATGAGACACACTTAAGAAACTGGACCATTTCCTACAGAGTCAGATTTATCGACTTCTGAGTAGAAATTAGAATGCTCTGAATTAGCCCCTGTTAATGTTTTAAAGATTTTTCCCTGAGGCCACATTGAGCTACGCTCCACCGGCATTGGGTTACTGAATAACAACAGGCCGCATTTCCTCTCCCCTGGATGCTAGACACGAAGCTGGGGCCTTTATTTATCTCTTCTTTACCTAGAAACCTCTGAATTTCTTAGAACCAGGTTTAGTCTAAACATATGAATCTCTGTTTTCCCCCACCAACCCCGTTTCCGAAAAGAAACCTTAGAGATTTAGAAGGTAAATCTCCTCCCCATTACTAGCAAGAAGGAACATTTCTTCCACAGAATTCTCACTTGGCTGCCCATTTTCTAACTGGCCTCTCTGAGCTCTGCCCTCAGTCCCCCTACTCCCCACATCCTACAGGATCTCAGTCTGCATTCAATCCCCCAGCACTCCCCACAGCTGAGCACATTCTCAGGGGTTGCACAATCTCCCCCACGACCAAGACTGCAAGCTTCCATTGCACTTAAATAGCATAATGTTTCTCCAGAAAGTGCTATTACCTTTTATTATAATATTTGAAAGCTATAATCTAAGGCAATGCCGTGTGTGTGCGTGTGTGTGTGTGTGTGTGTGTGTGTGTGTGTGTTTCTGCTGTGTAGGCTTGGAGGAAATTAGCCTTGTAGTTTATTTCTTACTGAAGATGAATTATAAAGATTATTAACCTACTCCTCCGTTTTCACTATTGATCGCCTATTCATAAGAGCTGTGGCTTCTGGCAATTTAAATACAAGCTGTAGCTTGTTCTTTGATGGTTAATTTTGTTTAATTTCATGACCGACCCAGGCATTTACCTTCAGCCGCCCACCCCTCAGAATTCATTTTCAGATACTAGACATAAAGAAAAGAGTAGCCAGGCTACAACTCACAACCCCTGAGAAGCTAGGTAATAAGAAGGACCCTAAGAGAGACTTGCAGGGATCCCCCCTGGAAAGGGGAGATAGATAAATTTGAGTAAATTGGGAGAGGGTGGCTGGGGGAGGAGAACATGAGGGAATTGGATAGTTGAGTTGGGGGAGGGACAGAGAGGGAGAGCAAGGAAAGAGATGCCTTGATAGAGGAAGCAATTAAGGAGTTCGGGAGAAATCTGTTGCTAGGGAAACCTCCAGGAATCCACAAGGATGACCCCAGCTAAGATTCCAAGCAATAGTGGAGAGGACGCCTGTACTGGCCTTCCCCTGTCATCAGATTGATGACCCTAATTGTCATCATAGAACCTTTATCTAGTAACTGCTGCAAACAGATGCAGAGATCCATAGCTAAGTAAGCACTGGGCTGAGCTCCTGGAGTCCAATCAAAGAGAGGGAGGAGAGATTATATGAGCAAAGGGGTCAAGATCATGATGGGGAAACCCACAGAAACAGCTGATCTGAGCTGGTGGAAACTCACCGACTCTGGAATGATAACTGGGAAACCTATGTAGGACTGAACTAGGCCCTCTGAATGTGGGTGATGGTTCTGTTGTTTGGGAAGTCTGTGGGGCCACTAGCCGTGGGACCAGGATTTATCCCTAGTTCATAAACTGGCTTTTTGGAGCCCATTCCCTATGGAGGGATACCTTGTTCAGCCTAGATACAGGGAGGAAGGGCTTGGTCCTGCCTCCAGTGATGTGACAGACTTTTTTGACTCCACATAGGAGACCTTACCCTTTCTGAGGGGTGGATGGGGGTGGGGTGGGGACAAGGGAAACAGGAGGAGGGGAGAGAGGGCAAACTGTGGCTGGTATATAAAAATGAAAAAAAAAGTTAAATAAAAAAATCCATCATAGTGTGCTGAGTTAGAAAGCTACTGAGCACCCTGGGAAGGCAGCCTGTATTGAGCTAGATGCGGCTCTGCAAGGTGCAGCATCTAAAAGCAGAATCTTACCCCTTGAGACTCTACAGCTGTAAACAGATGGACAGAAGCCATCATACACAGAAGTACGTCACAGCAAAGCAAAGGACTGGCTCCAAAATGCTTTATACCAATAGGAAAAAACCCTCATTCCTTGCCTTCAGCAATTCTTTTACAAAGTGGAGTCCTACTATAAATGCCTTATTGATTCTCTTTCTTTTGAAGATATATAATTTCTTGGGCTGGTGAAATGGCACAGTGGGTAAAAGTGTTTGCTGTACAAACCAGACAGCCTGAGTTCAGTCCCCAGATCCCATGCAGAAGGAGAAAACTGGCCCCCAAAAGTTGCCCTCTACCTCCCCACATCCCCTTTCATCCCCACATGCACACGATTGCCCACATAATAAACATAGTATTTTTATTAAGTTACTAACAAAGAAATTGTAAAACTTTTCAGTGTTAGGCTGCAACTAGAGTTTTTGCAATCTGAGCAGACACTTACGTGACAAGGTTTGGTGAGAATACCTATAATTGGGGGCCCAGGGAAGTCACCGAACTGGATTATAGAGAGCTGGGAACTAGGTGGGAACTTTGGTCAGTTACCAGTTAGTTTGAGATTCCCTATTCAGACCTGGTTGACTCTAGGAGTCAGACAAAGGAAATAATGGATTTTTTTTTCTAGCAAGCTGAAACCCACTTTCCCCATTTCACAGGAATGCTGAGTATAAACTTTTGTTTATGCGTTAGCAGTCCTTCCGTTTGCCTAGTCGGAGTCCAGCCAGAGCTCAGCCCACACTGTCAGTTTTGACATTGCCAGCAGCACTACCATTTGGGGGCCTGTCTGGGACCTAACGGTACTGGGCTCCCCCATTTTAAGAAGTGGAGAATTTAGAGTTCAGTTATGCATCCGTCTCAGTTATGTTATGAATGGGTCCTTCCAGGTCACGTGCTCTTGGTGTATAACACTTAAAGTCTAGAATTTGGAACTTCTTCTTGGTCACATTTTTTAAGGGGCAAGTAGGTTTCACACATAAAAGGCAACTTGTGCTCGGCAAATTCCTACAGGCATTGACCTTGTGTTTCAGGAATGGATTTTCTGTGTAGGATACCTTACATGAGGAATGGCCCCTTCTAGCTAGCCTATTCTTTAATGACATTCGTTAAAGTCACAGTCACGAGATAAGTTCTTGCTTGGTAAAGGTCATTTAGCCAATTTCTAAGGTATATAATGTTTATTATTAATTCTAGAATGTCAAGTGGATGGTAGGCATGTTGTGGTATTTAGAATAATTTTTCCATAAATGATATATGTGATTAGAAAGCAAAGAAATCCCGGTCAAGGATGACAGTGTGCTAGGGAACTCTGTCACCTCTAAAGGCCTGAAAGCTCCCCGTCAAGGCAGGGACTGGCAATACCCATTTTTGATATTTGCCTTCCTGTCATTGAGAGAGCCTGGGGCATCCACACAGAGTATCAGAAATGAACTGTCCACACTTTTTTTTTAAAAAAAAAATGCAGGTTAACAGTTGAGCCCCCACATAAACTGTGAGCTGCGTTCTGAGGGAAGAGTATAGCCGTTGCAGCTGTGTTAGTCATGGTGATGGCCAGAGTGTTCTCCTCCCCTCTGGACCAGATGCAACGCTCTGGTCCTCAGACACTGGGAGCTCCTTCTTCTCAGAGCCTGGAGGGAACACAAGAGAGGACAGGCCTGGCTTTGCTCCTGTCAGAGCTAAAAGCTGATGAGGTTCACACAGTAACCTCCAGTTTTCCTGTGACATAGCAGGGAGAAAAGCCAGTGTCTTTTTCTTGCCTGTCTCAAAGGTAAACACCAGCAAAAGCCAGACCTTCAGTGAGTTCTTACAGATCCTCCCCGTGTTGTGTCTGTGAGTGAAGACTCATTTCAAATGAAGAAGGAGTTGGCAGCAGGACCCTACCTGAAAATAAATCTAACTTTTAAACAATGTAGATGTCTTAACATTTTAGTTAAATAATCAAAGAGCCCTTTTGACTTAGAGTATTATTGAGAAATCGCATCCTTCATGCCTTCAGAGTCTTGTGTCTCTCAGATATCCTTTTTCTGGCGGCCTCCTTCTCCCCCAATACTCCATAGCATGATTACTTGTACAGACTGAGAATTATATATTTTGTGCCAATTGGTCCTTTAACAACAATATAACCCATTCTCTATAATATCCTTTTTCTTTACCTGGTAAAGTTCTCTTATGACTTACTTCAGATATTATCTCTGAAACTTATTTCCAGCTCTTGGAACCTCCTCTGCCTTTTAGGTAGGAAGCCAGCCCACTCCTCTCTTATAACTGTTGTGTACATAGGTCTTTTATCTGCCACAAATCAGAGTCTTGATTTATTCCTCTGTAATATGGCCAGTGCCGCATGTGCCTAGAGTATACATGAAGGACCATAAAGCTATAGGTCCCAGGACAGGGTGCCCACAAGAAAACTCATTCTGCACCCACGCTGTAGGTTAAGGTTGAGAGACTCTACCCACTTCAGACTTCTCTGCTGTTCAATAATACTGTTAAATGAGTGGTGGCTAATCTAATGCCTTCTGTGATCTGGCCATAGATGTAATTCGCTCAGATTAGCCTTTCTTCCTATACTCATTAGTTTCCAGGTATAATCAGTGTGTAGTTGGAACTCAGTATGTTAGTGTTACATGTACAAATCTCCACCAGGATGTTCACAATGGCTGGGTTTGGGGTATTTGTAATTCTGCTAAAGATTTACTTCAAAAATGGCCTGTCGTTGTTTTAAATATACGTGTTTGTGTGTGTGTGTGTGTGTGTATGCTTGTGTATACATATATGTGGGAGAAGACATTTCCAGTTTTGAATATAGATGGAGCATGAAGGAGAGAGACACTTATAAGAAATAAATGTTTTATTATAACTTAAGACTAATCGAGGCTGGATCCAGATAGACCAGTCTGTACCAGCTATCAGTGGTTGAGGAAAGCAATCTTTTTACTGCAGGTCTACCAGGCTTGTTCTGTGACACCACCTCGCCCGCCCACAGACACACCACACACACACACCTTCCCTTAAATTTGCTTTAGTCTGCATGGAGAGATGCGTGGATGAAAGTGACCACGCAGCTCTCTCCTGGATCTGGTCATACCATTTGGCTTGGCCAAAAGCGAGTAAAATAGGATGAGCTGTGGGGGCGGCATCTGGAGTTGGGATGTCACAAGCACCGGTTGACCAGGTCAGCGTGACTTTCGCTGTTTTCTTTCATTTTTTCAGTTACTGTAATGAGTGTATGCTGGACCCAGACTGCGGCTTCTGCTATAAGATGAACAATTCAGCTGTCATCGATTCGTCCTGTGTTCCAGTTAATAAAGCTTCTACAAATGAGGCAGCCTGGGGCAGGTATGTCACGCACTGCTTCCCGTGAAAATGCCATTCAATTTCAAAATGAGGATATTTCACGAGCTTATACTCATTGTACAAGGAATGGGCTTTGCTGTGATATTTTCCTGACAGATTGGTTGCATCGACTCCTACTTCATTCTCCTGCCCTCCTTCTCCCTCCAACCAGCCACCCCCTCCCCTTTCCCTAACAGTGTCTTCTAGTTTCGTGTCTTCTTAAAAAAAAAAAAATTCAAGATCTCAGGCCTGAAGATGACTCATCAGGTAAAAGTGTTTGCTACTAAACCTCCCAGCCTACCTGAGCCAATCCCCAGGACCCACCACAGTACAGAAGTGCATGCTCACACACACACACACACACACACACACACACACACACGTTAAAAAGAGTTAAAAATCCAGATTCAGTGTACGAGAGAAGGCGTTATCCCCAGTGAGCCTGGCTTCCAGCCTGCAGAGTGTCCACTGTGCAGCAGGGCTGTTCCATGTACTCCTCAGAAAAGGCTTTACAGCACACACTAGGGATCCAAAAATACTGCATGTTTCCAAATGCAGAAGGAAGTTCTCAGGCCCCACATGCTGGGCGAATATACTCTGCTATTAAACACCTACCCCCAGCCCAGCCACCAGCCTTCTGATCTTTAGCTGAAGCCGGGTTTTCTAGCATCCACAGGGGGCAGTTCTTCCCACGCCACACTGTAATTTCCAAACTGCAATCTTCTGAACCCAATTGAAAAATGGCTGTAAAATCAAAATAAATCAACATCATTTTAAATTATTCCACGAAGCCATTTTCCCCCTGGAGTTTTTGTGACTCCGGGAAATTAACCAAAATCAGAAAAAAACGGTTGCTAACCATCAGTGTGTGGCCTGGATGAAGGCTCTCAGCATTTCTGTTTGGGACAGAGTACATTGGTTAATCATGAACACATAAATCATACTTATATACAATGAGTATTCCTCACACTTAAGAGCTAATAGATCTAATATCCAGAATCTCAAAATATGGAAATGTATATAATATGACTTTAACCTCCTTTTCCATTTTAAATCCCCTTTAAAAATAGTCCCTCCCCTCCTCACTACCCCAGCTTTGACAAAGATAAGGAAACCTCCAAGCCATAGCTTGCATCTTCTGGAGGTACAGCCTAGCATGCTAGAATCGGTTTTTAGGCTCCTGCCATTACTTATTTTACTAGGTAGTTGCTCAAAAAAAGTAGAGGTAAACTTTATGTTAGGTATGTAAGACTTCAGAAAACCTATGAAGTACACTAATTACAAAGAAATAATGTGGAAGATGCAATCACTATTTAAACAAACACTTTAAGAGAATGTCTCCCAAAGCACAGCAGTGTGTTAGCTCTTTGTGCCGCAGGCCACGTTTCTCTGACACCAGCTTCGGTGTTAGCACCCAGTCCTTTGCTGTGATAGAATATCACGCCCACTGGCAACTCTGGGGAAGAAAGAATTTATTCTGGTTGAAGGCTCAAATGCATGGTGGTGAGGGGGACAGAGCAGCGGGAAACTGAGAAGCCACACTTTTAATCACTCAGAGGAAGCAGAGCAAAGGTGATCAACTTGCAAGGCCACCCTTCAAGTTCCACAGTGCCCCCCAAACTACCTGGAAACCGAGCGTTGAAATACCTGAGCCTCTGGAGGACGCTGCTCAGTCAAAGCAGTGCGCCACTTTGTTGTTTGCATGAGTCCAGTTAGTTGATTGTATATTGTAGGTATAGTCACTTAGAGCTTGAACTCATAGGATGTGCACTCACCATTGAGAAAAAAAAATAAGACTGAAAATTAGTTGTATGAAATCATGAACATATTAAACAATCCATAGAACTATAATAAATGCGTGAGGACTGGGGACATGGCTCAACTAATAAAACACTTGCTGCTTAAACAGGATAACTAGACTCCAGATCCCCAGAACTCATGTAAACACTGGGTGGGCTGGGAGACCAGCCTAGAACCCCAATGCATGCAAGCACTAGGTGATTGCTAGGTCAAGCCGCCTAGGCAGACTAATTGAACTGGCCCTCCAAGCTCAACACTAGGCCTTGCCTGAGTCTATAGGTGGAAACTGATCTAGAAATACACCTGATATCAATCAGCCTTTCATCTCCATGTGCATATGTACTTGTGCAACCTTGTACACGTGTGCCCCCATACACAAACATACATACACACATGCATAGAGACGTCTGTATATATATATATATATATATATATATATATATATATATATATGAAAAATTAATTTAGAAATCTAAGTAGTGTATTGTCCCATGTTTTATGGTATTAACTTGTAATCTGCTGACATGGTTTAACTTAAAAGAAACACAGGGTATGTTTTTATACTATACTCAGAGTTGTACATATATATATATGTGTGTGTGTGTGTGTGTGTATGTGTATGTGTGTGTGTGTCAAATGTGTAAATATCTACATGTTGCATGTATGCCATAACCCAGCAAATTTTGCATACAAAAAACTTAAGAAACTAAAATTATATTTAACTAAATGTGTAAAACATGGTACAAAAACTTAATGTGTGTGATCTGTTTGAAAGATAAGCTACTAAATGGAGTAGCAATAAAATCAAGCTAAGAAAGACAGGAGAGGGAAAATTTACAAAACTATGGTTTTGAAAAATCACAGGAAACAGGAAAATTAGACATCTATCTAAGTCTACTCACAATAAATCAATTAGACACACTGATTAAAGACAAATGTATCTGGATTAAATTTTTAAAGATACATTCTATGTACCATTTACCAGCACTCCGGAGGCAGCAGCAGGCAGGTCTCTGTGTGCTCAAGTTCCAGGACAGGCTCCAAAGCTACAGAGAAACCCTGCCTCAAAACACACACACACACACACACACACACACAAGTTTGGAACTTCAATAGAAAAAAAATTCCATGCTAAGTCAAGAAGATGAAACTAGCAGAAACTGGAGAATTTGGAAGTCTTACAAGTTTAATATAAGACTTAAATAGTGAACCTAAAATGTTCATTTATTTCAAGCCAACATGGAATGCCTACAAAAATGTGCTGTGTTTAATAAAAAAGATCAAATAACAAGTATATTAATATACACATTCAAATACACTCTAAGTAAATCCAGATACTAGCATGTAGACATGTTTTATTACCAAAGTACAACAAACAAATCAGAGAGATATTTATCACCCTTTCTAATTTAGCTGGGAAACTACAATATAAAAAGAGTTCAGATTAAGAACAGATCTTAGAAGCTGAAGAGATGGCTCAGAAGTTAAGAACACCTGCTGCTCTTGCAAGGGATCAAAGTTCGGGTCCAATCCTGGCAGCTCACAGATGCCTGTAATTCCAGCTCCAGGGATCTGACAAGCTCTCCTGGCCTCTGTGGGCACCTGCACACACGTGATACACACACATATATGCGAATAAATATATATATATGTGTGTATATATATATATATATATATATATATATATATATCTTAAAAACAAAACAAATGAAGGAAAACAAGAAATTGTGCAGCTAACTAGACTCAGAAAAGGCAGAACCAGCCGATACAATAGGCCCACCTGTGGAGAGGAAAAGATGGACGTTCACAAACAGAAGCAAGGGAAGTAATGTGAAGCACAGGTAGACGCATAAGTCAAGAACTGCCGAAATACAGAGAGGTCTGGATACATGGAGAAAATTCTAGGAGTACAGTCCTGGCTGGGATGAGAGACAAGACAGAAGCAATATTTAGAATGAAAACACACGCAACAGACAACAGGCAATTTGACACTCAAAGGAGTTCAATGAATAGTACACTCAGAGGTCTATAAATAAAGTTTTCTAGAAAAAGCAGAACTCTCTGGAACCAACTCGTGATGTCTGTGAAGTGTAATTTCTTTTTGACAGGTGGGATTTCCACCTCTTTTGGGACAGCTGCAGCTAAGCAGTGGCAATACACTGTAAGAGTATGATTGATGTGTTTCAGTGATTAAAGGGCATCTGGTCCTCTTTGAGTCCTGCCCCTCACCTGTAGCCTGGGGGTAGCAGCTGTATGGAGCAGTGTGCTTCTTTAAGAGGCATCTGGGGTTCACTTGATAGTGCCTGCCTTTGTATGGGAGGGGGAGGGATCTGTTGGGAGCTGTTTCCCCCTAGAGATCATTGCAGGAACCATCGCCCTGGGGAGACTATGGGGAACCCCACACCCATGGTTGTACTGGGATTGGTTCTGTTGCCCCACACCCAGTTGAAGCTGTTAATGGAGAAAAATAAAATAAATAAATAAAAAAAAGGGCATCTAAGCAATAGAAGGGGCATATTTTTTTCATGTTCATCTTTACTCCTTTTATTTATTATATACCCACAAGCATATCATAGCCATCTCCTCCTTGTTTCATTGACTTCTAAAAACTAATAACTAAATGAATATTTAATTCCTGTGATTAAAATCTTTGAACTGGGCTGAAGGTGTGGTTGAATGACTGGACATGATTAAGCCCCCTTGTTTTATCTATTTATTTTTTAACGACCTTTTCTCATTTTATATACCTTTCCCAGTTCCCACTCCCTCCCCTTCTCCCACTCCCCCTACCTTTCCCCCACCCCACCCCCATCCACTCCTCAGAGAAGGTAAGGCTTTCCATGGAGAGTAAACAAAGTCTGATATATCACTTTGAGGCAGGACCAAGGCCTTCCCTGTAAGAGGCATATAGCAATGCAGAAATGTCCTATCCAGGCGTGTGTGTGTGTGTGTGTGTGTGTGTGTGTGTGTGTGTGTGTGTGTATGATATGTCAGGAACATGGTATAGATTAGAATAAGCATCACTATCTAAACTGGCAAATGCATCAGAATAGTTCTCATTTATTCCCGTGTGTCTCTTCATCCTCATTCACACCTCCCAGTTCTCTAGCTACACAAAACCATAAATAATCCATTCTGGAATTTTCAATGCTAACTAAAAATACCATTAATGAGGGGTGCTTTCTTAGCGTGCTGGTTCAGTGCGTGTTTCCTATCACACAGCACTTTAGCTCCATAGTTAGATACACTAAAATAGCTGGATATTGTCCCTCCTTGCCAGTTCCTTGTTCCCAGCATTCATTCAGCTGAGATATTTTTTCTCACAGCCAAGCTTTGATACAGCGCGCAGCCTGTTGGCTCTGTATTCCATCACTTGCCTGAACAAAATGTACTCAGCCTACTCCTCTCACCAATGTACTGATGTCCTTAATAACCCTTTCCTTCCGCTGCCTTCTGCCTGAGGTTGACAATTTCTTCTTCCTCCTCTGCCTAAATTATTTGTTTGTTTGCTTTTGTTTTTTGAGACAGGGTTTCACAGTAGCTATCGAGCCTGTCCTGGAACTAGCTCTTGTAGACCACGCTGGCCTCGAACTCGCAGAGATTCGCCTGCCTCTGACTCCCAAGTGCTAGGATTAAAGGTGTGTGCCACCACACCTAAAATTTAGCCTTTGCCTAAATTTTCATAATCATTTTTGCTCAAATAAGATGTCAGTCAGTTTTTGCTTCCATTCTGTCTGTATAGCTTACTAACCAAGGCAAATAGCCACCACCAACTTAGTAGTAGCATAACTACAGGGAAATTGTTATGACCACAGGTCTATGTGATAATTATGAAACATACTCAAGCATTATATATGGCCCACACTACTTGACACCACTTAACAGTGTGATGCAGCCTGGTGCAGGAGTCTCCCAGGGGAGAAGAAGACTGTCACCACACAAATGTAGCACCCCCAGACCTTCCAGTGAAGCTCATCTCACAAGAACATTGCAGCCTCTCTCTGTGAAAGAGAGCACAGCCTCTCTGACAGCTGGCCCAGAGTGAATGCCAGCCTAGCAAGAGGAGAGCATCCTCCAGACTCAGAGCTCAGTGTCCAGACAGAGACAGGCCTCAACCGGCTTCATCGAGTCCTGGGATAACTTGGCTGCTGACTGCATGATCACATGGGTGTGGCCTGTGCTTGGATGGATGTGGATGTGCTGTCTTCTGGCCTAGACTCCAAGTTCCGGTGCTGTGTCCTGTCCTAATCAAATGCTTGATTACAATAATTATAAACCTGAGAGGATTTGCAATGAATCAGAGGTTCAAAGGAGAATTGCAGCGTGCTAATTATTTCATCTTAGGGATCCTCTTGTAAATGATTCCAAAAGCAGAAAAAATGTAAAAGAAGGCATGCAAATCACACAGTCGCGATTAACACATGGTGTTTACTTGGGACTGTAAAACACTAAAGGATGCTCTAATAAGATTTTACTGCATGCTCCAGATTGCATAGAGCCAAACTCCAAGAAAAATCCTTGAGCAACTGACGGAAGGCACTCTACAGTTTCCTCAGTACATCCCCTGGTGTGCCAAGCAGTCCGTGTGTCCTGAGTGGTGGTAGAAAACCATGTACAGTTCAGAACCTGTTGCGCTGAAAACCAAACGTTTCCCTTTCATGACTTTTTTATAAAATACTTTCAAAGGATACATCAGTTATTAGTTTAGAAAAAGAAATCTGTCATTAATGAAATATAGTCTCTAAAGATATGTATGCATGACATTGATACATTTTTATTGTTCATATATGTGATAGAAAATCCCTAACTATATTCCTCATAGCAACATGATTTATAATTAGATATTTTTAGCTTATACTTTACAGAGGAGTGAAGTGTCTGATGTATAATATTTTGATTCACTTTAAGTTATACTGCTTGGGCAGAAGTCATCATGTTCTCATCTATATATAATTTCAGAAATCATATATCTTAAGTTATTATTTTTCAAGTATAATAACATAAAAGCCCTTGGTTATAAGAGTTATGAATATTACACCCTTTACTCATTATACTGCAAAGTATATAAAGTAGAAAACCAAAACACTTGAGAATAATTTCTCTCTAGTATCTAGTTTCCTAGTTCATGTTTTTGTGCTGGTAATTTATACACCTCATTTAAATAGTAGTGTTCACACTGCATTTAACCACCTTTTTGTTTTTTGCCAAAATTCACATTTTCAGACAGCCCATTCACCTTCCTTTCACATTTTTCAAGTGTCTCCTTCAGTTTGTACTTCCTTTGAAACATAGTCTATGAGTTATTTCTCATTGAGGAAGATTTGGAGACTGGAGGTCTGAGTTTGGCAGGAGAGAGCCAGGCAGGACTTGGATGATATATCCTCCTTAGTGTATGTAGGTTCGCAGTGCTAAATCCTGGTGCATAAAGAACTGGTTCCGCAAACCAATAGGAGATGGCGCAAGGGCAAAGGCAGAAGTGGGGACATTGGCTGGAGATGACACTGGGCTATGGTTGGAGCCCATTGTCTAAGCCGAACTAGGAAATTGGATTGTTATTGGTGCATCTCCAGATGCGTGGGCTTCAAACTGGCAGTGGTTGTAAGCGAATAATCCATGTGATGCCTGGGACCAGGATGTGCTTTGAGATAACATGGTGAGGCACAGCAGAAATACCCTCAATACAGAAAGAACGCCATTGACACACCACATTATTAACACCTGGGCCGGAAAAGTCAGCTAGGAATTAACCACATGGATGTTTTCATTACATCTATTATAGCTCTCCCATTCCTAGCAAGTGTAGTGATTTTATTATTGCTAAGAACAGCTGCTGCCTCTCCCTGGGAGACGGCTATATACTTTTTTATTTTATTTTTGATTCAGCTTATCCATGTGCCTTTCTCTGGCCATTTAAAGGAAAGTGGGACCAATCCATGTTGTTTCTGAGTCAAAGTTTTAAAACCAAGTTTTTCCAAATCCTTTTCCATTCTGCTGTAAAGTTGGTCAGGTCCCCATACAACAGATGCTGCATGCACTGTGGCTCCAGAGTGAAGGGAGGGTTGACTCATAGCTGGCCTCAGACAGACTCGTGCCAAGAGCAAGAAACGAAGCTGACTTGTGTACATCACAATGTAGTCTGAGATGCCTATTGCTTAGGCATAGTCTGCCCTCGCTTGGCTGAGAAAGGCACACTGAATCCCACTGCTGTGTACAGTAAGATAGATTCGCTGGATTCTGCTGAGGAAGCTGCAATCCTAAGTTACAAAAGCAAGCCAATTTTACAATGAAAGCAAAAATAGCAAAGGAAGTATTAGTAGTTATAGAAAGATGTGCCGAATGATTCTGAAGACATGAATATGGGGTGCATGCTACAGGTGGTAGGAAGTGGTGACATTTTTTAAGTAGAGACTAGGAGACATGGTTTGGGAATAAAAGGCAAAGCTCTGACGGACAAGGAAAGAATTCTCTGAAAGGCGTGTGCCATTCAAGACAAGGCATTTAGGAGTTGATTGACAGCAGGGTAGTTCCTGCATTTTAAAATTGGTTGATCAGCTGTTGCAACACAGTTTACACTTTGAACATAATCATAGAGGATTCCTACTTTGTGACGTAGCTTTTCCTGAAATCATTTTTTGACATTAGAACTTTACATAGCATGCATACCATCAAAGTATGTCGTCATTTTGAACACATTAATAACGAGCTCCCAGTCACCAGTAAATGCATCAGTGTCATGTTAAGAAAGAACTCAAAGCACTTCTTCTTGGTGTCATGTAACCCATAGTGAGCCGGGTGTGAATTCTCTACTCTCCTTGTGTCTTTCATCTCCTTGTCTGTCTGTCATGTGAGCCTGAACTTGTGCCTGCCTGAGGCTCTCTTGTGAAGCTGCCCCCGTTTTGTGTGTGACCCTCTGTGTCCGTCTGAATATATCTGCCTCTGGCAAAGAGCACTTTCCTTTATTGCATAGCATAGAGAGGGTCATGTGAAAAGGGAATGGGGGCTACTTTATAGAAATAGAAGTCAGCATTTATGGCGGCTAAGGCTGCTTTCAGCCTGTTTGCTGTTTGCAGTGAATGGTACACATGTAAACACATAGGTATTTTTCTGCACCAGGGGCATGGAAGAGTCCATAATTTAAGATTAAAGCAATGCATTGGCTTAGGCTAAATACATTGGTTACATGGGAAATCCCAAGCAAGTCAGGTTAGTTGTTCTCTTTTTTTTTAATTTTTTTAATTTATTTTATTTTTCTCCATTAACAGCTTTAATTGGGTGTGGGGAAATAGAACTATTCTTAGCACAATTATGGGTGTGGGGTTCCCTGCAGTCTCCCCAGGGTGATGGTTCCTGTAATGATTTTTAGGGGGAAACGGCTCCCAACAGATCCCCCTTTCTCTTATATAAAGGCAGGTAGTTATTACGTGGAGAGCACCAGTCAGAGTCAACCATGGTGTCAGACTAAAGGAGAAGGGACTGAGATAAGGAGAGACCCTCCTCTCGAGTGGTGAAGCAATTTACCTCTCCTGGGAACAGAGGGGTGCCTGATGATTCTTAGGTCGAGTGGGAACTAGGCCTTTTTTCTTTCCCCCTTACCCATCCTAGGGTTCCCAGGGCCCTGCCTTAGGTTGGGGGATTATCCTGCCATAAATCGCCCGTCCTTGGAGCTCCTCAAATAAAAGGCATCTAGCAGGATTAAAGTAAGCAGATCACAGGGCACCCTGTCTTAGGCCATGTGGAGAGCACCCTCATACCTGTACCATGCCATGTTGCTTAAAGGCAGGTTAAACAAACAGGCTGAGCTCACAGCAGGACAGCAGCCTTCAGTGACCTCAGGTGTAAACTCTGGCTGTAAAGTCTAGCGAAAGTCTCAGTCTCTTAGAATGAGGTGGGGTTTTTTTTTGTAAAAAAATCACTTTGTATTGCCACAAAAGTATGTTTAAAGTGTACTAATTTCAGAGAGGGACCACAGCATTACAGTGTGTGGTTAAAGTCACTGCCCAGTGAGAAGCACATTAAGATGGTGTTTGCCATGTATGCTGCTTAGACACAAAGACATCTGGGAAGGAAGACAATTGAAAGGGTACGAGGTTTAGACATCAACTCTGTCTTTTGGGAAGTATAATTGTTAGATGGCTTGAGATAGAAATGTTTGTGATAAACTTCAGAGCAGAATATTTCATATACTTGGCACTGACTAAATTTTATGAAATTATGCATTGCCACCTTTAAAAATATTTTAAATAATATTAAATTCTGTCATCATATTGACCTAAGTGAGTAAGGTCTGTTAGAAACTCAAAAAATCATGTGAAAATCATGAATTTCTTTCATATACTTTTAATGCTCAGAACAATAGCAGATACTAGTCTTGATTAAAACTAGGTTGAAAGTTTAAAAGTGAGCTACTCTGCAGAAGGCATGAGGGCATGGGGCCCAGCAATAGAGTGTCCATATGTCAAAACTTCTAATCATCTTGGATAAAATGCTGGAGTTTGTAAGGTACTATTTGTTTTCCTCTGTATCCAACTGAAAACCGTAACTGACATTAGAGAACGGCCTTATTGTTTTTCGAGACAGGCATCTGTGTGGCTTTGGAGCCTGTCCTGGAACTAGCTCTTGTAGACCAGGCTGGCCTCGAACTCACAGAGATCCACCTGCCTCTGCCTCCCAAGTTCTGGGATTAAAGTTGTGTGCCACCACTGCCCGGTTTCAACATAATCTTTTAAGAAGTATTCAGCTGTGCTGACCTCTGTTACTTTCTGATTATCTGGGTAAGAAAATAGAAGACATTCTGCTCAGTAGAATTGAAGAGCGAAGTCAACATTTTAGAATTCAGGAAAGCCCGGCAATGTTTTGACAGCTGCCTCCCAGACAAGTTGTCACTCGTGTGAAACCTACCTGCACGCACTCTGTTTAATAATTCAAAACAGGGCTTAAGAACTTTCTTATATGCTGAGGTCAAACAGCAGAGTTTCATAGAACGACTTGAAGGAGGTCAACCTAGACAGACAAAGTAGCTAAAGAATGAATACAGTGGGCAAAGCCGGAGAGAGGTACATGTTCTCTGTGTCCCAGCACCGATCTTAGTAATTCTGAGCAATGGACATGTTCCCAGACCAGATTTATAACATATTATTAGCATACATTAGCTACACGCAATAATGGCTCTTGCCAATAACACTTTCATTCATGGATGTGATATATTTGTGAATGTTCACACCCCACCAACCTTGTTCCCTTCCACTCCCACTAACCGCCGCTCCTCTTCTTCTACCTTTGAGCTTTCTGACCTCTTTGTGGTTGTTGCTTGGTTCTGTTAATTTTTGTGAGGCAGTATGTGTCATTGGGGTTGTTTACAGGAACATGGGTGAGGGCTTGTTGCAGGAGGGTGTCACCGTGCCAGTGCTTACGCCACCGAAGAGAGCATCTCCTCTTTATTCATCTTATTAGTTCCTTCACTGTTGCTATGATAAAATACCATGATCCAAATCAAGGTAAGGAAGAAAGAGTGGGTTTTCGCTTACATTTTCAGAAAATGAGAGTCCACAATGGAGGCGGAGGCAAGAATGACAGCAAGAACTAGAAGCTAGCTCCCCACATTCCCATCCACGCACAGCAAACAGTACAGGGGAACAGGAAGTTGGGTGAGGTTTTGTCTTCATGTCATGGCCATACTCAGTATTAAACTTTATCCTATATTCCTGCTACTCTTCTTATTTGCCTTTCATCCAAGGACCTGGATGAGACCTCCAAAGTCAGACACACTAGACAAAGACTCTAGCAACAAGTGCATGAGAAAGTTTCACAAACCAAGTGCATGGTGCAGATATACTTAACAATAGGGTGTATCTGGAAAAATGGAACTCGTGATACCTGTCACGCCTGAGACCCATGGACAGATGCAAGAAACAAGCTTATGCACTGAGTTCTGTGTGTGCTTGCTGGGAAGGGCGGGATTATGTGGCCACTTAGATCCCACCTCAGTTTTATATTTAGCTCAGAGCAAACTTAACAATGCACACATGTTGGGCACCTCCCTTACTATAATATGAAAATAATATTTTCTAATAGAGACTATAAATGTGCCTCTGCCTCTCCTTCGGATCCCTGACAAGGTGACTTGGGAACTCTGCGTATTTAATCTCTTTTGAAACACAAACCAGAAAAACATTTAGTATTGCTGCTCAATTAAGTCTGAGGAATGTTCTTACTTGTTTTGCTGGGAGCTAAGAGAAAGGCACATTCTGGATCACCACAACTGGCTGGGGTGAGAAGAAGGATCATAAAAATTATCCACCTTGAAAGGACAAAGCAGCAGAGGAGAAACAGAAGAAGTTAAGATTTAACAGGCCTTTGCCAAAATAATAATAATAATAATTAATAATTAATAATAATAATAATAAAGCGTTGATTCTGCACTTGGGTCCACAAAGAACAGAAAGATCACCCAAGCAGGACAAACTGGCCCCAAAATGAGAACAGTTATCTCTAGTGGAAGTCCCCACTCTGGCACAGGGTTCTGGATAACCTCTTCCTCTGCCAGCATGGGATTGCTGGAAAGTTTTATATATGGTCAGTTGTTTTAGGGTTTCTGTTTGAATGAATCTGGGTACGATGTCATTTATTGCTGACAGAAGCAAATATCCCCTGAAATACGCTTTTGGTTAAGAGAAATATCATAAATGGAACACAAGTAGGAGCCAGAGTTAGGAGATACCCTCTTAGCACCAGATAACCTCACCGAAGAATTTACTCTTTAAGAAGATTGTATTATTTTATTTCATGGGTGTGGTGGTTTGCCTGCATGTATGTCTGCAGCATTGTATGCCAGAAGAGGAAGTAAAAGGCCCTGGAACTGGAGTTACAGAGGGCTGTGAGCTGCCATGTGGGTTCTGAGAAACAAACTCAGAGCTATCCCTCCAGCCACTAGAACTCTATGTTTTATAAATCCCGTATCAGTCCCCCTTTGAATGGCTGGCACAAACTGATTCCATCCTAACAATGACAGCTCCCTCCCCTTTGCCTCTGAGCTGTCTCTTTGAACACATCACTGTTTTACCTCTGTGGCTTGGCTTGGTTTTCTGATCCTTTGTAACCAAGATGAGGCTTTTCCTGATTGGTTCAATTCTATATTGAGGGGTAGGAATACCCAAGAGGGAAATAGTGTCAAAGACTACTTTCCTCACTGAGATCTAGAAGGGCTGTACGGGTGATTTTACTTGGAGTTTGTACATAAAAATTTAAGAATATTGAGTTTGGGGAGGAGATATTCTCCATTTTTTTTTGTGTTCTTGGCAAATTTCCTTATCTCCAGAGGCATTTATTCCTTTTCTTTGACAGGCTATAAGGCGGATGATTTTTCTTCTCCTTAAAGGTCATGTTTAAGATTTAGCCTCATTGGGAACTTGTTAACTATATTGACATCCTAAGTGAAAGGGTAAGGCTTTTATTTTGCAGCAGAATATTGATAGATGTATTTTATATAACTCAAAAGTTTTTAAGAAACACAGAAAAAGATAGCAATTTATAAATAATCTGGTTGTTGTTACTTTACATAAACTGTAGACTTGGTGAGACTGGGGTTCAGTCCTCTTAGTTGTTCTAATAACACTGCTTGAAATAAGGCCTGAGGTGTAACCTCAGCTTTGGGGAAGCATGGTAAGGAAGGTCAGAAGTTCAGGGTCATCCTTGGTTACATGTTTAGTCTTTATAACATGGGCTACATGAGATCCTGTTCCAGAAAACAAGGCAAAAGCCCCCCTGTAATTGCTACATATGGATGTAAGAAGTGGGCCCCTGTGGGTGCATACATATATATATAATAAGTGGATCAAAAGCCCCCACTGTATATATATATATATAAAATAAGTGGATCAAAAGTGTACCTGCCATGCAGCTTAAATGTATATCTCTTAGTTATGTATTTTTCAGACTTCCTTAAAGTAGGTCAACTCTTTATTTGGTTTATACCTATTTTGATTAAGCACAAATCTCTTATAATGTTTATGCTTTATAAACTTAGGTGACTCATCTGAATCATTTACATAATCCCTAGATTGCTGTAAACCTATGCTCTACCTGAAATGAGATCTCTTATATGTGCTATCAGTGTCATTTAAATGACCTTGTTTTTCCTTTAGGTTTGGCTTAGGATAAGGAAAGGGAAAATTGAATAAAAGTAGACTACAATTTAAAATTCTGATGTGATTACTTAATAGCATTGTATCTTCACCCCTTAGAATTTTACTTTATGGCCAAATTTAATATGTACTTTCAGATAAATTTATATCTTTACTTCAAAAAATAATAGCTGTAGCTAGATATACTAGTCCTGTGTGTTCCTGTAAGATGTAAGATGTTGAAGTCAAAAATCGAACAGGTTTTGTTATTGTTTGCACATCCTTTTGCTTAGTGCTATATGACAACATGGAGATTTCTTTTTTACTGGTGTGGGAAGAATTGTCTGTATTCTGTCAATCATGTTTTAAATAGACGCTATTGGCCAGGCAGGAAGTATAGGTGGGAAAATTAGACAGGAAGTAGAAATGATGCAATGAGAACAGGAGAATTCTGGGAAGGAGGAAGTTGGTTCCTCCAACTCCTGTCCAGACGTGGAAGTAACAGGATGTGAGCTGCCCTGCTGAGAAAGGTACCAAACCATGTGGCTAGCATAGATAAGAACAATGGGCTAATATAAGCTACAAGAGCTAATAGTAGCCTAAGCTAAAGGGCCAATCAGCTTATAACTTATGGAGATCTCTGTGTGATTTTCTTTGGGGCTTCCCAGTGTGGGGAACTGGGCAGGACAGAAACCCCAACAAGCAGGACCTTCATGTTACATTTTACAGTCAGTTATGTGTGTTGATGTGCACGCATATTTGGAAAGCATAAAACAAAAATCCTAAGGCTTTTTCCATCACATCGCATCTCTCCAAGACTTACTGGTCTAGCACTGTATCACAGTCAGCACACACTGATGTGCAGTACTACTTTACAGCTAGAGTGTGTTCTCTCTTACAAATGTATTATCGGCTGAGTTAAGACGCACAGCATGGTCTCTTGTGAACAATGCTCCTGTTATCTTAGTAATTTTATGATGCACCCATACATATAGACAGCAAACTAGACATTTAAGTATCTAATCTCAAGCTGGATAGAGGATTTAGTTGGTACAGTTGCTTGTCGTGAAAGTCCAGCAACCCAAAGTTTGACTTACAGAAAGGTGGATGAATAAAATCAATGTCACCAATTTGTCCTCTGATCGCCACATGGATGGAAGAAGAAGAAGGAGAAGGAGAAGGAGAAGGAGAAGGAGAAGGAGAAGGAGGAGAAGAAGAAGAAGAAGAAGAAGAAGAAGAAGAAGAATATGAATTTTAATCTAACTTTATATAATATTATTTATAGCACAAATGTGTTATCTATTAACAATAAATGAATTTTGAATTCAACAATTCTAAAGTGAAAAATAGCCCATCACAACAGTGACAAGAATTTATATATTTAATATGAAGAAATAATACCACCAGTATCTGTCTATGCAGGGCCAGTCCTTTAAAAAAAATGTACGTTTTATCTCACATATTAATATTTTCAGAGTTCTCTAGAGAAACAAACTAATTAGGATGAATGCATGTTAAAAGATTTACTGTACTGCCTTACATTACACAGTCTGGGTAGTCCGACACTGGCTGCCTCCACGCTGGATAAGCTGAGAACTGGCAGTGCCCAGTCCTCTAGGCTGGACGCCTCAGCAGTGCTCCAAGTCTGGAGGATTCCTGGGGAGCCACCAGTCTTAAGTCTACACTGAAAGGCCAACAAATCTGGATTCTCACATTAGTAAAGCCTGGCAGTGGCCATGACAGTGGCAGCCACAGATAATGAAGTCAGAAAGATGCAAGCAGGGTAGATGAGCTCACCAAGAAGACAAGAAGGTAAAGAGGTAAAACACAGAAGCTTTCCCCTCAGACCTGCTTGTGTCTCTGTTGCTGCCAGAAGCTGCCCCCACAGTCAGAGGCAGTCTTCCTGTTTCAGTTAATGTAACCAAGAAGATTCGTCGCAGGTATGTCCACAGTGTCTCTCCCTGGATTCCAGATCCAATCAAGTTGTCACCAAGATTAAACTTCACAGCCAGCTTAAGTCAATTTAGAACAGTTTTGTGCATTTCGCGAAATGCTACAGCAATTTTAACACCTTTTAAATGTAACGCATTTGTCCTCTCTTTTCTTGACAATATCACTTCTTTGTCCTGTTACCTATACCTGCTTACACAGACCCTGAGTGGTAATCTTTGACAAAATATATATATATCTGGGACTTCATATGTTTCATAGATGGTACATGTAAGACCACTTCTGAGATTAAAATAGAACATTAATCTAATAAGAGAATTTTAATATACATTATTTAGAACTATCTTATTTCTATAACTGTCTTAATGTCTGTGGGTCTCAGTTCAATCAGATCTGTCCCCAAATGACACTGTAATCCTTTTAAAAATAGCTCTTGATTTGAGAAAATATTTCAGAACTCTCTATACATCTCTCTGACTGTCTGAGTTGTCTAAGCAGGGATGCTCTGCTCTAATGTTCCAATTCTCAGCAAGTTCTTGGAGGGGATATACCCAAGCAGGCACTTACCCCGTTATGGAGGCGCTGTACTTTTCCCCAGCAGGGGGCAGTGTTGTCAAAGGCTTTATGTCTGTAAACCAGGCCCATCTCCCAGTAGAAAATGCCCTATCTGTTTTGAAAGCAGTTAATCCTGGGTCTCCCATTTACATGGCTTGCATGAATATTTGTCTTCTCTTAAAGCATGGAAAGTCTGGACATGAGACACCGCTGAGCATTTGACCTCTCGTTTACAAAGGCTTGTACAATACAGCAGTAATTGGTATTTCTATTCCTAGGCCAAGTCTTCCCTCTGCTTCCGCTGTGACCATTATGGCTTTGCAGGGGAAAAGAAAAACAAACAAACAAAAACGATAACAAAAAAAGTGGCTTCCTCTTTCTTTTTAAAGTTTGGGGATCCAATTTCTCCAAGATATGAAGGATACTTCGAAGAGTTGAATCCTTAGGAAGTGAAGAAGAGCTCCCATACACAGAAAGAAAGAACATAAAGATATACCGGAGAAGGTGTCCCCTTGCCTTATTCAACTGCCTGTAAATGACGGACATGTCTTCTTTGCCTCCCAAGCATGGAAACCAGGAGCATGCCCCTTGACCGATTCCAGAGTGGCCTTCACTCTGCAAGGTGAAGCGTCATCATGTGTGCTTGCAAACTTGTCTCTGGTCCATGCTCCTGTTGTGACTGTCTCTCTTAGAGTGAAATTCCTTTCTGCAGTGCACTCGAGAGACTGCGTGGAAAGTCAGGAAGACACCAAAAGAAAGGGCTGCAAATCTTGGCCCCAGTATTACACAGGTGAATAACAGAGGTCACAGCACAGCACAGGCAGATAATGGCAGTCACAGCACAGCACAGGTGAATAATGGTGACTACAACATAACACAAGCAAATGATCGTGGCTACAGAATAGCACGGGTGAATAATGTCCATAGGGAAATCTCTAGCTCCCCCTGTAGGACCCAACTGATACAATGCACAAAACAAGTCCCCCCCCCATAGGTATAATATCCCCAGTATGATACAGAAAATGAAGTGACCTTATCACACCACAAGACACATCCTAAATATCTGTAAAAACAGACATGTTTGGCATCAGTAGCACTGACTGATTTCACCAAATTCAGCTTGGAAAAACTCACAAGTAAAATGATATCAGATTCCAAATAACATTTCAACCTGTAAGGAAAGAGGAAATATAATAACAACCTGCAGCCTTTTATGTCCACAAAACTAAAGGTGGCACCAGATGACCAATGCTTGGAAGAGACCATGTGAGTGTTGCATGACTTTTCCATAGGCGGATAGACATCAGCCATGACAGGCACCAGTGACAGGCCAAAGAAATTACTCATATTATTAGTGGACCAGTGAGTTTGTTGTGGTTGCTTTGGGAGCATAGATGACTCAGAGGCAGTCACACCATTGAACAACCTGAGGAGTGCACCCACTGTCCGCCTTGTAGGGAGTTCTACAAGGGTGAATCCTCTCATCGGGAGTTGCTTACTGGGTTCCACCTTGCAGAGGGGCATTCTGGGTCTTACTTTCACAAGCCTAGCAGTTCTCTTGAGTTTTCTGGCCTCTGTGAGCCTCCCTTTTCCCTGTGGTTTGGGAATGTGTCTCAGTTTGGTGGAAATCGCTATGTAACTATGAGCCTATGATCACGGCCGACCTGCTTGAAGAAAGGTTGTCTGTGTTGGGTTAGAATAGATGCAACAGAAACAGGAATGACCAAAAGATCCAACAGAGGCAATGATAACTGGAAAACGAAGAAGATCCGGCAGCATGAAGCCACAGTGTGCACCCAAAGGGATGCAACAGATGGAGAGAGTAGAGGATTCAGTGGTCTCAACATGAGCCCATGCCTCATCAGGATGAAGGACATCTGACTGCAACCACGTAGAAACACCAGAATGACTTCCTCATTTCCCCAGACTTTGTGATCTTCACATACCATGTAGAGTGTAGAGTACACTGTAGGCAATGTTTAAAGGAGTGAAATCAAGGGGTGAGAGCCGACGGTGCCAAAAGACACCCTTGTTCTGATTGACTACACTCTAGGCAAACTTGGTGCTGTTTCCGAAAATCTGAATCAGCTGCTTTCCCCGGAAGGTGTTCATTCTGTCCAAGTGACTGACATGTTTGCTGCTCCAGGAGAAGGCTCGGTGACACATGTCATAGACTTGCAAGGCTTTGTTCTTACAGTTAAGACATATAAAGTCCTACAGCCAGTTTCAGGTAGTTTGGATTTAATGGTCTTCTTAGTGGCAGGATGACATGTCTCTGTCCAGAGTCTGAAGGGTGCCTCGGGTCTCCTTCTCTGAGTAATGATTAAAATCTTACATCCCGTTCATTCACTATATGCAGACTGTGAAGGAATGAGGTTACCCCACTGTCTTCAAGCCTACTGACATTTAAGTAACCTTTCTTATGTTAAGATTATAAATTTGTGTTTAGGAACCTCCATGTATCAAGGAAGACTCACAACTCAATCATATTTGCATTTTCATATGTTTTAGTGTGTTTGAAACAGTGTGTTGTGGTCAAGATAAACTTAGCATTTCATGCTTTTTATTTTATTATCTGTGAATCTTCAAGGGAAAAATGAATAAAACTTATTTCCTTTTTTAGAATCTACTATAGAATAAAGTCCTTATCAAAATCTATGTAGCTGATACCAAACCTTGGAAATTAACCATGCTTGTACAACCAATGAACGTTGCTTTGAGTGAATAAAAAAAAGGTTTTTGTTTTCTTGTCTCTCTAACATATTTGCTTGAGAAAATCACAATTATCTCTTAATGGTATATTTACAGCATTTTAATGTTTTATGAACTAGCTCAGATATATCATTTCGATAGATTTTAAGAAGAGTGCTCAAATTTTATAAAGTCAGACTATATAGATTTAGCAAATCAAATCTGTGGACAGAGAGTTAGATTCAAAATTGGATTTACGATGCAGTAAAAACAAATGACATCTAAAATGGCATTTAGGTGCAGTGCATCTGGCTATATTAAACTTTTGTAATAGATGATTTTGTTAACTCAGTTTCCACATTAACATTTGAATCCTAATCAACCAGCTCAGAGTCAGCATCTCACTGTATACATTTCCCTTAGGACTAACAGAGATTAAGTCCTTGACAAGAATTGAAGGTGGCAGAGCACAGCAACCTACAAGTGAAAAAGCTGGATAGAAATTCCTTCACAAGATATGGTGGCATATGTCTGTTCTCCCAGCACACGGGAGACAGAGGCCAGCCTTCTCTGAATAGTGAATTCCAGATCAGGCAGGGCTACAGAGTGAGATCCTGTCTCAAAAGCAAACATACAAACAAACAAAAAAGCCCATACATCTTAATAGGTGTGCTAAAAGAAATTTTATCACACAGTGAAGATAAACTGCAAATCAAGTGACCACACATACATTAGTTAGTTAATTTTAGGCCTTCTAGAGACAGGTTGAGTTCTGCCCAACGCTGTTTTCTGATGCGACCAGTGAGGCCAATACCCAACATGGGGCCACACATCACATCTTGACAGCTCCCTGGAGATCGCACTCAACCACACTCACCCAGAGTAGGCTGGCAGGAGGCAGCATGGAGATGAGAGAAAGCCGTCAGGCGTCTCCAGAGCAACTGAAGGGCCACTGTCTCTCTGCAGAACTGGGACTATGTGCCAGTGGTGTGGGAGATGGCGGTTTTTATAAGATTGGAAGGGAGAGCTTTGGGGATGGAAGATTCTATCAGCAAGTCACTTGCTCTGTCTGCAAGTTGTTGATCCCAGCAGGTTTGCTGTGTGGATCTCCTGATCTGAAGTCTGTGGATCACTGACCTTTCTAAAGTGTCAAACCTTAGTCCACCCTTGAGGTCTGTAGGTCATTAGCCCTTCACTCTATAGTCTGGCAAATCCTTATATAGTCCAGTTCTTATGGGGCTGCTGCTGACTCTCTCAAATGTTCAACCTCCATTAAGTTAATGATCATGCTTATTAACTAATAAAGAAGACAGCGTATAAACATAATTACATTCGGACCAGGGAATTGGCTCAGTAGGTAAAATCGGGACCTGAATTAATGCTCCGGAACCCATGTAAAAGAAACCAGACATGGTCCCTACATTTGTAATTCTAGCACTTCCAAAACAAGATGGGGAACAGAGACAAGAAACACCGGTAAGTTTGAGCTGGCTCGGAGCATATAGCATAGAAGAAACAAAGGTTGCCTCAACAGGTGGAGAGAACCCACTCACTTTGTCCTTTCTGACTCCCACGTGTGTGCTGCAGCACGCACACTCCCACACAAATACACCCAATAATGACAAATCGAAACTAAAAATAAGTACAGGCCTAGGACATAAGAGGGGCATGGCCAGCAAAAATTCTTCCAAGTACCTGGTGTCATGGACCAGTGTTTCCCACGTCTCCATGCTTTTCATCAGAGATCTCAGAGATTGATTCTAATGCTAACGCAGGTAGACAGTTTCCTATTCTTCCTTTTGATTCCACAGTGTAACGAGGACATCATTCCGGTGGCTATACCAGCCTTAGACAGTGGAGAACGTTCTCTCCTATCAGATGGTAATACAGAGGTGTACAAGAAGAGGCCAAAGGATTTTCACACCTCAGACTTGGAGATAAAGATTACACTACAGTCCAAAACCTAGTGGCAAGTCACACTCTACAGAAAAGCAAACAACAAAATCACTCAGCCAATCAGAACTGACCTTTCCTGCCGGTCACCAGGCAAGCATTCCATGGCTGGCTCAACAGAGCCCTCAGTAGACGCACATCTTAATGAGCTTCTTTGCAGACAGACTGGCACCAAAAGCACAAGACAAACCCCAGCCAGGACCTTCCCAAATCATCAGGTTGAACAACTGGAGACCTCACAGATGAGACAACATCGAGTAATAACAGCAGGATCTGGTGACCGTGGGTTTTGCTCCCTGACAGACTTTACCCTGGCACCTAGGATCATGAATTTCTCATGATAGTTTTTTTCCCTGCATTTCAAAGACACAAGGAGACAAACTGATAAAGGTAAAAGCTTTGCCAAAAAAAAGGCAGAAGACCCCGTGTATGTTCTAATCTGTCTGCTTTTCCTGGGGCCCTACTACGGCTCTGTAGAGAGAAGGATTAGAAGGCCAGGAGATATAGGCATGTTAGTTTAATTATGACATATGCCTTCCAAGTATGTGAAGTCTCTTCGGGGGAACTCGTTCCTCCACTGAAGTCCAGGGCTTTATAGATTTATGAAATTTCCTGGGATCATTCCAATTTTTTGTGATCCATTATTATAGGATCCCTATCATCTCAGAACAGGTTGTGGGATGATTTGGTTCTTAAAAGAGGGAATTTCTGATAGATACTCAATAAAGTTAGTGCTTTTCTCCCTTTTTAAATCCTAGCTCCAATAAGTGAATGATATACTCTGTTTGTGCCATAGTTCTGAAAAGAGATGGATGGAGTCATTTAGATAGATAGATAGATAGATAGATAGATAGATAGATAGATAGATAGATAGATAGATAGATAGATATTTGACAGACTTTTTTCACCCTCAAAGCATTCATAACTATTGGGATTGTAAAATCTCCAGTTCTAGGGGATCTGATGCCCTCTTCTGGCCTGCAGGGACACTGCATGTAGGTGCTGCACACACGTGCATACCGACAAACCACCCACCCATACACAGAAAGTAAAAATAAGTAATTTTTTCACCTCCCAGTATCTTTTCAGTTATTGCTTTCAAGTAACCTGTTTTTTATTTCTTTTATACCCCTAAGTAGAGCTTCCCATTGTCTATAAACAAATCCTTTTTCTATTATTATACCGTGGTATTTCTTTACCTCTGTGCCCAAACTGGAATGTCTCAAGACAAATTGGGACTAACGTTATTCTCTCTGCCAGCCATTATGCTTAACACGTGAAGATCTCTCTATCATGTGAATATTAATGGAAAATTGTCATCGGGATAGAAAATGTTCCAGCTCAGCAGTTCTATATTGTGTTTCGTTTTTAACAAAGAATATGTCGGATTTTTCTGCTATAAGATCTTATTTTGGATGAAGGTTAAATGCGTTTGAAGAATGTGTCCTGTAAACAGCTCTAGTTGACAATGTCACCAAGCAGTGAGTGCATCAAGCAAGGATCACCACAGATCTCTTCTGTTGTTTCCTTTCTCATATTAAATATAGAAAATCCACTCAGTTTCTTTCAAATGGCAGCTGAAGGCACTGCCTGGAGTCTTCCAACTGGTGCCTGAATCCCCCATTAACCAGACTTTTCCTCCAGGCATTTATTCATTTCTCTCCCCTCTAGTGAAATGAAGAACCTCTGAAGGCCCGTGTGTGTGTGTGTGTGTGTGTGTGTGTGTGTGTTGTTGTTGTTGTTTGTCTGTTTTTGATTTTTTTTTAACAGAGTAGGTATTTTCACTTTAGTCTGTATTTGGAAAAATAATAATCATAATAAAATTATTGTTTTTAGACAAAGTCTCAAACTGCAGCCAAGGCTGGACTCATGCTTACAATAACCACCTGGTGTTGACCGTGTGGGTGCTACGGTTACTTTATGAGCCACGACGCTCGGGTAGGGTAGGTTTTTATAAACAGGGAAATGTATTTCCCTGGGAAGGAGAACAGTGCTGATGGAAGCCCCGCCCGCTTGCAATCTGCCACCCACCTCACCCAGGTTCATGGTATGAACTGTCGACTAGAGTTGTCACGTTAGGTTAATAACACTTCTTGTTAGGATTTAATTTTTAATTTTATGGCTTTGTGTGCACACATGCGTGCATGTGTGTGCGTGCATGAGTGTGTGTGTGTGTGTGTGCATGTGTGTGAGTGTGTGTGTGAACATGAGTACAATCCTCAGCATGCCCATCGCCACTGCATCCCCTGGAATGGGATTAACCCCCCTGAGGTTAAGAGGGGGTTGTGAGCCACCCAGACTCGGGTCACCCAGAAGAGCCGCAAACATTCTGAATAGCCGAGCCCGTCTAGACAACACCTAATTTAATTCTTACCACAAGCAAATCAGTACAAAAGAATGTTCTTGAGCAATTTCCTTTTTTTTTTTTTTGAAGATATGGCTGTGGATGGATAAGATTCGGTAGTGTGATCTAGATTCAGAAATCACAGGTCATCCCTGCTAAACTTAAACACATGAAGCAAATCAGGCAGTGAGAGTGTGTGGAGTCATTCCTAAGCGTGCTCCTCAGCTTGAAATCGAAATTCTAATTTTTAAAGTGCCTTTGTAGTGTAGAAGTTCGTATGATTAATGCCACAAATTACACCTTTCAAGTCACTGTTTCAAAATTTAAATCAAGCCAAAGTCTTTTGGGGATTTGCAGAGCATAGAGGCAGAATTTTAAAATCTCCCTGAAGTGCCTTCATTTTCTACCTCCACAGTAAAAAAAGACAGTTAGGAAGAAATGGGACTTATTTGAATGTTGATGCAAACAAACTGAAATCTCTTTTTTAAAGTAACCAAAACAAAACGAAACAACTGCGCACTTGGAAGTTCTCTGAGGCTCTTCCACAGCCAGGCTTTGACTGCTAAATGGAACACCCATGTTCTTCTTTATCCAGTGCCGTGCACAGGCACATCCAAAAATAGTCGCAGATGACAGGCCGCCTTAACTTTCTCAAAAAATCCTCAGGAGAGAAGAGCAAGTGGGAACGGAGAGGAAGCAAAGCCAACTGTTTCCCACAGTTGAAAGTTTTCTGCCTTTAATCCCAGCACTCGGGAGGCAGAGGCAGGCGGATCTCTGTGAGTTCGAGACCAGCCTGGTCTACAGAGCTAGTTCCAGGACAGGCTCCAAAGCCACAGAGAAACCCTGTCTCGAAAAACCAAAAAAAAAAAAAAAAAAAGAAAAAAAAAAATGAAAGTTTTCTGTGTCGGCATTCAGGTTAACCACTCCTCTCCTCTTTTGATTATATTTAAAGACGCTTGCAAGAGAAAACTTAAAGTATTTCAGAATAAATGCCTGCCTGTATCGATGACAGAAAATGCTTAAAAGCCATCTAAAAAGTCAAGCAAGACAAATACAAGGAAATGCGATTGATCTAGAAGACATGTTTCAGGGGGAAGAAAGGGCCGCGCTGTAGAGGGAAGGCTTGTGCCACCCCAGTCCCCTGTGGAAGCTGCCCTCCATGAGGGGCATTTGTGAACTGACCACTTAGACTCAGCTAGGAGAGCTCCGCGAAAAGGATAAATGCTGTGAAATAAGGCTTCTTAGAAGTGAAGATCTTCAAAAGGAGAGGCTGGGCTGGGAGTTGAGAGCAGGCAGAGCCAGCAGCCCTCTACAAGGGTTCATTGTGTTAGCTGAGGCGTTTTGGATAAAGCAGAAAGGGACTGTATTTATAGGGGCTGGAACAGGAGGTAAAGAAAGTCAGGGGTTGGAAGTGACACCCTTGGGTGATTGATTGATTGATTGATTGATTTTTAGAAGACATGTGGTTGATTGTGGCAATGGAAAAGGACCTTGATGTGGGATCCCAGCTATGCTGGGGAAAGACTAATAGGGAGGACATACTGCAGAAAGTGGCAAGTTCATTCTGAGACTAATCTAAGCCTCTGGGGAAGAGTTGCATGATGCAGACGCGAGAATGAAACTGGTCTTGGAGGATCCTGATGGGAAAAGAGACCAGGGAATAAAAAGTAGAAGGAGGCGGGAGCTGGCAACTTCTTCAGGGTTGGCCTCACAGGGCCAGCTTGAGAAACAGGAGATGGAGAGTTTGTAAGGGTCTGATATTGCTGTCTGAGATCCTTGGTGTCTTGATTCTGCTGTCTGAGCCATGTGGCAGTCTGTGGAGAGTCTCAGGCTAAATTTAGAGGCCTGCCAACCAAGAATGGTGCCACCGCTCTAGTGTCTCAGAGTCAAGACGGACAGTTCTGTGCCACCAACCCTAATGACCTGCATAGGTGGCTTGGCACTGAGGAGGGCCCCCCCCAAATGGCTTAAAATTCCAAGAGCTTTCACTCTTGGACATGTAGAGAACAAGGCCCCCATAAGACCAGGGAGAGCAGATGGTAGGCCCAGGGAAATGGCTGTGTTAGAGATCCAAGCTGGTATCATATCGAGGGTCAAATGTAACAGCTCTTGCTCTGGTCCTGGCAAGGACTCAGAAAGGTTTATCTACAATGAACCAACAAATTCCGATTCTGAGAAACCCTGACATGCCAAAGAAGGTCCTCTATGTCAAGGTCTCCATAGTTAAAGTGAGGTCCCTGCGGTGACTGGAATGGCTCCTTGTGCTTAGAGTTCTTAGTCAGAGGAACTGACCCTGTTATAGGCAGCTTTCGACTTTGAAAGAGAAACCTGAAATCCACACGGGCCCAGTCTTTGAAGAGTCAGGATAGTGCTCTGATCTGAAGTGGGTTTCTTTGAGCTAATGCAAACCAAATGATCTATATGCTGAAAGAGGATACACTGGAATGTGGGGGTGGGTAGAGCAGGCCTTTGTCTAGGCACTCTTCCAAAAGATGGGTTTTATATTGGTGGGTTGTAACCTGGAATGGCTGCTTGATCCCTCACTGTCTGCACTGCCTTCTAGTGGACTTTGCTCTTCTAGGACATGATGTGTTGTGTGTATTTCCCAAGTTGGGAGTTCTTGTTCCGTGTCTACAGAGGTCTCACTCTAGTGTGGTTCCTCCGCCTAACCTCCGACATTCTCAGTATAGAGGGAGAGATATGAGCATATGCATACATATCCACATCTAGACATACATGTCACATATGTTTCTACAACTGCTATCTCTTGACCTAACTTCATAACACAGCGAGCACTCTCTCCTGTGTCCCTCTACCAGAGAATACATTTCTTCTTACACGCCTTTTACATTGAATATTCATGCTGTACTTTTAATTGCAGCCTATCCCAAGGACCTCCCAAAGCGTGCTTTGCTTGCCTCGCTGGCCCAATCTGCAACCATCATGTGTCTCCTACATTTGTCAGTAGCCATGTAAAGCTTTGCTGTTTCCCTGAGATGCCAAGATTCTATGCATTGATGTCCCCTTTTATAGAATAGCCTTCCAAGCGTCACGTGGGTCTAGTGCCCTCTGGTTTTCAGCTCTGTTTCCCTAAAGACAGCCCATGCTGTCCATGAAGTCTCTGTGCACAGTGAAAATGCAGAGCCTTTTCTAAAGTTATTTAGAGTGTAAAAAAAAAAAAACAAACAAAAAAACCCACTCCATTCTTCTAAGTATAAGGGTCTATGTAGCCATACTGGTTGCAGATTTATTAAGCTGTTCTGCCTCCTTGGCCAGCTAACAGTACCTAGCCCATTAGGCTTTCTCTATCAGATTATTATCAGATTACCTTTAGAATATAAACTCTTTGTGAATGGGGAGCTCTGTGCCACTTGCTGTTGAAGAGCTGGAAGGATAATCGGATCAACAGTTAACTCTGTTTCAAAGATAAGCCTTTATTTTCAACATAAAAATTTACTTTGAGGACAAAAACCTTCTATAATGACTTGCATTATCTATAAATCGAGAAAATTCTGAGCAGTATTATGTGTGTGTGCATATTTATTTTTTAAAAACATGCACTCAAAATGGCCAAAGGTTAAATCAGAAGCAAGAAAAATATCCTTCCTGTGAGATGCTTGAAGATAGATTATGGGGCCCAAAATAGAACTTAAATTATTTTTATTGTTGCTTGTTCCATTATATTAATTTGTGTATGTATTTGGTGTTGGTGCTTCTATGAAAAAAAAACAGCTGTTATTGTATAGATTCCCAAGAACATAGAAGGTAGGCTATTGCTGGTAGCTGTGAAGTATGGCTCTATTTTATTATTGGGCAGAGCTTATAGCTCAGCATGTGGACTTCACAGGTTTTCCTACTTTGAAAATGTTGGTAATATTGACCTTTGTCACTAGAGTGCTCTATACGTGCTGGATGTCACCACCCTTCATTCAAGAATAGTCAGCCCAGGAATGATTTTTAAAGAAGTCCTAAATATCAGAAGAAACATATTTAAATTATCAATTTTCTGGGTACTTTCATATATTAGGACAATTAAAAAATAATCAGAAATTATTTTTAAATCATTGTGAATATGTACACTTCTCATAAGCAAAAAGTTAATTAAATAATTTATTATTTATTTTATTAATGTACATTTTTAAAATTACAGTTACATTAATCAGTCCCAATTGAGATCTACACAGCAATGCTATTGATTAAAAGGTTGTAGTAAACTGCCAGGTCTGTTTCTTACTACACATCTTCTTTCCAAACTTAACTTGTAAAGCATATAATGATTTCTAATAATATTTCTATTTAGTCTTTGAAAGTTTCTTGCATGTCTAATATGTATCTTAATCTTACCCACCCTTCACTCCCCATATCCAATTCTCCTCCATGACATCCCCAACACATGTCCCTCCAAACTTTAGGTCCCCCTTTCAAAATGTTTCATTATGTTTTTAACCCACTCCATTCAGTTACTGCTGGCTACATGCCTAAGGATACAAGGTTATCCACTGAGGCAGGGCAACCTACCAATGGCTACCTTACCACCAAAGAAAAGAGATACCTGGATGGGTGTGGGGAAAAGTTATACAGAGTAAAGTCACACAGGCCAAAAAAGACAAGCACCGCATGTTCTGTATCAATTGAGGGTCCTAGCTTCATTGGTTTTCTTTAGTGTGTTTAACCTGGAGTACATGGGAAGCTAGGAAACTGTAATCCGGCTATTGGGAGTAGTGGGGGCATGTTAAGGGAGGAAGGATAGTAGAATATAGAGAAAATGGAAGGAGAGGTTCAAGCGGGCAGTGGGATGATGGTGATAGGCAGAAACGGGAGCAAGGGGCAGAGGTAAACACAATGAAGTCTGAGTGAGGAACTATATAGAGACCTATGATGTTGTAAGTAATAATAGGAGCAGGTAGGAGAACACATGTAACATGAAAAACAGGGAGACGTGCCCCAGAGGTTACACGTTTAAGTCAGGATGGGACTATAAGGGTGTAGAAAAGAAGAAGTAGGGGTGAGTTAACTAAAACTAAGGCGTAAAGAGATTTATTAAGATCCACTAACATGTAAACAAACTAAAAATTAAATTGCACAAGAAAAAGGAGTTTGAGCAGAAGTACCTAGATAGGTTATTGAATAAAGCTGCTCCCATAATAGATGGATTAGTATAATAATTTTTTAAATTCTGTTCTGGCTATTTTAAATTTCATAATAATACGACAGGCAAAGTACAAGGAATCTTAACAAAAGTATGGGTATTCTAGCCCTGACTGCTAAGGCTGCCTCAGGCTTACAGAATGCAAATGTGTTCTGTTTAGTTTAAAGTTTTGTTTTTCCAATCTAGTACCAACAGCATGTCTGCTTCTAGATCCTGATAGCATGTCTTCTCCTCATTTTTGTTTTCATTTAATAGTAATTTTTGACTCTTTGAATTAACAGCATTTAGCAATAACAGAGTTTCCCCTCTGTGCCATTGTTAAGTTCAACTCTTTTAGGGTGACCTCTAACTTTGCTGATGTCATCAACCAGTGTGTTTTCTGGGTATCTGCATTGGCTAGATTAATGATAAAATGTTACCCTTACAAATGCCCTTAAAGATGGATTAGTCCAAGGATAACCAATGTGGCTTTGTTAGTTTGTTTCACTTGACTTGGTCAAGTATTCTGACCAGAAGCAGTTTAGGAAGGAAAGGATTTATTCCCCTTATACTTCCATATCACAGTCTACCATTGAGGGAAGTTACGGCAGGAACTCGAGACCAGAGTCTGGCAGCAAGAACTGATGCAGAGACCACAGAGGATTGTTGCTTACTTCCTTGCTCCACATGTCTCTCTCAGCTTGCCTTTTTAAATAAAATCAGGACTACCTGTCCAGGGGTGACACTGGCCACAATGGGTTATGACCTCCCATATCAATCACCAAACAAGAAAATGCTCCCACAGACTTACCCACAGGCCAGTCTGATGGGGGAAAAGGGGTAGCATGGCTCTTCTGAATTGAAATCCTTTCTTCCCTGATAACTACAATCTCTGCCCTGGGGAACAAAACCTATCATCGCTATTGAACGCCTGCCAAACACACACAAACACGTCACAACTAAGCCATAGCCTTTCATTTCTTTTATATCCCCCAAATCTCATACTTCTTATTCTAAGAGGGAAAGAAAAAGGCACAGTTACAATCTAATCAAAGCCAAACCCAACCTCAATGGTCAGACCTCACGGTTATTTAATACCCACTTGGTAAGAGCTGCATAAGGCTGTGACAGTTCCACAGTGGGGCCATTAGCAGCTGCTTAAAGACTGATTCTCACAACCCATAGTGGAAATCTTTAGTCTTTTCAATCAAAACAACTGTGTCTCTGTTGATGTGGAAGAGACTTGGGCACCAAACCATGAACAGTTGTGCTGAGTGTCTGTGACGAGTGAATTTGCACAGTGTAATTAATTACATTGTGTATTTATGTTTGCCCCTCTTGCAGAATAAAGTTGCCAGAGTGAGACTGCAAAAGGAATGAGGTTGTCTTCACAACCTGTGAGAAACCAACCGAAATGCTTAGGTGCCTCAATGAGATTGACTATTAGATTCTCTACTAGCACTGCCAAATCATGAGCTCTACAATATTACTGTGATTTGTGTCAAAAAAAAAAAAGAAGACCCCATTCTTCTGGAAATTTACTACACTTTAGAAAAAGTTGAGCTAAAACTAGAAAATGGCGTTACAGTTACCATTATAGCTCAGGAAATGCAGAGCAGAAATCCAAAATAAATTGGGTGTGTGCTGGAAATGTTAACAGTTTACAATGTACTTAAAGATAATTATAACATTGTTGTTCATCAGTTAAAGATGCAGGGAAATCTGGATGCTGGCTGGCTTCACTGGGCTTGACGATATAGCAAATATTTATAGCAGCAGAATTTACGCAAGTAGTAAAGTGAATTATCTCCACTAGCCAGTGTTTATTGTTTGTACCCTAGGCAAGGCTATTTTTTTCAGTTTTTAAATATGATCAGAAAGCATTAATTTTTTTACTTTTAATAGTTTTTACTAGGCATAGAATTTCTGAAGAATTCTCT
Organism: Microtus agrestis; assembly: GCA_902806775.1. NCBI lineage: Eukaryota > Metazoa > Chordata > Mammalia > Rodentia > Cricetidae > Microtus > Microtus agrestis. The sequence continues at coordinate 920,418 of CADCXT010001983.1, forward strand.
ATTCAAGGGATCATGGTGTATTTGGATCATGCTTTTCTCTTTCCCTAATTCCTTCCAACCTCCTATCCTCAGCCACCCAAATCCAGGACTTTCCCTTTACTTTCTCTTTAAAAACTCAAACAAAAACAAAAAAAGAAGCACACATAAAAACTAAAACCAAAATAAATAAGCAAAATACCCATAAGACATGAAATATCCAAACAAAGCAATATGAGACCAAAAATTCTACAAAAATACCATTGTATTGATTTGTGTTGGCCATCTACTCCTTGATATAGGACTTCTTCTGAAGTGTGGTTGAAATACCCAATGAGACTCCATTGTAGAAAACTAATTTTTGTTCTGCAAACAGGTATTAATTGAAGATAGTTTCTTGATTAGGTGTGTGAACCCTTCTCCCTCTCAGTGCTTGAACATGTTCAGGCCCTGTGTGTGTGCCATCAGTCTCTTATGTCATATCCTATGTTGCTCCCACCAAGTGGGTCTTGAATAACCATGAGGTCTGACCACTGGAGTTTGGTTTTACTTTGATTGATTAATCTTTTTGTGTCTGGAAGATACTGATTCTTGGAATCATCCGTTACCTCTTATTCTTATAATCTTTTTTATACCTTCTACATAACCCCCTGAGCCCTGAGAGGAGGGATTTGATAAAGACATAACATTTAAGACTGAGTGCTTGAAAGTCTGTCACTCTCTGTACATTGTCTAGTTGTGTGTTAGTTCCCATCTACTTCAAGAAGCTTCTCTGATATAAGCTACTGATCTGTGAGTATATCAGAATGTCATTAGGAGTCATTTTATTGCCATGTTCCTTAAGCAGAATGGTAGAATTTCATTTTCCTCTAGAACCAGGTCTTATCCAGATGCAGGATCTTGACCACCCTAGCAGTGTTAGGCATGGATTTCATCTCGTGGGATGGGTCTTAAATCCAACCAAAAAGTGTTTGGTTACTCCCACAATATTTGTGCCACTATTACCCCCATTATATTATGTAGACAGGTCACCATTGTGAGTTTCAAGATTTGTAGCTGAGTTCATACTTACCATTGCTAAGTGGTAGCATACAAAATACTGTCCCCTAACATGAACACTAGTCAGTAGGGGTGAAGGCACTAGTTATGCATCAGCGTGGGTTTTATTTGTTCAGTGAGATATTCAAGTGCTGTCTTCAGCAGTTGTGGAGTTAACCAGTTGTGGAGCATAACCAACTATGTTGGCTATTAGTAGTCTGTGATGTTTGGAAGTTTCTATGTGGTCCCTTTGGCCAATAATTCAACTAAACATAACCTATTCCTGGCACTGGAGGTCTCCTGTGGTAGTGAAAGATGTCTAGTTGAGGCATTGTCCTCCCCATTATTTGGTGACACCATTTAGATTCCTTCCACATAATTATATATTTTAGGAAAAAGCTAGCATTGTGTTCTGACTATATTAGCCAGCATTCATATTTAACTCCTCTAACTGAAAGACCAGTCTGAATATAGATAATTTTCTTAGGTATGTAGTATTCTAGCATTTTAGTGGCTATGTGCTACACAATTTTAGGAGACAGATTTTTTTTTCTCTAGCAGTCTCTGGGTGCATATCTTCAGCTGGCTTACTATTTAAAAGTATTACTATTGAATGGGAATTGAAAAGGAAATTGGGGCTCATAAATCACTACATTCTTATACTCTGATGGAATTGACAGCTCTACCTATTCTATCATGGACGGCAAAACTCATATAGTGCACTTAGGAGAAAGTGTGTGCTCCCTTATAATGATAAGAAAATATAAACTAGGTCTCAAGTGTGTCCGTTCACTTGACATCAAGATTCATTTATTTATTCATGAATTCACATGTTTTATCTTTGGCACTTGCTATTTTTTATTTTCAGGCAGAAACATATTATATGTTCAAAGATGTTTATATTACTTAATTGTGAACATATTCACAATTATAGAAAAGCATGTTTTGGTCACTAAAGAGAAGGCCAAGAAAATACAGAGATAAACACACTTCATTCCTGAAATAAGTAATCTAAGTAGGTGGGAATTAAAATTACAGATGTAAAAATCCACCTCCCGGACACCTCTGCACATCAGATATGCTGATTCCCACTTCAGCCCCTCACTACTGCCCTGTGGATGCACCCCACTCTAGTGGTCCAACGCTATTGGGACCTCTCCATCTCTTGTGGGTAGCTACAAATAGCTTTGTGTTGTCTACTGTGTGTGCATTGAGAAATGTAAAACTACCTCTTACCTTCCAGGTTCTTTTTTGGATCTTACTCTAATTATTTCAATTGGTATCTAGTTTGAAGTCATGATTATTCAATATTTATTTCACTTATCCTGCTTTTTCATTCTCACACATTTGAAAAAATATAGATTTATTTATTGAAATGAAGATTCCTTGAAGGTACTACCTTCAACATCTGCTCTGGATTACCAAAATATATGATAATTTAGACTACCAATATAGGGCAGTTTGCATTCGTGTTCATTTTGTTCTGATAGTTGCTGGTAGATAAAGTAGTCTTCTACTACTTTGTCAAGTAGGAAATTGATGAATTTGGACTAGAGGGGCATCTGGGGTGGCACAGTCTGTCAAGCAAGAGCTTGGCATGGGGTTCAGTCCTCAGCACTCGAACAAGAAAAGAAAGAAAAAAGAAAATGACAAGTTAATTTTAAATTGTCTATTGAGCCCAAGTGTGTTTGTATTGTTTAATTACAGTGAATGCACTTGAGGTTATGGGTGAGCTCCTGGGCCACTGGTGATGGCATAGAGAGAGAGGAAGTGGGTCCATCCAGGCTATATGGTCTCCCCCCAGTGAAACCAGGAATCTTTATAGGAGGCTAACTGGCCTAGTAGATGTGACATGATTTGCTGCAAACCAGAAAGATATCAGAAGGAAAGATGGACAGCGAATTACTTTTCTCATGCCTCTGACGAAAGCAGCTTAAGGAAGGAAGGGCATCTTCTGGCTTACAGATTGAGGGTGCAGTCCATCATGCACGGTGGCGGCAGGAGCGTGCAGCAGCTGGGCACATGGCACCCACAGTCAGAACGCTGAGAGAGGAGTGCTGCTTTGCCAGTCTTTCTCCTTTTCATCCAGTTCAAGACTCCAGCCTGTGGAATGGCACCATACAGGATCAGGGTAGGCTTTTCTTCTGCAGCTAAAACCTTCCTGGAAGAGTTCTCCTAGGATACAGCCAGAAGTGTGATTTCACAGGTCAGGCTGACCATGAAGATTAACCGTGAGAGGGAGATTGTCAAACAGCTGTTACGCTATTTAGAAAAGTCGAGATGAGTCTTCTCAGTCTGTTTCATCGTTGACAGTCGTTGAGGCGTTTCAAGGACCACAGTTAAAGTGCTTGCCTGTGAAGCTACTGTGTTTACCCTGTAGTAAACTGAGACAGAAATGTGCCCATGCTGTACAGCTGACGGCTTCATGACATTGACTTTCTGTCTGCTCATCACTTAGAAAAGTCTTATATTAGTAACTAATGATGCTATTTGTATTTGAAATAATTTCTGAGACTTTCTAGACATATTTTTCAGACACTTAATTAACTTCTAGGGGAATTTTTTAATTTCTTACTGACGTAACTACATCGAGAAAATCACAATGTAGCTTCATGTTTTAGCCCATTATTAGAAACTGCCAGGCCCTGTTATTACATCTGAATGGCTGTTCTGCTTGTCATACATCAGCGACCTCAAATGAATTTTCTAGTTATTGAGATCACTATGTGATATTTCCAGCTCAGGTAAGCATCCTTTCTGTCCTTGAGTTTAGGATCAAAATTGATCCTGAGTCAGAAGAGCGTGCGGACGCCAGAGGCCTGGCTCTGTGACAGGCTCTCCTTTCACCCTCAGGCTCTGAGAAGCATTGTGCCCCGCTCACCTTAGCTAATGATGTCGGTGCATCATTTCCTGTTGGTGTAGAAAGAATGCTAACTTGAGAGGTCTAAGACAGTTTTCATCCCATCCCTGTTTCCATCTGAATTCCACAAAAGCAAAGCGCTCTGGAAGGAGGATTCCATACATACCTGAAGTAAAGGGATATTTATGCTGAAAGAGAAACAGTAGAATAGAATTCAGATGCCCCTGCTGTGTAATTTGGAAAACTCACTACAAAAAAAAAAAAAAAGAAAACACTTGTCTAATATTCAAAAGAGAAGCCATGATGCTGTAACTTTGAATTATTATAGATAAATGAGTTCAGATGTATTAAGATGGCATATATAAATATGTACTCATAACTCATAGGTACAAATATCAGTCCGTTCTGTCAAGTGAAGATTCATTTGAATCCAGGGCACAGCTGTTGGGAGCACAGCTCTACCAAGGAAGCCATTAAAGCACATTTGATGGTAAACAGCTGTAGAGTGGAAATAAAAACAGAATTTTAAAACTCCCAAAGTATTCCATCGTTTACATCAAGTCAGCCTACAGGGGTGAATTCGCTTGCATTCCTCCCGTGCACCTGCAGAGAGAAATGCACCAGAGGTCCCGTGCAGGCCCCGTTTGCAGTGGAAGGAAACAGAGTAAGGTGCTGGCATGGCGTGGACCCCTTCAGGCTTAAGATAGTGCAGATGGGCTGTGTAGTACCTGTGGATGAAAGAGCTCCTTAAGCTGCCAGTGTGGTTTCAGTTAAACGGAAATGAATTTCTGTCTCCTTAGATGCTCACTGTGTGATGGAGGAAAATGGTAGATGGACCCACATTGACTGACTGGGAGCTAATGAAAGTATCTTAGTTGATCTGACAAACATCTATGCAATGGGCTGGGTGCGACATGGCCTGGAAAGCCTAAGGAAGGAAGAGGGAAGAGAACGGACAGAGCATCATATTGGAGCTGCCTGTTAGCATTTATTGGGGGTCTTAAAATTCCCAGACAGCCCAGAGTAGTAACAGTGCAGTTAAGAGCATGAGGTTTTGGGGAAAACCATTGGGTCCCTGAACTGGAACTGGAGAGGGATGGTACAGGTTGCCGCCCTGAGATTCCTGACACAGCACACCATGTGAGAGCCACTTAAACCCTCTCCAGAAAAATAATATTGACCTTGATAAGATGTGTTAATTTCATTTAATTTTGTGTTGTTTTCACATAAAATGATCTGAATTATTAACTATTATTGACTCGTTGTCAATGAATTGTTAAGTCGATGATGACTTAACAATAATTAATTGTTAATGTAAATTCTATGTCTTTCTTGATTTATTCACTATTTTTCTTGCATAAAATGCATCCATTTTGCCAAGCATTATATATTGTCCAAGATGGCAGACCAACATGAGTGGCAAATAGTGTATCTGATGCAAGGCCCCATTTAGCAGCATCTGCAGAGACCCAGGCAATCTCAACTTACCAAGGCTTCCAGAAAATGTGTATGTATCAATTTAGGGATATAGGTCTCAGCTTAAGTGTTTCATAACGAAGACTGTAACTGTTTGAAATACCATTAGTATTAAGAAAGTAGAGTAGCCAGGAAGTCAGAGGCAGAGCATAAGCAATGTTGCCTTTGTCTCAGCTACAGCATGGGATGCCTTCCAGCAAGATGCTCTCAGGCACCAGGATCTGGCAAAAATGGTACATTAGAGTCCTCCAGCCCCTGCACTGGATGCCAGCAGAGGGCAGTGCTGCAGAAGATTGGGTTGAATTAAGCCTGTGCTCTGAGATTCTCAGCAAGCCAGTCAAGCCCAGGGGACCTCATTTTCATTAGAGTAAAGTGATGGTGCCAGACATAGTGTTCTGATTTGCCTTCCTCTGCCATAGATTTTTGGTTTTGTTTGATGACCTATCTACTTAAGCCCACTGTATTTCTCATGACTCAGATCTCATAGTGCTTAAGAGAACTTGAAGCTGTTATCTGGAGGACAGGATAACATAGGGGATTGAACCCAGGCTTCGTATGTTCATGCATGTTGTATCACAGAGCCAAACCCTCGGCCCCACCATTCCTTTCATTAAACTTGTCCCCACCTCCGCTGAAATGGGCGTGGCTCCTTTTCACTTAGCTTCCTTTGTATGGCTGGCTGATCATAGAGAGAAATGAAAAGATGGGGGCATTAAGGAAGGAAAACCTGCAGCTGAATAAAAGAAATAGGTTGCTTTTCCCAAGTAGCAAGCAAATGGATTCTGAATGATTCTCGGGGCTTCCAGAACATATGTCTAGTCGGGTACAGCAAAGCTGGAGTAAGTAGAATGCCCCCAAGGAGTCAGTGTGGGAAAGGCATCTTGGTGCAGTGGTAGAGGTTTGTGGGAACTGTCAACCACTCCCAGAAGCTTTTATGTATTCTAAGTTACAGTGGGTACTCGATTATAAACTTAGCCACCATTTTCTTAAAATTTTGAGATGCTTGAATTCTTCAGTCTGTGGCTATACCCGGAGAGATATTAACTGGTGCATATTTACCCTAGTTAGGGCACCTTCAACAGACCAAAGAAACGATTCCACGAAATCTTCCTAGTGATGCGGTCAGTTTATTGAACTTATTTACAGCATTATAGGCAAGGAGTTGCTTACAAGAACATAGATGCCTCAAAGGTAGCTGGACCACTAAAAATCCAACCCAGTATGGGTGCCTCAATCAGAGTCACAACTTAAAGCTGCTATGCCAGGAATGATCTGGGGGAGCTGAAGGATGGTGATCCATGTCTATAACTTTATACATGAGGAGGAGGGGCATATTACCTTCCTGAAAGGGACCATGGCACTATGAAATTCCCTGTTCTGTTTGGGTGGAAGGGAAGTCCTGGGTCCTGTGTAAGTTGTAGGAATTGCTTGAAATCTCTGTATCAAAAGGAGGAGTTTAGCATGAAACCACCATATCCTAAAACAAATTTTGTGTTAAAATACATCATTCTAAGCAGGGTCTCAGAATCAAACACTTTGCAGTTCTTACAGAGGTAGTGCAGTGCAGCATTCAAGCAAGCTAAAGGTAAATTTCCCATGATCCTAAGGGGAGATAAGAGAAAAGGGGCCCTGGGGGAAGAAAGTGTCCCTATTGCCTACATGCAGAATCCTCCAGATACTCCAATAGCTTTGGAATGTCCCCTCCTCCACCATGCTACCAGGCATCTGCTTTGGTTCTCTGGATGCAACCTACAGTAGGGCTAGCAATACTAGATTGAGCTCCTGGCCCTTCTGGACTTTTTCCTCCCCTCCCTGCTTGGGTTTGAACTAATCATCTGTGCTGTTCACTACTGGCCTTTAAGTCCCTATGATGAGCATCTCAGAGCTTAATTCTTTGACCTCAGCGAAGTAATACCTCTGTCTTAAGTATCCCCGAAAGGAAAGTATGAGCTCTTGGGGGTGCTCAGTTCTGACAGCAGGCTTGCTTACATGATGGCTTTGGCCCTCTTACCAAGATTGCCATCCTGGTTAAAAAGCAAGTAAGCAGCTTTATCTTATGGTATTTACTTACTTGTTTTAGTAGCCTCATGTTCAAAGCAATGTCTTACCACCTATAAGAATAAATCATGCCTTTAGGCCTGAAACTGTCTATAATAAACACACAAAGAAAGGATGACAGTGTATAGGATGTGGCAAACTAGAAAGAAACAATGCATGGGGGAAAAGGAGATCCAGAAAGGAATGTGGTGGAAATCAACTAGTGTGGTGGCCTGACCTATGTACTGAGTTCACGTATCCAGCCCCTAGACAGGTGTTAGCCAAGTCTTCCAGCCTTCAAGCTATGCTATGGCTTGCACCTCAGTTCTCAGCATCTGGACCCATTGGGCTCTAAGTTCAGACTTTCAATCCCTGTCCCCACCAGGGATTGTCTAGGTCCCTGGCAAGAAGAACACATAAAACCACTGAACATTAGGATCCTGGTGTAAAATGGGCTACTGGCTTGCATCAGCACCTCTCACTCAGCACATCTTCCTGTATTTGGATCCAGTTCCTCCCTTTCTGTGACCATGGGTCTCACTGAGCCATATGTGGGGCCTGAGAGCAGGAGTGTCTCAGAGAGGGAGTACAAAGGGCTTGGTGGGCATGAGCTGTCTAGAGCCGAAGTCTGCCAATCCTTATGAATCTCAGGAAAAAAAGAAGACAAATAAAAAAAAGGAAGAAGATATAGGAGAAAGAGATGATATTGGGGAAGCCAGCAATTATATGTGCTATGGATTCAATCCTTCTTCATAGATGCCACCATATCGGCATCATGGTTATTGTCACTTCCATATTGCTATATTGGTATAATGACTATGGACCACATAGGCAGTGCTGTCCTTGGCAAACTCATATAACTGGCACCCACCAGTGACCACTAGACAGACATGGTTGCATCTGGCAGGCTACCTCTGAGGTATGTGCCTTGTTTTTTTGTCATGAGTTGGGGGAGGATTATTGGGACAAGGACCGAGAACAACCCTAACCCGCAGCCACATCCCACAATTCGCAATAGAAGGAGAAATGGGTTGGATCCAGTTGCCTGAGCTGCTATCAGAATCTCAGCTGCACCCCACACACACACACACACAAACCTGCTCGGTGAGGTCTCCTTGAGCTGCTGAGGTGAAAATGAAAGAAATAGTGGAAATTGGGAAGACAGATGTGCTTGTGAGATAGGGCACTTGCTAAAGCAGAAAAGGAAGCAGAGTTTTCTGGGCTCCTTTTGGATGACCCTGGAGTGAAGAGAAATTTTCAGGAGATTAGAACCATAACCCTCACCTCCTGGCTCCCTGGCTTTGCCATACCATTATAGATGTTTAGTATGGTTCGGTGAGCATCTGATGGGATTTTTCAAGTCCTTCTGCCTAGAGACGAAGAATTGAACATATGAATAGAGGTCAAAGTGGAGACAACTTTTTAAGAAAGAGAGCACTTCTAAGGAAGGAAGTGGACCAGAGCTGACTTTTAAAGGTCAGAGATTCAATGATGTTTCTTCCCAGAAGACTAAACCCTTCACGGCTCGCTTATGCAGCATAGGCTGTTTGTGTGCACGCTCTGTTTGTTCCTTGGCAACCTTGATGCCTGAAGTTTTCAGTCTCTCTCCCTGGCTCGTTTCTTCTGTATGATAGTTTAACCTCACTCTCTGCCTTAGCAAATGAAACCAGAATTACTGTACCAATTATCACTGTATCCTCTTTGGCATTCGATATTGTTCCCATTTGTCTACCTATATTCTGTGCATTTGTTTTTTATATTGAGAGTGTACGAACTGCTGATACAAATCACTGATGCTAGGGTTTATCTATAAAACTAACAAAAATGAAGGAAAAGAAAAAAAACCTTTAAACACCAAGTCTCTAATGCTTTGATTTAGTTGCTCAGGAATCCTAAAGTTCATCCTTGTACTAGAAAGGAAAGTAGTTAAGGAAAGCTGCCATTTCCCCCAACTTGAATTTATGTAACAATCCTAGGCAAGAAAAGTACAAAACCAAGTACCAAGCAGCAGATGAGGCAACAGGGAATATTCCATGCTCTCTTTAAAATGGTATGCATGTCATAATTAGGGGCTCATAGGGAGGTCTTCTGTAGCTCTGTAGTTTAAGGGTTATACAGCTCCTGTTAACATAAGGGATTCTGGGATTTTGATTTTAGGTTCTTTTGTTTTTCTATTATGGTGGCTAGAGTTAGTGTGGCATCATCAGTCACTTTTGGACCAGGAACTCCCTAGTGCTTTTGATGGGATGCTCAGAAGTTAGTTAGGCCGGGAAGTGCTTCTGTGCTTGAGAGCTGCCGTGCTTACTTTTCTTCTGCTGTGACAAAGCACCATGACCAAGGCAACTTACAAAAGAGAGAGTTTATTGTGGCTTACAATTCCAGAGGCTGCGTCCAATACCATGATGGTGGGAAGCCTTGCAGCAGAACAGGCATGGTGTTGGAGGAGTGGCTGAGAGTTTATATTCGATCCACCTGCACAAGTCAGAGGGAGAGATCGGGAAATGGTGTGGGCTTATGAAACTTCTCAGTGACACACCTCCTCCAACAAGGCCACACCTCCTAATCCTTCCCAAACTGAGCCACCAAACACCAAGTATTCAAATACATGAGTCTTATATGGGGGCTGTTCTCATTCAAATCAGAAGGACACTTGCTGCTCTTGCAGAAGACCCAAGTTAGGTTTCCATTGCTTACATTGGGAGGCTCATGTCTAGCTGTCATTCGAGATCAAGGTCCACAGCACCATCCTGTGGACCCTGCAGGTTCCTGAACTCATGTATGTATAGCTCCTGACACCCCATATACATACATATGCATAGTTAAAAAGGAAACACAAAGAAAGACGCATTAACACTGTCATTTGATTGCTTGGCATTTTCTTTTTTTCTCAGATGAGAATGAATGACGTCTTTTACTGGGAGACACTCTCTGCTCCCTTAGTCACCATTTTCAAATTATGTGTCACCTCATCATATATTCCCACAGGTAAAAGAACTCTCAGAGCTAACCTCTAACTTTGAAGCTGTAGCTTGGTGATGTTGTCCCTAGACTTCCCACTCCTGAGGCAGGAATAGGCAAAGCATACTTTATTCATGATCTACAGTAGGCAGTTAGCAAAGAAAGTGTGTGCCAGCACCCCAGCAGAACAGGAAATATCTCACACAGGCCAGAGCAAGTCAGTGACGGCTGGGTTACTGTTCAGCGCGGTAAGCAGCTTGCATCCCACACCTAGGTGAGTTCCTCTGTGCCAGAAATAAAACCAGACGATCACCACCCACCGCCCCCAGTGAGTACCCTCCTGTCCTGCCCCAAAGTCGATCCAAGAAATTTTCCTCCTTGGGGAAGAGAGCAAAGTTCTGTGGTTTCCGATGAAGAAAAATGTGAAGTTCCGCTTTTTAAATAGATGTTGTGTTTCTTTCCTGTCCCCTTCAGTACAAAACGTGATTAAGTTAAATGAATTTGCTGCAGCAGTAGAGGAACGGTACAGGAAGTTTGTCCTGTGGCGGGGACAGGAGTGCGTTCTCGAGAGTAGCTGTAGCCAGAGCAGTTGTGCCCTGCTTAGCTCCTCTGGTGACTTCTTTGGTTTAAAACTGCCTAGCAGACTAGGGAGAGAGTTGGTCAGCCTTCAGGGAGTTTGTTGAAGGCCCGTGGCTCTGACTGGAGCAGGGAACCATCACTGATGCGTTTGGGTCACATTAGGTTTCTGTCTGCTCATTCTGCTGGTAAATACACATGGTCACATGACCGGAATGAGGTATCACTTTATTCTTAATCACTATTTTTAATTTTACTACAAAAGAGTGGACTTCAATGTGACATGTTCCTGTGTGAGCGTTATTGTACAGGGCTCATCATCACCTTTATGCCCTCTTCCCGAGAGACCACTGTTCTTTGTCCCCCAAACTCCCTCTATGCAGCTTAGCATCTTTCTTGATTTTGCTCCAGGATGGCATGGGCACGAGACCTGCACAGCATGGCTTCTGCTCTGCCCAAGTCTACCTGCTTGTTCTCCTCAGGAACATGCAGTGGTGCCAGCCGTGGCTAGGACTGGTGTGCAGAGCAGGGGCACGCTGCCCTGTGGTGCTCAGGACACACATCTTAGTTCTGCAGTTGAAATGTCTAGTGTCTGCACTGTGAAGGTCAAGAGTGATATCACAGCCTTAATCATCAGCTTGTCTGCATGCTGCTGAGTGTGTCTACCAGGACAGAGCTCGGCGCTCTCCTGACAGTCACCCGAGGATGATAAGGAATGACAGGGTCTCTCTGCCCCGTACAGCCTGTGCTGCCCTGGCAAACACACAGTTCCCGTTAAAATACACAGACCATGGGCAAAGCACTGTGGTGAGAAAAATAGCAAGTTGAGGTTTTCAGAAAAATATCCATGATTTGTGAGCATCCCCTCCCCAGCAACTTGCCTGTCTACCCCTCCCCCCAAGCTTTTCTGCCTGTCCGCCCCCATCCTGCCCCCCTGGAACTTGTATGCCTGAAGCCTTTCTGTATTGTTTTTTCTTCTTTCTCTTTGCTTCGTTTCCTTCTTTATTATTTTCTTACAGGTCAGATAAAACTCAGAAGCTTTTGTCTCAGGTGGGAAGTTAAGGTGGAGAATATTGATTTGGGGTTTTTTTGCCAGCAGATGTCAATGGCTGCCTTCTGCTCACAGGTCTGCAGAGATACATGTCTCATTCATTGCGCAGTGACCGCTCACTCCCCAGAGAGCTGTGATGACCAGAAGTTAAGATTCTTTTGCAGGAAAACAAACCACTGTTCTTTTGGGAGACAATTACCCATAGCTTGTGTGTGTGTGTGTGTGTGTGTGTGTGTGTGTGTGTGTGTGTGTGCTCAATCCTTATCAATTTGTGCTTTCGTTCCTGTGCTCCAACTTATTCTTCCTTCTACTGCAGCCGGCCTGCAGAAGCCCCACTTCCTGTCTCCTTCTACCCACCTCCCTTCTCTGGAGGCTCTGCCCTTTGGTGCTCACCCAGTTGCTCCTCCCCACCTGTCTTCTTAGCCTCCCCTTCCAGCCTATCTGTATTCCTTTGTGTGAGGCCCCTAGCCACAAAAAAGCACTTCCCACCAGGAGTCCTCAGTGACACCCATGGCTGCAGGCCCAGGTAGATAATTTTCACTAGCCTCCCTGCCTCCATTTCGTTTCTCCAGACTTAAGGTTACCCACAGGTCCGCCTCCTCCCACCTACTGCAGTTACTAGGAACTCTTCCTCTGGCTGGGGATCCAGGAACTCCTAGCTCTTCTCCATGACCCCATTCCTCTGTGTCACCCACAAAAAGACTCCCTACCAGGGACCACATAGCGACCACACCTACTTAGGATCCAGAGGGGACATCAGCAATCAAAGAATGGAATACCCACCCAATAATGACAAGACCAGATATATCTACATAATGAAACACCTCAAACATCATAACACCAGATGCCTAGATCCCAGCTCAAAAACACAGGCGTGAGCAGCCGAGACAATGTGCCTCCTCTGGAAGCCAATAATCCTATTGCAGTGGGCCCTGAGACGTGTAATGTGACTGAAGCACTAGACAAAGACTTCAAGATAGCCTGCATTATTATATAAGGACCTTAAATAGGACATGAATAAATCCCTAATGAAGTCGGTGAAAATACAAACAGTGGAATTTCAAAACACGAAAATAGAAATAGAATCATCAAGAAAACTCAAACTAAGATAAAACTGAAAATGAAGAACTTAGGCTGCTACACAAAAGGTCTTAGAGGTAAGCTTTGCAAAGAGAACGCAAGAACTGCAAGAAAGAATTTCAATTCTTGAGGACAACGTAGAAGAAATAACTCCATCAAAAAAAATTCAGACACAGATATCCATAAAATCTGAAACACCATGGAAAGAACAAACCTACAAATAATAGGGATAGAGGAAAGAGAAGAAACCCAGGTCAAAAGCACAGAAAGCATCTTTTAACAAAATCATAGAAGAAAATTTCTCTAATCTAAAGAAGGAGGTGCCTATTGAGATACAAAAAGAAGATAGAGCGCAAAATGGAACCAGAAAAGAAATTCCCCCATAGCATATATTAATCAAAACACTAAATGTGCAGAACAAAAAAAGGATATTAACATCTGTAAAGGAAAACATACCAAGTCACATATAAATTCAGGACTATTAGAATAACACTGGACTCTGGATGGAGACTCTAAAAGCCAGAATGGCCTGTGCAGATATTCTACAAACTCTGAGAGTCCACATATGTCAGTCCAGACAAAACTATCCAACAAAACCATCAATCACAATTGGTGGAGAAAGTAAAACATTTAATGATAAAAGCGAATATAAACAACTACTATCTACCAGTTCAGTTCCACAGCTGGCACTAGAAGCAAAACGTCAACCTAAAGAGAGTAACCACACCCAAGAAGATACAAGGTTTAGATAAACATATAACAGTGTATCAAAATATGGGGGGACCCACCCTGTAAAACAAATAAACAGGAATGAATAAACACTGGTCATTGATAACTATCAGTGTTAATGATCACAATTCTTAAGTAAAAGTACATGATGTCCAGACTGGATTAGAAAACAATATCCATCTTTGTGTTGCATCTAAAAATCCCGTCTCCAACGACAGATACCACCTCAGAGTAAAAAGATGGAAAAACCAAGTGGCCCCCCAGAGGCAAGCAAGTATGACTTTTTAATATCTGGAAAAAAATAGACTTCAAAAATAATCAGAAGAGCTAGGGAAAGACACTACATACTCATTAAAGGAATGATTCAGCAAGGTGATATTGCAATGCTAGACATCTATGTGCAAAACACAAGGGTACCCGTGTTCATAAAAGAAACACTATTGCAGCTAAAATCACATATTGACCCTTGTACTGTGATAGTGGGTGACTTCAATGTCCCACGCTCATCCAAACAAAGTCTAACCAGAACAGCGCTGGTGTTGGATAGCATCATAAATCACATGGCCCTAACAGACATCTACAGAGCATTCCACCCAAACGCAAAGAATAGATTTTCTTTCCAGCAGAAACTTTCTGAAAAATTGACCCAATGTTAGGACAAAAAGCAAGTATCAACAGATTTGGAAAATTAAAATAATATTCGGCTTCCTACCTGACCACCATGGATTAAAGGTGGATATTAACTACAGTAGAAAAATAAGCAAATATATAAACTCATAGAAGCTGAACAACTCACTTCTGATGAAAAAATAATTAAGACATGAATCAAGAAGAAAAAAACTTTCTAAAATTGAAGGAAGTGAAAATTCAACATAACCAAACTTAAGGGACACAATGAAAGTGTTTCTAAGAGGCAAGTTAACCAATCTGAAAACCCTAAAAATATTGATTTCTTAATATATATGACTACTAAACAATTCTTCACAGAAGTTAAAAACACAGTCTTCAACTTAATATGGAAACACAAAATATTCAGGATAGCCAAAACACCCCTGGATAATAAAAGACCTGCTGAAGGAATCACCATCCCAGATTTTAAGTTGTACTGAAATCTATAATAATAAAAACAGAAGGGTACCTGTATTAAAACAGACATGTTCATCAATAGGATACATTGAAAGATGCAAATATAAACCCGAAGGTCTATGGACCCCTCATTTTTGACAAAGAAGCCAAAACTACACTCTGTAGAAAAGTATCAGTACATGGTGGTGGGCAAACTGGATGGCTGCCAATTGAAGAATCCAAATAGAGTCATACTTACCACCCCGCAGAAAGCTCAACTCTCAATGGATCAAGGACCTAAAACATAAGACCAGATACCATGAATCTGACAGAAGACAAGTGTGGAATAGGCTTTAAACCATTGCCACAGGGAAACAGTTCTCTAAGTAGGACATCAGCAACACAGGCACTAAGAACAACAATGAATAAATGGAACATCATAAAACTGAAAAGCATCTGTATGGCAAAGGACATCATTCAGGCAGAGTAGCAGCCTACAAGTGGGAAAAGATCTTACCAATTACACATCTGATAGGCGGTTAGGGTATAAAATATATAAACAGCTAAAACCACTGAACATCAAGAAAACAAGTAATCCAATTCCAAATAGGGCACAGAACTAAGCAGAGAGTTCTCAAAAAAAAAGAAAAGAAAAGAAACACAAATGCTTGAAAAACACTCAAAGAAAAGCTCAACATCCTTAGACATTAGGGAGAGGCAGAGTAAAACTACTTTGAGACTTTATTTTACCCCAGACATAATGGCCAAGGTCAAGAAAACAAATAACAGCTCATGCTTGCTAAGATGCAGTGGAATGGAAAGCTTACTTATTGATGGTGCAAGGTCAGACTTGTACAGACACTATGGAAAGCAATGCAGTGGGTCCTCAGGAAACTGAGAATCAATCTACCTCAAGTCCAGCTCTGCCACTCTGCCGCATATACCCAAAGGACTCTACATCCTATCACAGATAGACTTGCTCATCCATGTTCATTACCGCTCTAGTCATTATAGCCAGAAATTCAAAACTGCCTAGATGTTTGTTAATTGGTGAATGAAAATGTGGTATATTTACACAGTGAAATAATATTATATTTCATTTAAAATTGAAATTCACAGGTAAACATATAGACCTAGGGGAAAATATCATTCTGAATGAGGTAATCCAGACCTTAAACCCCAAATATTATATGCTTTCCCTTCTATGTAGATACTAAGCCTCTGATATGCATGTTACAATCAGAATAGCCACTGAAGCTTGGTACCTAGTAGGGAACTGAGTAAGAAGAGGCTCTTCCAAGAAAAGGCAAATATAATATCTTGTTATGAAGAGACAAAGGAGAAACTGGAATAGGAGAATTAAATAGTGAGGGGGTGGGAGAGAAATGTAAAGGAGGGAATGTGGAGAGGGGTAACTAACACTGAAGGCCGTTTTGAAAACCTAGTGCCAGTACGAAGTTCCATGTTCACTGATGCACATCCATGATTCTGAAAGGTACTCAGCACTCTACCGGAGAGAGGTGATGAGCGGCATCACCCAGCTACAAACCCTGTGGCCTACAACAGCAACCTGCCCGTTCCAGAAACTGGTACAATGATGGCATGATATTACAGGAGAATCAACCACTTCTTGACTGAACTTAAAGCTTTTTCTGTGAAATGGAACCCATATCTGACATTGCTAAAATGCCCAAGAATCTAGAAACATGTAGATCATGAGACGAGAAAACCTACTATTTTTACCATATATAAAAGAACTGACTCCTGATGACATAAGCCATGCCCATAGATTAGTGCCTCACTCAGCCCACATCAGAGATGCTTCTTATGGTGTATGAGAATTAATACAGACAACCAAAGCTGAGACACAATTAGCAGAGAGTGAGAGACTTGGAGCAGTAAGGTATAAATGGTTTTATTTTTTAAAATGAATCCTTCCCTTTCCCTGCTCAGAAAGTTACATGGAAGAAGGTGTCACTGAGGGTGGGCTTTGAGGTTTCAAAAGCCCATGTCAGGCCCAGTGTCTCTGTCTCTGTCTCTTTTTCTCTTTTTCTTCTCTCTGTCTGTCTCTGTCTCTCTCTCTCTGTCTCTGTCTCTCTGTCTCTTTGTCTCTGTCTCTCTCTCTCTCTCTCTCTCTCTCTCTCTCTCTCTCTCTCTCTCTCTCTCTCTCCTCTATCTGTGCCTGCTGCCTGTGAATCAGGATGCAAAGCTCTCCGTTCCTGCTCCAGCACCATTCTTGTCTGCTTCCCACCTTGGTGATCATGGGCTAGCCCTCTTAGAAGCTGTAAGCAAGCCCCAATAAAACGCTTTCTTTTATAAGCGTTGCTTTGGTCATGGTGTCTCTTCACAGCAGTAGAACAGAAACTAAAACATTCTTTTTTGCTTATTTATTCTGATTTTCATTTTTGTGTGTGTTTTGTTGGGTTTCTTCATGTTTCTTGCTTTGTTTTTTGTTTCTTTTTAGTGAAAAAAATTCATGTAACATATTCTGATCGTGGTTTCCCTTTCCTGAACCTTTCCCAGATCCTACCCACATCCTCACCCACTCAATTTCCTTCCCTTTCTTTCCTTCTGCCTCTTTTTAGAAAACACACAAACAGGCAAGTTTTTAAAACGAGACTGAAATAGACACACATAAGTGCACACAGATACAAAACAAAACAGCACCTATAAAAATGCAAATCAGAGACCATAATGTGAAAACAGAGCAATATGAGAAAAAGGTTACAAAAATACCATTGAGTTCGTTTTGCACTGGCCATCTTCTGCTGGGCATGAAGCCTACCCTTAAGTGTGCTCTATATACCCAATGAGACTCCACTGGAGAAAACTAATTTTTCATTTAGAAGTGGATGCCAATTGAAGATAGCTTATTGGTTAGGGATAAGAGCCCATGTTTTGTTTGTTTGTTTGTTTGTTGAGAGAGAGAACATAAAGTTTAGTGGCTAAGAGAAATGCCACAAGACTACTAACAATTTAGGAGATAAGGTTTAGGAATTAAAAAAAAGGCCGCATAAGTCAACTAGCATCTGAGTGGAGAATGCAGTGCTTCAGAGTCTAAGCACCCCTGATGTTGGAGTCTGGCAGTGATAACATGAGAGGGTGTGGCATTTGAATAGTGGAGGTCTTATGAATGAAAGTCCACAGGGAAGAAGTTCCAAGGAAGAAGCTAAAGATGGCAGGAAGAGATGACTGATAGAATGCGGTCCCAAGGAAGCACATGGAGCATGAGGAAGTACAGAACCCCTAAAGCCCCTAGGAAGGGTGAGAGCTACCCCATGTGACCAGAAGAGCTTGCCTCCATTTATAAAGAACTTTCATGCAAAGTGAAAGAAATAAAGAAACATAGAGGGGGAATTTTCAGGACTAGGAGAGAGTAGGGAATGTTAATTGAGGCTTCAGTTGACAAAGAGTTTATTGAACACCTCTGAGATAAGTAGATAACTCAGCAAAGAAGAAAATGGGGTATACAGTAAGTGTGCTTAGGAACAGAGAGGCTGTAGCAGAACTCCTAGGAACCCAGGAGCATGGTCTCACAGCTTTACCAGCTCCAAAGTAGTGAGAGATGGATCACATTCAGATGGGTTGTATCTGTAGGGCCAATTAAAGTGAAAAGAATTAAGCTCAGTTAGGCAGCCTGAGTTAAAGAGACTTCGCTTCATTGTTGAACGCGGAAAGAGACATGCTCATCAGCCGTAGATGGCAAGAAGCAGGGACACAGGACAGGACGGCAAGTGCTACTTGCAATCATTGATGATCATCCTTCATCTAGATGAGCCTGAAAATGCTCTCTAAGGTCTCTCCCATGTTTTACAGATGCTAGAACTCTGCTTCTGAAAGCAGGGTCCTGACGTGACTGTGTAGCCAAAGGCAGTGGGTTGACATCTTGGTGAGGACACAGCCAAAATAAGCTGAGTCTAGACATGAGACCATGGGGAAACATTATCACCAATGGATGCTGGAGCAGGGGAACTACTTCCAAAGCCAAAGTAATGCTCTCCTTTATAACTGGAGCTTTTCCCCTGCCCACCAGTTCCCGAATAACCACTCCTGAGACTTAATATTAATTACAAACTGTTTGGCTGCTGGCTCTGTCTTCTTACTGAAATTAACCCATTTCTAATATTCTGTGTATTGCCACGTATGCCGTGGCTTACTGGTAAAGCTCTGGCATCTTACTCCTCTGGTGGCTGCTGGTGTCCCCCAGGCGCCACTTTCTTTTTCCCTGTATCTTTGCTTGGATTTCCTGCCTGATTCTGTTCTGCCTGGCTTCAGTCCAAATCAGCTTCTTCAGTAAACAATGGTAATGGCACATAATCACAGCACACCAAAGTATCACTCCTTAAACTCAGGAAGCCCAAGGTTTAGGGAGCCAGCGCCTAGTAACCCTCAGCTAAGCAGTACGGAACATGCTTAGTTTAAGGGCACAATTTTAAATGAAAATCTATTAGACACATTTACAAGGGGTGTGCTTAGGTCCAAGTCATGGAATGAGTATGTGAGAGGCAAAATCCCTGGACAGAAATGCCCTGAGCATGCTCAGCTTGCACCATTGAGTTTTAGCCACAGGAGGCTTTGGAGGTGGGTGACCAGGAGTAGGCTCTGGAAGGGGCCTGCCCTCTTGTTCGCTCATAACTGCATAGAGAACCTCTCCACCACAGTGTACTGGTATAGGACACGCTTGGATGGCTCTGTCTAATGTAGCTTCAAGTTAGAAGTCAGGTCTTGTTCATGCTGTCTGGGTACAAAAGGAATTGCCTGGACACTCTGACATTGTATTAAACTCTCGCTGTGTGCATCTCATCCACGTTATCCATCTCATTCTCAGTTTAAAGTGTTTATTTGCATATGGTCACGACAGGAGATCTCAAATTTCTAAGAAAAAATTTTTTACCTTTCTCCCCCCACCCTCAAGACACTGAGGAATTTCCAAGTACTTCCAACACAATCGCATTAATTTCTATAGCCACATCCCAGACCACCAAATTAGTCCTTGTTTTTCAGGTGTGACAACGAAACCAGGTTCAAAACAGAAGATGTGCACTGGGCCTACAGCTTCTGCCCCACCCCGTACTCCTGGACAGCGCTCCTGGGCCTGGTGTTATATCTTATCTTCTTTGCACCTGGTAAGTGGATGCTTTGTTACTTTTGCCCTGCGCTGTCCCCTCTTAGAAGAGGCTGGTTACTAGTTGTCATTCCACAGGGGATTTTTACTATAGTTTTAATGATTTACTTCCCAGGAATGGGACCAATGCCCTGGACGGTGAACTCTGAAATCTATCCTCTCTGGGCAAGAAGTACAGGAAATGCATGCTCAGCCGGAATAAACTGGATTTTCAACGTCCTGGTTTCGTTGACCTTTTTACACACTGCTGAGTATCTTACATACTATGGTAAGAGCGTGTTTTTTTTAAATGTTCTCTCATTGTTATTTTTGATCCTCTGTCCTTAGGTACCCTATAATTTATGAGAGGGGCTATGTCATTATATTTTGGCTCTTTGCAAATATCTCTGTATAGTTTTCACCATCTCCAAGGGGATCTGGGAAGTGTTTCTGAGAGAAGAGTTCTCTTTTCCTAAGCGTCTTGTCTCCAAGAGCCTATCATTATCCCCCACAATTCAAACCCTGAACTCCCCCCCAACCCTGCCAGGACGGAAGTCCTTACAGCACAGCTCTCAGTCTAACAAGGAAGTAAAGAGACGATGCTAAGACCCTGAAGACAGGACTGATGAGATGTCCTTTGGGAGGGATGGGGCCCCACACCTCAGCAGCATTAGAGCACACCTGAAAGTAGCTCACCCATATGGGACACTGAACCACTGAATCATTTGTGCCAACCAGGACACCTTAGAGCCCAGCACCTACCACTTCCAGAAACAGGGACTTGACAAAAGCCTCCAAACAAAAATGCATGGAGACTGTGGCTTAAATAAAAAAACATTGGTAGGTAACAGCGCATGACAGAACTCCTTTGTGAAGCTACTTCAAACCTATGCTTACTAAAGTAAAAATATTTTTTACTGTGTTTTTAACACACACACACACACACACACACAACTGCCTTGTCTACATGACTTTATAAGCTGTGTTGATATTTGCCAAGTTGGCATAATGTTTAAAGGTGAAATGCAAAGTCATTGTTCTCACATCTCCTTAAGACCATGTGGTCTATGTGAAATGTGTACTCTTGTCCGGTCCCCTCTGATTCCACCCCACCTGACCTCATCCCATGGTCTGGAAAAGTTTACTGTCTGTCCCCACCCTTGCCATAGACCAGAAAGACCAACCTGGCCAGGCCTTGATTCATCTGCCTCCTACCAGGGGAATGGGAGAGCAAGCATCATGTTCACCTGTATAAGAAAGACAACTGCAACCAGGTGGTGGTGGTGGTGGTGCACACCTTTAATCCCAGCACTTGGGAGGCAGAGGCAGGCGGATGTCTGTGAGATCGAGGCTAGTCTAGTCTATAGAGTGAGTTCCGGGACTGGCATCATAGCTACTGAGAAACCCTGTCTCAAAAAACCAAAGCCAAAAAGAAAGAAAGAAAGAAAGAAAGAAAGAAAGAAAGAAAGAAAGAAAGAAAGAAAGAAAGAAAGAAAGAAGGAAGGGAGGGAGGGAGGGACGGGGGGAGGGGGGAGGGAGGGAGGGAGGGAGGGAGGGAGGGAGGGAGGGAGGGAGGGAGGGGAGGGAGGGAGGGAGGGAGGGAGGGAGGGAGGGAGGGAGGGACGGAGGGAGGGAGGGAGGGAGGGGGAGGGGGAGGGAGTCTCTTCCTGTAATTCTTTTGGTGTGTTGTTTTGCCAGCCAAGACGAGAGATGTTTTCTTCACATGTTGCACTTCTATGCTTGTTTGTCTTTGACTGGAAATGCAGATGAGCCTAGCTTTCAGTCTGCTCTTAAGGAGATGACTTTCCCTCTCGGGTGTCTCTCCTGTGCCTGCTCCTAACTGGGGCTATATTATCTATGAACTCTTAAACTGTCAGCACTTTGCAGGTATTTCTTCTACTGAAATTGAAAATCATAAAGGAAAAACCATCTAGGAAATATGTAGGGAATCATAGATGCTGTCATGCCTCACCCACCTAGGCTTGCTCAGTATCAGTACAGCTTGCTGACTTAAGTACAGCTTGCTGACTTAATCACCCCCAGGTAGTACCTGCGCCTACAGGTGTAATCGTCTTACAGCAAAGTAGAGTCCTCTGGTCTCATAGAACTCCCAGTCTACTGACAAGTAGCAAACATTGTAGTGTATCAGTTGGGGATGCACGATGGAAAGGCAGAAGTAGGATGGAAGAGACTAAGGGACAGCTGGAAGAGCAGAAGTGCCAGGGATGGTTCTTAAACCACACGAATCCAGGGATGCTGAGAAGTGGGCATCTGTTGGTCATGTTGTTCCTAGATTTAGTTATTGTTATTTTGTGTATATGAGTGCATGCATAGATGTCTGTGATCTGTGCCTAGTGCCCACAAAGGCCAGAGGAGGTGTCAGATGGCCCGAAACTGGAGTTAAAGGCAGCTGTGAGCCACCATGTCAGTTCTGGGAACTGAACCCTGGTCTTCTACCAGAGCAGCCAGTGGTCTTAACCACTAAGCCATCTCTCCAGCCCCTTTGGGTTATATCCAATGGGATCTCCCAGAAGATTGGCTATTGAAAAGGAGAATTAAGTGAAAGGTTCGGGATGACGTCTAGACAGTGAGCAGGAGGAAGAGGAAGAAGAGGCTCACCATGGGCTCCATCAATCCAGTAACTCAGCAGCGGCATCACTGTACCTGGTCCTGGAAATCTGGATCTCTCCTGGCCTTCCCTGCCCCTGAGAAGACAAGACAGATGTGCACATGTGTGTAGTAACAGGGCTCCCCGGTTAGAATAATACCAAAGGGAGCGCTGGGGAAAGAGTTGGGAGAGAGCAATTCCCCACAGCCTGGAGTCTGAGAAAGACTTCTATGAAGGACTTGCCTCTGAGCCTGGCCTGTTCTTCAGATTGCTCCAACATGGTTTGAGTTTTGAAAAATTCATTGTGTTATAGTCACAGGACTGGAACAACCAGGTAAGGCAGGCTTGCAGATGTCATTGGGTTGCATTCCATGCTCGTTAGGTTCGACGTAGAATCAAGACTCTCCGACTTAAGTCCACACAGGACTGCTCACTGTATTCTTTTCCCCTGCAGGAGCGTTCTTCCTCTATGCTGGGTTTGCAGCGGTGGGACTGCTGTTCGTCTACGGCTGCCTTCCTGAAACCAAAGGGAAAAAATTAGAGGAAATTGAGTCGCTCTTTGACAACAGGCTGTGTCCATGCGGCGCTTCTGACTCCGACGAAGGCAGATACATTGAATACATTCGGGTCAAGGGGAGTAACTACCATCTCTCAGACAATGACGCTTCTGATGTGGAGTAATTTTCAACTGATGACATTTTAGTCACTGAATTGAGTGTGAGGAGAAGGCCAGCGCTCAGACACTGCCCTGCTCACAAGCTGAGTCTCCCCACAGTCCTTCCGAATGACTCCATGTTCTAGAAGACTTGATGAGGAACTAAATACAACCATAGTGATGTTTATTTTCATAAGCAGAAATGCTAAAAAAAGAAAACCCACAGATTTTTCTTAAACAAATGTGTATAATTCCTTCCTGAGACAGTCTAAACATTACTGTTGTACCCAGTGACTTCAGTAGAACCCCTTTCTCCTAAGACCATATACAATTATTAGTAGCAATACAGTCAAAGGTAATCTTGGCAGATTATATATGTATGTTTATAAAGAATTATTTAAGATGACATAAAGGTATTTAATGCCAAAATAAGGCCTATTGACCCTAAATTTTCATACCAAGTAGTGGCTTTTCTATGATCGATCAGTTGGTACAAAGTGAATTCCATTTAAACACCCATCCACAAATTAAGAAGTCCTATAAGGACATGACTGTCCCTCTCTCCTTTCGATTCCAGATGTTGGCTTCTGTCTCCAACACAGATACAATAATTTCTTCAGAGACCGAATACCCAGGATCTTTTGAACACTATCCAAAGCAGGCCCTCTCGGGGTTATTTTCATACATTTTTGCACTGGTGATAAGTATATTTGCACAGATAAGCTAGCATGTTTTGATAAGTATATTTTGTTGTCAAAGTGAGAAAGAGCAGATTTTTATATACCCCGACCCATGCGTCTCAGTCGTGTGCACAGATGGAATGCGAGTGTAACGGAGAGCGGTGCCCGGTCACCAGCTGTGTTCCAGGGCCAGTTCAGCCCCCACCAGACTCTGCACACTGTCACTCCCAGCCTCCTGCTGCTCTGTGCCTTCCTTGGTGTTACATGACAGCTGCTGGCAGACTGGTTTTCTCTTTCCGAGACTCCAGAGGAAAAGAGGCAGTGGCAGAAACAGTTATTGACATTTAATTTAAGTCCTAGGCCTTCTTTCTCCACATGTTTTATTGGCTCTTCCAAAGGACGGGGGCATACCTCACTACTAATTACGTGTATTTTTTCCCCTGAGAACATAAGCCAGTTTTAATTTTGTCTTCTTTTCTCATCCCTAATAATTTGCTACACAACCAAAATTCAGAGCTGTGTCTGTTTCTTTGTCTCATATTTGTTTTTTTTTTTTTTTGTCTGCTCTAAAAATTGAGATTTCTCCTTTGGAAAAGACATGGATGGGTTCTAATGTTGCAGTCAGTAACGGTTGAATGACCTTTAGACATATCTCTCAAAGTATTAGGTGGTTTCTGTGTTCATTCAACAATGAATCCCTAATTCTCACCACCCTACTAAGAGCTGCGTGGCACAAGCAAAATTCCTTTGCTACAAAACTCATTTGCAGGTTCTGAAGCTATAGATGATCAAAGGACCAGTTGGGATCATCAGTTTGATGTTTCGCACGATGATTTAAACACCTTATTAGGTTCCATATCCAAGGGATAAAATGGAAAGATTTTTTCCAGCCTCTACAACATTTATTCTTCTTCTGAAGTCTGACTTACTATTACCAAAATTCCCAAGCTAAGACTCTAGTGAAGGAAATTTATCCTCCGGTCAGCAGAGGTACTTACAGTCACTTCTGTGGCCTACAAATTCTTCAGCCAAAAGAGAAAGTTCTCACTGTTTGGTTGTTTAATGTTATTTTAAAAATTTAATATAGTATTTTGGAAAATTTTCTCTCAAATTAGGTGCTTTGGAATTTATTTATAGAGAATATTAGTACTGATGTGTCTCTAGCACAGAAGATATTATTTAATAGGATGTATTATTTGATATTCCCTATCACTTTAGAAGTTTCTTATCTCAATAGCATTTTACAAGATCAAATGAGCTATTATGTGGTATAGTTAGTGTATTTGGGAAGAAAACAATGAACGAAGTTCTCCTTTTAGCATGTATTTTTTTATGATTTGTTCAACTGGTTGCCTCAATTCTTCCCTTCATGGGCCACGTAGCCTTAAGCACACAGGTGTCTGCAGCTGGGCTGACACATGGGACCACACGTGACGCGAAGCAACCGCCAGTGTTGTTAGTCCTGAAAGCCAGGTGTGATCTGTTCTAGCTGACATAAAAACATGTCCATAAATTAACATAATAATGGGAAATTGTCCACAAATCTCTCGCCCCATTCCTTTCCTCATTTCTGAAAATTATTTGTTATTTATATAGTTACAATATTCCATACTTTTAAATTTAAAATACAAGACAGAGAAACCCATATAAGACTTCTTTATAACTTTTTAAAAGCAGCTCGATACTTGAAGAGGAGCCTTCTGTAATTCAGGTATGCTTTTAGACTTGGTGAACATTTATCGCACATTAAGAGTTCCATGGTGGAATTTTTCAGATTTTTATTCTATTAAACACCTTGTATGTTTCTAGTGTTTCTAACCAGCACAGTCAACATATATTTCCTAGCATGATTTCTATGTTATATCATTTGATCTGACACACTAAAATAGACAGATTAAGCATTGTACTTGCTACTGTAATGATTGCTACACCTACTCAGTCACTATGTTAAACATGGCTTTGGATATAAAGAGAGAAAATTTAAATAAAAGGTATTTCCGGGAGAATGACAGCAGAAACTTTTAAGTAAGATATCAGTGCAGCCCACTTTCAGATACAATCTTAGTACTTGCTACATCCTCTAAAGTGAGAGATCGGGAAAAACACTGTTTTTGTGGATTTTTGCTGTCGTTTTAATTTCTATTCAACAGGGGGGAAAGACCAGGAAAAACAAACTGACACCTTGCCCATTTACTTTATAAGAGCAAAGTCCAATCAAAATGCATTGTGGATAATCCTAAATCTTGCGGCAGGCAGGTGGTGTTTTAGATAGTGCTCCCCACACTTTAAAGCTGAGTGTAATATCTTTTTCAGTTATCAAGGTCAGACCGTTTCCCTAACTTGGAGTGAAAGAATTAGATGGTGCAACCAGGCCAAGAGTGCAGGATTCCTGGTACATGCTCTCTAGAAAACTATACCTACTACATTCTATCTTACGCTGCAAAGTTATAGGTGAAATTTATAGTTCAAAAGTAGCTACTGCCTATACAAGACTCAGACGTGTTCTCTGAGTTCATTCGTCATTTCCTTCGGCCTCTGAATCCCTACCAGTCCTAGCATCGTGCACAGTAAGGTTGGACAGTTCCAGGTCCTTCAGTTCTCCAAGGCGAGTACCAATGCTGCCACCTTCTGGGAACTGCAATCAGTTGCAAATGCCAAACAGTGACCAATTATGCTGTTCTTTGTATGCTGTGAGGGAAGAAAGTACTTATGTGCCAATAATCACCAGAGAGTCGCTTTATAAGTATTCATGTTTGGGAATGCCAGGAACTGTTTTATCATCATCAGACTGTGCTTGTCGGTACAGAGCAGTGTGATTCTCTAAATCTTCACATGTCCAGCATAGTCTACAGCACTTGAGTATCTGGTCAGCAGGATCTTGAATGCCAATATTTACAGGTAATATTCACGTTTTTGATCATGGGATTGATTTTGTCATATCCATACAAACAGAATACGAGATGTACTGTGCAGATAATCAGTATTCACACTTATGAATCTATACTTTACAAAGTTTTAAGATTTTTGCTGAATTCAACATTATCCCATTTCACTTAAAATTTAGACAGTATAATGTTAACTCTAGCCAAAGTAGAAATTTATGTCCTATATCTATGTCTAGATTTTCTGGTGGCTCCTATACCATGTCTCACTTGATGTTACAGTACTGTTTGTAATAAATGTTCTAATTTCTACTTAGGAACTCTAAATATACATCTCTATTAAATCAGGAGTTTTATGCTTTTAGAGGCGTACGTATTTTGAGCTGTACATTTTAATTTTCTGAGTGCATGTTCTATACTGTTTAATACTTGACATATCTCGGCAAATCTAGTCTTTTCATTCCTACCTGTGACATACAGACTATCTCTTGAAAACTGCCATTGTCCCATTTACCAAATCATGCTAGCCTATGTTGTATCAAAAGTATGGTATATTTTATGGAGATTTAGTGATATACATGTAAATGTTTTTTAAGTTATTTTATTGAACTTCGATATTTACATAAAGTTACAATCTTTTTTTTAAAGAAAGTGTCAGTGCCAGAACCGTATTTAAAAAAAACTTATCAAATAAAGTCAAGATAACTCAGTCTCTTGTGCTCTTCACTTCTTCGCTTCTCATCTGGAACTTCAGCGTCTGGGTTACATTGTGAACGCACCGCCGGAGCTGTTAACAGAACACTGTTTTTTATTCATTTGGTTTTTATGTTTTGTTTGCATGTGCATGGCTGGTGTCAGTGGAGGCCAGAAGAGGGCGTCAGATCCCCTGGAACTGAAGTTGCCGATGGTTGTGAGCGCTGGGGATTGCTTTGAAGAGCAACCATTGTTCTTAACCACTGAGACATCTCTTCAGCCCCCATACTGTCTTTTCTATCAAAGGGTTGAAAAGGGCAAAAATCTATTAACAACAATTGTCAAGAAGCCATTTGGCAGATATTCACATTCCTGCAGGGTCAGTACCTGCTGAAATCACAATCTGTGCTCAGGTTTCCTTTCTCCTGACAACTGCTTCTCTGGATTAGCCAATCCTGTAAAACCGTGCTACCAGTATGACCACATAGAGGGCAGCACAGTGCACGAGGAATAAAAACTCAGTTGACTCCCTCTGGGTAGACTTGCTTGCTTGTTTAACCAAGTGCAGCCAACAACATCTTTCTGGAGAAGTACAACCCACATTTGGGGTTGTGTGGTCATTTTCTTCAGACACCTCCTACCCGTTTATTAAAGTGTAGCATCTAGCCTGGGGCTCTCTATGATCAAAGGTCTTGAAGACTGACACCTATCCCTCAATGTGAAGGCTGCTGCTTTGTTTTGGTAATTCTGGATATTGAGATAATCCCTGGTCCTAAATGTGGAGAAACAGGAAGACTAAATCAGCAATGCAGAGAAAAGGTCCCAATGCGAGCATTGGGGCAACGAGGTAACTTGATCCACAAGGCAAAGTTTTAATATAATGGACTGAAGAAAGCAGACTCTCCCTTTCCTGTAGCTCCTCAACCAGGGGTGGAATTTGACACCTTCCCCACCCTTCCCTGCTGAGATTTGTCTGGCTTGAGCTTGCCTCTGTCTTGTGCATGCTGTCACAATTTCTGTACGTCGTCATGTCTTGAAAACACTGTTTTCTTGAAGTCATCGTCTCCATCTCACTCTTCCAATCTTTCTGTCCTCACCTCTGGCGGTTCCCTGATCCTTGGTGGGGGTGTGACACATAAGCCTCATTTAGTATTGACTTCTGGTAGGCTTGTCACACTGCAGGGCAGGCCCTGCTCCCACAACACACACCCGAATGGATAGGTGGAAATGGAGGATGGGGAGACTCAAAACTCAAACTTGGGTGAGTAGGGAGAGGAGGGTGGGTATGGGAGGAGTTGGGGGTAAATTTGATCAAATGCATTTTATGAAATTCTCAGGAAAATTTTAAGTACAACTAAGTACTATTAAGTGCTACTAAATTTTATTAAGTACTAAGTCTATGGTAGATTATTGCTATACATGAAATACTGAGTTCTAAGTAGAATGGAGGAAAATGTCCAGGAAGTTGATTCACAAATTTTTCCTACTAACTTAATTGTTAGACATGTAGACCAATAGAATGATATAGGATTCAGAGATAAGCTATATATGCATATAAATATATATATGGATATTTAATTTTTGGCAAGTTGTCAAAAACATATGCTGGTGAAAAAGGTAGCCTTTTTTATAGTGATGGCAACAAATAGTGATAGCAAAACCGAATATCAATCTATAGAAGAATGAAAACAAATCTTTATTTCTCACTGCCCAATTCAAAGTTAATTCAAAGGAAACCAAAGACCCTGCTTTAAAACCTGAAACACTGAAGCTGTAAAAGGAAAACACAGGAACATTGCTTCAGGACACAGGTACACAGATATCAGCAAGAACTTTCTGCATAGGATCTCAATAGCACAGGAAATAAGGCCAATAATTGGCAAATGACATTGATTACATGAAATTCAAAAGCTTCTGCACGGTGAAAAAAAAAACTATCACCAGAGTGAACAGACAGCCGAGATGATGGGAGAAAATCTTTGTCAACTCTGCTTTATAAGAGGGATTAATATCTAGAAAATAAAAAGCACTGTGAAAAACAAACAAATCCAAATGCCAGTCAATAAATGGGCCAACACTGAGCGGACAGTTCTCCAAAGGAAAAAAAAAAACAAACAAACAAATGACCAGTAAACATTCTTTGGGGTTTTTTTGTTTGTTTGTATTTGTTGTTGGTTTAGTTTGGGTTTTTGAAGACCAGGTTTATCTGTGTTTTGTTGTTGGTTTAGTTTGGGTTTTTGAAGACCAGGTTTGGCTGTCCTGAAACTAGACCAGGTTGGCCTTGAACTCACAGAGATCTGCCTGCCTCTGACTCCCAGGCTCAGGCTCAGTAAACAGTCTTAAAACACCATTTCAGCATCCTTAGTCACCAAGGAAATGCAGGTTAAAAGTGCTTTCAGAGTCCGTCCCCCCCGTTAGATTAGCTACCATCAAGAGAACAATGCCAACAAATGCTAGAGAGGATACAGAGAAATCAGGAACCTTATTCATTGCTGGAAGTGTAAGCTGATGAAACACTGTGGAAATCGGTGTCGAGACCTCTCAAAATGCTAGAATCAGGACTACCATCTGGGCCTGTCACATTACTCTTGGGAGTATAGCTGAAGTCCAAATCTTACCACAGAAACATTTCACATTCTTGTGTGATTATTGTTGCTTTTTCATAGAAGAAATGACAGGAAATCACCTAGATGCCCATAAACAGATGAATGGACAAAGAAAGTGTGGCACATAGACATGACGGACTTACATTCAACCACAGAGAAGAATGCTGTTACGAGATTTGCTAGGGAATGAATAGAACTGAAAAAATATTGTATGATGTCAGGTAATCAAGGCCAGAAAGACAAATACTGCATCTTCTCTCATATGTGGATCCTAGCTTATAATTGTTTATATATGCACAGGAATGATGTAGTTATGAAGAAAAAAGCCAGGAAAATGAAAAGGAACTCACGACTTAGGGAAAAGAGTCTTTAATGGAGCGTGGTAGAACAGATAACGGAATACATGAGGCATAAGAGTGTCCCCAGTGCCCGACGAGTACAAGGGAGAATGGGATGAGTGTGGTTGGGGAGGAGCAAAGGTGGGAGACTCAACCACAGATATTTACATACAATATGCCATAAGGACATTTGTTTTTGTGCCATTATAAAAAAGGCAACACACCCTTGTGTCACAATTAAAATAAGAAAAGTCACTTTGAGAGTGAGCCTCAGTGTATTCTACATTTCCATTCTACAACAGCATACTTATGCACTATATACTCGATATCCATGGTATCTTTACTCACAAAAGCCCTGCATAAAAAAGAATGCTGTTTTCTGAGTAAAGAGATTTCACAGCCATGGGTGATACTTCTATTGAAAACCACAAGTTACAGAACAGAATATGGACCCAAGTCAGGTTATAGTGGTGTCATTTCTGCCACTGACCTATGTCACTTTTTTTTTTAACAAGGAGCTTCACAATAAAAAGGAGAGAGTCAGAGAGAGACAGAGGAGAGAGATTAAATAGATAGAGATATATGCATAGATAGATAAAGATTAGATAGTTATATATAGAGAAATGATAGGTATAGATTAGATAGATGATAGATAGATAATAGATAGACAGATAGATATAGAGAGAGAAATGATAGGAATAGATAGATAGATAGATAGATAGATAGATAGATAGATAGATAGATAGGAATATAGATAGGAACATAGATAGGAACATAGATGATAGGAACATAGATAGATAGATAATAGATAGATAGATAGATAGATAGATAGATAGATAGATAGATAGATAGATATAGATTATAGATAGATAATAGAAGGAAGAAAGAAAAGAAAGAAAAGAGAGAGAGAGAAAGAAAAGAAAAGGAGAGAGAAAGAAAGAAAGAAAGAAAGAAAGAAAGAAAGAAAGAAAGAAAGAAAGAAAGAAAGAAAGAAAGAAAGAAAGAAAGAAAGAAGCCTTATGACTACCTCCACTTGAAAAACGTTGCAGCTACGTCCTCCAGTAGAGCCACTGATTCTAGATTTAGGAACTAACCATGAGTACTAGATACAAATTACAATGTGGTGGCAAATGTAAAAGCATGAGGATTTTAGTTGAGACCTAAAATGACCAATAATTGCACCCCACAGAAGAACCCAGATTTACTGTCGTAATGGGCACTCTCTGGAATGAGCCCAGCCAGTCTGCAGTGATTACTGTTTACATGGTCTTTCCCTTTCTTCCTTCCTTCTTTTCTTCCTTTCTCTCTCTTTCACTCTTTTCTTTTTTTTTCTTGGTTTTTCAAGGCAGGGTTTCTCTGAATAACCCTGGCTGTCCTGAAACTCACTTTACCATGCTGGCTTTGAACTCAGAGATCTGCCTGCCTCTGCCTCCTGAGTGCTGGAATTAAAGGCATGCACCACTACGTCTGGCATCTTTCTTTCTTAATTTTAACTTCTCTTTATTTTTAAATGAGCTTTTTTTATTTTACGGTTGTACGTGTCTATGTTTGTGTGTGGGCAGGTACATGTGAGTGGCGATGCCTGCCGAGGCCAGAAGAAGGCATGGGATTCCTGTGGAGCTGCAGTTATGGGTGTTAATGAGAGTGCTGGGTCTGAACACAGATGCTCTGGAAGGCTGGGAAGGTTCTGCCCATAACCGCAGAACCACGTCTCGAGACCCCCTCTGTGGCATTCCCTGGATGGGACTGGATTGCCTTTTGGGCACTGGTACTCAAATCTGGGTCCTCTGTAAGAACAACAAGGGGTATTCAACAATGGGCCATATCTCTAGCCAGGTATCATTATTTCGAACAAATTTACTTGTGAGGTCTGCTCTTCAGGCTGATGAGAGAGGGGAGTTGATTGGGGGAGGGGGATGGATATGGGAGGCGGGGGCGGGGAAGAGACAGAAATCTAATAAATAAAGAAAGAAAGAAAGAAAAAAGAAACTAGAACTAGAACAAAAAAAAGAAAAGTCTAGAAAAGCAAAATGAAAATATCTGCATTCCACTCACTCCATAACTGGCTTCGACTTTCTTTTTGTGCTTCTGGGTTTCTGATCTATGTAATTTTCCTTATGTAAGACTCTCTGTTAGCTATGTGGGGGTGGCAAGGAAACTGGCAATAGAGTTCCCGATGTGTTCTGTTTGTCTGAGAAAAGATTTCTCATTCAGTTTTGAAGGGCAACATCTCACGGTGCAGAAGTCTATGTTGACATTTTTTTAACCAACTAAACCTCCCTCCATTTTTTGTAGGCTTTTATGGTTTCCGAGAAGTCTTTGTTCTGATATAATTCGATGACTCTTCCTTCAGCTCTTTCTGTGGGTGTGCTAGTTAGAATGTGATGCGCTGGAATGCGGGGAGGGTTGTTTCTGTTCTGTGTTTGTCCTGCTTGCTGTTCTCTGTGTTATCTGAATTGATGGCTTGCTTTGGGACATTAGGAAATTCCAAGTCATTATTTCTTCAAAAATGTCTTGTTTTTTTCTTGCTTCTACTTATGGGCTTCCTATTACTGATGTTTTAAACCTTCTGTACTTGTTCCACAACTCCCAGATATTCTGTCCTGCTTCCTCTACCCTTTTTCATTTCTATCTTGTTTGGAAGTCTCTAGCTCAGAGATCCTTATATGCCCTGTGTCCAGTTTGCTATTGTGTCTACCAGAGATGTTCTTCACTTCCAGGGTGGTAGTGTTAAATGCCATCATGTAAGACGTTCTCAGAATTTCCATCTGTGCCCATGTACTAACTACTATCAGTTTGTCTACTGTTTGCATCGTGGCTCTTGCATATTAATCATACGTGTTTTATATTCTGAATTTTATCATTCCAATGTCTCTAACTTATTGGAGTCTGGTTTTAATGCCTGCTCTGACTCTGACTTTAAATTGTTTTGTTGTTATTGCTTGCCTTTTAGTATATCACATGTATGTACTAACATATGTAATTTAAGTAAAATATATTTCAGAAAGATATATTGAATATAAAGTCGAATACATGATAGACAAGTGTCTCTGTTGTGGAATATTATTTTAGGCAAATATGTGTTTCTATGGAGATGATGTAAGGATGTGGGTTTAATTATGTAAAGATAGGTTGCATCTATTTCATCTTGCCTGCCTAAGGCACTTGATTGGTCTAATAAAGAGCTGAATGACCAATAGCAAGGTAAGAGTAAGGATAGGTGGGGCAGGCAAGCAGAGAAAATAAATAGGAGGCGAAACCTGGCTCCAGAAGGAAAATAAGAACAGGAAGAATAGGAGAAGAAGGAGAGAATGAGGGACGTGTCGAGGACCAGAAGGGAGGCAGACGCCAACAAGCCAGACATAGAGAAGCAGTAGATGTAACATATATAGAAGCAAGAGAGGTAATGAGCCCTGAGTCGAAAGATAGATAAAGAGAAATAGGTTGATTTAAAAGAGCTAGCCAGAAAGGCACAAAGGATCCAAACCTAATAATAACTTTCCATGTGTCAAAAGTTAGGAGCTGGTTGGTAGCCCCAGAAGAAAAAGCCTGGTACACGTCTCTGTACCTTGTTTTTATGAGATAGCTTTTTGTCATATATCCCAGGCTGCCTCAAACTGTGGGCTCCCTCCTTTACTCTTAGAGCGCTGGGATTATAGCACGCGCATGCACACACACACACACACACACACACACACACACACAATTTTTTTTATTAGCCAACATGCCTAGTGCCTTCTAAGGTTTATTTGGGGAGGGGTTTTGTTTTGCTTTGTTTAACAAACGTGATGTACCAGGTAAAAGAAACTCCAGTGCATATCCTTTAATAAAATGGTATAAGGGGTACAGGGGTATGGGCAATGATCAGGTCTCAGTCCACTAGTGTGCGTGTGTATGTGCTACTGAACCGTGACTGAATTGTTCCCACAAGTGCCTCTCATCTCCCCTCCCCCCGCCCACAGGACTAGGTAGATGATTGGATGGGACTGTGTATTTCCCTGCTCAAATGTGGACAATTGAAGGCTGAGGTTGGTTGCAGCTGGGCTTTGGTAAACAGCTTCTCTTGACAGTGGCCCATGTTAAAGGGACTGCTCTGTTGTAATTCAAAGTATCACCTTTACCCACTCCCTGCCAGAAGCATGAAGGGATATATATATAGTATGCTATGCAGAAGTGAAACTCAGACTTTCTGGAGATCAGAGGAGGGGGCTCATTATAACTGGGTCCCTGGAGGGTTTTCCGTCACAGTTTTCCAGGTAAGATACTTGTTCAGTTACAGCACAGGAGTGCCCACTCAGACACTGCTTCCTGCAGAGGTTCTGACCCAGCACATCGTGAGTCTCTGTACCTGGGCTGTCACTCTAGTGGGTTTATCTACGGCCTTATCTCACACACAGAAGACCTACTGATGTTCATTAGTTCAGCTTGTGTCTTTGAAGGCAGAATGTGACATTAAGCTTCTTCTCCATGATGGTCACAGTGCCATGCTTGCCCGACTACTCCAATGCTCCCCTGAGCCCTGACACAGGTCCTCCTCTCCACCATGATGGTCACTCTGCCATACCTGCCCAACTACTCCAATGCTCTATGATGGTAATGAACTCTGAACCCTCTGGAAGTGTAATAAACTGGAACTCAACAAGCTCTTCCTTTTATAAGTTAAAAAAATAAAGGCCCAGTCCCATTAGGTGATTAAATAATACAGAACTAAACTTAATGAAACAAGGAATGCATACTAAAAACAATCACTTATAGAAGAAAATGCAAATTTAAACAAACCTGCAATGATCTGTTAGTGTTTTCTACAAAGTTGAAAGTTCAATTGCTGGGCCAGTAAGAAGGCTGAGGGAAGAGGCACGTGCCACCAAGCCCCACAACCTGAATTGCATCCCAGGAACCCATCTGGTGGGAGGAAATAACCTCTCCTGCAGTTATCCTCTGACCTCCACCCCCAATAAATAATATAAGAAAATTTAAAGTACATTTAAAATTATAAATCTTCATGAAAAGATTATGCATATTACGTGAGAAGAATAAATTGTAGTTTCTACATAACAAGTCAGAGTTTCTCATGTAAATTATTGTCATCAGAGAAGAGAAAAAAATGACCTAAAAATGGAAATCATTGTATTTTCTGAATAGATAAATTTATAAATTTATTTACAAATGTCCCTCCAAAATTGAAGCATAAACCAAAAAAGAAAAATATTGAAAATGTGTAATATATTTAGTTAAAATGGAAATCTATTTCCTGTTATTTTGATAACTTTTCGGGAAGGTGACATGTCTATCCCATTTAAAACAATGAGCGCGCTAGCTTGAAATGACATGAGACATGCAAAACCTCAAAGTCCACCCTGGTGACAAACTTCCTCCAATAAGGACACACCAGTCCTTCCTAAATAGTCCCACCAACAGGGGACTAAGGGTTCAAAACTATGAGTCTATGAGGTCATTCTCACCCAAGCCACCACGACCCTGAGCAACCACTTGAATGAGTTTCTAGTGCTTCATAACGGGGTATTTGTCAGCTAGTTAGTGGTTACTGTAGGGAATATTGTTTCTAATCTCTCACATTGTTTGCCCAAGCTTAGGCATGACAACTGGAGCAGAAATCAAAGAAAAAGAAAGACGCTTATAAGGCAGTG
The DNA here is from genome assembly GCA_902806775.1 of Microtus agrestis. Classification (NCBI taxonomy): domain Eukaryota; kingdom Metazoa; phylum Chordata; class Mammalia; order Rodentia; family Cricetidae; genus Microtus; species Microtus agrestis. The sequence continues at coordinate 956,478 of CADCXT010001983.1, forward strand.
ATATCCAGGTACAAGCTGCTTGATGACTTACAACCTGGTTTAAAAATAAAGTACTTCTTCACAATCAATTAAAGACAATTTTTAATTGAGAAATTTTAACCATAACCCACTGTCAATATGTGATGGCTAATTTCATTGTCAATTTGAATGTACCTGGAATTAACTAAAACCCCGAAACAGCTGGGTACACCTGTAAGAGATTTTTGCTTCATTAAGTTGAAGTGGGAAGATCTACTTCTAATCTGGATCTTTGAGGTGGAAAGACACACTTTTAATCCAGATCTTCTGAGATGAGAAGACCCACCTCTAATCTGGATCTTTGAGGTGGAAAGACACACCTTTAATCCAGATCTTCTGAGATGAGAAGACCCACCTCTAATCTGGGCCACACCTTCTGCTGGCAGCCTATGTAAAGGACGTGGAAGAAGGAAGCTCTTGTTCCTTGCCTGCTTGTTCTTGCTCTCACTAGCAAGTCCATTCCTATTCAAGATTCCAGCATATACTGCAGACCAGCTAAGACATCAAGCCTCGTGAACTTAACATCTACTGGATTCTTGGACCTTCTTCACGGGCAGCATTAGATTAGTGTCCAAGTGTATGGTCAATTTTGGAGAAAGTTCCATGAGCTGTTGATAAAAAGATATATTCTTTTGTGTTTGTGTGAAATTTTCTGTAAATATCTGTTAGATCCATTTATGATTTATTAGCTCTAGTATTCCTTTGTTTAGTTTTTGTCTGAATGATTTGTCTATGGGTGAGAATAGAATATTTTGAAATCACCCACTATCATTATGTGAGGGTCATTTGCTATGGGACAATGGTTTTACCCTGTAAACATTTGTTTCTTGTACTTGTTTAATAAAATACTAATTGGCCAGTAGCCAAGCAGGAATTATAGTCGAACAGCCAGGCAGGAAGTACAGGTAGGAGGGTGAGAACAGGAGAATTCTGGGAAAAGGAAAGCTCATTCTACAGTTGTGACCCAGCCACAGAGCAAGCAAGATGTGACCACCTTGCCAAAAAAGGTACCAAGCCACGTGGCTAACATAGACAAGAGTAATGGGCTAGGTTAAAATATAAAAATTAATTTTAAAAAAAGTCTGATCTACTAGGCTGATCAGTTTATGACTAATGTAGACAGTCACTAAGTGGCTTAAACTATAGTAGTATTTCTTTTCTTTCTTTCTTTTTTTTTTTTTTTTTTTTTTGTTTTTCGAGACAGGGTTTCTCTGTAGCTTTGGTGCCTGTCCTAGGAACTAGCTCTTGAAGACCAGGCTGACCTCGAACTCCCAGAGATCCGCCTGCCTCTTCCTCCCAAGTGCTGGGATTAAAGGCGTGTGCCACCACCGCCCGGCAAGTAGTATTTCTTTTGTGAACTTGAGTGCCCTTGTGTTTGGTTCATAGATGTTGAAAATAGCAATATCCTTTTAGTGGATTTTTTCCTTTGATGAGTATGTAGTGACCTTCCCTATCCATTTCGATTATATTATTTGAAGTCTATTTTGTCAAACATTAAAATGGTTACACTGATTGCTTAAGTCCATTTGCTTGAAATATCTTTTTCAATCTTTTAACACTGAGGTGATATCTACCCTTGATTAAGATGTGTTTCTTGGATGCAGCAGGATGGATTATGTTTTCACGTTTTGTTACTCCATGTATTTTTATTGGGGAATTGAGACCACTGATGTTGAGAATTATCTATGGGCAGTGTTTGTTGATTTCCATTATTTTGATGTGGTGATATGGGTTCCTCCCCTTTCTTTTGATTTGTTGGGTCTGATACTATTTATTCCTTATGTTTTCTTGGCTTTGATTAGCCTCTTCAGGTTGAAGTTTTCCTTATAGTGCTTTCTATAGGGCTGAATTTGTAGAGAGATACTGTTTAAAGTTGGTTTAAATATGGAATCTCTCTCTCTCCTCCAACTATTGTGATCGAAGGCTTTTGTGGGTATTGTAGTCTGAATTGACATTTGTGGTCTCTTAGAGTTTGTAGAACATCTTACCAGATCCTTCTTGCTTTTAGAATCTCCATTGAGAGGTCAGGTGTTTGGTCTGCCTTTATATGTTACTTGGTCTTTTGCCCTTGAGGTTTTTAATATTCTTTTTGTTTTGTATACTTGGTGTTTTGATTATTGGGTGCCATGGGGAATTTCTTTTCTGGCCCAGTCTATTTAGTGTTCTGGATGCTTCTTGTACCCTGATAGGCACCTTTCCTTTTACAATGGGGAAATTTTCTTCTATGATTTTGTTGAAAATATTTTCTGTGCCTCTGACATTGGTTTCTTTTCCTTCATCTGTTCCTAATATCCATAGGTTTGGTCTTTAAAAAGTGTCCCAGATTTCCTGGATGTTTTGTGCCTGGGCCTTTTTAGATTTAACATTTTCTTTTGCTGAGGTATACATTTCTGTGCTGGATATTTTTTTTAAGATTTAATATTTAATTTGACTGAGGTATACATTTATCTTGTTTTCAATGACTGACATTTCTCTTCCACCTCTTATACTCTGTTGGTGAGGTTGACCTCTAAGATTTGTGTTTGAGTTCCTAAATTTTTCAAGTTTTCACTCACTTTGTGTTTTCTTTATTGATTCTATGTCCACTTACTAGTCTTGAACTGTTTTTTTTCATTTCATTCCACTGTTTTTATTTTGTGTGTGTTTTCATAAATGTCTTTAATGTATGTATTTCCTTAATAATGTCTTCTATGAAGACTTCTGACATGTTCATAAAGACTATTTGAAGTCCTTGTCTGTGCTTCAAATATATTGCATTTCTCAGGGCTTAATGTAGTAGGGTTGCTGGACTCTGGTGGAGACATACTGTCCTAACTGTTATTGATTGTGTTTTTATGCTGGTGTCTAGGCGCCTGGGTTTGGAGTGATTGTAATTCTAGGTGTGATATCCCGTCTTCTTGGGTATTTTGTTCCTTAGTTCCTGTTGCCCTTGCCCTTCCTGGTTCTTAGAAAAGTGTGGTGGCCAAGGTTGTCTAGGAGGGAATGCTTCTGAGATCCTGATAAGTGTGCCCACTGTGGGGGTGATGCCCAGTTCGAATGTTCTTAGTATTGGAAACTGACAGAGATAGAGATCGGCTTGGGGAGACAGGGTAGAGAAGGTCCCTGGAAGGAGGGAAGCAGTTTCCACCATTAGGATCTGCTTTGTCTCCTAGAAACGGGGCAAAAAGAGGAGCAGCCACAGTTGATAGTCTGCTACAGAGCTGGGGATGAGTCTGGGGATGGGATTTGGAGCAAAAGAAAGAGCATAGAGTTCTGAAGACTGTCTACCTGCTTCCCTGTGTGGCCCATTGTTCTGCAGGGAGTGCCTCAGGAAGCTGGAGACTGGGGAGGCTGAGACAAAAGGAGGGCATGGACAAGAGGACCATATAGGAGATCAGTGTTGTCTTCTGAAGATGGTGGCAGGGAGGATGGGGAAGCTGCAGTAGGGGTCTGCGCAAAGTTCCTGCGCAGAAAGAGACTGGATTTGGAAGAGAAGAGGAGAGTGAAGATCTGAAGGTCACATGGCTGGCATGGCTAGCAGGTTCCCAGGGAACCCATCTTAACATCTTAAAGAGAACATTTGTTGGATGACTTAACTATATCAAGTTTTAAAATAATTATCAACAGAAATAGAGCAGTTATATATATTTTTAATTCAAATAAGGTTGAGTAAACATGAGAATGGCAACATATATGTTGAAAATGGCAGCATATATATGGATTTCTACAAATAAGGCTATTAAAGAAATGCCTACACAAAATATTAACAACAGAAATATTAAAATTGCATGGAAACCACAGAACTTAGAAACTCCCCTTTAAGCTCAGCCTCATTTTCTGATTACTTACTACATTAATAAAGACCTACACATGTCCTATTGTCTTCCAAGGTTAAATGAAACACCACATCCTAAACTGAGATTTTAGAATGAGTTATCTGTAAGTGTTTCCTGCCCTCCAGGGGTATCTGTCCTGATATCTTCACTGCAGCTGCCAGCCTTATGAAGGGAAGGTACCTCTTTTACAGGAACACTGGGACTACTTTTACATGAACACTGGGAGATTATGGTACACTGTATGGCAACATCAGCTGTTGCCCCCATAGCCAGCTCTTTCTCTGTCTGTACCCCTACATCACATCTTCTAGCCTGAAGCACACAGTCATTACTGATTTTGTTTTGTGAGGTATGTTCTGAATTGCACTGAGACTCTGGAAATGTATCAGTATTATTTTTCACTGAAGACTTGTGAAAATTATGAATTTTGACATTGTCTTCCACAATTATGTCACCTAAATGATCTACCACCTTTTCTTGACAAAAATTATCGGCTGTTTCTGTGTATTTCTTATTTGAATCTTCAATTTGCTGCTGGATTTGATCTTCATCTTCAGATACCTAAAAAAAAAAATGAAAGAAGTCTATGGTAAGTTTTAAAAATGGTCATTTCAAAACAGTCTTTAAATTCAGATCTAAAAATTTTTTGAAAGCCAAAGAAAATTTAAGTTACAAATGAAAGCAGACATGATATCAAAGGTTAATTGAAGACTCTCCCACGGCTCCCAGAAAGCTATAGTTTTATAAATAGGGCTGACAGCTATTGCTACTGCAGTACAAACACAGAAGAGAACTCTCTGTCTCCTTCTCGGGACTGCAGTCACAGGCCTCGCTATCCCACAACACTCTTCAGCTTCTTCTGAAGGGCAGAGAAGAAACATGTTCCCAGGGGCAGCTAAGAAGTTAACCTTGTTCACTCATTGGCTCCTTAAGTGAAGCATTTCAGTCACATAACTGCTGTTAGGTTCATCCACGAAAATAAAGAAAATGAAGCTATCAGATTACTGGAAATTGAGTGGTTATAATAAATACTGCAACTGTTACATAAAGGAACAAATTTTGTTGACTTCTTAACTTTATAAAAATTTTATAAAGATTAATGAAAATACCATATGGATATTGTAGTTAAAATGTATTGTTTGCTGGGATTGTAGCTCAGTAGTAGAGTGCTTGACAAAAACGTGTGAAGCTAGCATTTCTATCACTCCAATGGCAAAGAAAAATAGAATACATATTGATTATTCAAGCTTGGAAGTAGATAGTCATTGTTTGAATAACAGAAAACTAAAATTAGGTCTAGACTTCAGTGGATGGACCCAGGAAGCAGAAGTAGCCCATGGAATCACTTAAGCCAGTTAAGCTACACTGGACAGAACAGGACCTATGCATCTAATCTCGTCAACATGAGTGACAGCTGCACTCATATGAAGGAACACAGCTGCTGCTTTCTTAGACATATTCTGTGGGCAAAAATAAAATTAATCAAGTGACCACACACCTGAAAAACCTGAGAAAAGCATTACAAAGAAAAAGAAAGAAGAACTTTGTAAATGTAGCTATGAGGCCTCATTTAGACTAGGGAGTCACTGAAGAACTCACTACAAAAATACTGACACTTGGAACACAATGAAGATGAGACCCAGGAAGCAAAATATATGAAGGAAGGGTCAAAGACCTCAGTGTGAAACGATGAAGAAAGCAGGAAGTACCCTGCAAGGTAAAAGTGTAGGAAATGACTGTCCTATTAGGACTCCATTTGCATAGTGATATTTTGTTTATAAAGCTTGCCTGAAGATCAGAGTGCAGAGCTAAGCCACTAGTTAGCCATAGGAGCCAGGCAGTGGTGGACATGCCTTTAATCCCAGCACTCAGGAGACAGAGACAGATGGATCTCTGTTAGTTCAAGGCTACCGTGAACTACACAAGATTGACTCTGTCTAAAAGAGAAACAGTGCTCACACAAAGGTGATCCCAGCACTTGCGATCCCATAACTTTAATCCCATTACTAGGGAGGTGAAAATAGAAGTGATATGGCTGGGCAGAAAGAGGAAAATGAAGCAGAAGGAGACAGAAGTTCAGGGCAGTCTGAGAATTCACAGGGACAGGATTGCCCTTTAGTCTAAGCACTAGTGGACATAAGAACTCTAGTGGCTGGCCGCTCTACTTCTCTGATTCTTCAGCTTTCATGCCCTGATAGCTGACTTGGAGTTTTTATTATTAAGGCCAATTAGAATTTGTGTTACACATTAGCTCAGGAATTAGGACCAATAATTGTCAGTTGGAACCTCATAAAACCAAAACAGAGAAGAAACTGGAAAAGCAGTCTGTGTAGATCAGGAGAATATTCGATGTAGTCAGGAGCCAGTTTTCACAGTTAGGAGCTGCTGTAAAGAGTTTAGATGGGTTAGTAAAACAGGAGCCCACTGAAGGTGGTTAACATGATTCATTTGTATTCTTAAGATAGCAGTGAACTTCGCTACCTATGTTGAAGCAAAAACAAAATACTAAGATCTTTTGAGAAACAACCACAATCATTAAAAAACAAACTAGTGAGGACATAGAATTGGGCTCTAGTGAAAAAGGGTGAGAAAAGTAAATTTTCAATTGACCAGTGAAGGAATGACTATGGGAGGATGTTGACAGAGGTTTCTGTCCCTCCTGGTCCCACAGTCATTTAGTCCCAAAGAAACACACAGAGACCTACATTAATTATAAACTGGTTGGCTTATTAGCTCAGGCTTCTTATTAACTAACTTTTACATCGTAAATTAACCCATAATCCTTATCTATGTTAGCCACGTGGCTTGGTGCCTTTATCAGTGAGGCATTCTCATATTGCTTCCTCTGAGTCTGAGTGATGACTGCAGACCGAGCCTTTCCTCCCCAGAATTCTCCTGTTCTGGTCCCCCTGTGTATACTTCCTGCTTGGCTACTGGCCAATCAGCATTTTATTAAACCAATATAAGTGGCAAATCTTTACAGGTAACAATTTTATTGTCCCACAGTAGGAGGAGGCAGAGTGAGGTTAACTGTTTTTTCTAGGCTTCTGAAATTAACACTTAGATATACTGAAGTACTTAATGATATGGGAATTACCAGAAAAACTTAAAAGAGAATTCAGTTTGAAATTCAAAAGGGTATAGATTCTCTTAACTACCCAAGAACTGTTCAATAGAACATTTAAAAAAGTCTCAGAGCTAAAGCCATCACGCAGCACAAGTGCCATTCTAAGGTTTGCACATCATTGCCACTTCAGGGCACCTAGTGGCAGAAGATCACATATAGAGTTGTCATAGTATCATGTAGGGAGGACAGAGGAGAGAATGATAGAGCATTCTCTCTATGCTATGGTATAGGTGGGAAGGTAGCTAACACAGCATCCTAATGATGAAGGAGAGACAAAAACAACTTCATTTGTTTATGGTAGTTGGAACTGAAGTGAGGGCAAGTGCTCTAAGTCTCACATAAATGTTTTCAAAAGATAAAATCATTTCCATCAAGATCAGGAGTCCTTATAACCAAAGGCTCAAAAGTTTGTTTGCTATTAGTCAACTTAACGCAGCTGCAGTCATCTGAAAGAGGGAACATTCACTAATTAAGGGAATGCCTCCATCAGATTTCCTGTAGGCGAGTTTATATGTTTTTTCTTTGATAAATGATAGACGTGGCTGGTGGGGTATGAGGAGCAGCACTCTTTTAGGTGGGGTAACCCCTGGGCAGAGGTTATAAGAAAGCAGGTTGATAGCAAAAGTTTGGCTTCTTCCTTTCCAATTTGAATCCCCTTGATCTCCTTTTGTTGTCTTATAGCTAGAACTTCAAGAACTATGTTGAATAGATATGGAAAGAGTAGACAGCCTTGTCTTGTTCCTGATTTTAGTGGAATCGCTTTGAGTTTCTCTTCATTTAATTTGATGTTGGCTGTAGGTTTGCTGAATATTGCCTTTATTATGTTTAGAAACATTCCTTGTGTCCCTGATTTCTCTAAGACTTTATCATGAAGGGGTGTTGGATTTTGTCAGATGAGACAATCATATGTTTTTTTTCTTTCAGTTTATTTATATGGTGGATTACATTGATAGATTTTCATATGTTGAACCATCCCTGCATCTCTGGGATGAAGGTGACTTGATGATGGTGGATGATTTTTTTTATGTGTTCACGGATTTGGTTTGCCAGTATTTTATTGAGTTTTTTACATCAATGTTCATGAGTGAGACTGGTTTGTAATTTTCTTTCTTGGTTGAGTCTTGGTGTGGTTTTGGTATCAGTGTAACTGTAGCCTCATACAAAGAGTTTGGCAATGTTCCTCTGTCAAATACTTAGTTTTACTTTTTGTTTACATTTTCTGACATTGTTATATTTAAAAAATGTTTTTAACTTTGAAAATTATTTTTATGTAATTTTTATTTCCACTATTTGCTCATTTCTTCTCAATGTAAAAAGAGAAAAAACATTTTGAAATTAATATAGCAAAAATTAATAATTCCAAAAGGAGGGGCTTACCAAATCAGAACTCGAGCTGAATGTACTCTCTATCAGTCGTGGAGAGTAGCTGGCGGACTGGCTGCTCTGCGAAGACTCCAGATCTGAAATAAAGCTTCCACTCATGAAAGATGGGACCGCTCACACTCTAGCAAGGTGGAAAACATCTAAATTTCACTAACATAACAAACAGCACTTTAAGACGTGCCGAGCTTGCTTAAATTTCTGATGAGTGCAATTATTTCTGATGAAGAAAAACTGAAAAAAAGTGAGGCTTGATCTGATTGCTAGCAGTGTAATCTAAGGCGTTTTCCTCATGAGGTTTGGCAAGTCCACAGGCACTGTGAGCCCAGAACCAGCAAGGAAGAAGCAAGCCTGTCTGTGCCAGGGATCCTCTCCATAATGGCATATGAAGGGCATGATGACAAAACATGAAGGCCTTCCCTTGGCTCTGGTAATTTAAGCACCTTTACACAATGTAACTCTGACTGAGGCTCGGAGCAGGTGTGGATGGCCTGCCAGCTTGTGTGTACCTGTGTCACATCCATTGGAACAATGCACGAAATACCTGAGTGTACGTGTAAGGAATGAGTGAAGTCCCCAGGAAATGCGAGTGGTTGGCATAAGCGCAGCCATGTCAAGGACTCACAGCGATGGCAAACCATCCTGGGCCTGTGTGCAGCACTGACAGTGGACACAGAGTGCATTGACAGCAGCATCTTTTTTCCTGATGTTTAGAGCCTCAGACTGCTCCCCCACAGAGACCTCCTACTAAAATGAAACAGACCTGCCTCCGTGTTCAGCTGCATATGGAAACCTTCCTCCTTGATTCAGGTGTCTAAAAGAAAGGCTGGCTTTCCAAGTTACTGTTGTCGTGTTCTCCATAGAGTGCAGAATGCACCCAGCTTGGCTTTTCTCATTGTGAGTCTGCCATTTCTTCATTCTCAGTTACCCAGTTGGGTCAGCCCCTAAAGTCATTTCATCAATTTCTTCTGTTTAGTATTTACCTCTTTGTGCTTTGATTATTCCTTTGTTGTGTTTCAACTTGTATCTTCCAGGAAAGACTGCTCTGTCTATTCTTTCTCTATACCTACTTGGCAACACATTGGACCCTTACACTTGCCTTCTTGTTCTTACTTTTTATTCTCTTGTTTCTTCTTTCCCCATTATTTCCTCAAAGCAAAAACCAAAAAAAAAAAAAAAATCTCTAAACTCAGTTTCCCCTCAGGACTACTCTAGTGCACCTGTCTCTGAATTTCAGGAACAAGGAGCAGTGCATAGTTTCTAGCTCAAGCTGACACTGGACTGCTGTTGGATCCCTGCATCTTTACTGCAGTCCACTTCCCCCTAAACAGCAGGAAGGAACTGAAGACAACTTGCCGGGACTCAGACTAAATAAACAAAGTAAGCAAACAAACTTTGACTTGCCAAAGGAGATGAAACAATCAGTAATTTTGAAGCAAAATTATAAGTAGAGGAAAAATTTAGCCAGGAAATGGAAATACCCAGAAAAAAAGAGAAGCTAACAGAAAATTTGGAAATAAGAGAACCAATAAATCAAATAGAGGAGAATTACCAATAGATAAAACCACACAAAGAAAATTTCAAAGATGGAGGACAAGTTAAGACAAAATACACTATAATACATATAAAGAAAAAGCAGAGTGAATGTGACCAACATGTTCAAGAACTCTGGGACATGTACAAGAGGTAAAATCCAAGAATCCATGAGGGAGAAGAAATAACTAAGGTAAAAACTAAATTAAAAAAATGATAGCAGAACAAATTACTAAACCCAGAGAAAGAAGTGGATATCCAAAAGTGTGAAGGATAGAATTTAAAGCCTCAAATACACATCACAGTTAAGATGTTGAAAATACAAAGAAACAACATTAAAAGTTGTAAGAGAAAATATCAATGTATATAGAAAGGCAGAAACAGCAGGCTAATATCACATTTTTTGGCAGCTTAGAAAGTTATTAATTGTCAATCAGAATTACTATACTTAGAAAGATTTCTTAAAACTTGTAGAGAAATAGCCTTTTAAGATAAGCACAAAGATAACTCATGAAAAGGCAGTTATGCTAAAAATATTTAAAGTAAATAGAATAATAAAAACAATCCCATCCATAAAAATAAAGGAAAGTAAGCCAGAAAGGAATCCATCATGTAAAACCCAGTAAATTTCTTCGTTCAGGATTCAGGGAACCCAATGGAAGGGGAGGCAGGAGTAGAAGGGGACAGAGGACACCAAGAAAGCAAGACCTTCTAAATCAACATGATCAATGTACATGAACTCAGAGACTGAGGCAGCATGCACAGGGCCTGCATGGGTCTACCCCAGATGGGGTCCTAGAGCTGAAACGGGAAGTGCACACAAGCCTCCATCTCTAGCCCAGAAGCTATCTCCAACTGATAACCACTTGGAAATGAAAATTTAGTTTTTTGCTAGGGAGTCTCACCGGGGAAACTACTCTTCAGTGCAGGCTGCATGTCCAGAAAATGAACTCACAGGCACTATTGGAGGTTCCTTGTCTCATGATGTCATGTCAGAGACTTTCCTTATTATTAAAAATTTATTATAATTTTTATCTTTTATTTTTAAATATTATTTTCTTCAATCATCCTACCCTATGGGTCTTTTGCATAGATCCTTTGTTTTCCAATCCAGTGTTTCTGTGGAGTCCTGGGTGATAACAAGTGGTCTCTGTCTTTGTGCCTTCACTGAGCTCTCTTCCTTCTGCTTGTTTGTTCTGGCATATTCCGATGTGCTAGTTTTTATGTTATGCTATTTTATTTCATTATATTATATTATTAACCCTTAGAAGCCTGTTTGTTTTCTAATGAGAGATAGAAAGAAATAATGGATCTAGTTGGAAGGAGATGTGAGAAGAAACTGGGATGAATAGAGGAAGGGGAAACCACAATAAAAGGGGAAAATTAAGATATCATAAAGTGTCTGATAAGAAACCCCATTAATTTTTATGGTAATTTAGGAGTTTTTTTGTTGTTTTGGTTTTGTTGTTGTTTTGTTTTGTTTTTTGTTTTTTGAGACAGGGTCACACTTTATAGCTCTGGCTATTCTGAACTCACTATGTGTGCAGACCAAGCTGAACTCAAACCAAAGAGATCTACCCCCTCTGCCTCCCGAGTATGGGGATGAAAGTTCACACCACCACACCTGGCTCCATTTTCATGATAATTTAAAGTAGTAAATTAATAAAAATTATAAACGTTCACAAAGGTTTCTAAGTATCCTAGCAGACCAGATAACAGGAAGAGCTGTTCTCGGACCAAAAACCTACAACATGCCTAGTAGTTATAAAACTTTTATGAACAGAAAGTCACTCAGATATGAAACACTAGCATATACAAGCTTATAAACAATTAGTATGCAAGATTTATAAAAGACACATAGAGCATAGCAAATATAGCCAGGAAAAGACACGCTCCTTCATGAGAAGCAAGCATCTTAAACGCAGCACTAGGCAGCATAGCATGCTCACAAGCAACTGTTTTCCAGATGTCGAGAGGCAGAGACAGAGTGACTGTGGACTACAGTGAGATCTTGTATCCAAAAGCAAAACAAAGTGTAACACGAGCAAAACATGGAACATGGCTGATGAAGTAATCTAATTAGTAAGCAGAGAAGTAAAATATTAAAACTACCAAGAGTTATTAGGTTTAAATAATGGTGAAAGATTGACATAGCACAGGTGACTATATGACTTTTACCTGCTGCCTATAGCAGGCTAAAGTGGACATGTAAGCTCTAGGAAACAAGCGTGCATCACCTTAGAAAGGTAATGCATCATGTGAAAGTGGTTGGTTCTGTTCCCAGAAATATACCCAAGAACTTTCATGAGTGTTCCAGAAATGTCAAGAGTGGTCAAAATAGCCAAGGACAAAATATTGGGGACAATGTAAGCAAGTATCTGTTGCCAGAAGATGCATGAATCAATTAGAGCATGTTGATGCAAAGAATGCTGGGTAGCCGAAGAAACTAATCTGTAAAAGCCACAAATTCCAAATACATGGTGAAAAAGGAAAACTGTGCCAAAAACAAACAAACAAAAAAAAAACAAATAAAAGAAAACAGGACAATAGTGACCTCTAGGGAGCATGGTAGGAAATGCAATAGGGGATGTTTTTTTAAAATACTGTTTGTATTGTGTATTGTCTCAAACTACAGTTGAGTATAAAACTATCTGTGAAATTGTAAATTTATATTCTATGTGTTCATCATGACTATTTTATAAAAGGAAATAGCAATTTTAAGGAACCAATTGTACTGCGGTCTATTCTAAGACATCTATTAAATATTTGCTTGCTGGTAAAATCTTTAAAACCTTTAAAATTTGATATCTACTTCTTTCTTTTCTAAAACAAGGTTATCCTACAGTTACACGCACAGACTCTCTCAGCAGACATCGGCCTCCCTTTTAAAGGACACACTCCTCTTCTTTCCATTGGGATCTAGAGGAAAGAATCAAAATTATAAGCATCCAAAGTATTCATAGCACTCTTCACATATCCAACCAATACCACCATTTCATCTTATAGAACTTTCAACTAAATTTAAACTCCAATTCAAATTTAAACTATTAAACTAAATTTAGAAACATGGAGAGCAGAGTAGGCAATTGCTAAGAAATGCATTACTATCAAAAGGCAAGACGTCACACTGTTATGGTGCATGTTGTTAAACAAATTCAAGATATTGAAGTCCTTGGGAGTGTAGTATGTTATATGTTTTTTGTTTTTTTAAGGTGGGATGTAGAATAAATAATAAAACTCCAGAGACAGATATTGGGATTCAATCCAAAACACAAAAAAAGCAAAGCAATCAAGCCACTAGAAAAGTCTTAACCTCTACCTACCAAAGTCTGGGTGACCACAGACTAAGCAGACTAAGACTCTCTCTCCTCCCATTTTATATTCCCTTGAGTGCTGGGATTAAAGGCATTTGACTCCCTAGTGCTAGAATTAGGTGTGGGCTATCACAACCTGGATTTGTTTCTGCATTGATCTTGTATAGCCCAGAGTGGCCTTGAACTCACAGAGATCCATTTGTCTCTGTCTCCTAAATCCTGGGATTAAAGGTGTGTGCCACCATTGCCTAACCTCTAGTGACTTAGCTTTGCCCTTCTGATCTTTAGGGATATCAGGTACTACTTTTCTTTAAAAAAATATAATCAAAGCTTAGAACTATAAATCATCTATGGAACACACAGTTGGCTGTAATTTTATCACTTTCTAAATAATTAATGATTTTTGTTTTCTTTCTTGTTTTTAAAAACCAGAATGTTCCCTAATTTCTATGAACCTAAAAACATTGGACAACTGGGTTTATTCTATTCTCCTCTGTATTTTTATAAAATCTGATGGGAGAATGGCTACAGGTGCCCCTTCTGAGTGTCTGAGGTGCATTTTACAGCTGACAGACCATATGACAGACTATATGAGAGTCTGCATGAACTGAAAGAAAGGCTACCTTTCTAGCTTCCTATATGACAGACTAAGTGACAGTCAACATGGACTGAAAGAAGTGCTTTCCATGTCTTTTGTTGGGACACAGGGCTGTAGATAAGTAGACAGTGCCTGCTGCCTCCCTTTCCTCTTGAGTATGAAGCCACCTTACATTTCTAAGTATGTCTTGAATTTGATGTAGACTTTATGTAGATATTATGAAGAATTTAACTTCTAGACATGAGCAGAAGTAACATGCAGTATGCCTAATGCAAAACCAGTAAAATCTCAAGCATGTTCCACTCAATGTATACTGAAAACCATCCAGAACAAAAGCCCCCTACAACAGCCAGATTTGAACAACAAAATGTAGATTAAGCAAAGAAAATGATCTAAAAATAACTTTAGGAGAATGCTTGGGGAAATGAAATTTTTCCTCAAAGAAATGGAGGAAAAGACAAACAAAAATTGGAAGAAATAAACAAATCTCTTAAAGAAAGCCAAGAAATCAAACAGATGAAAGAAACAATTCAAGACTTGAAAACCAAAATAGAGACAATAAAGAGAACACAAATTGAGGGAATTCTGGAAATGGAAAATATGGGGAAAAGATCAAGAACCACAAATGCAAGCATAAGCAGCAGAAGACAAGAGATAGAAGAGAGAATCTCAAGCACTGGAGATACAATAAGAGGAAATAGACTCATTGGTCAAAGAAAACATTAAATCTAACAAAAGCTTAACACAAAATATCCAGGAAATATGAGACACCATGAAAAGATCAAACCAAAGAATAATAAGGATAGAACAAGAAGTCTAACTCAAAAGCACAAAAAATATATTCAACATAAACATAGAAGAAAACGTTCTCAACCTAAAGAAAGATAAGCCTATGAAGACACAAGAAGCTTACAGAATACTAAATAGACTGAATCAAAAAAGTCCCCTCACCACAAAAATATCAAAACACTAAACATACAGAATAAAGAATGAAAATTAAGAGCTGCAAAGGAAAAAGGCCAACTAACACGTAAAGGCAGACCTATCAGAATGACAACAGACTTCTCAATGGAAACAATGAAAGCCAGGTGATCCTGGTAAAGCATTATGGACACATTAAAAGACGACAGATGCCAGCCCAGACTACTATACCCAGCAAAACTTTCAATCACTGTAGACAAGACAAAACAAGATATTCCACGACAGAATCAGATTTAACCAATAACTAGCCATAAACTCAGCTCTACGTGAAGTACTAGAAGGAAAACTCCAACCCAAGGAAGTTAGCTACATCCATGAAAACACAGACAATAGATAATCCCACAGCACCAAATTCCAAAGAAAGGAAAAACACGCAAATTAACATCATCAGCAATGAAAACTAAAATAACAGGAACTAGCAATCACTGGTTATCAATATCCCTTAATATAAACAAACTCAACTCACCTATAAAAAGACACAGGCTAACAGATTGGATATGAAAACAGAATCCATCTTTCTGCTGCATACAAAAAGTACACCTCAACCTCAAAGTCAGACATTGCCTCAGAGTAAAGGGCTGGGAAACAATTTTCCAATCCAATGGACCTAAGAAACAAGCTGGTGTAGCTATAGCTATCCTAATATCTAACAAAATAGACTTTAAACTAAATTCAATCAAAAGAGACAAAGAAGGACATTTCATATTAGTCACATGAAAAATCCATTAAGAGGAAATCTCAATACTGAATACAAGGGTACCCTCATATGTAAAGGATACACTACTAAAGTTTAAATTACACATTAATCTCCTAATAATTGGAGACTCTCTCACCACTGGACAAGTCTATCAGACAGAAAATTAAAGAGAAATGTTGTGGGACAATGGTCTGTGCCTTGCCACTTGTATTTTAAATGAACACTGATTGGCCAGTAGCCAGGCAGGACATATACGTGGGGCAACCAGGCAGGAAGTAGAGGTGGGACAATAAGAACAGGAGAATCCTGGGAAGAGTCAGTCTTCGGTCATCACCCAAATGGAGAGGAAACGAGACACAGAGCAAGCAAAATGTGAGTGACTGCTTTGCCGAAAAAGGTAGTAAGCCATGTGGCTGACACAGACAAGTTTTATGGGCTAATATAAGTTATAAGAATTAATAAGAATCCTGAGCTAATAGATCAATCAGGTTTATAACTAAAGTAGACCTTTGTATATTTCTTTGGGGCTGAATGGCTGCAGAACCACGCAAGACAGAAACCTCTTTCAACAGAGAAATAAGAAAACTAACACATGTTATGACTCAAATGGAATTAACCAACATCTATAGAACATTCCATCCAAACATGAAAAGAATATACCATTTTCTCAGCACCTCATGGAACCTTCTCAAAAACTGACAACATACTAGGTAACAAAGCAAACCTCAACAGATACAAAAAACTATAATAACCCCATGTGTCTTATGCCTTTGTTGGGGATACTATTACTGTAACGAAACACCAGGATCAAAGCAACCTGAGGAGGAAAGGGTTTGTGTGTGTGTGTGTGTGTGTGTGTATGTGTGGTTTTTTTTTTTTGGCTTATGCTTCCACATTACTGTTCATTATCAAATGAAGTAAGGACAGGAACTCAATCAGGGTAGGAACCTGTAGGCAGGAGCTGATGCAGAGGCCATGGACTGCTACTGCTTACTGACTTCTTCATCATGGCTTGCTCAGCCTCTGTTCTTATAGAATTCAGCATCACCAATCCAGGGATGAGACCACCCACTATGGGCTGGTCCCTCCCCTATCAATCATACTTAAGAAAATGCTCTATAGCTGGATCTTATGGAGACATTTTATCCATTGAGGCTCCCCCCTCTCAGATGACTCTTAACTTGTTTCAATTTGACATAAAAATAGGAGCACACTTACTGAGGAAAACTTGTATAGTTAAGAGTATCAAATTAAGTAAGCTAATGGTTCAGTTCCTGACTCAGTTGCAAACCCAAAGCATTTTTTAAATAAAATCTTATAGTGCAGTAGGAACTATTTTAAATATGTCTAGATTAATTTTGTCTCAAATGAATAACATTATTTTTTAACTTTAGGCCATAACTTTTCTAGTATAAGAGAACACGAGTATACATAAAAATAAATTTACAAATAAAAGATATCTTAAGTCAAAGTAACCTAAATGTTAATGTATGACACCACAAACTAAAAAGACAATGTGACAATAAGCTTTACCTCATTACGGTCAAAATCACATGACTGCTTATGATGTAATTCGTACAAAGGAGCATCACCCCTAGGAATTAATGAAAAAATGTATTAAAGCATATTTCCTCTGACAGTTATTATTCTAAGTTTTGGTTTCAAATCAGAATTATGTGAAAAGCTTCTTAAAAGTATGATTGACAAGTACTATGCCAAACTACTCATTTAATATGTATGTTAAATGTCTATATTTTCTATGTACCTGCATATTGTGTATGTACACAAGTGTGTGTACAAGCATGTGTGTGCACATGCAAATAAGAATAATGTGGGAATCTTCTTAAAATATGGATTTGCGAGTATTATGTCAAAATACTCATTTATTTTAGTATGTAGGTTAAACGTCTATATTTTCTATTTACTTGCATATTCGTGTGTATGAACATAAGTATTGTGCACAACATGTGCGTGCACATGTGGATGCCAGAGTTCAACCTCAAGTGTTGTTCTTAAGGAGGCATCAGTGGGGAAAGCTAGCAGTCAACAGGCCCCAGAGATCCTCCTGTGGTCCTCACTCCTCAGTGTTGGGATTAGCAGTGTGCACCAATGCACCTGGCTCTTTTATTTAGTGCAGTAATCAAACTCAGGTCCCAGTGTTTGTGTACCAAATCATACTGAGTCAAATTCCCAGCCCTGAAACATCTATATTATAACACAATCACTCCAAGGAATCTAAATCTACACTCAAGATTCAGAATCAGGTCCTTGTTTTCTTTATCTGTTTTGTTATTGCTCTTTTGAAACATAGTGCCATGCATCCTAAGTCACTTTTTAAAAGCTGAATTTAAAACTCGAAGTCAAACAAAATGTTTTACTCATAAACTTCCAGATAATTGAGAAACAAGGAATTTAATTTCTCAATTTTAGAACTACATTATGTACCTAAGTTTTAATTAATAAATCCACTTCCATTAAAATGGCATGTTTTATTTCTTCTATCAATGGATACTTTAAAGATTTCCATAAGCCAGGAGGTAGTGACACACACTTTTAATCCCAGCACTTAGGGGGCAGATGTAGGCAGATCTCTATGAGTTCGAGGTCAGCCTGGTCTACAAAGTGAGTTCCAGAACAGCTCTCTGTGACACAGAGAAAACCTGTCTCAACTCCCAACCTCCAAAAAAGATTTCCATAAGAAATCACTTTTACAATAAAAGTGTGAATAAGTAAATTTTAACTCATAAACATCTGACTAAATTATTATTACTAAGAAAAATAGGACTATTCAGGAAGTATGAGCTAAAATAATGTTTCCCTCATTATCTATAATTTTGTAGGAAAGCCAGCAAGGGTATCCTCAAAACTCAAAGGAATAAACCAATTAAAACCCTTAGACACAAAATATGTTTTACACCACCCAGCAGTAGAAAACTAGATCTGGCAATACATCGTTGTTTCCATGTAACAAAAAGCATAAGAATGATGAAATAAGGGACAGCAACCCTCAGCGTATCTATTCTGACACATAGGGAGACTGTGGGAGGGGAATGCTAGCATGCAAGGATGTAGAACACAACTGTTGCATAGTGGGGATAGTCTTGTTTATACTGCCTCACTGAACTCTCATACTCCATGCTGATTCTATACTAAACAAGCAACAAGTGAGACAATATGCTGTTTGTGCTAATAAGTATTCTACCCATGTGATACTTCTATCTCTGTTACTCAATGAATTGCTATTTAGAAGATATATGGTGGATAGTCAACACTAAACAATCAGTTAAGGTCTTAGAGGCTGGAAACTGTGAACACCATAGGCTTAAGAAGTTGCTATTACACATAGTTAAAAGAAAAAAAGTAAGGCTTCTTTGAGACCAGTTTGCTCACCACCCAACAAAACTATTATCATTTCATGTTTTGTTTGCTCATTTGAATACATTTATTATACTAGATCTTAAGTCAAAACTTACATAGAGCACATTGGATATTCCCAGGTATTTCTCTGCACTGCTTTCTCTTGGTTATTACTTTCAATTTTTCCTTCAAAGAAAACACTGAATTAAATTTAGCAACATTTATTTTCATTTTTAGTTCAAAGCATATTAGAAGAATTCACAGAGGGAAATTGGTGATCCATAATATAATACTGTAACATGAGTACCAAAGAAAATCACACACAGGTCTCCATAAGATTATAAACTGATTGGCCCATTGGCTCAGGCTTCTTATTAACTCTTGTAACTTATATCAACCCATTATTCTTATCTATGTTAGTCATATGGCTCGGTACCTTTTTTCAGCGGGGCAGGTCACATCTTGCTTCTTGGGTGGTTGAGGCAGGACTCCCAAGGGAGCTTCCTTCTTTCTAGAATACTACTGTTCTCATTTCCCCGCCTCTATGTTCTGCCTGGTTGCTGGCCAATCAGCATTTATTTAAAACATAATTGACAAAATACAGACAATTCTTCCACACCATAATACAATAAAACATACTAATTGTGACTTTATGCATCTCTAAGCATATTAAATATACTGTATATACATATATTGTACACACGCATATATATCTATATATTTTTATATATGTACTTTAGATTCATCCCCTGGTATCTGATAGGAATTGGTTCCAAACCTTCCCCACTACTCATTATCCTCACAGCCACCGAAATCCCTTGACACACCAGTATCTTGTATAAAATGGCTCAATCTGCTGAGATAATGCATATACTCTCATATTCTTTATATCACCTCCAGGTGACTTAGACTAGCTGATACAATGGAATGCAGTTTATGGAAAGGTGTGTGTTATGTGTGTGTGTGTGTGTGTGCGTGTGTGTGTGCATTCACATATGCAGTGTGTGGGTGGAAGTCAGAGAATAATGCTCAGGAGTTGGTTCTCTCCTTTGACCTTGGGATCCAGGATTAAACTCAGGTCAGGAATAAGCCATCTCACCAACTCTGAGGATGATGTTAGTAAATAGCATAAATACTCTACTGGTTATGGAATAATGATAAAAATGTCTGTGTGTGTTCAGACAAGACATCTTAGATTTTATATAGTTAGTTGAATCTAAAAATATAGAACATTTGGATATGGAGAGTCAACTATATGTGCATAATTAAATGAAACATGGTAATACATATTTATATAAAGATAAACTAAGTGTGCAATACCAACCTTTTCTTCCACAGCTGGTTAGGTGACAATCTTTCTCAACAGAGCTTCTAAATTCATTTATTTCACTATCGCTGTATTCCTTCTGGTAGGGCTTTGTTGACCGACATGTTCCTAAGTAACTTGTACTAAGTAGAGGACTATGAAAAGCTGTCCGAGGAACTGTCAAACCCCCGTTAACGAACCCACCAGTGTAATGGCTTTCATCAGAAAAATCTACACAGGAGTCACTCAAACTACCAGAGCCACACTTGTGAAAGGCTGACATTCTCCCTGGCTGATCTCTGCTTAGTAAATTGATCATATTGGGACTAACAAAGGAGTCCATGTCGTGATTGGATGATGGATGTCTTGGAGTTGGCGGGATCACATGATCTAAAAAATTAGAGAATGCTTTCCCATCATTCCTCCAAATCTGTTGCACCGCTGTTTTTTCCATAGCAAAGTCTGGTTGTCTTCTTTCACACAGGCTTCCACAATCTTCATCCATGATCACAGACCTTTTAGTAAGGAAAGCACCAGTTTCTGGACTTTGGAATAAATAGAATCATATTTAGCAGGAAAGGTTTGATCATTTTCATTTACAAACACTAGCTTAAATTGAAAACTACAAAGAGTTTACTGAAGAATGACTAGCATTTTCCCAACTGCATTTCAAATTTACTATTTAAAAATACAAATAATAATATTTTAGTGGAAATTTATTTAATATATTCTAACAATAAACATGAAAATAACTTATACATGGTTCTGTATTTCAATGTGAAATTTAGTGCACAGTTTTATTTATTGTTATATTAGTGAAAAAATAATGTGATACTCAATAGTCTGATATCTACAGTACAGTCTAGCAAATAACCTAGTGTACCACTGTCTGCTGCTGCTGTTAGTCAAGCAGAGAAAAGTCTGAAGACTAGAGGGAGGGAGGAAGCTATCTCATGTAAAAATATTTTTTAAAGAGTTATAAAAACATTATCAAAGATATATTCCAATTTAATAATTGGGATAGTTACAAAGTTCTCAATAAAGAAAAAATAAGATGTAATTTATTTAAAAGACAACCCACATGAAAGCTAATCAGGTGAACTACATAACCTATAAATTCTTTTCTTAAGCAAAAATAGAAACTCTGGGTTAAGTCTAACTTGTGCATAATAACAAAAGCTGACAAAAAATATTAACAATAAAAATACCTTTTGTTCAACTGCTGTTGACTACAAAGCCATTTGAGATTGAACTATTTCAGGGAGTGGAAGTATAAAAAATTGAAAGAAATGCAAGACTGCTACCAAGAAATTTTAATATTCATTTTTTTCAATTATGCATATTTATTTCTGTACATTGGGTACAGTAAGTGCAGCTGAGAGTAGCTGTCTACAGAAACCAACAGTGTCAAATCCCTTAGAGCTGGAGGCTTTTAGCTGCCTGATGCGGTGCTAAGAAGCAAACCAGGATCCCTGTAAAAGCAGTATGTGCTCTTAACTGCTAAGCGATCTCTTCAGACTTAAGATTTTGATTTCCAATTTGATTTTTAACTACCTATTAAATATTTAAATACGATGTTCCAGGCACTAGGTCATGTGTTGGAAACAGAGAAAGACCTGCTAGTATTAAACATAGAGAAATTCTTGTTTGGGGCCTCATGCTCACAGATCAGGGCTCTCTGTGATTTCTCAATGAGCATCTAATTAGTATTTTATGCTAAAAGACATAATCCATTGTAATAACACACACAATTAAAGCCAGAAAAGTTTTCTACCATTATAAATGGGGGAATAACCATAGAACATGCCATAAGTTATAAAGCACACTATATGTTGAAATCATATTTTATAATTTATTCCCAGCACTATAACAGAAGAGTTACTACGACATGTAAAAAACAGAAGCAGCCACTCCCAAAAGACCTGAAATACAGTAAGGAAGGGAAAACAAAGATCATAGAACTGTTATCCTAGAGTCAAAGGCTAATGTAATAAACAAAGACTCTTCTACTCTAAGAAAATCATTAAGGGGCATCATCTAATGGGGGGGACCTCTTCAACAAACATTTCTGGGAAAGTCAATGTCTACTTGGAGCAGATTAAAACTTCAATGCTACTTCTCAGCTTCTACAAAAATCAACCCACAACTGAACAAAGAACATATTAGAGAATATGCAAAGATACTAGCAATGGTTTTCTGGGCATTGCCATAAAGCACAGGAAACACAATAAATATTGACAAATGGTTTGTAGAACTAAACAATAAAGAGAGTGTGGAGATAACATACAGGATGTGAGGAAATATTTTACCATTATTAATCTGTTAGAATCCTCCCTAAAGCCCACATAATCGAATTTTAAAATGAGAAATTAGGCTTGAGAAAAGTCTCAGCAGTTAAGACAATGGCTGTTTGGACCTGAGTTTGATTTCTAGCACTTTGGTGGCTCACAGCCATCTATAACTCTCGTCCCAAGTGATCCAACATCCTCTTCTGGCCTCCTTCTGGCACCAGGCACATATGTAGTGCACAGACACACATGCAGACACAACATTTATGCACACTGGATGGAATAATTTTTAAAAACTTTTTAAATGAGCAAATTATTTAAATAGATGCTTCTCAAAAGCATAAGTATGACTAAAATATATGAGAACAAACACTCAGCATGATTAACCCTCAGGGAAATGCAAAGTGAGGCCTCAATGAGATAGCATCCCATGCCAGTTACAATGGCTACTTCTAAAAAAGAAAGTATAAACAAAAAATAAACAAATGCTGACCAGGAGATAAGCAGGAATTCTTACACATGATGTATGGAAATATAAACTAAAAATAGGATTTCTACTATAAAAGAACAGCATGAAGGTCCTGCAAAAGCTGCAAATATAGCAGATGATCAAGCTAATTTTCTCCTTGGTATCTCACCAAAGAAATGAAATCAGCATACCCACAGTGCAGCTGCACAGCCACATATATATTGTAGCACTGTTCACTACATGAAGACATGAAATCAGGCTACACGCCCATCAGCAGATGAATAGTTTAAAAATGCAGGATATCTTTCTAGAGTAGTATTTAGCATTAAAAATGATGAAATCCTGTTGATTATATCAAAACGGATAAAACTAGAAAAGATTTTGTTACGTGACAAACCCAGAAGGAGAAGGGAAAATATTCTTTCTCATATATAGATATAGAAATATTCTTTCTCATATGTAGATGCTATAAAACTATACTTTAGACTAGAAGAATTATTCCTAAAAGCTGGGAGAGACGTGGACTGCAACGAGTGGGAGGGAGAGGCTGGAACTGATATGTCCACACAATATTCACGTACAGAACTAGCACCCTGAAATTTGCTAGTATACACGGTATGTTAGTGTTTAAAAGGACAAAATTAAACTAACAAAAGGATGTGTTTCATTATAATGGTCTTTTTCTAGAATAGTACTTATATCTTCAACTAAAAATATTTATGTCCTGCTAAGAGCACAGTACTGATGCGCAGCACCCTGTCCTTTCCTTCCACATTCTACTCACCCGTTTATTCTCGCAGATGATTCTCCAAACTCTGCTCTTTTCTGAGATGAACTGAAAATATCTTGATGTTTATTTAATTTGTAAAATAAGGAATCAGAAAAATCTCCATTACTGAACTAAAAAAGGAAGAAAATAACAAAACAATATGTACATGTTTACAATTTAAATTGTATTTACCTGTTTGCAGATACTTGCTAACAATTTGTAATTATAACATGTATAGTCAAGAAGATGAATATTTAAGTATGTATCATATAATGTTTTCTATTCTACACAGTAAATAATAGAATATGGAGTTTAAACTGTATAAACAAAATTTTGTCTCTACGATATAGGTGGATTCTCTAGGTGAATTCTCTCAGCCCTCCTTCTCATCCCTCTGTGGTCAGTTGACAATACCAAGAAACGCTCTCTACCTGGGACCTCAGGTGGCCAACCTGGCTGGGACTCAGGTAGTTGAGTTTGACTTCGACTCTCCATCTGATCTCCCATTCCAATCTCTCCAATCTCATTCCTAGCCTTGTAGCAATTGCTTTCAGGTGCCTCTCCTCCCGCCTCAGCTTCATTCACTGTAGACGCCAGCTCCTGGTCCAGACACAGAGTCCCCCTAGCTCTTTCATTTTTGTTTCTCTACATGACTTCACTGCAGCCTACTTTCCAGATCCCCTTGGTAAAACCATCACACCTTCACTTCTCTAGGGACCCCATCTTTGACAGCATTCTCTCCGGTTCTTCTCATATCCGCACTCAGCCTTTTCTCCTAGCCCATTTCTATTCCTCTCTGCCACTCGCTGACCTGCAGGAGCACTCTCTCCAGACAACAACAGTCAACACATATTCCTAAGATCCAGAAAAGGAAACAGAAACCATGGAGCAGAACAACCACACATCACCCCATAATAAGATATTCTCCCAGCTCTAGCTGCCTGGACACCTCTACAAAAAAAAAAAAAAAAAAAAAAAAAACACTATCAGCCAAGACAATACGTCATCTCCAGAGCCCAGTAAGCTTTCTATAGTAAGTCCTGAGAAATGCAATACAGCTGAAGCCCAAGAAAAAGCTTCAAAATGGCAAGTATGAATATGTTCAAGGATGAATAAATAAATGACTTAAGACTATACAATTATATACAAACAATGAATGAAATGTTGGGGACAAGACATCAAAGTAGAAACTGAAACACTAAATAAAACCCAAACTTGCATAAAACTGAAAATGGGAATTTAGGAATCTAAAGTAAAACATCACAGGTAAGCTCATCAGCAGAGTACGAGACACGGGAGAGCAGCACTGAAGAAAAGGGAGAAGAAGTGGATCTCAGTTAAAGAATACTTTGAATCCGAAAAAAATCCAGGCACAAAACACCCAAGAAAAATGGAAGACTGAAAATACCAAACATACGAATAAAAAGAATAGAGGAAAAATATCCATCCCCAGGTCAAAGGCACAAAAAATATTTTCAACAAAATCATAGAAGAAATTTTTTTTAACCTAAAGAAGGAGGTACCTATCAAGGTACAGGAAGCAAACAGAACATAAAGTAGTACCAGAAAAAAAAACTCTCCATAACACATAATAATCATAACACTAAATGTATGGAGCAAAGAAAGAATATTAAAAGCTATGAAAAAACAACGTAACATATAATGTCAGATCCATTAGAATAACATCTGACTTCTCAATAGAGACTCTAAAGCCAGAAGGGCTTGAATAACTCTAGGAACCACACTGATCAGTCCAGAACAGTATTCTCAGCAGAACCATCGATCACAATAGATGAAGAAGAACATTCATAATTATTTTATTCCAGAATTAAAAACATAATGAAAACAAAGTTAAGTAGTATCTACTATGTACCAATATATCTCTACAGAAGGCAGTAAAGAAAAACTTCAATCTGAAGAGGTTAACTACACTCAAGGAAACACAAGGACTAAAAACTCCCAAACCACTAAATCAAAACAGGGAAATTCACACTAAACCAACAAAATAATCATAATCGATAGGTACAGGTCATTGATAATTCTGAATATTAAAGATTTCCTTCTCTAATATAATCCTAAAAGATTGTTTTAGAAAACATCTTTAGGTACATCTAAGAAAAACATCCCCAAGTGTACAAAATACTTCAGGGTAAGAGGACTGAGAAAGATATTACAAGCAAATGGACCCAAGAGAAGTAAGCAGATACAGCCATTTTAATATCTGAAAAAAATAAACTCAACTCAAAAATAATCAGAAGAGATAGAGAAGAACACTTCATACTCATCAAAAAAAAAGGTAACATCTATACACCAAATATGAGGGCATCCAAGTTCACACACACAAACAAGCATCATCACTACAAGCTAAATTACATATTGACCCTTATATATTGATTATACTGGGAAACTTAAATACCACACTCTTGCAGATAGGTCATTCAGATAAAACTAAACACATGACTTAGAAAATATTAGACTTAGAAGGTCATTAAATCATATTAGACTTAGAAAGTCATTAAATCATAACAAAAGATTCTCAGTACCTCATGAAACTTTCTCCAAAAGTGACCACATACTTGGACATAAGTCTCAACAGATATAAGAAAATTGAAACAAAACAACCTGTTTTGATAACAGAGCATCATGGATTAAAGTTGAATATCAACAGCAAAAACAACCGAAAGTATACAAACTCAGGGAAACTAAAAAACTCATTAATGAATGAAAACCATATCAAGACAGAAATTAAGAAAGAAATTAAAAACTGTCTAGAATTAAATGAAATTAATTAATTAAATGAAAATAAAAACACAACATACCCAAACTTACAGAACACACAATGAAGGCAAGTTCATAGCACAAAGTTCTTAAATTAAAAAGAAATAAACAGAGTGAAATCGTGTTATCAACTTAACAACACACCTGAAAGCTTTAGAATAAAAAGAAGAAATAACACTTAAAAGGAATAAATGGAAGAAATAATCAAACTCAGGGCCGAAGTCAATAGGACAAATAGAACAAACAATACAAAGAATCAAGGAAATGATGAATTGGTTTTTTGAGAAAAATCAGTAAGATTGGTAAACTCCTAGCCAAACTAATCAAAAAATAGAGAGAGAAGATTAAATTAATAAAATTGGAGACATCACTACAGACACCAAATAAATCTAGAGAATTCTAAGGACACACTCTTAAAGTCTGTGCTCCATCAAACTGGAAAACCTAAAAAAATAAAACAAAGTTAAATCAAGATCAGATCATTGATCTATACATACTGATAAAGCCTGAATAATAAAGAACTGTTGGAGGTATCACCCTTCCTCATTTCAAGCTGTAAAACAGTATGGTGCTGGCATAAAAAGAGACATGTTGATCAATGAAATTGAATTGGAGACCCAGACAGAAGCCCACACACATATAGGTACCTGTTTTGGTTTTGTTTTATAAAAATGTCAAAAAATACATGCTGGAGAAAAGACATCTTCAATAAATGATGCTGGACAATCGGGATGACTACATTTAGTAGAATAGAAATGGATCCATATTTCGATCAAGGACCTCAACATAAGGACAGATAACACTGAATCTGATAGTAGAGAAAGTGTGAAATAGTTTTGAACTCATTGACAAAGGAAGGAATTTCTGAAGAGGACACCAAAAATACAGGCACTAAGAACAACCAATAATGGGACCTCAGGAAACTGAGGAGCTTCTATATGACAAAGGACACCATTACCTGGAATAATGCCAGGCTACAGAATAGGGAAAGAGATTTTTACAATTACTCGTCTGATAAAAGGTTAATATCTAAAATGTATAAAGAACTCAAAAAAATTGGACATCAAGAAAAAATAACCCAATTAAAAAGGGGTACAGAACTAAACAGAGTTTGCAAAAGATGAGACACAAATCACTGAGAAACATTTAAAGAAATGTTCAACATCTTTAGTCATCAAAGAAATAAAAATCAAAACATCTTATACTAGTCAGAATGGCCAGATTAATAAAACAAAGGACAGCTCATGCTGGTAAGGGTGTAGGAAAAGGGGAATACATATTCATTGCTATTGGGAATACAAACTAGTACAGCCAGTATGGAAATCAGTGTGGTGGTTCCTCAGAAAGGTGGGAATAGATCTATCTCAAGATCCAGCTATACCACCCTTGGGCATATACCCTAAGACTGTACATCCTTCCACAGGGACATCTTACTCATCCATGTTCATTGCTGTGTTGTTGATAATAACCATAAATTAGAAATAACATCATTTAGCTGATGAACAGATAAAGAAAATGTGGTACATTTACACAATGGAATACTATTTGACTCTTTAAAAACATGAAATATAAAATTCACAGGTTAATGTATGAAGCTAGAAAAACATCCTGAATAAGATAACCCAGACACACAGAAAAATATTTTATGTATCATTTTATTATGTGGATGTCAGAGTTTAAGACTTTGATAGGAATGCTATAATCCATATAACCACAGAGTTAGGTGTAAAGTAAGGGACTGTGGGGAGAGGAGGATCTCGCAAGAAAAGGAAAATGGAGTGCATAGCTAAAGAAAGACGGGAGAGACCTGAATGGGAGGAAGGGCATAGAATGAAATATTATCCTTCATTTATCACTATAAATTAAAGTTAAATTTATGAAAAGGAGAACCTGTTATGGAAATATGATATCAAAGAAGTAATAATCCCAGTGTACCTGCTCATTTTGCTTTATTTCAGATGCAAACTTCCAAGGATTTGGTGCTGTCCTTGGGGTAGAGCTTTGGTTTGGAATATGTTTGTTAGACGGTAATTCCACTGGAAGAGAGGGTGGAATACAACTGTAGTTTTCTGTTTTTTTGAACATTCTGTATGAGTTCACGTTTTGTGATGACTGTAGGAAAAGAAAAAGCAAGATCACAAAAAGTACAGAAACTAGAAGTCAAAATAATAGAACTAAAATTAGGAGAAAAGGGGCATGACTACAGAAGAAGAAGTCCTATGGAAAGGCAGGTCATTGGTACTTTATAAGAGTCCTGGAGGCCAGTGTCTACTTCAGAACGCCTCCCTCTGCTTTCCCGATCTGCCTTCTTCTCTCGAGCTCCTTTCCTGAATGTCACGTCTAATGACATAAAAATCTTAGTTTCTCTAACCCGTAAATCAGATGACAGGATGTCCAAGATATTTTATTACTATCATCAGCTTCTACTGCTTTCTGATCTAGTTTAAGCCTGACAATTCAAAGATAAAGAAGAATAATTAATATAGCATTGGGCGTTAAATAGAATTGCAAGTCTTAACCAACCTGTGTACTTTCTAATTCATTATGATTTTGTTTGCAAAAATGTTATGCTTTTAAAAATTACCTTGTGATAAACATGAATTCTTAACATCATATAAATATAAATTGATAGAAATAATATTTTCATTACATTTGAACAAATGAACTGATCAGTAAATGTGTGAACATAATGAAAGACTCTCTCAGTGAGAGGTAGAGAGTAAACTGCTTGCTAGGCAAGTATAAGGACCAAGTTTGACTCCCCAAAATCTGCATGTCAGTGCACATTTGCAATCCCAGTGATGGAGAGGGAAGAAGCAGGCCAATTCTTAGGGCTCAGTAGACTTGCTGGTCAGTTAATATGACTGAATCAACCAGCTCTAGTTGCAGAGAGACCTTGTCTCAAAAAAGAAGTTGGAGTGTGAGTGACCTCTGATCTCCCTTGCACACATACATATGCAACTACCTACTTACCAATGAACACACACACAAATAAATACTTAAAAATAATCTCTATATAAATTGTGCTTTGTAACTAACTCTTTGATAACTAGAAGAACCAAGCGCTAAGCATGCAAAGCCAACCACATTTCTATTGCTCCAAGGAAGCTTCATAATCAGAGTATTCCTTAGGAGTAAATTTCCTATATGTGAAAACTGCAAAAGGAATCATTCAGAAACTATAAAATAGTTAAAAAATATATAACATACTAATTTTGCCTAGTATTTTAACAGTGAGATCATCTAAGGGTTGGGAACAATTGTTAAAACAACTTACAATTTTCTTTAAAACTCACCTGACCTGGGTCAGTTCCTTCTGTACGACATAATCTTTGATAGGGTACACTAAAGAAAACAAAAAAAAATCAAGCATCCAATAAAATATATCTTCTGTATATTTAAGTTTCTCAGTGTCTACACAAGCACTCAACATAGAAAACTCTGGTAAATTATGTACAAGTAAGTTTTAAGGAAAAATATATTAAACTAGGATAGACATTTTCTTTACTTTTTAAAAAAAATACTGTATTTCAATCACTGGTGGTTTTGCCTGTGTGCTATGTCTGTATGAAGGTGTTGGATCCCCTGGAACTGGAGTTATAGACAGTTGTGAGCTGTCATGTGGATGATAGGAATTGATCCCGAGTTCTCTGGAAGAGCAACTAGTGTTCCTAACCACTTAGCCGCATTCCCAGTCCCCGGCATTTTCTAATATAGAAAGTCAAATCACATGCACAAAACTCCATAAATGCGTGTCCTAATGGTTTTATAATATCATTAGACAAACAAGAACAGGAACTGGAAGGTAATGTCCTTCTCAATTTCCCAGCAAACACACAAGTTGATAGTTAACTTCTCTCAGTTAGTCACTGTCTTAGCTAGCACTTACTTAGTCCCCATGTCATCGATGCACAGTTTGGAAGGTACACAATGAGGTGACACTGGAAGTTCTAACGCATGCTTTCTTAGTGGAATTTTCAAGTCTCTATTCATATTCACATGTGTTGGTCTTTTCATGTTTTCTACAATAAAAAAATGTTAAAAAATAACTTTGAAATAGAAGTTTTAAAATCTTTTGCTATATCATTCAATTGATCGTGCATTTGAAAATGTTCTTCTAAAACATGTTCTTTACATGTAATTACAGAAACTGACTGCTAACCACTATTAATGAAATTTAATTTTTCCTCCTGCATTTTAGCCATCTATAAAGGGGCTCTACTAACCCAACACAATGTCCTCTTTCTGATCACTAGACTGTCTCAGACACTGTACAACATCTCCTTACAGCACTCTATGTTTTCTCTGTTTCAGCACTTTATTCATTTTATTACACTTGATCAACCCTATCACCATCAATAGACTGTAAACTTCTGAGCAAAGCTTCTGAACTGTGGGTCACTACCCTTTGGGGGGCAAACGGCCCTTTGGCAGTTGTCTCTTAGACTACTGGAAAGCACGGATATTTACATCATGTTTCAAAACAGTAAAAATTACAGTTACAACTTAGCAATGAAATAACTTTATGATTGGGGTCGCCACAACATGAGGAATTGTATTAAATCACAGCATTGGGGGCTGCGGCATTATCAAGGTTGAGAACCACTGTTTTAGAGGAAGGAGTCTCCTATCATTTTATGAAGTAAGATCACTGTTTTATTTGCTCAGTACCCAGCCCACCTACCAAGTTCTAGTGAGAATGTTCTCTCTTTCTGTACAACAGTTCAGAGGTAGCCATTTGGGCAAAGAAAAATGATTCATAGACTTCTGTCCCTCTGACCCAGTGCAACTGAGCAATTACTGGAGTCCAGCAGTAGCAAAAAATATCTTCTAGCATAACTTGAAAATTTGGAATGAAACAACCCATAGTCTTTCTCCTGAGGGAACTGGGCATGAGAAATAGTGGTTTCTTTTTTTTATTTTAAATTTATTTATTTTTTTATTTATTAAAGATTTCTGTCTCTTCCCCACCACCGCCCTCCCTCCCTCTCCCTCCCCCAATCAAATCCCCCTTCCTCGACCGCCCAAAGAGCAATCAGGATTCCCTGCCCTCTGGGAAGTCCAAGGACCACCCACCTCTATCCAGGTCTAGTAAGATGAGCATCCAAACTGCCTAGGCTCCCACAAAGCCAATAGGTGCAGTAGGATCAAAATCCCATTGCCATTGTTCTTGAGGTCTCAGTAGTCCTCATTGACCTGAGTGAGGTAAGCCAGACCCAAAAAGAGGAACATATTTGGTTTCTAGCCATAAATAAAGGACATTGAGCCTATAATTCGGGTTCTTAGAGAAGCCAAATGAGAAGGAGAACCCAAAGAAAAACATATAGGCATTCTCCTGAATATTAACCTTCATCAGGCGATGAAAGGAGACAGAGACAGAGACCCACATTGGAGCACCGGACTGAAATCTCAAGGTCCAAGTCAAGAGCGGAAGGAGAGAGAGCATGAGCAGGGAGCTCAGGACCCGAGGGGTGCACCCACACACTGAGGCAGTGGGGATGTTCTGTCGGGAACTCACCAAGGCCAGCTGGCCTGGGTCTAAAAAAGCCTGGGTTAAAACCGGTCTCACTGAAATAGTGGTTTCTTAAGACCAGCTTTTAAATGTTCATGATGAAGACAATCTTCATGAGGTATGGTGATATTTTGTTTGTGCTATAACAAATAGAGCTGCCTGAGGATCAGGGTGTGGAGTCAGCCACTAATTAGTCATAGAGGCCAGGCAATGGTGGCACAGGACTTTAATCTCAACACTCAGGAGGCAGAGGCAGATAGATCGCTGTGAGTTCCAGAACACTCTGTGCTACAGTAGATTGATCCAGTCTCAAAGAGAAAACAGAGCTAGGCAATGGTGGCTCACACCTTTAATCCCAGTACTTGGAAGATACATGTGTTTAATCACAGCACTAGGGAGATGGAGACAGGGAGAGATATGGCTGGGCAGAGAGAGGAATATAGGCCAGAAGGAGATAGGAGCTGACCACACTGAACCTGATAGAAGATAAAGTGGAAAGTAGCCTGCAATACATGGACACAGGAGACCACTTCCTATGTATAACCCCAATATCACAGACAATGAGAGCAACAATGAATAAATGGGACCTCTTGAAACTAAGAAGCTTCTGTAAAGCAAAGGACACAGTCAATAAGACAAAAAGGCAACCTACTGAATGGGAGAAGATCTTCACCAACCCCACATCAGACAAAGGTCTGATCTCCAAAATATATAAAGAACTCAAGAGGGGCTGAAGAGACGGCTCAGCGGTTAAGAGCATTGCCTGCTCTTCCAAAGGTCCTGAGTTCAATTCCCAGCAACCACATGGTGGCTCACAACCATCTGTAATGGGGTCTGGTGCCCTCTTCTGGCCTGCAGGCATACACACAGACAGAATATTGTATACATAATAAATAAATAAATATTTAAAAAAAAGAACTCAAGAAACTAGACATTAAAATTATAAATAACCCAATTAAAAAATGGGGTACTGAACTGAACAGAGGATTCTCAACAGAAGAAGTTCAAATGGCCAAAAGATACTTAAGATCATGCTCAACTTCCTTAGCAATGAGGGAGATGCAAATCAAAATAACTTTGAGATACCATCTTACACCTGTCAGAATGGCTAAAATAAAAAGCACCAATGATAACCTGTGCTGGAGAGGATGTGGAGTAAGGGGAACACTCATCCATTGCTGGTGGGAATGCAAACTTGTGCAACCACTTTGGAAATCAGTATGGCAGTTTCTCAGAAAATTGGGAGTCAACCTACTTCAAGATTCAGCAATACCACTCTTGGGAATATACCAAGAGATGCCCAATAATACTACAAAAGCATTTGTGCAACTATGTTTATAGAAGCATTATTTGTAATAGCTAGAACCTGGAAGCAACCTAGATGCCCCTTAATGGAAGAATGGATAAAGAAAGTGTGGCACACATACACATTCGAGTATTACTCAGCAGTAAAAAAAATTACATCTTGAATTTTGCATGCAAATGAATGGAAATAGAAAATACTATCCTGAGTGAGATAACCCAGACCCAAAAATATGAATATGATATGTCCTCACTCATTAGTGGATTCTAGACATAAACAAAGGACATTGAGCCTATAGTTTGGGATCCTAGAGAAGCTAAATAATAAGGTGAACTCAAAGAAAAACACATATAGATTCTCCTGGAAATTGGAAGCAGACAAGATTGCCAGGCAAAAGTTGGGAACATGGGGGTGGGGTGGGGCAAGGGGAAGGGGAGAGGGGGGAGAAGGGAGAAGGGGAGGATTGGGGAGAGCTTGGGGGAACGGATGGTTGAGATGGAGGAAGGGCAGATATAGGAGCAGGGAAGAAGATATTTTAATTAAGGGAGCCATTTTAGGGTTGGCAAGAGATTTGGCTCTATAGGGGTTCCCAGGTGTCCACGGGCATGTCCCCAGCTAGGTCCTTGGGCAGTAGAGGAGATGGTACCTGAACTGGCTTTGTCCCATAGTCACACTGATAAATATCTTGAGTATCACCATAGAACCTTTGTCCAGAAATGGATGGAGATAGAGACAGAGACCCACATTGGAGCACTGGACTGAGCTCTCAAGGTCCGGTTGAAGAGCAGAAAGAGGGAGAAGATGAGCAAGGAAGTCAGGACCACAAGGGGTTCATCCACCCACTGAGGCAATGTGCCTGATCTAATGGGAGCTCACCAAGGCCAGCTGGACTGGGACTGAATGAGCATGTCATCAAACTGGACTCTCTGTGGCTGACAATGGGGGCTGACTGAGAAGCCAATGATAATGGCACTGGGTTTTGTCTCTACTGCATGTACTGGCTTTTGGAGATCCTAGTTTGTTTGGATGCTCACCTTCCTAGGCCTGGATGAAGTGGGAGGGCCTTGGACTTCCCACAGGACAGGGCACCCTGACTGCTCTTAGGACTGGAGGGAGAGACAGGAGGGTGAGTGGGGAAGTGGGAGGGAAACGGAAGGAGGGGAAGAAGTGGAAATTTTGAATGGTACTATTTATAAAGCAATAAAAATTTAAAAAAACTGTTATTCTTTCTGTATAAATTTCCTAAGTAATATGAGATAATAATAACACATTCATTATTTTTTCTTAAGCTAAACTTGAAACTATTTGCCTAGAAATAATAATATTATAAAACTCCATGACAAATTAATGATATCAAACAAGTTAATCTTGTATAATACATACAGCCTAAAATTAAAATAAATAGATAAAACAATAAAAGATCTTAATTCAAATATTAGTTAAGCTTATAATTTTAAAAGGCAATAAAGTTTTAAAATAAATTTTCCATATGCTTTGAGTTCTGGAATTTCTAACCAATTAGACAACTTATATTCTTATGAATTACCACATGAAGACAAAATTAAAGGCCTTCAAAAGACTTACCAGGTGTTTTCTTCTTGGACGCTATCTGATTTACCATGTACAGATTAAGAAGGTCTAAACTGGCAGTGGGGTTCTTGACAGGTGGACAAACTCCTAGAGATTTCATTTTTGATTTTAACTTATTCTTTTCAAAGTATTCCTGAAATAATTAAGAATTAAAAATATTAATTTCCCAACATAACAGTTCAAGGCAGAATCATATAAAAAATCCCACTGAAGTCACTATGCCACTGACTTCATGTGTCACACTTGTGACAGACCACGGGAACGGAAATCAATAATAATAGCTTGTAGCTAACCTAAAGACTTTGAATCTGGCAGGTAAAATTTTTTCTGAAACAAATAACATATTCCCCTATATTTAAGAAAACTCAAAAGATATAGCAAGTGCCTACTGAAAGACTAAGAGGGGCAGTGAGACAGCACAGAGATCAAAGCCTGAGGACCTGAGTTCTGTGCCCTGACCCTTAGTAAAAGATAGCCAAGTCTTCTTTTGAAAGTTGTTTTTTGACCTCTACAGACATGCTATGATACATGTGTATCCCATCCCCACTTGCACATGCACACATACACACACGTGTGTGCACATATACACACACATTAATAATAATAATAAAATTGTACAACCAACTAAGAGGAAAGCAAAAGCTACGTGAGAACGAATTGGCAACCAATGCCAATTTAACTCACTGTATCACAACTGCTTAAGGTTGTCCATAAACCAGACTTACATATATGTGTGTGTATATATATATATATATATATATATATATATATATTCCAATTTATATTTCCTTCCTGAATTTCTGAACTATAATTATTCTTCATTCTTTAGTTACATCCTCCACTTACTTAGTTCAAAGACATTTTAATTTTTAAAAAGTATTTTATTTTTAATTGTGAGGGAGCACATATGTGAGTGAGTATACCCGTGGGGTCCATAAGATTGTTGTGGATCTGCTGGAGTTGCAGGCTGTTGTGGGCCATATGATATGGGTGCCCGAGCCAAATTCAGATCCTATAAGGGAGTTCATGCTCTGAAACACTGAACCACATCTCCAGCCTTCCTTATCAACATAATGAGCATCGCTATTCCGTTTTCATAAAGATTCTAGGTTTCTTGATTGTTCCCTTCACCCCCTCCTCTTCAGACACCATCCCCACTCTTACAGGTTCAATACAGGAAAGAAGACATGCAGTATTTGTCTTTCCAAGTCCAGCTTATTTTCACTTAATTATTTTCAGCTCCACTTCTTCCCTGTAAATGCCATGATTTCATTCTTCTTTATAGATAAATAGACTCCCATGTGTATATTTTCTTTATCCATTCCTCAGATGATTGTGTACATGCAGGCTAGTCCCATTCTGAGCTATCATGAATAGTATAGCTATAAACACGGCTGTGAAAGTATCTCTGTGATACGGTAATTCAGTGGTTTTCAACCTGTGGGTTGCAACTCCGTTGGGCTCACAGGGGTCACCTAAGACCATGGGAAAGCACAGATATTTACATTATGATTCCTAACAGTAGCAAAATTACAATTAAGAAGTAGAAACAAAAATAATTTTATAGTTATGGGTCACCCCAACATGGGGAACAGTATCAAAGGGTTGCAGCATTAGAAAACTTGAAAAGCACTGCATTAAGAGCCCTTTAAATATATATCAAAAAACGATATCATTGGGCCTTGTGGTAGTTCTAGTTTTTTGAGTAACCTTCACACTGAGTTCCATGGTGACTAAACTCCCATCTACTGGCATAAGGGATACTTTTTTCCTGTATCCTGGCAAACATTTGTATTAGTTTTCTTGATGCAAGTCCTTCTGACTGGGATGAGATGAATAAATTTCCAGTTCTTTTGAGACAGGGTCTCACTCTGTATCTTAGGCTAGCCACAAGTCATTATTCATCCCTGCCTGGGCTTTGAATTCATAGCAATCCTGAGCAAACCTTCTGAATACTGACATTGCAGAGATGTGTCTCCAAACCAGCTGAGGTGGAATCTTAAAGTGCTTTGGATTTGTATTTCCCCGATAGTTAAGATTGCTGAACATTGTTTTCAAGAGTCTCCTGACCATATATTTCGTCTATTGAAAACTGTTTATCCAATTCATTATTCCATTCACTGATTTGTGACATGTTTTCTGGTGTTTACTATTCCAGATTTTACCTCCACCAGATGTACAGCTGGCGAGGTTCTCTCCCATCCTGTAGGCTGTCTCTTCACTTGGACATTGTTTCCCTTCCTGTGCAGAGGTTATTTACTTCATGTAATCTTATTTGTCATCCCTTGAGATTAGTTACTGTGCTGCTAGAGTCCTGGTCAAATGTCCTTGCCTATGCCTTGAAGTCTTTTAACTATGTTTTAAGACATTCATTAGTTTTAATTTTTATCTACTATTATACCCTTGACATGGTAACAGATTATCTTCAAAACATCTTCCACTATGTATTTCATAACACAGTGGCATAAGATTATGTACAAATGAATTGTTCAAGCAATACGTCTCAAAATATTATCAATTACAAACAACTTTTAATATTAGATAAAGGCCCATCACCAAAAAAAAAATCTTCTTGTAACAGACAGAGATCATTACAGAAAACCACAATCAATCAAATTGCAGAGAGAAAGTGCACACGTGGTGTCCAGCCTCTATTGATACATCTGTATCCAAGTCCCAGGGATCATAGCAGAAGAGACAGAAAGAATGTAAGAGCCAAAGGAATGAGAAGTTTGCTTTGAGAGTGTGTCTCCTAGGTCTTCCCACATAGGCATGGATGACCTGGAACTCACTCTGGAGCTCAGACTGGACTTGAACATGCAGCCATCTTCCTGTGCTTAGCTACAATTATAGCAGTGTGCCACTATGCCTGGCCACGGGGTGAACTGATTAATGACAAGGAGTGATTCAAGAGTTTAATGTTACATTTGCTGTGATAGAACTCTCATCGCTCAAATGACAATGACCTTACCTTCTGCTTTCTTCTTTCTTGCTTTATTAGAACCCTGGTCCTAAAAAGATAAATAGGAAAAAACATACAGTTACTAAAGAAACAGATCACTTCTAATATGACTGGCATTTTTGTTGAAAATCTGAAATTAAAATGTTCCTATTATTTTCTGGAAATATTTTAAAGCATTAATAGTAATATTTCCACATAAAATTCTTAGGAAGTCCAAAATGCAATAAAAACTATTACAATAATTAATAACTTATACAAAATAAATATGAGATAAGCAAAAAGAAAGGAAGGCATTAGAAATACTATATTTCTGAACCATTTCTCATCTGAAAACAAAATTCTTGGTCAACAACTCCAGTTTCCTTTGCTTTTCTTTACATTTCAACGTTCTGGTTATATCACTTTGGTACAGACAGAAGACATCTTCAGGTTCTAAGTAACAGTGGAGTGTATTGCTAAAGCAATTCCAATAGAATTAATGTATCAGTTATCTCAGCACTGAGCATTATGGCACACACCTGTAATTCCAGCAGTTGGGCAGCACAGGTAAAGCAATGTTCATAATGACCTGACTGTAATGGTCATCACAGGCAAAGTGAATTTTATGATGACCTGACTCATCTGCACCTTTAGTACTGGTTAATCAATCACGGTATTTCCAGAGACGAAATATATTTTTAAAACCATACTGTGTTTCTGTTGATCTATAGAAACAGAAAACTTCCCAAACAACTTAAAGAAAGTCTCCATTGGATTATAGCAAAAGGGAATCTTGGCCTGTGAACCAATTTCCAGACTGAAGCCATTTGAAGATCTAGAACCCCGTGAGTAAAGGAATGGCCAGGTTCCACTGAGGAAGGACCTTGATAAAACATGTAAGAATTTTATTGTTAGTCTTTCTCTAGTCCTTTCCCAGAAGAACTGAAGGCCTTTTCCAAAGGCAACTGTATACTAGGGAAAAGGAAATAAGCAGACTTTCTAGGGTCTATTGTGTACTGGTTCAGAATTGAGGATGATTCTGAAAAACCCTGAGAAGCATTGTAGCCCTCCAATTAAATTAGATGCTTATGAAAGTCAGGTCATTAATAGAGTTGTGGATGAGGTCCAACTCACAGTGGGTTCAGAGGTCCCTAAATTCATTCTACAGCTATTTCCTCAGTCCCAGAATGCGTAACTGGAACTTAGAAGTTGGCAGAAATCTCACATTGGTTCCCTGACCTCTGGGGTGAGGATTATTATGGTTGGAAATGCCAAATGGAAGCCACTGGAGTTTCTTCTGTCAAAGAAAATAGTGATTCAAAGACAATATCATATCCCAGGAGGAACTGCAGGAGTTAATGGCACCAACAAGAATTTGAAAAATGGGAAATAAATCTAATCAAAATTCAAGGACCTCAGTGAAATCCTGAGAAATCCAGTGGTGAGGGGCATGCAGAGAAATCCCTTCTAAGGTGAAGGATACGTTATTGTATCTGGCCCCTCCCACCACCAAGAAAGAAGCACAACTTTTAGTGGGCCTATTTTGATTCTGGAGACAGCACATTCCTCCCTTGGGTGTTATTCTGACCCATATACCAAGTGACTCAGAAAGCTGCTAGCTTGGAGGGCGGGGGGGAGCTTTGGAAACAAGAGGCTTCTCTTCAACAGTTCCAGGCTGCTGTGTAGTCTGCTCTACCACTTGGACCATATGGTCCAGCAGACCCGGTGGCACTTTAGGTGTCAGTAGAAGATAGGAATGCTATCTGGAGCTGTTGGCAGGACATGTGAATCATAGAAAAAAACTCTGAGGTTTTGGAGCAAGGCTCTATCATCATCTGCTGACAATATTTCTCCCTTTGAGAGACAGCTCTTGGCCTACTTTTGGGCCTTAGTGGAAACTAAACATTTGACAATGCGTACCAAGTTACCATAAACCTGAGCTGCCTAGCATGAGCTAGGTATTATCTAAACATTTGACAATGGGTTAATAAACCTGAGCTAGGTATTATCTGACCCACCAAAGCACAAAATTGGATGTACACAATAACAGTTCATTTTCAAATGATTGGGCCCAAGTGGGTCCTGGAGGCACAAGAAAGTTATATGAAGAAGGTTCCCAAATGCCTATGGTTTCTACTCTTGTTACAATACACCTATAGGCTCATGGGGTGAAAAGACTAGGGCCTGGTTTCCTGATGGTTCTGCATATTGTGTAGGCACTGCCCAGAAGTGGACAGCTACAATATTGAAGCCTGTTCTGGGACAACTCTGAAAGACACCAGTGAATTAAAATCTTCACAGTGGGCAGAACTTTGAGAAGAACACATGGTCTTACATTTTGTATGGGAAGAGAACTAGCCATATGTGAGATTGTTCTCTGACTCATGAACTGTACCCAATGCCTTAGCTAGATGGTCAGGGCTTGGAAAGAGCATGATGGAAAACTTGGTGAGAAAGACATCTGGGGATGAAAGTAGATACATCTCTTCAAATGGGTGAAGAATGTGAAGCTACCTGTGCCCATATAAGTGCTCATCAAAAGTGACTCAAACAGCAGATGAGTTCAGTAATTAAACAGATTGAATGACATGTTCTATGGACAGTCGGTCTCTCTCCCCAGCCTTCCCTGCCATTCCCCAATGGACCCATGAACAAAGAAGCCATGGTGGCAAAGACGGAGATTATGCATGGTCTTAACAACATGGACTGCCAGTCACCAAAGCTGACCTGGCTACAGTTGCTACTGAAAGCCAGATCTGCTTACAACAGAGATCAACACAGAGCCCCAGATATGGCACCATTCCTCGGGGTGACCAGCCAGCAAACTGGTGGCAGGTTGACTCCATTGGACTACTTCCTCCATGGGAAGGACAATTCTTTGTCCTTTTTGGAGTAGATACTCATTCTTGTTCATGGATTTGCCTTTGCTCTATGTAATACTTCTGCCAAAATTACCATCTGTGGACTTACAGAGTGCTTTATTCAGTGTCATGGTATACCATGCAGAATGTCTTGTAACCAAAGAACTCACTTCACAGTCAGAGAAGAGAGACAGTGGCCATACGATCATGGAATCCACTCGTTTTACCATTCCCCATCAGATGAAATGACCTTTGCCTTACAGAAGCTTCTCAGTTTCAGGAGGTCCCATTTATTAATTGTGGATCTTAGTCAATCTCAGTGTCTGTGCTACTGGTATTATATTTAAGAAGTGGTCTCCTGTGCCAATGTGTTCAAGGCTACTTCCCACTTTCTCTTTTATGAGGTTCAGTGTGGTTGGATTTGTGTTGAGGTCTTTGATTCATCTGGACTTGAGTTTTCTCCATGGGAATAGATATGGAT
The DNA here is from genome assembly GCA_902806775.1 of Microtus agrestis. Taxonomy (NCBI): domain Eukaryota; kingdom Metazoa; phylum Chordata; class Mammalia; order Rodentia; family Cricetidae; genus Microtus; species Microtus agrestis. Next base: position 997,596 of record CADCXT010001983.1, read on the forward strand.
CTATTTGCATTCTTCTACATGTTGACAACCTGAGTGAGCTAATCCAGGCCCGGAAAGACAAACATGGTATGTACTCATTCATAAGTGGATATTAGACATAAAGTGAAGGATAACCAGCCTACAGTCCACAACCTCAGAGAAGCTAGGCAACAAGGAGGACCCTAAGAGAGAAACACATGGATCCCCTGAGAAGGGGAAATAGACAAGATCTCCTGAGTAAGCTGGAAATGTGCAGGGGTGCAGGAGAAAAATGGGGAAGGAAGAGGGGAGGGGAGAGGAGAACATGAGGGATCAGGATGATTGAGTTGGGGGAAGGACAGAGATAGAGAGCAAGGGAAGAGATAGCTTGATTAAGGGAGCCATTATGGGGCTATCAAGAAACCTGGCAGTAGGGAAATGTCCATGAATCTACAGGGATGACCCCAGCTAAGAAGCTAAGCAATAATGAAGAGGGTGCCTGAACTGGCCCTCCCCTGTAATCAGATAGATGCCTATCATAATTGTCATCATAGAACCTTTATCCAGTAAAAGATGGGAGCAGATCCAGAGATCTGCAGCTAAGCACTAGGCAGAGCTCTGGGAGTCTAGTTGAAGAGGGGGAGGAGTGATAACATGAACAAAGGAGTCAAGACCATGATGGGGATACTCACAGAAAGAGCTGACCGGAGCTAGTGGGACCTCACTGACTCTGAACTGACAGCAGTTGTGTGGCTTAGGCAGTTTGTGGGGTCACTGCAACAGTGTCTATCCCTAGTGCATAAACTGGCTTTTTAGGAGGCCATTCCCTATACCTTGCTGAGTCTAGGATACAGGGAGTGGCCTTGGTCCTGCCTCAAGTGATGTGACAGACTTTGTTGACTCCGCGTGGGAGGTCTCACCCTCTCTGATGAGTAGATGGGAGGGGTGGGATGGGGGAAGGGGATGAGGGAACTAGAATTGGTATGCAAAATTTTAAAATTTTCTAAAAAATATTGTTTTTTTTAAAAAAAAGATAGAATAGACTTTTGAAGGCACAGTTACAGTGCCAATTTAGGTAGCAACAGGTTGAAGGGCTGAGGCAGGGGTCTTTAGAATAGAGCATAATGTTTGGAATCATTGTCCAGTATATGATACAGTTTCTCCCATAGCCAGGATCTACAGGTCCAGGAGTCAAGGGGTGGAAAAAGGAAATGTTCCACTCACTACCAATCCACCTGGAAAATTGTGTCCTTCCTTTTCCTACAACCTTAAGTTCTGTTGGACTAGAAATTTTGGTTACAGATTGGGGAGTGCTGCTGCCAAAAGCCACAACAAGCATTCAGTTGTCTGTAAGCTTAGACTTCCCCCTAGGCACTTTGGGCTTCTCAGGTCCTTAAGCAAACAAGATAAGAAAGGAGTAACATTTTGAGGAGGAGTGATTGGTCTAGATTACCCTGGGGAAACTGGATTGCTTCTCTGGGATGGAGGTAAGAATGGTTTTGTCTGGAGTGCAGGAGATCCTTTAGGGCGGGGAGCTTGCTGTAAAGTCCTGTCTCTAAGTATTGTATGAAGCTGCAGCCATAAAGTCTGTCTAACATGACTACCTAGACATGAGCTGAACAAAGAAGACACCAATGGACCCGCCAAAGTGGATGGAAAAAGAAAACAAAACAGGAGGCTTCAGCCACATAGAGAACTACAGGCAATTGAGGAACATGGGAATGGGAGAAACAGTTTCCTCTAGAGCAGAGCACACCAATTGGTTGTCCAGTGCCAAATGGTTAGCACTGAAAACAAACATAGGGAACATTGTACAGACTGAGCAGGTGGCAGCTAAGAGTATATATGTATATACATATACAATATGAATGTGATAGGGGAGGGTTTGAAGGAAGAAAAGGGAAGAGAGATGTGCTGTAATTATATTATAATTTGCAAAGAAAATGTGTTAAGGGATAGAAGAAAAAGAAAAGGAGAGAGAAATAAGAACAGATGAAAAAGAAACCATGCTGATTTCAGGATTCATATGAGATTTTCTGCCACCTTTAATTCTAAGAAGAAAAAGTAAAAAAAAAATAATTCTCAAGAGATATTCCTCTTAAAGTTAAATATGCAAAACGCTTGTTAAAGAAATGTAAAATCCACATTTTAGTAGACAGATACCAAAACTATATTAGTAGTAAAATACTGTGGACATCACAGAAATGCCTTACATCATCAACCTAAAGTTGTTCCTTTAGTTTGGTTTTGCTCTTTGACTTTCAGCTTACTTTATGAAGGGCCTAGAGGCTGGAAAAAAAATTGTTTCATAAAGTCAAGATCTTCTAAATTTTACAAGTACAATTACAGTTGCAAAACATAAAGCAAATCAAGAGCCTTAACTGTAACTGTAAAATAACACTTCAGAACTTGTGTTAAACTGACACATCAAAAGGTAACATTACTAGCTAACGAACTTATTAAGATTCAAAACAGCATCTAGCCTAGAAAAAGCACTTACATTGGCTGTCCACAGAACTAAAGCAGGTCATCCTGATGTGTCAGGAATAGTAATGGTAAATGGCAGAATGCTGTGTCTTTAAGTGCATCCCATAATAAGCCAAAAAAGGCTTCTGGAAATGCATGAACTACAACAGAAAGACACCAAGGGAAACACCCTATAAAAACCAATACAGTAGAAATCTGAAATGCTTTGCTCCTTTTTGATTCCCTGATACTCCAGACTCATATTACTTTCTCCAGCTCCATGTCTCCTTCTATCTACAGCTATGTTATTTGTTTTTTAATAAATAAAGCTTGCCTGAAGATCTGAGGGCAAAGCAGCCATACTAGTCAGTCAAAGAGGCCAGGGAGTGGTATCACACACCTTTAATTCCAGGACTAGGGAGACAGAGGCAGGTCACCCTGGGCTACACAAGATTGAATTTGTCTAAAAGAGAAACAGAGCTCACACAAAGGTGATCCTTGTACTTGGGATCCCACACCTTTAATCCCAGCACTAGGAAGGTGGAGACGGGAGCAGTATGGCTGGGCAGAGAGAGGACTATAAAGGGGAAGAGACAGTGGAGTGTGGAGTCTGAGGTTGGCGGAGAGCATTGCAGGATCGCCCCTTTGTTTGCATGACCCTTGGTAAAGGAAAGATCTCTCTAGTGGCTTGACTGCTTTGCTTTTCTGATCTTCAGGTTGAACCCCAATATCTGCCTCTGGGTTTTCATTATTTGTGCTACACACTGCTATATCCATGCTAACCTAACTCATGTCTCTTTTTATTAAGCTGTAGCTACTCTCACATAATGTTTTCTGAGTGTCCCTATTGCTATATAAGGTCAATGCATTTTCTGTATCAGACTATGGAAGTAATGCAAAACTTCCTGGGTGAATTCTTTTGGTTTTGAGGTATTACTTTACATAATGTTTGCGTTTTATATATATATGAACAATTGATGAAATAGAGGCCATGAATTTAAAAGAGAGCAAGGGGTACATGGGTTGGGGGAGTAATGTAAAGGAGGAAAATGATGTATTTGTCCTCAATTTCAAATATAAAAATTATGGCATTGCTGTAGACTATTTAAGTTTCAACTATAAGAATTTGGAACTATTGTACATACACATGAATTTGTTGTGGCTTAATCAACTGACACTTGAGATTTCACCTGAAATGAATTGTTACATCTGGCAAAGACACCAAAAACTAAAACACTAAATCCAAAAATCCAAAAAGGTATATAATTTAAGGGGAAGGGTTTACTTTTCTTGCTACAAGCTCTTTCTTTTATAAAAGACATTTTATGTGGGACTGATAGAATTTCTAAACCTAAGAGCTCTTAGAGGTCAAATGTCGTTTGTTTTAAGTGAGAGAAGTTGTGAGGCTCTTTCAGCTACCAAACTATGATGATATTCCATCAATCAATTCTGTGATAAAACTTACTGTCATTTCTGCATATGAGAACATTGTTTCCAATGAGCACATACAAATAGATGCCTTCTACCAAACAACAAACTTACTGTACCTTGCTTCATTCATGTTAAAAAAAATGTATGCAGCTCTTTATTGTGAAAGCATCTTAATGCAGACCCACCAACTAGCTTCCAAACATTCAAGGATTTTTAAAGCAGCACCTCCCCTCCCAACCTGTTTCTTTCAGGAAGTCTTGCTAAAAAGTAAGTCTTCAATCTCATCATATATTTATCTTCTTTTCAACTTTAAGAAGCTTTGTTTTATTGCTTCAATGGCACTTGTCTTCCACAATATTGAGGTCATTTAAGATGTAGTAACTCCCAGTTTCTTGGCTTTGAATTTCCACCACTATCTGTGCAACTTTTACAGTATTCATCCTTTTACGCAACATATATGACTGATAGGCACACAGAACTTACTAACAAATCACTTAACACGAACTATGCTTCAATTCCCCGTCACTTTACAAGGTTCTTATATTTAAAACAATACTTGTTACATATCTATGATTCTTTGTTTCTACTAATATTTAGATTTACATAATTCAAAATGTTATCATAAGGTGCTTTTGTGAAGTCAAAATTTTATATATATTTAATCCCCCTGCCTAGCTATGTAAAACAGTCCTGTATGTAAAAATGTTCTTGTTGAATTGACTTGCAGTGCTCTGGGGTTGTTCTCAAGGAGTACTGTAATTGCTCTCCAGTCAATTATCAAAATGTTGAGTTGCTAACAGTTCTCAAAAATTTTCAACTACAACAGGCCCCTAGCAACCAAGGACTCAAAGACAGCTTGAAATATGAATTAAAAATTCTATGCTCCTGCGGCTTTAGTTGGCTTCCATTGCTCAATAAAAGTACTCTCAGGCTGAGGCCTTTAGGATGATCAGAGAAGCAAGAGCAACTGGCCTGATCTACCATCGCCTGCTCTCACAGTTAACACAGGAGATACTCATTTGTTTATAATCAGTACAGGGCTTCACCCTATAGAACCCCATCTTTCCAAGAAAAGTGCATTTAAAATTGTCCGGTAATTCTTTTAAAAAAAATAGCTTATTTGTGTTTGTGTGTGCTTGTATGTACATGTGAACACATATGCAATTAGAGGTCAAAGGACAACTTCAGCAGCCAGTTCTCTCCTTCTTCTGAATGGATTGCCATGAACAAACCGTGGTGGTAAGGCTTGCAGCCATCTGCAGCCCTCACGGATCTTAGTTTTTCACCTGACTTACATTTCCTCTACAATGTATCAATGTTGGTTTACATTTAAAGGAAGGTTTCCCCCTTTTAACCTCTAATCAAAACCAAAGTGCTAAGAAGTTGTACCCATGTTTATTTATTCTATGGTTTAGCCCCGTGGTAGTTAGCACTACTTGATGTTGAGAAAAACAACCTTAGCCTGAGTTTCCTTCAGGACACTGCTTTTGCACCCTTCCAGCAAAAACTAAAACATTAATCTCAAAATAGCTGATAAGTTAATAATACGACAGTAATAGTTGCACTTTAATAGTACTGAGGTTTTAAAACTTGTCACATATATAATGTTTATTATGTACATAGCATATTATATATAATTTTAAATTATGTGTATGTGCACACGAGTGCAGGTGTCTGTGGAATATAGAAGAGAGTATTTTATTACCTGGAGCTGGAGTTAAAGGCCATTAATATTCCCTTGAAAGAAAGCCAAATTTGAATATATTACATTATAGCCATGTATCAACTATATCCTATTGAAGCCTGTAAGTGAATTTTCACTTTTCTCTAAAGTGAAGGCAGGCTAGTAGAATACTAGCCAAAATAACCCAGGTAGATTTGTTTTGTTTTACATTTGGTTTTTTGTTTTCTTATTTGTGTGTATTGTGTAAACATGTCTATGCCGCACTGTGGTGTAGCAGTTTCTGCCAAGATTGAAACATACTATCTATCCAAGATTGAAACATACTATCTATCCAAGATTGAAACATACTATCCATGCAAGATTGAAACATACTATCCATCCAAGATTGAAACATATTATCTATCCAAGATTGAAACATACTATCCATCCGAGAGTAAAAAATACTATCCATCCAAGACTGAAACATATTATCTAGCCAAGATTAAAACATACTATCCAGCAGAGAACCTCCTCAAGCTGGAAAAAAAACAACTTGAAAGAGCTCCAGAAGATCCCTAAAATGACCATATTCACTATTCCCACCCCACCCAGTATTTAAGGCAAGCGGAAATGAACTCAGACCAGACAAGCTGACTGGAAGATAATTAGACTGCGACACTTGGATAGGACACTCTCCCAACCTGTTGAGCTGCCTGTAGGCTGTGCAGCATGCTCTAAATTCCCAGCTTTTGGGAGCTGTCACCTATGCTGGGGTGGGCTTTGGTAATTCAGCTGTCTTTGAGCCAGTTCTGCTACTGTAAGTAACCCTTCACCGATATTCTTGAAAGAAACTTCAATAAAATTCATTGGTTTACCAAGTTGGACTTTTTTTTATTTATTAAAGATTTCTGCCTCCTCCTTGCCACCGCCTCCCATTTCCCTCCCCCTCCCCCGATCAAGTCCCTCTCCCTCGTCAGCCCAAAAAGCAATCAGGGTTCCCTGCCCTGTGGGAAGTCCAAGGACCACCCACCTCCATCCAGGTCTAGTAAGGTGAGCATCCAAACTGCCTAGGCTCCCACAAAACCAGTACGTGCAGTAGGATCAAAAACCCATTGCCATTGTTCTTGAGTTCTCAGTAGTCCTCATTGTTTGCTATGTTCAGCGAGTCTGGTTTTATCCCAGGCTTTTTCAGACCCGGGTCAGCTGGCCTTGGTGAGTTCCCAATAGAACATCCCCATTGTCTCAGTGTGTGGCTGCACCCCTCGCGGTCCTGAGTTCCTTGCTCGTGCTCTCTCTCCTTCTGCTCCTGATTTGGACCTTGAGATTTCAGTCCGGTGCTCCAATGTGGGTCTCTGTCTCTGTCTCCTTTCATCACCTGATGAAGGTTAATATTCAGGAGGATGCCTATATGTTTTTCTTTGGGTTCACCTTCTTATTTAACTTCTCTAGGATCACGAATTATAGGCTCAATGTCCTTTATTTATGGCTAGAAACCAAAAATGAGTGAGTACATCCCATGTTCATCTTTTTGGGTCTGGCTTATCTCACTCAGGATAGTGTTTTCTATTTCCGTCCATTTGTATGCAAAATTCAAGAAGTCATTGTTTTTTACTGCTGAGTAGTACTCTAATATGTATATATTCCATACTTTCTTCATCCATTCTTCCATTGAAGAGCATCTAGGTTGTTTCCAGGTTCTGGCTATTACAAACAATGCTACTATGAACATAGTTGAGCATATACTTTTGTTGTATGATAGGGCATCTCTTGGGTATATTCCCAAGAGTGGTATTGCTGGGTCCAGGGGTAGGTTGATCCCGAATTTCCTGAGAAACCGCCACACTGCTTTCCAAAGTGGTTGCACAAGTTTGCATTCCCACCAGCAATGGATGAGTGTACCCCTTTCTCCACAACCTCTCCAGCAAAGACTATCATTGGTGTTTTTGATTTTAGCCATTCTGACAGGTGTAAGATGGTATCTTGAAGTTGTTTTGATTTGCATTTCCCTGATCGCTAAGGAAGTTGAGCATGATCTTAAGTGTCTTTTGGACATTTGAACTTCTTCTGTTGAGAATTCTCTGTTCAGCTCAGTGCCCCATTTTATAATTGGGTTGATTAGCCTTTTACGGTCTAGTTTCTTGAGTTCTTTATATATTTTGGAGATCAGACCTTTGTCAGTTGCAAGGTTGGTGAAGATCTTCTCCCAGTCAGTGGGTTGCCTTTTTGTCTTAGTGACAGTGTCCTTTGCTTTACAGAAGCTTCTCAGTCTCAAGAGGTCCCATTTATTCAATGATGCCCTTAGTGACTGTGCTGCTGGGATTATACGTAGGAAGTGGTCTCCTGTGCTCATGTGTTGTAGAGTACTTCCCACTTTCTCTTCTATCAGGTTCAGTGTGTTCGAACTGATATTGAGGTCTTTAATCCATTTGGACTTGAGTTTTGTGTATGGTGATAGATAATGGATCTATTTTCATTCTTCTACAGATTGACATCCAGTTTTGCCAGCACAATTTGTTGAAGATGCTCTCTTTTTTCCATTGTATACTTTTAGCTCCTTTATCAAAAATCAGGTGTTCATAGGTTTGTGGGTTAAAGTCAGGGTCTTCTATTCGATTCCATTGGTCGACTTATCTGTTTTTATGCCAATACCAAGCTGTTTTCAATACTGTAGCTCTGTAATAGAGTTTGAAGTTGGACTTTTGTGCTATATGTACTTTGGTCTGTCACAAAGTCCCCATCTGGGGTAAGTAGGCCTGTGTGTTGTGTCTCCAGGAAAAGCTTTGTCACAAACACACATCCTGTGTGTGAAGATCACATGACATTTTTTCCTTACTCATTTCTCTTCTACTACCATCTGTGTCCCAGGGATTAAACTTAGGTCCAGTGGCTTGGATGACAAACATCTTTGCATGCTGAGCCATCTCAAGGGCTCTGTTTTACTTTCTGAGATGATATTTTTGGCCTGAAACTGATAGAGACCCTCTCTCTGTGGCCATGCTACAAGGAATTACAGGTATGGGTCCTCACACCCACTTTAAAACTCATACACTTCTAAAATACAATGCTAACATACTCAACAGAGGTGCTCCTGTTAAAATACTAGTCATCTTTCCCCTATAAAAGCCTCAATATTATATTAATACCCTACTATCCTGGGATCTATTTGTGAGATATATATATAGATATATGTATATTATATGCATAATATATGCACAATGTACATACATATATAAAATGGATATCATATATACGTATCTATCAAACAATGAACAGTTATATAAAAATAAATTTATAATGAGTATTTTCTGGTATTAATCCTGAATATATGAACAAATTATAAATCCTCTTTATTCAAAGTAAGTTTTCATTGTGTTTCTCTTTTAAAAAGCAAGCTATGAGGGTTGGAGAGATGGTTCAACAGTTAGGAGCACTAGATGCTCTTCTAGACGTCCTGAGTTCAATTGCCAGCAACCAACCACATAGTGGCTCACAACGATCTGTAATGAGATCTGGCGCCCTCTTCTGACCTGCAGGCGTACATGCAGACGGAACACTGTATACATAATAAATACATCTTTGAAAAAAAAGAGACAGATATTCGGGCAAAATAAATAAATAAATAAATAAATAAAACAAGCTATGAGCTGGGCATGGTGACACATGAGTGTGAGTCCAGCTCTTTAGAAGCTGGAGCAGTAGGATTATTGAGTTCTAGGCCAGCCTAGGCTTAATAGTAAGACAAACAAAACTAATAATAATAAATTTTTTAAAGTTATACTTTGAAAATTTAGTAATCTGCTGCCTTGCCATATATAAGCACAAGTGGATATAGACTTATTTTGAAATTCATGCAAAGACTGTATCCATGCCCATGGGTCCTCACTAGAGGGGGGTTCCTGGGGTGGAGGAAATACAGCAGGAACCTCGCCCTGCCCATCGCGGCCCCTCAGAGAACCCTGTGGAGAGTGGGAAGCAGGAGTTTAGGACCCTGGACAGTGCTGAGGCCTCCACCCTGGCATCAGCGAAACCTGTGACCTTGCGCTGGGGCCTGGAAGATGGCGACACGCGAGGACCACGGGACTAGGTCTCAACCCGAGCGTGCACCTTACCGTGAGCCCCCGACCCAGTTCATCTCTCTAGAGCTTCCCGTGCTGGGCCCTCACAGCTCGCAAGCAGAGCCACACAGCCAGATAGCCGCCTGGGCTTCTCTCGACAGCCTCTGCGTGAGGGCACCTTCCTTCCGGTGTGGCACCAGGTCCTGCTCCATGCACTTCCGGCTAGGCGCCCGTGGCCACCCGGCTTTGTGTCCGTTTCTGTGCTGGGCCATCAGCTCAGCCGGTGTCTTGGAAAGGTGGCTCTCTACCGATATCTGCATGAGTAGCTGACATTGCCATTCCAACTTGTCACACCGATCCCAAATTCTTGGCCTGAATTTGCAGTATGGTCTTAATATTTAGAAAACATTGTTGAGAAGAAACATCACGCTGTACGAGCTTAACTGTTGTGTGCATTTTGTGAACCCCGCAGAGTCTTAATGAGCTTCGATTAGCTGTCAAAGTCCTAAGACATTAAATTCCTTTCTGAGGAAACACGACAACAAAATCCCAAAACAAAAGTTGGATTTTTCTGCTCATTTCTGTGTGGTTTTATAGTCTTCACAAAACAGTTCCCTCATTGAGAAATTTCTTGTCCCGAACAAATGTACAAACTTTTATTTTTCAAATTGCCGTGACTTTTTATCCTGAAAAACTATCAAAATAAAAGTTGTTAAGAAATAGTACCTAGAATAAATATATCTTCTTTAATAGCATTAATCCTAACTTTTATAATAAAACCCACATATTATATGTAATTTAATCAAAAAGGTGAATTCTGCATTTCAAAAAAATCATGGAATGCCTCTTGATTTTTAGGTAACCTTCATCTTCCTACTTATGTTTTAAAACTATTGACTAACTAAAAGGGGAAACTTTTTTTTCAAGAGATGGTTTCTCCATAGTTTTTTTTTTTCCTGAACTTGCTCTTCTAGACGTGGTGGCACACGCCTTTAATCCCAGCACTCGGGAGGCAGAGGCAGGCAGATCTCTGTGAGTTCAAGGGGAAACTTTTTAGCTAATACATTATCTTGTTTTTTCTTTTTCTTGAAGATACACAAAAAGTCTGCTTTTTTGCTGAGGAAAGTGAAGGACTGAAAACCTAGATGAATTATTTCTTCTTCCTGAATGAAATCCTTTTGTTTCTGTACTCAAAGGGCTGCAATGGGAATGTGAACCAGGTTACAGATTAACACTGAGACACAGGCTTAAACAAGATATTGCCAGGGTTGCCTTCACAGAAAATGGTATCTCCCTAGGAACATGGGTACAGTTGAAATATTGACTTAAGATGTTGTTTATGCCTTTAATAAGTAAGGCTAGCATAACTGATACATAGAGTTTTAACACCATATCTAAGGGCCAAAATTTCAATTAAGTAATCATTTGGGTTTGAAGTCAATTCAAGAAAACAATGTTGTACAAATAAAATACGATTTATTTTAGAGAAGAAAAAAATCACTCAAACTTCTTAAAACTTTAATAAATAACTTATCTTTTATTTCTAAAGATAGATTGCTGATTTATAATAGAGGCATAAACACACTGCATCATATATTTCTCTATATATAGTCCTCTTCATTAGAAAGATGTTTCATACTTTATGAAACATTATATATAATATATGTTTCATGTTTTATAAACATATGTATGTATATGTTTATATATATATATATATGATTTCTAATTCTGCTCTTGATATTAGTGATCCATGAGAATCTCACACCTTTTAAAGCAAAGTGATTTAATTACTACATTTAGGAAAAGAATTTAAATTTTTTTATTTTATTTGTGTGAATGGGTGTCTTGCCTATACATACGTGTGTGTGTACCTCTTTCATCCATAACTGTCGTCAGGGGCCATAAGAAGGCATGGGGTCCCCTGGAACTGGAGTTACAGACAGTTGTGAGTCACCATGTCAGTGCTGGAAAACTGGGTTCTCTGCAAGAGGAGTAAATGGTCCTATTTGCTCATCTAGCCATCTCTCTAGCCTTCTGCATTTATAAATTTTAAAAATTAATGCAAATATTTTTCTCAGTTATTTTCCCCTTGAGGAAATGTTAATATTTCCCATGTGAAATTACATAAACTTTAGAAGCTTGAGTGGAAATTTAATAATGCTTACTATAATAACAAGTGGGATTTTTCATTTCCATTTTTTGCTTCTAATCTGAAATTCAAACTAAAATTAACTTTCTCATCGCTTTAATTACTTACTACCAGTACAAAAAAAAATTAAAAGAAACCTCCTAGCAATTGTTGTGGAATACTAATTTAAGATGTGTTACATTCATTTATTCTGTGGGACATTGTTTAATGATGCAAAAATGTATTACATTCTTTTATGTTGCATTTGTTTAACTCTGTGAAGCTGTTTAACTTTGCCTGTCTAAAATACCTGACTGGTCTAATAAAGAGCTGAATGACCCATAGCAAGGCAAGAGAAAGGATAGGTGGGGCTGGCAGGCAGAGAGAAATATGGAAAGAAAAGATCAAGGAGGAAGAACAAGGTGAGAAAGAAAATAGGGGCCAACCACACAGTCAGCCACGGAGTAAAAGTGAAAGTAAGATATACAAAAGTAAGGGGGGAGGGGGAATGGCCAGGGGCAAAAGGTGGGGGGTGGTAATTTAAATTAAGCTAGAAACAAGCCAAGCCAAGGCCTGGCATTTATAAGTAGGAATAACACTACGTGTGTGTGTGTGTGTGTGTGTGTGTGTGTGTGTGTGTGTGTGTGTGTTTATTTGGGACCTGGATGGTGGGTCCCCCCAAAAGTGAAAGAGCAAAAAGTGAAAACAACCCATTACAAGAAATTTTAATGTTTTACTTAAAAAAGAATATGTAACCATACATTGTTTAACAATGGGAATAAATTTTGAGCATTCATTTTAGATGGTTTTATCATAGGTCAAACATAAAGAGAACTCGCACAAAACTAGTTAGAACAAATAAGTTATTTTGTATGCTCCCTTGAAGCAACTAAGAGATCCAATTTCATGAGATATATGAGAACTGCCACTGGCATAGCAGAGCATACTGTTTTATAATTAGCCCTTTTTAAATAGTCAGGGGTACCCTGCAAAACAGCAATTAAAATAGTATAGTAGATACATGAACCACTAACAGTATCATAATAAGCCATTATATGGGGTTTATGTTGCGCTATGTTCAAGAGCACAGTAAGTCACTTTACCACATCATAGATTCAAATTCACAAGTAATCCTTTATGCTAGGACATTTATGGTTACAATGGTTACAATAAGCAACAGGAAAATTTTCATTTCTTCATTTTTTGCAGGATCACATAAATATGGTCCATTGTTGACTGGAATGTTTCATGGAATTTTTCTATCTTGTTTCCTCTCATGTAGAATCCTTCCTTTGCCCTATCTGAAGCCTTGAGCCTAGTCTTAAATCTTAGGCCCACCCTTTCCCATTTGGAGACAGTGCAGGGTGAAAGATAATAGTGAGATTTAAATTATCAACGTCTGTGCTAAATTGCCTCACGCTCAAGTCAAATCACACACTGACCATTTTCATAATTCTAATAACGAACCTTCAACCTCCCTTGTATCACTATTTTTATGCCAAATTCTTTTATCTTGGTTACCTAATTATTCTCACAAGTCTCTTACCTCTGGAATTCAAAGGTTGCCTCTGCTAGCCCATTATACCCCAAAATATTCATTATCTGGCCTGCTCTCTTAGGGTGTCTATTGCTGTGAAGAGACACCATAACCACAGCAACTCTTATAAAGAAAAACGTTTGATTGAAATTGAATTATGGTTTAGGAGATTCAGTCCATTATCATCATGGTGGGAAGATGGCACATAGGCAGACATGGTGGCTGGAGATGTAACTGAGAGTTCTAAATCCAGATCCAAGGGAACAGGAAGAGAGGGGCTAGGTCTGGCATGAGAATTTGAAACCTCAAAGTTGACCCCAGTGACACACTTCCCCCAACATGGCCACACCTCCTAGCAGTACCACTCTCTTGTGACCACGCATTCCAATGCATGAGTCTGTGGGGGCCATTCCTATTCAGACCACAGACCTACCTACTGCAGCTAGGTGCTGTAGTATTTACATCTTTAGTGTTCTTTCAACTTAGATTTCCTGCTTACTCACAAGACTGTTTCTTGTTTGCCGGTGATGTTAGCTACTTCCTCCAACTGCCAGCTGCCATATAACCTAGGCATCCAGCCTGAATGAGCATCCTGCCATTACTCCCAGTTAGGTATATACTGGGCCCCCGCCCTCTCCAATTACACTTAACCCATCTATGTTTAGCTACCAGAATATGTGACATATATGATTCAGTTTTATGTGTGTAAAACAGTCTTATTTCCCACACACCAATAATATGACCCAAAAAATAAAATATTTTTTCAATAACCATGACAACTCAGGGCTTTTCACATTTGGGCTCCCATCAACCCCTCCCCCAGTGTTGTGACTCAACAATCTCAAAACCTTGAGCAAATCTCAAGCATTTGCCACAAAGCCTCACAGCAGCCCAGAAAGTCTTCCTTTTACTTTTAATTTTTAAGTTAAAATATAGATGGATCCCCATCAAACTTTTCCTCCCTCCAACCTCCTATGTCACCCAACTGCCTCTCAAATTCATAGCTTCTTTTTCTTTAATTGTTGTTGTTAAACTGCATAAATACATAAATACAACCTGCTGTGTTCATTTAGTCTTGCTTCTACGTATTTGATTTATGTTTTCACCAGTGAGCACTTAGTATTGGATAGCCAGTTAAGGAGTTCATCCCTGGGGAAGACTCTTTCTCCCTCTCTTAGCTCTCCTTAGTTACCTGTCGTTCTTTGTCTAGGGCTAGGGTTCCACATCCACATTAGCAAGTTTATTGGAGTTATGTTTGTTCAGATCCTGTTTAAGCAGATATACAATTAAGGGATCTTGAGTAAAGCATCCCTATTGTTTCTAGGAAACATACTCTTTCAGCAGATGTTCTGGTCCTCTGGATTTTTGTTCTAACTCAACTTTGATGTTCCCTGAACCTTAGGTACAGGAGATGTGCTGTAGTTGTATTCATTGGCTGCCCAGCAGGTCTTAATAGCAAGACTGAGTACACTGCTAATATGACCAACAACCAATGCTGAGGTCATCTGTTTCTCACCCATATATTAGTAAATCTGCTGAGTGGAATGTAAACAAGTGATCTTTGTATAACAATTCTTAGAATTAATATATGTATATCAAAGAGGTTAAAAAATACTATTTAAAGAACCTTCTTATAAAAGTGAGGGCAATTCTTTGGTTCATGACTAACTGAACAATGAAGATCACTCAACACTGGGACACATATTCTATCACTGAGGGTCGCATAAAAGAATTCTTAGTTCAAGGATCATGCAACTGTTACAGAAGGGTGCTTGTTCTTCCGCGCCACCCAGCTAGCTTAAACCTGAAATAATCCACAGAAACCATATTATTTGAATCACTGCTTGGCTTATTAGCTCTAGCTTCTTATTGGCTAACTCTTGCATATTAATTTAACCCATCTCCATTAATCTGTGTATTGCCATATGACAGTGGCTTACCAGCAAAGTTTTGGTGTGTCTGACTCTGGCAGTGGCTCCATGGTGTCTCCCTGACTCCGCTCTTCTTTCTCCAAGCATACAGCCTAGCATTCTAGCCTAGTTCTGTTCTTCCCTGCCATAGGCTCAAAGCAGTTCTTCATTCATTAACTAAAGAAAGCAACACAGAGACAGAAGGACCTCCCACACCATACAACATGTAGAAGGTTTAAATTGGCAGTTCTAACTTGCCATGCTGTGTTCTGGCTTAAACACACGCTTCAAGATAAGTAGAAGTTCATGTCATTTGTTGGAAAGACAGAAGAAAAGAGTAGAAAAATAATCAGTCTTGCAAAACCACATTTTCTTTGCCATTAAAAACAACCCTCACATTTTTAAATATAAAAAGTTTTGCTTGACTATTGACTATTTCACTAGGGTTGTGAATAATTTCTAAATAGACTTGATTTTTAGCAAATAGCAAAAAAAAATATCCATAGGAAGAAGCGAGTAGTTTGCCTCTAACTCTAAAGAAAAACTTGGGAAAAAAAATTCTTGTAGAAATGCATCTGCCTTTTCCATCATCTAATTCCAGTTCAATTCCCAGATGATTAAATTCTTTATTTTATTTTTAAAATAATCTTTTCTCATATTACATACCAATCCCAATTCCCACTGCCTCTCTCCCCTCCTCCCGTTCTCCCCATTTTCTCCCTATCCACCCCTATCCACTCCTCAGAAAAAGTAAGACATCCCATGGACAGTCAACAAAGTCTGGCACATCTCTTTGAGGTAGGACCAAGGTACTTCCCCCCTAGTATCCCTCAAAAGAGAATGGGCTCCAAAAAGCCAGTTCAAGATCCTGGTCCCACTGCCAGAGGCATCACAGACTGCCTAACCCACGGAACTGTCACCCACATTCAGAGGGCATAGTGTGGTCCTATGCGGGTTCCCCTGCTGTCATTCGGGAGTCAGTGTGCTCCCACTAACTCAGGTATCCCCATCATGGTCTTGACTCCTTTGTTCATATTATGGCTCCTCCCTCTTAGGGCTACCTTACCTCCAAATAAAAACACAAGGAAATTTTTAAGTCGGTTTGTAAACATATGTGTCGGGTCAACATTGCTAAACATGACAATTATGGAGCGAGAAGATTTTTATTATCAAGACAAGTTAATGCAGGGGAGAGTGGGGGAAAGCGGTTCTGAGTGTAACTCTTTTCTGCCATGCACAGCTTGCCTCCAGTTTATTTACAAGGGACACCCTCAGTCACACTCTAATAGGTTCTGGGAATATCCGAATAAAAACGGAAACAACAAGGGAACGCGGCGGGGTGGGGGCGGGGCGGATGGAGACACAGCTTCCGAACAAAACATTCTCAAGAGTATCTGCCTTTGCTACTTTGTTTTGGGCTCTAGCTCTTATCACTGTCTTGTCTGACTCCCTTCCCTGGGCCCAGTCCGTTAACCTTCTTGTGACTCCACCCTCCTCTCTCTGGGTTCTTTCTCTCTTGGTTCATTAAAGCTCCAGCAAATCTTCCTATCCGCCTGACCCTCCCCTTGTGGAAGGAAATCTTAGGGACGGGATGTATATTCTGAAACTTCTGAGGGTTTCTAAGTGACGCTGAGCATGCTCAGTAGCTCAAAGGCAAGGTTTCTTCTCCAGCAGCTGACCTGGTTCGACCTCTCCAGAAATAGACATTTAACTCTCTGAACCCCTGTTTAAGGATAGAATTCGTTTGGGCTCTCTCTTCATTTTTAAGGTTCAAAGAGAAGAGGCGAGGAGTCCAGGGTCTCGCCGCCATCGCAGCCAATGAGGAGCCCGGGGGAGGAGCCTGGCCAGCTCTGGCTGGTGAGGGACTCGCCCCCAGTAGATGCGGTGGAGTTTGAGCTTTGCTGCATCCGTCACTGAAGAACAAAATAAGAGTAAAGGAGACAGGCTGCAGAGCATGGGAGGCGGTGGGGTTTTCTGAGACGTTTCCTGGGCTTTCCGCGGAGCATGAGCCTTTAAAACGAATTCTTTTTATAGAAACTCATTTGTGTAGCTGGGAAAATGATACATATGCTAAACGCAGCAGCCTATCGGGTGAAATGGACCAGATCCGGCGCTGCTAAGAGGGCTGCCTGCCTGGTGGCTGCGGCATATGCTCTGAAAACCCTCTATCCCATCATTGGCAAGCGTTTAAAGCAGTCTGGCCACAGGAAGGAAGAAGCGGCAGCTTATCCGCCTGCAGAGAACAGAGAAATACTGCATTGCACAGAGATCGGCTGTAAAAAGCCTGCGCCGGGACTGAATGCAGATTTTTTCAAACAGCTACTAGAACTTCGGAAAATCCTCTTTCCAAAACTTGTGACCACTGAAACGGGGTGGCTCTGCCTCCATTCGGTGGCTCTAATCTCAAGAACATTTCTTTCTATCTATGTGGCCGGTCTGGATGGAAAAATCGTGAAAAGCATCGTGGAAAAGAAGCCTCGGAGTTTCGTCATCAAGTTGATCAAGTGGCTTATGATTGCTATTCCTGCCACCTTTGTCAACAGCGCTATCAGGTACCTGGAGTGCAAACTGGCTTTGGCCTTCAGAACTCGCTTAGTAGACCATGCCTACGAAACCTATTTTGCAAATCAGACTTATTATAAGGTGATAAATATGGACGGGAGGCTGGCCAACCCTGACCAGTCTCTTACTGAAGACATTATGATGTTCTCACAATCTGTCGCTCACTTGTATTCCAACCTTACCAAGCCTATTTTAGATGTAATCCTAACTTCCTATACTCTCATCCGGACTGCTACGTCCAGAGGAGCGAGCCCAATAGGGCCCACGCTTTTAGCCGGACTTGTGGTCTACGCCACGGCTAAAGTGCTGAAGGCTTGCTCTCCTAAATTTGGCACACTAGTGGCTGAGGAAGCTCATAGGAAAGGCTATCTGCGGTACGTTCACTCCAGAATCATAGCCAACGTGGAAGAAATTGCCTTCTACAGAGGACATAAGGTAAGAGAGACATTAAATCAACCGGTGAAACGTGAGACCGGCCAAGCAGCCACGGCAGGGCTAGATACCATCTGTTATCCTATTGACAGGCCCACTTTCTGAACATTACGGTGTTCTCTGTTAGCTAAACGTGTTCTAAAATAGAATATGTTGCAGTAGCTTTTTAAGTCACGTACTGTTAGAGAATTAAAGAGTCCAAACTTTTATGAAGTTTCTGGAGATAAAAATTTCAGTCCTCTTTAAAAGTATCTGCATAGCCTCAGTTACTCAAATACAGCCTGACTGACCTCAAAGGCATTTCCTTATAATTCAGTACTAAGTTGGTAAGTGACTCTGTACATATGAAGAAAATGCATATTTGGGAACAAAGAGTAAACCTCTTTGGATTGAGATGGAGGTGTGGGGGTGCTATTCTTTGTTGTTCTTTTGTGTTCAAGATGGGGAGAGGGCTTTCAAAGAGAGAACAGTTTGGGCAGTTTTGCAAGACTGATCAATGAGAAAGCGCCCTGAAACTTAAGAAATGCAGACGGTTGTCTAATGAAATCGCATGTCCCTCACTTTTAGTTCATGTCGAGCATGTGCTTTTGACAGATATAATTAAATTTTGTCTAGTAGAGAAGTGAACACTAAGATTAGAGGGGACAGGAGTAGGTAGAACTAGGGTGATATGTTTAAATGTTATGAATCTCCAACAGGAAAATAATTAGCCCAAGTACATAAAATTGTTGCATATTATAGTTACTTCAGGATGTTGAGTGTGATGTAAATTGGGGGGTGGAACTCATGAAGTCTTAAGATCGATGGTTTGGCAGTATATAATGAAGTACTTAAAGTTATGTTTTACTCACCAGGCAGAGTGGTCTATCTTTTAAAGCATCAAGAATTAGCATTGTTTCTTTTTCAATGGCAGAACCAACCCAAAGAAAAGTTTAAGACTAATTCAGGGCCTCTATTCCCACTTGAAATTGACCTTGTGTGTTGTGTTAACTGTGCTGATTTGTTACATTCAGATCATTGAACTCAATGTAAATTAGTGGATTCCTTGCTTAAAAGACAAAGTCTGGGAAACTGAGTCAATCAAAAGTAGTCTATTCATGTTTTTTTTTTTGGTTTTAGATGTCTTTTAGAGTTCTCAAGAATGATATGTGTTTAACATTCTTACTCATACCTTTATAGAATAGTATTTAATTTAACATCTTAAAATTTAAAATTAAACTATGAATCTCTCTGTCTCTGTTCACCTTCTCTCTGCCTGCCTGCCTGCCACTCTGTCTTTCTCTCTTACTGTGTGTGTGTGTGCCTCTCTGTGTCTTCTGCATCTCTTTGTGTCTGTCTGTCTGTCTCCCCTACTTTCTCTCTTTCTTTCTCTTTCTCTCCCTCTGTGTATGCCTCTCTGTTCCTGTTTGTCTGTCTGTCTTCCCCACCCTGCTTAACTGATGAGAATTGTACCCATGGCCTCATGTGTGTCAGCAATAAGAACATGTTCTAACACTGGGCTATACTCCATGTCACTCCTGTGTATTTTAAACACTATTATATTTACTGAATAGCGTGATTTTAAAATAATACAAGTGCAAGCTAAACTATATTGTGACTAGTTCTAATATCTAGTTACATTTATAGGTTATAGAAATGTAGCAACAAAGGCTATGCTAAGAAAAGCCAAACAATAAACCTACATCATTAAAGAGAATCTTTAAGTAATTACAGAATTCGTTTCCATGCTACACTAATTCTTCTCTTTTCCCCTTTTTAGGTAGAAATGAAGCAACTGCAGAAAAGTTACAAGGCTTTAGCTTATCAGATGAACCTCATTTTATCCAAGCGTTTATGGTACATCATGATAGAACAGTTCTTGATGAAGTATGTGTGGAGCAGCTGCGGACTAATTATGGTGGCTATCCCTATTATCACTGCGACAGGCTTTGCAGATGGTGGTAATAACATTCGTACTTAATTTTAAATATATGCTTAACATTATATCTCGTTCCGATGCCATTGCAGGCTCCCTGTGTTACTGGGTAGACAGCCATTATCTGTAGTTACTTGTACTAAGAAACAGTGGCAGTTTTCAGTGTTCAATAATGAGACCATCAGTATGGAAGGAGCAACAGATGGCTGAAAGGACCGTGCCAAGGAGGTCATAGGTCTGGCATAGTTTCCCTGGAAGTCTATCTGTAATCATTTTAATTACATTACCCAGTGAATTTTCAGTTTATATTTAACCACAAAGTGAACTAATACCTCCAGAAAGAGTATAACATGAGCACATCTCATGTTTTGTTGCTAACATCCTATAGTTTAAGCATATGAATTTCCTATAACTGAATTTGCCCTGATTTGTGATTTGAAAGCTGATTGGCTACATTATATAACCAGGAATGTTGTTTCAGGGTGCATGTGAGTGTGTCATGGAATGGGTTCTCTATTTGCAGTAATACAGATACTTTCCCATGACATGATTTGGTGATGGGTGGGGGCAGTGCATATCAAGCTGCAGGTATTTAATTCTATTCTCTTTGTTGCAACAGTTTTTTTTTTTAAACCAACTTTTCTTCTTTTGGTATAACTAAAAATGATAATGGCAAGAAAGACAATGTTACACTGTTCTTCATATAAGAAAGCTTGGATCTTTCCTGTTAGAAATGAAGAGGTTACAGTTAGAGTTCAGCTTTCATAGATCCACATTCAAGGGTTCAGTCAAGCACAGAGCAGGAACAGGAGTCCAAAGCAAAAACAGAGAAAATCTGTCCATTATCAACACGTACTTTTTATTCCCTAAAGAATTCAGGGTAGTGACTGTTTTCATAGCATTTGTCTCACTTGAAGTATTATAAATTATTTACAAAGTATTGTAAAATTTTATTTAAAATTGTCAGATTTGACTCATTATTAAGCAAAATATATTCATGTCAGTGAACTGTGACTCGTCAGTCCCTCTTTGTGGTCGACACTAAATACATAATGAGTATGTTCGACAAGTAAACTTTCAAATAGGAGCTGTGAACATTGATTTCTATCACTCCAATATGTTCAACTTTACCAAGAAATGATTTTAGATTTCTATTTTAAAAGATATTCTTAGTAATCGTATTCAAGACATAACCCGAATAACTACTTTTCCCAAGGAGTGTTTACAGTGGGAAGAAAGGTACTGCAAACATGTGCTCTTCAGATTGGCTTTGCTAAGAAATTGGTCCAAACGTAAACTGAAAAGTCCTCTCTTAAGCTATAAACATTCACCAAAAAGTTTCATGTTTAATGTACATTAGAGATAGTCCCAACAAGAAGATTATACTACAATGTTTGTTAGCAGTGTTTGGTCTTATTAGAAAACCCTAGTGTAATCGTCATAGAATAGAAAAAAAATGCATCTATTAATGGTGGCAAATTAACCCCACTGAGACTAGCAAGAAGAAAACATGTATGCCACAAAACTAACTAGCTTACTTACCAAGGGGTAATGAGATGTTTAAAAATAAATACTACAAATCTGGCAGGCAGTACCAGCAGAAAGGGACATTTTATGTTGGAATCGTAAGTGAAAAACGTATCACGTAAAGCTCATTCCAAAGACCATCCTGCAGAGGTGGACAATGTAAGGTCCTCAGAGAAGAGCAATGATTGTTTCAAAGTCTGCAGAACTGAAGGTTGCTCCATATGTACTGTGTGCCCACTCTACTAAATATATTTGACCTCGAGTAACTTAACAAGTGAAAATACCATTTCACTCAGCGAAAATATTTTTTTTTTCAGATACTGATATCGCCTTCAGGTTTCAGATCAAGAAATTATATGCCATATTTTTTTTATTGAGCTCTACATTTTTCTCTGCTCTCCTCTCTGCCTCTCCCCTTTCTCCTTCAAGCCTCCCCCAAGGTCCCCATGCTCCCAATTTACTCAGGAGATCTTGTCTTTTTCTACTTCCCATGTAGTTTAGATCCATGTATTTCTCTCTTAGGATCCTCATTGTTGTCTAGGTTCTCAGGGATTGATTTGTAGGCTGGTTTTCTTTGCTTTATGTTTAAAAACCACTTATGAGTGAGTATGATAATTGTCTTTCTGAGTCTTGGTTACCTCACTCAAAATGATGTTTTCTAGCTCCATCCATTTGCCTGCAATTTCAAGATAAAAAAAAACCCAAAGTCATATCTTATAATATAGTCTTAAATCTTAATTTAAAGTGGGGTATGGTGGTGCAAACCTTTAATCCCAGCAGCATGGAGTCAGAAGCAAGTCTATTTCTGTGAGTTGCAGGACATCCTGGGTCTACAAATCAAGTTCCAGGACAACTAGGGCTATGTAGAAAAGAAAGACCATATGTAGTGTGTGTGTTTATGTATGTATGTATGTATATACGTATAGAGCCTAATCACTTAGTTGTCTCTCATGTTACAGATAAAATAATTGCATGATACAATATGTTTTATGGCATAAGAAGGTGAAGAAATGAGTGAAACAATGGCTTGAGACACAGTTCAGTGGTTAAGAGCACTTGCTGCTCTTACAGGGAACTAGAGTTCAGTTCCCACCATCCCTGTTGAGTAGCTCACAGGTGCTTGTAGTTCCAAGGTACTTAGCATCCTTCTCTGGCCTGCCTGGGCAGTATTTATCCTCATGTGCACATATCTGCCTTCCCCCACACATATACATAATTAAAAATTAAAATAAAATTTAAAAATTTGAAACATAAGGATAAGAGAATGATTAATTTGGAAAATGAGAATGAGGTAAGAATAGAAAAAAGAAAAGTGAGAAAATCCTTCGCCTGATGTAATAGTTAACCAAGCTTTGAGAAGACTATCTGAATTTATAGGCTTTAGTTTTCTTAATCATGTGGGTAATTATACATATCATTCAGAGTTGCCGTGAAATTCTAATGTTCCAGTGTGGATTGTTCTTGGTAAGGCTAAAAAGCGAGGTACCCGTTCTCGTCAGCATTTATTAGACTCCGAACCTGTGAGCTCTAGAGTTAGAGGGCTTGAGCTTAAAGGCTAGCTATTCTACTTACACCCTGGAAAAATCATTCCACTTTTCTGTATTTCAAATTCCTCATATTCAAAAATAGGCAAAGTTAGCAGGATTGTCATAACGATTATTGTAAAACTTAGTACGGTATCTGCTCGTAGAAAATAATTCATGGGCGTTTGCCGATATCATCGTTGTTTAAAGAGTCAAGGATCTGAAAGTGGCTAGGAAGTCAGAAGTAAGACTGTTTAGGAGAAAGAAACTGTAGAGTTTTTGTTGGAGGGGTGAAAAAGGTAAGCAGCATCTTTGTTGTAGATCTACTTGACGGAATAGATACACTTGCACAATGTCAAGTGAGCATTCATAGTAAGGACAGGGCACTCATATTGAAAAAAATTACCTTTAGAGCATACTGTTTTCCACTTCAGAAGAGGGCCTTAGAGCCTCTATTTTAGAGGAGATCTTGGTTTGTCTAAATTCAGATGTGTAGCTAGCTGGAGCCCTGGGGATTGGAGACACTATGTATCTCCTGGTACACTACCTCTACTCCTGCACTACAGCCACCATGCTGAAACTTGCTTTGTAAGTCGACAGTAATGATGGACCAACCACTGAAATGGGAACTTTCAAGTCTTCAGTGATTTTGTTACTTTATTAATTATTTCAAAGCTATGTCTCATTGTAAGGCTATGTTCCCTGTCTTTGTATTAAGGGAAAGACAGATGACAGAGGAAAGCTTGTCAGGAAGGATGTTGTTCTTCACTAAAATGTCAGCTGTGCTGACCTGAGAAATAAAATCGGTGAGCATTTAGGTCATGGATTTATATCTCCGACATTAAGGAATCTGGCCTTGTTAGAGAGGCCAGGCAGGTGACTGTTCATGCAGGCTTATCACTACTTGCCCTGTTTCCATGGTACCTACCAAAAAACATGGTAGTTTAACAGTTATGCACTGTGGGAAAATATTTACTTTGTTGCTAAAAGCATAAAGAAACCCCAGAAGGCATTAATCTGCCAAAGCAGCACCGGAGCTATGATTCCACATCAACCCCTGTCCATCTGTGCAAATGGGTTTTTGTTGTTTTTCTTGTTCAACAGAGGTTGCCAGTGAAAGGCCAAACCCCTTTTAACCCACATTCATAAAAAGCCAGTGATTAGTTGAGATGGTCAACCAGATGCTTAAAATCCTAACCCTTTCCTAGTTTTAGCTCACGGATGAATTCACTATTTCAGTAGCTGGTTGAGAATTTTTCTATTGATTATACATATCTCATTATATATTTAAATATATTTTCAAGATATCTAGAGCCAAGCATGTGCTACACAACTATTATCCTAGAACTCAGGTGACTGAAGATGGAGGATCACAATGTAAAGACACAGTTAGGACTCACAGTGAGAAGAGAAATCAAGTGTGTAAATTCCAAAGGACCAACAGAGAAGGGCATGCTAGTGATTCAGCTGAACTCTAGGATGAAGAATGCTTGAGGAAGGAGGAAAACATCAAAATTATGAGGGCCAGATTGGTTCAGATTCCTGTTATAGGAACCATACCATAATTATTTTTTGTATTCTGGTTAGTATGCTGGTGTACATGTTTGCATGGGCCAATGCATGTATGCATGTGGGTGTATACATTTATGTGGATGCATGTATGAATGTGGGTGTATGTGTGTGAAGATCAGAAGTCAATGTCAGGTATCTCTTGAGATAACGCTTCACCTATATTTTTAGGTATGCTTACTTTAATTTTTAAAGTGAAATTTTTATTATTTAAAAATATCATACATGTATACATGTATTATTCTGTGTGTGTCTGTGTTAATGTATGAATGCAAGTACATATGTACCACATCATGCATGTGGAGGTCAGAAGACAACTTTTGGGACGTGGTTATCTCCTACTGTAGGTTCTGGGGATCAAACTCAGGTTAGTAGGCTTGGCAGCAAATGACTTTACCCACTAAACCATCTCAAGAGCAACCCCTCCTTCTTTTTCTTCTTTATTTTTTTTTTTAATTTAGAGCCCATTGATTTATGCTGTCTGACCAGTGAGCTCCGGAGACCCTCCTGCTCCTCCAGGGCTAAAGTGACTACCATGCCCAGCTTTCTTTTTAAAGTGTGGGTACAGGCATTTCAAACTCAGGTCCCTGTGCTTGCACAGACAGCACTTTCCTGAGTCATTGGCCAAGAATCCTCAAGTTAGTTCTTCCATTGAGAATGTCAGGAGAGTTTATTACAGTTGTAATAGTAGCAGAAAATTGGATACAGGAAATGTCTAAAGGAAAATAAATAAAAATAACCTAATGCCTATAGATTTAGTTGTACTAACTTCTTGTTCTAAGTAAATCATGCAAAAGGGAACTTCTAATAAACCCTAATACATAGTATTTATTATACTTAATAATTAAATGTATTTCTAGGAAATTGCTGGTAGTGATAAAATATTATTATTTTAGCCATGATTTAATTGTTATAAAGTAAGAAATTACTTGGAAAAAAAACCTTAGCATTTCTGTGATTTTTTTCTCTTAGATCTGGAGGACGGCCCAAAGCAGGCAATGGTTAGCGATCGGACAGAAGCCTTCACCACTGCCCGAAATTTATTGGCCTCTGGAGCTGATGCTATTGAAAGAATTATGTCTTCATACAAAGAGGTATTTGAATGTCTTGCAAATTTGCGTAAAATATGAAAGCCTCTGAAAGCGAAGTGTAAATGACGAAGTATGTGTAGCATTTTAAAAACGGGAATTTTTTTCTCACTCTCTCTCTAAATTGCCAAGCCTATAATTGAGGTCAAGGGTGGCAACTCCACGGTGAGGTGGCCATTTACTTCTGTTTACAAGCGTGATTTTACTTGATTTTCAATGAAGAGAACAAAAAGAAATCGCTCTTGTGTGGCCTCTAGAGCCCATGCCTGATTTACATTCAGACTTCATCATTTACAAGTCACGTGACCTCCTCAAGATTCTTGTCTGCATGGATCCCTGTCTCTTTACCTGTAAGTTGGAGTGATGACAGCAAGGATTTTTTAGGGCTTCAAAAGTTCATAATGTGGGCTCAATGCATTTCAGTGCTCGCTAGTGTTAGTTCATAGTACCAGGTTTACGTCTGGCAAACTTTGCTCATCCTTCATTGATGAAGTCTCATCAGGAATATATAAAGCCTCGCGATACCACTTCTAGTGGTCTTTGAAGCACATAGGTGGGCTTCTCTGTCTCTGTCACGGTTACCTTGGCTCTCTCCTTGGTAGTTGACCCTGAGCTCTCTGACCACAGTGATTCTCATTGCTCATCTTTCATTCCCAGCCTTCATCAATACTTAGGTAAAAGGCTTGTAAGTGTTTTTTAAAAGGATGGCAAAACAAGAACAACAACAATAAGACCTGTGGCTACCACTGGGTTAAGATTAAAAGAATATTCAGTTCAGATATTCCCAAAATTCTATTAATTAATTTTATACATCATAAAGCAATATGAATGTCCATGTATCATTGCAAATTTATCTCCTAATTTAATTAAAGAACAGTGTATGATACAGCTTCAAAGTTTCTGAGTGCCTTACAGAACTGATTTACTGATTGGGATTTTTTTCCCACCATAAAACCAATAGTTCAGTACCACTTATCTCAACTACTCAGTTTCTAAAATTTCAAACAGTAATTTTAATAATATTGGTACGTAGTTTAAGGGATAGTTTTTTTCATGTCACTCACTTTAATATTAAGCAATATATTTACTATTAAAATTAGACGATGCCAGACAGTGGTGGTGCATGCCTTTAATCCCAGTACTTGCGAGGCAAAAGGAGGCAGATCTCTAAGGAGATAGAGACCAGCCTGATGTATTGAGTGAGTTCCAGGACAGTCAGGCATACACAGTGAAACCTTATCTGGGGGATGAGGGGGGAAATAAATAAATAAATAAATAAATAAATAAATAAATAAATAAGACAAAGAAATTGCCCATCTCACATTGATACGTGCTAAGTCACAAAAGGATCATTATTTATCCATCCTAGATTATCTCCAATGATAAAAATGACTTCATTTGTCATTATCTCGACTTCATATGCCATGAATCTAAGATTGTTCACTTCTTAAAGGCATATTGTGCTACTGTGAGCAGACAAGAAGTCACCATGCCTTCTCCACCAGCTGCAAGGAGCAAAGGCTTCTTCTTAGTCAGGATTCTATATTCCACAATAAACGTCCTGGTGACCCAAAGCTCCTGTCTTCTGGCATACTCTTAGTTTCATAGACATTCCCTTCCCATTGCAGTGTCTACCCCAGTCTACTTACCCATTGCTTCCTGATCCTTTTTAGTTCTTCTGTAATTTTAGATTTTTCCTATGCCAATATTTTTATTTGCCCAATTGGCTGTTTGGTTTATGTCAACCTGACACAGAGCCTGACATATCCCGAAAGAGGGAAACTTAATTGAAACAATATCTCTAATGAGATTGGCTTGTGGGGGTATTGTACGTGTTGTGGGAAGGCGTAGGTCACTGTGGGTGGGCAGTGCCAGCTGCCCCTTCTGAGCAGGTGGTCCTGAGTTGTATACAAAAGTGGCTGAACATACCATGGGAGCAAGCCTGTAAGCAGTGCTCCTCATGGCCCCCTTCAGTTCCTGCCTGCAGTGTCCTGCCTTCAGTTTCTGCCCTGACTTCCCTCAGTGACAGAGTGTGGCCTAGCAGTTGTACAGTTGTAGGATGAAACAAACCCTCTCCTCTCCTCTCCAGGTAGCTTTTGGTCATGGTGTTTTTTTTTAATCACAGCAGTAGAAGTCCTCACTAGAACACACACGTTTATTTTAAATATATATTTTGCTAAACTGTCTCTTGTATCGGCGTAAATGAATGTAGACAGACTGTAAAAATATATACAGCTGTAATGGGGAAATAGACTTACAGAACCACAAGTTCCTGCGGAGAACAGGAAAACAGAAGGGGCAGCGGGCTCACTAGCTAGCCAGATTTATATGTAAACATTAGCCGGAAGCGAACACGCCCCCTAATGGGCTGGGCTTATCCCTACAGTCTTTTTTGCCTCTATTTAAGAGCTCAAGACTTCCTTCCAAGATACCATTTTCAAAGTCTTCCTTTAGATAGCTATAACATTAACGTACACCAATAAATGGTCAAATTACAGGCCTTCTACTGTGACACTAACACCTCTTCATTATGGCTTAAGTTTTACACAGAAAGCTCTCAGCCATCTGCCAGCACCCGTGTGTTAATCTACAGATGACGGTTACGAGACATCTTTTGTGACACGCATGCTTATTGGTGTCGGTTTTCCAATTCTTTCGCTGAGCCAAATGATACGGTTAAGACAAGTCACCTTTCACAGTCCCCTGATAGCAAGCTGTTCTGGCAGAATAGAAAACCAGCAGAAGTTTAGCCTAGATGGACAGCTGGTACAACCAGAACAAGGTGTCTCTCTATGGAGCCTTGTGGACTAAAGCAGAAATTCGTTTCAGCTTATCTAGAAAAAAAAATCATCTGCTTATAGCTAACCTTGAGCACCGAAGCCATATTTGTCTTCCGTCCAGAAGCTGGATTCTGGGGTTTGTGCTGCAAAGGTCCTGAAGCCTCTCACTGGGCTCTCTTTCACAATGTGTCCCCTCTATTACAGATATCCCTCTGCTGAAACAGGAACTTTGGCAACATTTGGCTTAGAAACATTTGTTTATAAATGAGACCCAAAGTACTTTTCTCCTACTTAATAAATTCCTTTGCACGCGTGTATAAACAAACCTGTTTCTTGATGTTACTTTTAGTTAGGAAAGCTGCTTCGGGTTATATTTGGAGACAGCAAACGTGGCTGGAAGAATTGTTTGCTTTTAATATTTAACTAATAAATAAAATTAGAGTCAATGTCATATTGGTTTTCATTGCTCTGTTTCGAGTTTTTTGTATGTGTGTGTATTTATGGAGGAGTGAACCCCGAGGCTTCAAATATGCTTGACGAGTGTTCCATCCATCGCTAAGCTACATATGCACAGTAATGATCTAGTTTAAATAGAAAGAGAAAGGGGATGGTAATTGTAATACATGTTTTTAATCCCAGTGCTTAGGAGGCAGGGCAGGCATATCTCTTTATGAGGCCAGCCCGAGCCGCTACACAGTGAGTCTCTGACTCAAAAACAAAACAAAGAAACAGAAAACCCAAACAAACAAACGGAAGCAAAAATAAAGGTCCATCCTTCCATTTAAGCGGGACAAATCAGAAATGTGACTAAAAGACATGCATGACTCATTAATATTACAGAAGCTGCTCAGTTCATTTTTGAGCACTGAGGTAAATCAATATTTTTGTTTTACAACTCCAACGAAACCTATACCGATGTCTTCTCTATTGTCCCTAATAAGCTTCTTACCATGGCTTGATTCAGTAATCAGATGTATTGTTTTTTTTTTCTCTGCCATATACAATAAAGTAGATTCTTCAGCAATAAATTAAGAGGTTTATATGCTACATAATATTTTAGAGTATCTGTTATGGCTTTACTATTAACTCATTCTTTACATATTGATTTTAGATCACTGAACTAGCAGGTTATACTGCTAGAGTCTACAATATGTTCTGGGTCTTTGATGAAGTGAAAAGAGGCATTTATAAGAGAAATGTCACCCAGGAGACTGACCAGCATAGCAAGAGTGGAGGGAACGTGGAGCTACCCCTCAGTGACACCCTAGCAATTAAAGGTAACCAACTTCAGGGGTTTTCATGATGTGGGATTCAGTGTCATCTTAGAAAAGGGCTCTTTTCTAGAAAACAGATTTTCAGAGTTAAAGAAACTAGAATTTGAACAGCAAGCATTATTTAAACAGCGGTCTGTAATATTGTGCTGACAAGCAGAGAAGGAAGGAATCGTGGCAGTGATATTCTGGGAAATGTCTTCACGTTGGGTTTGCAGACAGCACACGTGGCTGAAAGAATCGTTTGCTCTTAAAGTCTGAGCTAATAAATAGAACTAATGCTATTGCCTTATTGTTTTTCATTATTCTATTTCTAAATGTTTGTCACGCGTTAAAATATTTCACTTCCTAATTCTTTTCTTGGAACAGTGTGGGTTTTTTTTTTTTTGTAGGAAATAGGGGAACTAAATAACTCTAATTGTATGGTTAGGTTGCTTCAGATAGCGTTTAAATCTGTGAGGATAAAAATACTGGTTTTGATTATAAGATTGTTTTCTCAGAAACATTTTCTAAGTGGATTTAAATATAGATGTTAAATTGACTTCATATATTTTTTCCTATGACTTATAGATGTGAATTATCTTTATAATCGAGTTTATCCATTCTGTTGTATTATTCAAATTAATTAGCAGTACCTCGCGCTGGCCTTTGTAACGTAAACTATTCCTTGATTACAGGAACAGTTATTGATGTGGATCACGGAATTATTTGTGAAAATGTGCCCATAATTACACCAGCAGGAGAAGTGGTGGCTTCAAGGCTAAACTTCAAAGTAAGATGATAGTCAAGAAACTTCTGGTTGTTGGCCTCACACTAATAGAAAACCACTCAGAATTCATGTACCTTATGTTAAATACTTGGAGAGGAGCGTGTGGAAAAGGGGAAGTCAAAAAAGGTATGCACAGCGGCTCAGTTGCAGCAGCAGTAACTTCCTCAGAGAGCAGAGAGAAAAGAGAACTCTGATTTTAGCTGCTTTAGTGCTAGGTTGAAAATCAAATTACAGATCACTGAGACCCTTCAAGGTAGTTTTGGGGGAACAAGAAGAAATATCAGAAATTAATATCTGGAAATGAATTTTAATTTTTTTATAAAAGTTATTAAGAAATCTGTAAGACTACAGTCTTATATACTTTGTAAAAATATTGCCATTCCCCAAAGGTCATTCCAAATTCAGTTTATCTAATACATGCCTTCTAACTTTAATTTCTACTAGATTCATGGATACAGCTTCAGGTTTTAATTCTGTTTAAAATAATTGATTTAATATTCTATATATTAATTACAAAACTAAGAAGTACAAGAACATTTTGTAAGTCCACGGCTCTGATTTTAAGGCTTTGTGAAATTTAAACATACATTTAGAACTAAGTACAAAATGGCAAACATGTTGTATTAGGTACTTAAGTCATTGTGTCAGTACACTGACAACTTAGAAAGAGGAAGTATTTAGTTGGCTGTTGGTTTCAGGGGATCTACTTAGGGTTGAGCTGTCTCACGGCTTTGGGCCTGAGAAATAGCTGAACATCGTCCAGGAACGAGTACCAAAGGAAAGTCCTTAGTGCACGCTGGATAGTAAGTAGGGAAAGAGAATGCACAAAGGGTCAGGCCAAGAACAATCTGAGGACACATTTCCACTGACCTTCTCCTTCTAGGTAGAACTCATGTCCGAGGCTCTCCACCAAAAGGTAACACAAGTTGGAGACTTAGTGATCAACACATGATTCTAGGGGTGACATTTCAGATTCAAACTATACCAAATAAAATGAAGGCAGCTGAGCTGTGTTTAAATGAAGGCATGATTAGACTTCATAACTCAATTATGAACGTCATAATACTAATGATTTTGGAATAGATCTTAGTCTAGGCTTAATTATTAGAGATATATTTGCAATTGATGAAGGTTACTGAATGTTGAAAAGAGAGGATGCAATCCATTAAACACAAAGGAAATTCTGTTAATAAATTCATGAGAAATAACTTGGTCAGGATTTATCATTTCAGTATAAACCTACAGAATGGTTTTATTCTTAGGATAGGACATGAGTACCAATTAGCTACTCACTCCAAATATGAAATATTTTATTATCTATTAGTACTTAGGCAATTTAGATGGGGATAAAGCTAAGTGGTTAGGATGCTTGCCTGGCATGCGAAGAGCTTGAGTTCAGTCCCCACTGAACAACAAAAGAACAGAAACAGTCTGTGATTTTTATATGGCTCTGGGTTTCTGTTGTTGCTTCGTCGGTGTAGGTAATATATTACCAGTTTTTGTTGCTCTAATTTTTAAATAAACAGGTGAAAAGGCCTGAATGTACTGTCTTCTAACTATACCCCGTAGAACCCTCATACCCTGAATTAAAACCCAGAGCTCAGTCTCTTGTAGAAAATAAACAGTGATCCAGCAGAAGACTCTTACGGACTTTAAAAATACTATGAAGACGTACATTGTTACAACATACAGTTTGCTATTATATTTGCCCCTGGAAGCTGTATTTCAATCCTAATCTCCATAGAATAGGATAAAAGGTTGTGTTTTTTTCAGTATTAATTGGGAAATACAAAATTATTGTTTTTGGTTTGTCAAGACAGGGTTTCTCTGTAGCTTTGGAGACTGTCCTGGAATATGCACTGAGGACCAGGCTGGCCTCAAACTCACAGAGCTCCACCAGTCTCTGCCTCCTGAGTGCTGTAATTAGAGGTGTGCACCACCATAACCTGG
Organism: Microtus agrestis; assembly: GCA_902806775.1. Lineage (NCBI taxonomy): Eukaryota > Metazoa > Chordata > Mammalia > Rodentia > Cricetidae > Microtus > Microtus agrestis. The sequence continues at coordinate 1,030,130 of CADCXT010001983.1, forward strand.
CTGGGAAATACATACTCTTTAAGGAAAATTATTTTCATCCTTTTGTTGTACTTCAAAATTAAAATTTTGACTTAATCAATAAATTCAAAGTGTATTTAGTCAGCCTTTTTTGAGAACTTATGCTAAAGAAACACATAAATATAACAAAGTTTTCCAACTTTAAAAAAAATACATGTTATATTCCTAGGAATTCCTAATAGAAACTGACCCTTTTAGAACATTTTAAGAATGTACTACTCCAAAAATCTTTTGAAGAGTACTAATGCATCCGTCAAATTAATCATCAAGGAATCGAGAAGAGAAGAAGCAAGTCAGAATTCATTCTTTGCAGGTTCTCCTCAGGACCTTCTGGAATGCTACCAATTTCCCTTTCTCTTAGATTTTGGCATTTGTGTCTTCTCTATGACAGAAAGTAAGATATTTGTGTCCATTCCATGGAAATACAAACACATAGACATCCTGCAGAGCTCCGCCTCTTGGCCTTTCATCTTATCTTCAGTTTTCACACCACAGATTATAAAACAGATCAAATCTGTAAGCAGCGTTCCTGTCCCTTGCTCTTCATGATGCCCTGCACGTGGGATAGGATGGCAGCCTCCCCACCCCACTGAGCACAGTGCAGACACCCGAAGTCCAGCTGTTTAAATGTACTTGGTAACTAAGACAAATGACAAAGGGGAGCTTCCGATAACAAGTAACTTGTTTTATCAATAGAAGATATATGTCGTATATGATTGCAATTCATATAAAGAGAGTGAATATTTTATGTGTATACAATCTTCCTAAGTGAATGATGGGTTCCATGACACCCAAACCTGATAACATTCAACTCCACTGTGTAAAATTTTATACAGAAAAAGGTTCTGTACATATTCAATACAGGCACAACCTTTTTTTTCCCTTCAATTATTTCAATCCTTAGATAGATGACTCTTCAGAACTAGAGTCCGGAATATGGAGACTTGACTAAATGTGTTTAAATCCAACCTCAACCATACTTCATGGTTCAGTGCCCTTGCTTTCATCTGGTTTTGTTTCATAAGTATATTTATTACATCTGTGAATGAAGCAGAATAAGAATAATCTTTTCTCTTTGATTGTGTGCTTTTGTAGCATTTCAGACACTGAAGTAAAAAAATTAAGAACCCAGCAGGCTCCTTGGGTAACTGTGCTTTATGGTATATTCAATTATGAGTTGCATTTGGATTTATATAAATTGAATTAAATAGTGGTATAAATAAAATATAATGTATTTTTAATTTAGACCTTATGATTCATCTTCTTTCCTGTGTAGCTCATTTCTCTATGTGTGCGTAGATCTGATAACGCTATCTCAGTTGAAGTGTTGAAGAGTCAGTGTTCATTCGAAGAAGATCCATTTTCTTGCAATTAATTTTACAATACTTTTAGCTTTAGAGAATTGTCAAAGCCAGATTTGACATTCTAATACTGATACATTTTCTTTGATTTCTTTAACGTCCAATATTATCAGGTGATTTAATGTTTAAATCACTTTTAAATGCTACCAAATGAAATAAATTACTAAGTATTGCAACTTACTATTTTACTTCTGACTTCAGGTAGAAGAAGGGATGCATCTTTTGATAACTGGTCCCAATGGTTGTGGGAAAAGCTCTCTCTTCAGAATCTTAAGTGGGCTGTGGCCTGTGTATGAGGGAGTCCTCTACAAACCACCTCCCCAACACATGTTCTATATTCCACAGAGGTAAGACATTCTTCATATTAAGTGAAGACCATTGCCTTTGCTCTTGAATTGTGTTTATTCCTCAGGCTCTTTGGTTTATGCTCACCTAAGGGTACTTTCATTGGGAGAAGCTACTGAAGAAGTAGGAATGAGTTCAGCTGTCCCCAGAGTTCTTTTTCACTGTTTTGACTGTTATAGATTCTGGATCAGTGCCGCTGCTTGCAGTTTCCACACTTGATAAGATGCTAAGAATATTCAAAGACTTCAGATGTCCTGGGAAAGAATAAATGGATTCAAATAATAATTAGATGTCAGATTATCTTCTTGGAGATAACGATATAGTGCTTTGGTTCTATTCAGGTCTTTCCACCATATTACTTACATACACTCATATGCCTGAAAATTCTCCATTCAAGCCTGAAAGCGCCCTTACAGTCTTTATTGTGATTATGCTACATAGTTAATAATCTTAACTACCTTAATTAAAATTGCTTTAAGCATGAGAAAATAAGATAAGCAAGGAACAGCTCGTTATTTTTGCCAAAATCTTTAGCCATTTTTCCATCATAACAACTACAGAAGTATTTAAACTCAACGTTATATATCTAGGAGTTTAAAGTATTTATTGTGGGTGAGAGAAAACCAGGTATAGACAAAAGATAAGCTTCTGCGGTCCCATGAGTTCTTCAAGTGTCAGTCAGGTTCAGTAGACACTACATTACAGGCATTGCATCCGGGTCACCCGGTCTGCCATCTGGGCCAAGCAGACAGGACACAGTGCTGCCTCTGATCAGAGGACTTCACAGAGACATGTATTAGAGAACCTAGGATGGAAGCATGGGGCTGGGACACAAGTTCATGTCACACTGAGGGCTGGCATCTCACACGTTAGTCCCCTCTTCTCTGTCAGTAAAAGGTGCTATCATCCTGCCCATTGGTCTGAGCTTTCGACCATAAGCAGCAGTGAGAGTCTGTGACTTTATTTTCTTTCAGATAGGACTCATGGCAATAGTAGCAGCATGCAGTCTGGTGTTTAGGAAGATGAAGAAAAGTGTTGACTGAAAATGTTATATATGAGCAGTGTTGTTGGTACTCGAGTTTAACACAACTCAAATGCCATGCGACACATTAAGGACTGTTTCTTCTCTGTCTTTTAGGAATCTTGAGTTTTTGAGTTTTATAAATGAAAGTAGCAAGTAGTCTGATTTCAATGTTGCACTTAAGCTATACGGTATAGAACCACGTGAAAAATTTTCCGTCAAGAAATGTATTCTTGATGAAAATGAAAGCACATAAATAAAGTTTGCATTGACCCATTGAATATTTTATGTATTGTATGAATGAAACGCTTTTGAATATACAGGTGATATAGTGGAGAGAGTTTCCCAAGTAGTGGGCAAGTTTATGAAGGTGACTAAATTAACCTTTATCCTTAGAGTGAACGAGCCACGATGTTTTACAATAAACAGAAATTGTTAGGAAGTTTTTCTTATGAAATGTATTTTTGCCTGAGCAAAACTGCCAACTCTAACCTACATTAAGGAAAAAAATAAGCAGGAATAGTCCATATTTTAATTCTTACATGATTATTGTTTTAAATCAGTTCACCTTAATTATATGCATCTAAGGGCATGGGGAATCATATTTACACTTAAATTTTTGTAGCGTCACATTCCTTCCACTTTTGCTCAACATTTATTTAAAACACAAATGGAAACAAGGGAGTCTAGTTGTAGTGTTTACTTCTTATATTCTAAAAGCCAGTGATTTTTTTTTCAAGTAAGTTTTCAGATGATCACAGAAGATTTTATTACGTAATAGAAGATACCAATATGACCCCTTTTTAAATGTGTGTCAGTAAATGAACGTAGATCATCAAACAAATGACTACTATGATTAATTTTTCCACGACTCCCTAGCAATGGAATGTAAGCTAACTACCAGTTTGGCAGACAAACCAATGCAGAATTCAGGCCAGTGTATGAACTCTATAAGTCATTTAACAGATTCTACAGTTAGTCATTGTAACCGAAGTATTTCTTATTAGAGAATGGATCTGTTCATGCAGCGATTAAATGCAAAATGCATCGCTGCTTTCACTGGTGAAAATGCTTTAGGGTTTACGACAGTGGGTTTTTTATATTATGTAATAAGCAAAATAAAAGTACTCGGGGAAAAGTTCGCAGTTGGTTTTGGACCAAACCTTCACACACAGGGATCCACACAGAAACTCTCCTCTGACTCATTTTAAAAATTGGGAAACATGAATTCCTGAGAAATTGCGAAATTGCACTAGCGTTTTCTCAGTTGGTGTCTTCTAATGCTCTAGCAATGTTCATAACAAGAACCAGATCATTGGGAAACTGGGCCTTGGTACATGAAGACAGAGTTGGTCTGTATAAATTGCATCCACACCATTGTCCCTCACCCTGCGTTCATCGAAGACAGAATATAAGAACTGGAGCAGCCGTAGGTTTTAGGACAGAATGTTTTGTCTGGAAAGTGCATTGGCCACTTTCCGTCTGTGGGCTGGTGAATGGCAAGAGGCTGGGGCTTTGCTCAAGTAGTACTGGGAACCTATTCTGTCCTGCACCATCTGACTGTGCCACTTAATCAGATGGCTGATGTTCATCACCCCTACTGGACCAGCTTTCATGACTCTCAAGAAGCATCTTCCACTTTGGTATATATCCTGAATTATTTTCCCAATTCTTGGTACCTTTTCTCTTCTTCCCAAGCCTCTAAATATAGGCTGATGACTCTCTGCTCTTGCTTTCACTTCTCCCCTAATTTATGGCCTATGACTCACTCACTTACTTATCCCTTGGTGAGTTTCTGTCTTCAGCTGTCACAGCCCCCAAAGCCAACTTTACAGTTTTACGTCTATTTAATTTTGTTTCCTAGCTAATCAATGCTATCAATGCATTGTCCATCATCAAATGAGACATTGAAATACGGGATGTGGGAGAACCTAGAGGAAAGAAAGGAGGGAAGGAAGAATGACAAAGGGACACTTTGCATCCCTTCGTGGTGCTTTAGCTAGCCTCCAGGGATCGTTAGTATACGCACATTCTCTTTTAAGCAACTTCTATAGTGGGGCAAAACCCAGCCTGAAATTGGGTTTCATATGTTCCTGTATCACTATTCTTCTTTGAAAAAAATTATCTCAGGAGGGAGGCGCTAACGAAGCTCTTACTACTCAAAACAGCGTGCCCATATACATACATCAAACAGCCGGAGATAGGACTTAGACTTCCTACTGTCATGTATCAAAATTTGTGTACATATGTCTAAATTCTGTCCTTCTGTCACTCTGAATCTGATAAATAAAACGTTAAAAAATGAAAGATTATATACAATCTTCATAAGGCTTGTATTAAACCAGGGGGTGGTGGCACAAGCCTTTAATCCCAGCACTCAGGAGACAAAGGCAAGCGAACCTCTGAGTTGGAGGCCTGCCTGGTACACAGAATGAGTTCTAGGCCAACCAGGGCTACACAGGGAAACTCTGTCTCAAAAACAAAAGCAAAAACAAAAGGAATTGTATTAAATTAGCCAAACTTCCTGCGGGTGGGAGGCTCTTGTGTTGAACCCATGTCTCAGGCATGCTGAGCACACACTTCCCTACTGAGCTTTGCTCAGGACTGAATGACCGCCAGATTTCCTTTCTATTGGCAAATCAGCCTGTCTGCTCTGGCATCTTACACTATAAACCATCTGTCGATTTTGTGACTTGCACTGGCTATGTTGCCTAGTCCTCTTTGTGATGGATAAATGTCAATTAGCAGTTCTTTTTTAAAGAACTTGCTAAAGCAGCCATGAAGGCTGGGTAGATCTAGTTCTTGAGGCTAATTCCTTGCTTTCTAATACTAGATGCAAACTGTTGGATGTTGTAATTTTCATAATAGTGAATATCTCTTCCGAGATGAGTATCTCTTGTTTCGCTAAAAGACATAAGAATGTTAGGAATGATATTATGCACTCAGAACTCACATCTTGAGCTTGCTGTGCATGAAAAAGCCCGATAATACGATTGGTTCAACCTGTGCGTTTTTTTCCGTGATTGACAGTGAGTATGGTTTGCTCCGCCTTCTTCCTATTTGGTCACGTGGCTTGGAGAAATGGCATATTACTCTTCAACTTTACACTCCCATGCCTTAGAGTTAAAACTGTTCAGTCTTTATCAGTATTGTCCAGTTAAACCATATAGTTTTGAAATGCTTGACTCTGAGCACAAAGGTAGAGATCATACTCTTCCATGTTCTTCTCTTCTTTCCTCCTTTGTCTCAAATATAGAATAATCAAAATCCAGAAAAATCTAGCAAACAATAAATTATATCAAAAAGAAATATCAAAGCCGGGCGGTGGTGGCGCATGCCTTTAATCCCAGCACTCGGGAGGCAGAGGCAGGAGGATTTCTGGGAGTTTGAGGCCAGCCTGGTCTACAAGAGCTAGGTCCGGAACGGGCACCAAAAGCTACAGAGAAACCCTGTCTCGAAAAACCAATATATATCAAATAGTTCAGTGTTAAGACCAGATAATGAGAGTCTAAAGCAAATTTTAAAAATGTCTAGGATGCTTGTAATAACTAATAGCTATGAAAATTTAATTACTGAGTATGGATTTGATCTCTAATACTTTTATTAAGACAGTTAATCATTTTTTAAATAAGTGCAGGTATAAGATATCACAGAAAAACAATTACAGTTTATTGCTAGATTCTTTCCCAGGAGGAACAAACTTTCCTTCAGACATATACACTTTAGATATTTCTATTAGCATCGTGAAGACTGGGCAGGACATGAAGCATTACAAAGCTATAGTTATTTTGCCTCATCATCAAAGAACCCTTGTAAGATAAATTTCTCTCTGGAAACCAGAGTAAATTAGATGATTTTGAAATATCTATAGAAATTATAAGTATTAAGTATTTTGATGAAGTTACAGATTTACTCTGCTTTTTTAAAAATGAAGGCATCTGAAGTATTGAGTTCTTGGAAGTCCTATAAATTACATCGGTGAACTAGAGGCTAGCCAAAGAAAATCTACATAAACCTGAAGTACTTTGTTAAATACTTAACAGGATCTACCTTTTACATCTACACAGACACCTATTATCCGTTAATCACATTAAGGATACTAAAACTTACTATGGGATAAACGTCCACAGACAACTATCTGATGAGAGGGAAATATTTTGTATTTACTTGTTCTTTTTTTCCCCAGGAACTTTTTTCATTGCTAAGAATCAGCCAGCACTGCATGACAGGCAAGTGCTCCATCAGGAAGCTACACCTCCATCACACCTTTGTTTTGTTTTCACTTAGAGAAGGCAAGAGAAATGAACTTCTTATTTAAATGACGATCACTTATTGAGCACCTTCCTTCGTGCCTGTGTTACAGTAAACAGTCCTGCCGCATTATCCCATTTAGCCGCTTCATTCTGCACTCGCGATAAATGGAATAAAATAAGTGACTTCACAAACGAACTGGGTCAGGTTCAGAGTTGAGGGATGTTAATACAATAGTGAGATGAGGAGTCTATCCAGAACCACCTCTCTAAAACCCGTTATCACAACCATTACTCTACACTGTATAACAGAGTGTTGGATGCTGAAACATGGACAGGAATGATGACGTCATCAAATGCTAGCCTTCGTCAGGGTGTACCGCAAAGCCTTTAGCGGTGTTCATAGACTGGATGCACAGGTGTCATTTTAACATCGCAGTCTTGTCTGTGCCATGTGATGGAACTGCTCTTTGCATTAGCATCTATGCTTTATGCTAAGGTGGAGGAGACCTGCACCTACCGATGTGGGTTACGTTAGAGCTGGCATCAATTTCAAGTCAGTAAGCATTCTCTTTCCTAAGGTCCCGAATAGTCACTAAGCTGCAAAGTGGTCCTACTTCACATCAGTGCTAGTGTTATGATTTGTAGGTGTGAGTTTAAGATAATTCTGCAAATGACGGCTTAAGGTGATGTGTGTAAGAAAATGAACAGTATTCTGCTTTAAGAGAATGTGACTAGAATGGATAAGGAAAGGAGAGAGGGCTGAAGGAGAAACTTTAAATGTAGGACAGGAATGTGACTGGAGATGGTTCAGTTCTTTTAGAAAACAGCTTCTAAGACACGCTTGAACCTGAGAACATTTTGCCATTAGGGAGAAGTCAGTCACAAAAGAGCACATATTGTGTGAGTCTGTGTATTTGTTATATTCAGAATAGGCAACTCCATGGAGACGCGAAACAGACTGGTTACAAGGAGCCGCCAGATGACAATGTCTGATCGCCAGATGACAATGTCTGATTCTGGCTATGGGGCTTCTGGAGGTAGGAGCCAAGAAAAGTTTTCTCAAGCTGGGGATGATGGCCAGTTGATCTTGTGGATGTGTTAAAAGCCACTGAATTATAGACATTAAAGGCTGATATGAAATCTTAAACACATGCCAAATTAAACAAAGATACTCAAGTGGTTCTTTGCATTTGCGAAAATCTTTTATGTATGTGTGTAGTTGAAACACAAGCATTCTTATTTCAAATAATAGTTAGATATAATACAAAACAATTACGTTCTAAGAGTCCCTCAAAGAAACACTTTGTAAATGCTGTGAAAAAATAAGTGGACATTTAGTCTGCAAAACATGGTTTGTATTTAAAGCCTTTCTCCTCAGCCAAACATACAGGGCTGTTGTAATTTTTTAAATATTTTAAAGATGTGTATAAATGTTTTACCTGCATGCATTTCTATGCACCACACGAATGCCTGATGCCCTTGGAAGTCAGAAGAAGGTATTGGAGCCGCTGGAATTCATAAATAGGTGTGAGCCATCACATGGGTACTGGGAACCAACTGGGGGTCCTCTGCAAGAGCAGCCAGCACTCCTGGCTGCTGAGCCACAGCATCTAGCTCTTACTGTCTGGATAGAACAGACACTTACTTAGGATGGCCCGGTGTTGCTGACAGAGCTGCTCCAGTTGGGCACGGTTTGTGAAGTCCCTGCCTGTGTTAGTCTCCACTGCTGCTGCCACAAGTCACCAAATACTGGCGGTTTAAACCAATGAAGAGCCAAACTGGATGATGTCAAAGTGGGTAAGAGCACTTGCTGTTGAACGCAAAGAGAGATGCACTCTATTGCCTACATGATCCGATTGTTTGAAAGGATGGCCTTCAGATACTCCAGCTGAGAATGGAGTAAAGAAGCTGTTTTGAATCGTTTTGTAATTTCTTGAAGCACTGCAGCCAGTGTTGCTTAACTCGTCCCGTTCCTATCCTTTCCTCCTGTCTTCTGTGGTCATGGTATCTGTTTGATCGTGATAAACAACAGTCAGTTCCTTGCTTCTCAATTAATTTTAGCTAACTGTTAAGTTAATTTTATTCATCAGATAATAACATTTTAACATGACTATAAAATCAAAACTTGTATAGAAAGGGTGTGGTACACGCCTTTAACCCAGCACTGAGACTGAGAGGTAGAAGCAGGTAGATCTCTTTGAGTTCAAGGCCAGCCTGGTCTACACAGGACAGGCAGGGCTACATAGTAAGACCCTGTCTCAATGTCTCAAGAACAGAAGAGAGAGAAAGAGAGCGAGAGCAAGAGAGAGAGAGAGAGAGAGAGAGAGAGAGAGAGAGAGAGAGAGAGAGAGAGAGAGAGAGAGAGGAGGAGGAGAGGAGAGGATTGAGAGAGAGAGAGAGAGAGAGAGAGAGAGAGAGAGAGAGAGGGAGAGAGAGAGAGAGAGAGAGAGAGAGAGAGAGAGAGGAGAGGAGAGGAGAGGAGAGGAGAGGAGAGGAGAGGAGAGGAGAGAGAGAGAGAGAGAGAGAGAGAGAGAGAGAGAGAGAGAGAGAGAGAGAGAGAGAAAAGATGTTTAGAGAACATGTTTACTCTATCCATTTCACCTCCTTGGTGACCTTTTCTGGCTTGCTTCTCCTGTTTCCTCCTGTAGGTGTAACCAAAAGTGTGCATTTATATCACCTTCATCTTCTTTTCATAGAAGGTGACAAACTGTTTACCGGTGTTTCTCAATTGAAGACAACTTTGTGACCTAGGGGAATCTGCCCCATTGTGGAGACTTGTAGACAGTGTTTAAAATCATGTTCGAGGGGATGATGCTGACACCTAGTGGATAGAGACCAGGTGTGCCACTAACCTTCCCACAGCAGATGCCACGGGCAAGGACATCCAGTCAGCTTGGGGAAGCTGCTACGAGACACCCTGCTCTGGGTCTGCTTTCACCTTTTCCTTTGCAGCTGAATGCTGACCACAGAACTCACTCTGCTTCTTCCTGGGTACCTACCTGGCCTCTTTAGTGCCTCACAGTAGGTCCAGATAGAGGTCCTCTCAGGAGGTAGAGATAGTCAATTCAAGGATTCTCTCCACCTGCTCCTTTAACTAGGCTTTGGATATTTTGACCCTGCAAATGGCACCGTAATGGGTAAGCTCAGGAAAGTTAACCTTTTTGACATTTTTAGGAGCACATCCTCCGAGAAAATTCTCAGAAGTAGGTCAAAAGGCAAATGACATGTCAATTTGCCAGATTTCCCGCAAGGAGGTTGGATTTTCACCATGGTATGGGAACATCTGTTGTTCCCTTGGGCCCGTCAGCTGACTGAATTATCAAGCTGTTGGATTTTTTGCTAGTCTGATAAACAAGAAAACCAATGTCATATTAATTTACATTTTCTTACTAATAATATTGTGCCTCTCAGTTTGTTTGTCTACATTGCTGTCAAAACTCCAAGTTTTATGTTTAATGTAAATAATTTTAGATGTACAGAAGCAATTTTTATCAAATATGGCTGTAATAGTCAGTGTTTTTTTTAGATGAAAAGAACTGACAGAATGACAGACAGATAGATAAATATTGATTGATTTAAGGAAAATATTTAAAGGTGATTTATTAGAGTGGCTCACAGGCTGTGGTCCAGCTAGTCCAACAATGACTGCCTACCAAGGGAAAATCCAAGAATTCCACTGTTCAGTCTACAAGGCTGGGTGTCTCAGCTGGTCTTCAATATATGCCAGGATCTGGAAGAAGAAGGCACTGATAACAGTGAAGGCGTGAACTTGCCAATGAAAGTGATGACAAGCAGGCAAAGAGAGAACGCTTCCTTCTTCCATGTCCTACATAAAGGCTGTCACCAGAAGATGTGGTCCACGTTAAAGATGATAGATCAAAAGATCAGAACTGAAAGTAGGTCTTCCCAATTCACATGTTTTAATTAAGAAGAAATCCTCACTGGTGTGCCCAGACCCTTGGGTTTTAGTCAGCTCCAGATTTAGTCAAGGGGACAACAAAGACTAGTCATCACAGTGGTGAAACACAGTATTTTTGCTGCAGAAAATATCAAATTATCTCTTATAAAAAGCTTTTCTGTATGTCTATCTCTACTTTTTTTTATAAACCAGGTATTGTTTTGAAGACTCGCCAAGAAACATAATATAATCCTATAAATTGAGGGCTAAAAGTCTGCTGTGTTCCAGCCAGCAGGCTTTCACCCTGGGTTAGCTAACATGCCTTTGCACCAGGACTCACATGCTGGGTGTTTTGCAGGCCGTACATGTCTCTTGGAAGTCTGCGTGATCAAGTCATTTATCCTGACTCTGTGGATGACATGCACGAGAAAGGTTACACTGACCAAGACCTAGAAGGCATTCTGCACAGTGTCCACCTCTACCACATAGTTCAAAGAGAAGGAGGTAGAGTATGGTATTTTTTAAAGTGTTGTGTAACTTTATTTACAGAGCAATTGTGGGCTGTGTGTGATTGTGTGCACCAGTCATGTTAACACTTGGGGCATGGGGGCAGGAGGGTCAAGAACAAGTCATCCTCCCCTGTGCAGCAAGTCTGAGACATTGTCCCTTCCTCCACTTCAAAAAAAGCATCAATTAATTAAGTAAACCTAGCTTTGGTACTAGTTACCAAATACCCAACAGAAACAGCCTGTGGGATGCATTTCCCCTCTTGCTGAACGTTTTGGGGGTGTCCCTCTGTCTTGGTGTAGAGGAGGTGCTACAGCACAATTCTCACCTGGGAAAGCCTCTGGCTTTCTCCTTCTCTCCCTTTTGTCCTTCCTGAGTTTCATCCCGGGTCTTCTTTCTCAGTCAAGTCTCTCTAGAAGTGCTCTTGCTAAAACACATAGGCATGCTGCACAATGGGGGACTAATTCTAGTCAAGGTGACAACAGTGATGACTGTCCCAGGCGTGTATCAAGTCTGTCTTTTCTGTATATGAGATACTATTAGCCCCTTGCAGCTAAGTAGGGATTTCTTCTTTTTCTGTTATAGATATTCTGGTTTTGCCTGTCTTGTGATTAATATGGCACCTTTCCCTTTTACCAGTCTCCAAAACACCATATCTAGCACTTAAAGACCTTGATATTTACATGTATAGTATTCCTTAGGTCACCATTGTTCTAGATGTATGTAAAGTCTATAATGAAATGTTTGCTAGTTGAGCTCTTTCACCTTACATTAAATATCATTTTGAAAAGTAGATTTCACACAATTTGTTTGTTTTCAGTCCCACAACCTTGCTAATATCTAATATGTATTTATATATATATATATATATATATATATATCTTTAGGCAAGAAATAAGAGATTAAATAGCATATAAAACTTCTTCATTGTAAAAAAAATAAAATTAAAAAAAACAAAAAAACTTCTTCATTGTAAGTTTCTTTAGAATAAGACATATATGAAAGAGTGGGAATATGTATATGTATGAGCTTTCAATTCATCTGGTTTCTAATATCATATTTAACATAATATACTCACACATATGGCTCTGGAATCTATCCATATGCTTTACAAAATCAAAGCTCTTCCCATTTCAATCAAAACAGGCCACGAACTGCAAGTCCAGAATAGAAATAGTAGCAAATCAGCCAAGTATCCGTAACTGTGTGTATGTATGTCTGCACTTATTGTTTGCTCGTTTGTTTTTCAGGATGGGATGCTGTTATGGACTGGAAAGATGTCCTATCAGGAGGGGAAAAGCAGAGGATGGGTATGGCCCGGATGTTCTATCATAAGTAAGTGTGCTGTGCTCAGAAAACTATGATCCGTTACTGACATAATAAAGTATTCAGCAGGATTCAGCAGTCCCATCTTAGGTTATGTAATATCTGACTGGGAGACTGGAGAGATGGCTGGCTCAGTGGCAAAAGGTGCCTTCCACCAATCACAACCTGAGTTGGATCTCTTAAATCAGTGGTTCTCAACCTTCCTAATGCTGTGACTCTTTAAATACAGTTCCTCATATTGTGATGACCCGCAACCATAACATTATTTCTTTCCTACTTCATAACTGTGATTTTTCTACTGTTATGGATTACATTTGATATGCAGGATATCTGATATGCTACCCCCAAAAGGGGTTGTGACCCACAGATTGAGAACCACTGCCCTAGACCCATATAATAGAATGAGAGACCCAACAATTACTGCACATTGTCCTCTGTCCTCCACATGTGCCATGATGTGCACACTCACACACAAACAAGTAAACAACTGTAGTACATAAATCTAATAAAACAAAGACAAGAGGAGACAGAGGAACTGAATGACATTTTTTAAAAAATATCTTACTAAATGTGTATAAAATTTAAACTTTTGAGTGTGTCTTTTTTTTATTTCACAAGACACTCCATATATTTCATCTTATAAGATAATAGCACATATTATTTATCATTAGAATAATATATCATAATTATATGTTTATTTAGAAAACACTGATAGATAAAAAGAATTAGAAATATTTTATCTCATTAGCTGTCAAACACATTGTTAAATTTTTGAATAAATTTCTTTCTGGTCTTCCCATGCACAAGTTGGTAGTAACCTTAATTGTCTTTATGTGTTTCATAATTTGCAGTTTATATCCCTTCCTTAGTTTCATATGCTATCATATGCCTCTCTTTCTTATTCTTTAACACTTAGCCTGAGTTTGCTATCATTGTTATAAAATGTATGTATTAAGGGGCTGGGGGGTAGAGCTTGCCTGCTTGTGTTTTCCCGCAACCCATGGTGACTACACCATCTGTAATGGGTGGTCCTCTTCTGGCCTGAAGGTACAGACGAATATTTTCTATAAATAAATATTAAAAAATAAAAATTTAAAAAAATGTATTAAGTATATGTTGTAAGTATATAATTCAATAATTTTGTAAATGTAGGAACCTTATGTAACCAACAACTCAACCAAGACAAAGAATGTGTTTATTACCCTGGAAATGGCTCTTAACCCCTTTTTTTGGTCCTGTTCTGCATATGCCCATAACTGTTCTGGTTTATCTGCCTTATAACCTCACATAAATGAAAGCATGCACTATGCAATTTTATACATATCTGTGATTTTTAGGAAAGAAACATAGTTGTCTTAATATGTATTATAATAATAAGTTGACATTGTTAGTCTGAGAATAGACAGTCTTTTTGGAAAAAAAAATGAACCGAATTTTTTTAACTCCGGACTTTTCCTGCTATGATTTGAAATGCTCCATTCTCCAGTGAGATTCAAGGGCAAACAGCAGCTTGACATTTATGGCCAGCTGTTAGCCCATCTCTGTGAACTGGCTTGAGTTTCATCCACAAATATTCAGTAATATGATCAGCAACCTGTGAAGGGTGATGTGGTAGATTGCAAATGACCAGTTTCCTTTTCTCTGTGTTAAGAAGATAACCCGATATTTCAAGTACCTGTAATTTGGAATAATTGGGATTTGTGATTGTGAAGGGGTGAGGTCTAACATAATAATGAGTGAAGATCAAGTCAATTCTGTGAGATCGAGGAAGACAAGCACGTCGTTAAAAGGCAGCACTTTTGCAAAAGAATCGGATAAATTAGAAAATTAAACACAGCGAAGAAAAAGTGCATTGTTGAGAAACTGCATCTTCCCATCCTCACAGGATCAGCAATAAGGTCATGACAATGAGATGACATCACATAATGAACTTTAATAGGAAAGATCTGAGCCAGCGACAACAGAGAACTCTGGCCAGAGATTATACCATGCATAATATCATAAAGCATAAGCAGAATATGCTTTATGAGAGTCTTACAATTTTAATGTTTAAAGAATGACCAGGAAAATTCTGTCATAGAAGGATAGCTTCACTCTTTCACATATCCTGTGCTATTAACAACACAGCAAGGGGGCAAAAAAGAAACAAAATCTAAGAGATGACATCATTTAATACTATGAGTATTAGTTCTGTAAGAACCCAATCTCTCTCTCTCTCTCTCTCTCTCTCTCTCTCTCTCTCTCTCTCTCTCCCCACACACACACACACACACTATCTAAGTCTGCCAAGAAAACAAGTATGTGATTCATCTTACATTCCTTAGACTAGAAGTTGTTATAACAACAGAGTATAAAATATACTTTTCTCTATTTAAAAATAGCATATCTTCTTTAGTTCAAAACACTCTACCAAGCAAGACAAAATACAATAAACAAAGGGTTTCATGAAAAAGAAAATTTTATCTAAATATTTCTCTTTTATTCTTTTTTTCATCTTTTCTCCTTAACTAAAATCACAAACAATAATTAACACGGAGAAAGAGATAATATTTTATAAATACTAACAACTCTGCTGTTGTCTTGGGGACACTGCAGTGATCATTAAACACTTTCTTAATCAATCCCATGGAGCATTAAAAATGCTTTAACCCCTGCATCTAGGAGCCTTCACCATCTCCAGGATAGGTAATAGGATCTTATTAATCAGCAAACACGTGTTAGGAAATAACTTACAATGCCAATTTTATGTAAAATTAAAAATTTCTACTGATTTGGTGTTAGAGGCCATGAGTTTGAAAGAGAATAGGGTGGGGTACATGGGAAGGAGGGCGTGAAAGGAAAAAAGGGGGGGGAATGATGTAATGATAATCTCAAAAAACGAAAATTAAAAATAAATAATGGTGAAAACTGGCCTGGAAAACTTTGAAACTGAAAGAAGCAAAATCACCCAGGAGAAATAAATAACAGGAAATAACCAAACTGAGGACTGAAATCACTAAAATAGAAAAGAAGAAAACAATGCAAAGAATCAATGAAACAAAGAGCGGGTTCGTTGAGAAAATCAACAAGATAGGCAAACCCGTATCCAAACTAATCAAAGGGCAAAAAGAGAACATCCAAATTAACAAAATTAGAAATGAAATGAGGGACATAAAACAGATGCTGAGGAAATTCAGAGAATCATTAGGTCATACTACAAAAACCTGCACTCCACAAAATTGGAAAATGTGAAAGAAATGGACAATTTTCTGGAGAGTCCAAAATTAAATCAAGACCAGATAAACAGGTTAAATAGACCTATAACCTTCAAGGAAATAGGCACAGTCATCAAAAGCCTCCCAGCCAAAATTAACCAAAACAAAACAAACAAAAAACAAAAACAAAAACCAGGACCAGATGGTTTCAGTGTAGAATTCTGCCAAAACTCAAAGAAGAGCTAATACCTACACTTCTCAAATTGTTCCACACAATAGAAACAGAAGGAACATTGTCGAACTCTTTTTTATGAAGTTACAGTTACCCTGATACTGAAACCACACAAAGACTTAACCAAGAAAGAGAATTATAGACCAATCTCACTCATGAACATTGATGCAAAAATGCTCAATAAAATACTGGCAAACTGAATCCAAGAACACAACAAATAAGAAAATCATCCATCATGATCAAATTGGCTTCATCACAGAGATGCAAGAATGGTTCAACATATGAAAATCTAACAATGTAATCTGCCATATAAACAAACTGAAAGAAAAAAAATGATCATCTCACTAGATGCTGAAAAAACATTTGACAAAATCCAGCACCCCTTCATGATAAAGGGCTTGGAGACAGTAAGAATACAAGGAATATATCTAAACATAATAAAGGCAATATACAGCAAGCCAACAGCCAGCATCAAATTAAATGGGGAGAAACTCAAAGCAATTCCACTAAAATCAGGAACAAGACAAGGCTGTCCACTCTCTCCTTATTTATTCAACAAAGTTCTTGAAGTTCTAGCTAGAACAATAACACAACGAAAGGAGATCAAGGGGATACAAATTGGAAAGGAAGAAGTGACCCTAATTTTCAAAACCAAAATGAAAATACCAAATGGTAGTGTTCATTTTGACTCAAGTCTCAGTAACCTTGGTCGGGTTGCTGGGCAAGTAAAAAAATAAAGAAAGAAATAAAATGAATTAAAACAGCTGTGTTTGCTTTGCCACTTCCTCCATGACCAATGTCACATTCTTCCTACTCCCTGCTGTACAAAGAAAGACACAGTTTCCGAGAAAATTCACTCATCTCTTTGTATTTTTTTTCCCAGACCAAAGTACGCCTTGCTGGATGAATGTACCAGCGCCGTGAGCATTGATGTGGAAGGAAAGATCTTTCAGGCTGCTGTGGGAGCTGGGATTTCCTTACTGTCCATAACACACAGACCTTCTCTGTGGTAGGTGCTTCTAGGTTCCTACTCTGGATGGAAGCTCTGTTTGTTCTTCTTAAAGGATAACTTTGCTAAATTTCTCCCTGTAGAGTGTAAGGTATTTCATTTATTTTCTATCTGTCCCTCTCTGATTTCCCTAACACTTTAGGTCCCCCCGGCCTAATGTAACTTTAATGTGTTATATGGAAATGAGTTCCTCTAATCATTTTGAAAAGTTACATGAAAATCTGATGGTTGATCTGAACTAAAAATATTTATAATACTAGAATGTACAGTGAAAGATTATGGAGTGATGTAAGGTTACTCAATTCTTTCAACGTTTCCTTTAAAATCTGGGGAAAACATAAAAACGTTATAACAACACTTCCAAAACTACCAAGTTAGAGGAATCACAGTATATAGAAACCACTTTTGTTTTTGTTGTTGGCTTTAAGAAAAAATGAGCCTGGTAGGAACTGGCATTAAATCTCCCTTAGCCATTATAACAGTGTTGAAGAATGAAGGGAAGGGTCAGAAATCATGAATGATTTTTGTACTGTTATCTACTTAAAGGAGAAGGCCCTCTCAGCAAATACCTTTAACCCACTGAGCCATCTCGCTTTTTTACTGTCTCTAAATTTCCTATTTCAATTATATGGTTATGGGGTTTTTTTGTAAATTTTCCTCCTTGAAATATAAATACAGTGTTTTCAATTTAATTTTTATGTGGACTTATATGTTTAAAGGTCAATATTTTGGACTCATTTTCTTATTATTAAAAATATGTTTTTTCATATGCTATATTCTGATCACAGTTTCCCCTTCCCCAGCGCCTCCCACCTTCTCCCCCTCTTCCCTAACCACCTAACCCACACCTTCTATTCCTCACCAGAAAACAGGCAACAAAACAACAACCAAACAGACAAAAGAAAAGAGCCAAAGAAAAAGCACAAAAAAATACAGACAGATGTAAAGACACACACTTCTGTTCACACAGAAATTCCATGAAATTACAAAATGGGAAAGAATAACATGTAAGCATAAGGCCTGGAAGGTTAAAAAAAAACACCACACAAAGCATTATTAGAAAAAATACTCCACAAATATCATTGAGTTTGTTTTGTGTTTGAAATCTCCCGCTGACATGGAGTCTGCCCTAAAGTGTGGTATGTATTCATTCCCAGTGAGACTCCGTTGGAGAAAGGTATTTTTTTCTTTGTGAGTGGTTGTCGATTGGAAATAGCTTCTGGCCTATTGTGTTCACTTCTTTCAACATTGGAACCCATCTGTCTTAGGCCTCCTTAGCAGGTCCAGGGCATGTGACAGTCTCCGAGTTCATGAGTGCTGTTGTATCTAGAAGGCCTTGTTTCCTCACAATTCTCTCTCCTCTCTGGCTTTTAAGATCTTTCAGTATCCTTTTCTACAGGGTTTCCTGAGCCATGGGGTGGGGGTAGGGGTTTGATGGAGACATCCTGCAGAGGTTTGAGTGTTCCAAGGTCTCCCACTCTCCACACATTGTCCAGCTGTGAGAGTCTGTAGTTGTTTCCAGCTCCTGCAGGAGGAAGCTTCTGTGATGACAGTGAGCAATCCTTTCTTTAGTATAACAGTAGTATTTGGTTTTCCCCTATCTAGTCTTAGGTTCTTGGCCATCCAAGCAGTGTTAGGAAAGGGTTCCATATAATGGAGTGGGTCTTATAGTGGCCAGAGAGTGGTTGGTTAGTCCCACGTCTTTTGTGCCACTATTGCCCTGGCATAGCATGCAGGCAGGACACTTTTGTAGATCACAGTCTTTGTAGCTCAGTCAGTACTACATTTCTCCTCTGAATGTGTGCCAAGTACCTTCCAGTATCATGAACGCCAGTCAGTAGTGGTGAAGGATCCAGATAGAGACCAACTTGACTTCTCTGGTTAATGAGTTGTGTAAGTGTTGTCCTTAACAATTGGGCCTTACCATCAGTCTGTGGAGAACAACTGGTTGACGTGGCCTGGGTTGTGAGTTTCCATGGTGTCCCTTTGGTCAACAACTCAATTAGATGTATTACACATCTGGTGCTGGATAATGTATTTGGTGGCAGGTGATGTTGATATTGGAACTTTGTCTTTCCCATTACTTGGTAATTCCATTTAGATGTCTTTCATGTATGTGTATATATTTTAAGAAATTTCCACTGAAATAGCTTTCCATACCCTTCAAATGCCCCCTAGTTTTACCTTTTCATCCCACATACCCTACATCACCCCTCTTCCCCTCCCTCTCCATTTAATTCTCTCATCCAGCCCTTCCATCCATGCATAACTATCTATTCTATTTCCCATTCCTTAGGAGGTCCTTCCCTCCCCACTAATCCCTTACTCCATACCTAACCTCTGTGGTTATAAGGATTGTGACCTGTTTGTTGAAAACGTAACAGCTAACATCCATACATAAAATAGAAACTGATTATAAAAAGCTTACTAGTTATAATAAATAATAATTACTTGATAAAATAAGTATAAGACAAAACATTGAAGAGAGTCATAAATACTGAAGAATCACGGTCCAGTCATGCTAAGTGCCCAAGTACAGGTGGCTTACCGTGGGAAAAGCTCTGCCAGTCCTACACTCTTCTCCCACCCCAATCCTCTGCTAGTGGCGTAGGCTTCTCTTAAGAGATAGATTGCCTCCCATCTTTCATTACAAATCTCTGTATCTCTCTGCAATTTCTATGTAGCTGAGCCATGAAAGAAGAATGAATCTATGGGGCAACAAGAGAATTTCTCTAAAAGATTCCTGGGGCAGGCGTGTAAAATGATTCTAAATTATTATTACTGAGAAAGTCGTATTAACATAGAATTTGTCCCAGAGGATGGTGTTACATACAAATAAGTTGCTTTTGTATTTCCTTTACTTTCTTTAATTTTTCTCTGTATGATTTTTTAAAATTGTATTGTCTTTCCTCAGTTTCCCCTTGCTTACTTTCATTCTAAGAATGTTTTATTATTTATTCAAAAGACATGCTGGGTTATGTGGTTAGATTAATACAAGAATAGTATTCTTTTGTAAATTATATTTACTCAAAATATGAAATAAATTTAGTAGTATCAAGAAGAATTTCCTAGAGATTAAAGACTTTGGATTTCAAGAATACCCATGTTTTCTCAGGTAAATTAAAATTCAAATGTAAAATATCTGTCTTTACTAAGATTTGTCTTTGAACACCAGTTATAAATTCTATAACTAAAATGGCTTTTCAAAATAATGACTCATAATACTCCATTTTAATTATGCAGGAAATACCACACTCACTTGTTACAATTTGATGGCGAAGGAGGTTGGCGCTTTGAACAGCTGGACACTGCTATCCGCTTAACATTAAGTGAAGAAAAACAAAAGTTAGAGTCTCAACTGGCTGGAATTCCCAAAATGCAGCAGAGACTCAATGAACTGTGTAAAATTTTGGGAGAAGACTCGGTGCTGAAAACAAGCCAAAAAGAAGAGGACACACCCTAATTTATTTTGACATGTTTTAAGTTAACTTTTAGGGAACGCCTCAGAGACTCCCTTCCCTGCATGCAGTATGCTAAGCTAAGTGCAGAGAAAGCAAGCCAGCAAAAAGTATTTGGTATGATTTTAGCATCAAGGAAGTATAAGATAACTTTTGGAAAGAAAAGAAAAATACATTAGTTCAGATTAGTCGTGACCTCTATTAGTGCCCAATGAAAGGCCAACTCACCTATAAAAAAAGAGGACCTTCTACGTGAATATGTGTGGTCTGAGGTTCTTCTTGTGGGAGAAAGCCCCAAAACAAAACAATAAGGGCAGGACCTGGGTTGACGTCAGGTGGGCAGCATCAGAAGTTTGAGTGCTGCTTTAGCCCACTTAACATGGACAGTAGGTACGACACCTGAAATCCATAATCAGCGCTGCTAGTGGCCAGCTAAACCTCTGTACAAGGCAACAGTTTGATTTTAAAAACCTTCAATACGAATGAATGTATTTTAGTGACAGTGGTTGAAAACGAGCGTGGCTAGACAAGCATGAAGTACTGTGTATGAGACTGACAGACTAGGAGCATCTTAATGCAGACACAAACAATTGACTTGAATAAGAATCGTGCATATTTATTAACACCCCTTTATTTTTAAAAAGAGAATTGCCCGTACAGAAGAGGAGGGTCTAAGCAATGCTTGCACTGGCTGCCACTTGAATCTGCAGTGCTCTATACTTCAATTATTATGCAGAAATACTGCTTGTTTGGTGCCCAAAGAAGCATTTTTAAAACTTGGATCCTGGAGTTCATAGTTATTCTCACATTCATTTCATTTTACTCTGTCTTTGAAGCAATCTTTGGAGGCAGCTCGTTTTTGCTCATTTGCTCCTGAGAAAACAGATACTCAGATTTATTTTGATCACATGATTTATTTTGGAAGGCATGTAGAGATCAAATGAAGTTCTCATGATCTGATTTAGTACTGTTACTACTATTGCCCCCTTCGATTTAACTGAGCTATAATGTCAGTAAGAAATGAGATGGGCCAGGTCGGTGGCCAGAAATGGAATTAGGCAGAGCAGAAAGTATGGGAAAAATTAAAGTAGATAAATAAATACAGTTGAGGGCATGGAGAAATGACACTTGCTTCTCTTGAAGGGGACCGGAATTTTATTGCCAGCACCCACACGGTGGCTCCAAAACTATGTCTAATTCCAGTTCCAGTGGATCTAGAGCCCTCTCCTGGTCTCTAAGGGCCCTGCATACATGTATTGCTCATTCATATATGCAGGCAAAACACTCATATACATAGCATTCAAAATAAAGAAATCTGAAAGATAGTAAAGATATTGAAAATTGGCAATGCTAACATTATTATTTAATTGGTCTTTGCAAGAAATGAAAAATGAGTAGGAAACAGAATGGCCATTGATCTTTGACTTATAGCACGCCACGGAAGCCAGCACACTACAGCTCTGTACATCTCCTCAATGTTGGAGCATCTTCAGCATCAGCACCCAGAAGGGCAGTACATTGCTGAATATGATGCGAGACAATCTATATGAATGCGTCATGGAAAAGATCTCATCCGTCCAGGTGCGCTGGAGTAAGGAGCTTTAATCTCGTCCTCTCTCAGGCATGGTGATGTATATGAAAAACGAAGAGGAACAGTTATAGTGGCCTAGGATTTTGTTTACATATTTAGATATCACCTTAGCAGATGCTCATCTGTCATAGACTATTTGGGAGATAGACTACCTGGAAGTCATTTACAATGATTGCTGTAAGAAATTACATGTCCACATGTTCAATTCCACAGAATCGGGGTAATTTGAATTATCAATAAAAGTGATCACCTTACAAGAAGTACTAGAATATACTTCATAATCAGTAATATTTCATTTATCTGTTACTACTACTTCATACTTATGGGGCAAGAGCTGACAATTTTGTTTAGAGAAAGCATGGAACTGGAAAGTAATGCTTTTATTTTAAAATGATTTCCTAACCTTTAACAACCATGTTACTAGTTAGCCAGGTTATCACGCTAACGGAGAAATGTGTGAAGTGGCTTACATTAGGTTTTAAAGGCACAAGAAGAAAACTAAAAGTTCACCTTTGAAACTATAGTGTTCATAATTTAAAATTAAACCATTTAAGTACCGGATATCTTACATCTTTAAGCTTTGCCAGGAATGCCAACATCAATCCCAGGTTGATAGTTAGACTTTATTTAATAGATGTTATCAATAAGCTGAAATGAAATACACAAGATTCATTAGATGTTTAAATTCTATACTAAAATTCCATTCATGGAATTTAAATGTTAAAAGTTTCAAGATAAACAAGCTGTTTTTTAATAGCACTTTTTAAAAAAATTACTGATTTTCTGAATTACCTTTTTCTGAGACCAGATATCCTGTCTAGGAAGGGGAACCTAGTGTGGACTTGTGTTAGGTATCACAACATTCTTTCCAAAGTGGGAGACTAGAGTTGATATTCCAACAGGCACACCTGTGGAAACATGAGCCCACTGGGACATCTTCCTTGCATAGGACAAACACAATGGAATATGGAAAATAAATATAAGGAAAATGAAGT
Organism: Microtus agrestis; assembly: GCA_902806775.1. NCBI lineage: Eukaryota > Metazoa > Chordata > Mammalia > Rodentia > Cricetidae > Microtus > Microtus agrestis. The sequence goes on from CADCXT010001983.1 coordinate 1,053,338, forward strand.
ATAATTTCAGTTGTCAAACTACTGTTATTTTCCTCAAAAAAAAAAGTATAAATTTATGGAGCTTGATTATTTGAGGGGCTTTAACTCATGAGCTGAATTCCACATAAATGTGACATTCTATTTCTGCAGCATGCAGCGGCATGCCAAGCATGAGTCTGAAGCTGTGTTCACTCTTATAGCCAAGATAATCTCTAAAACACTCTTGAATCACCAGGTTGCTGATCTAACTTGAAAACCAACGCACATTACCCTGTCTTTACACAGGAATGGTTTTCCTTTGACGGTAATTTGACTTTTGTCCCAAATTTCGGTGGGTCGAAAGAGGTATAAACAAATGTGTTGGTTTTTGTTTCAGGCATTAATTCCAAGTAAAAATGTGTATTTGTGAAAGGCGTAGCTTATCTTGATGTTTGATATGTTTTTTTTAACCTGTGTATCTTCAAATCTTGTTACGCAATAGAACTGAAACCCAGAGGAAGTTCCGTGCTTAGAGATGCAATAAACATTGTGATGGTGATTAAATTATTTATTTAAAGAGATGCCTCTGGCACAGTTGCTTCGTCAGTATCCGCACCACCGTGCTGCTATTCCGGATGCAGGGGCTGAGAGTTTGTATGTGGACTTTAAATATTGCCGTATGAAAGCTTTTACGTGAATGTGCATTTTTAGAATTAAAGACACGTATCTTCTTCACTGACAGTGACGTTTCTGATTACCTGGTGCCAAGAGATCTCACCAGTTAATGCCAAAACTTCAGGAGCAATTTTTCTCTAATGTGCTCCAGTTGTATTGATGAAAGTGAATAGAAAAAGAAAAAAACCCTGTTGGGATGAGAATCAATACGAAGCTGAGCAAGAATGTGGCTATGATGTCATCACTCAGTCTGCATGGCATGTCCCAGCTCTTGAGCTCAGCACTTGTGGTGGTTTGAATGAGAATGGTTCCCATAGGCTCTTATATTTGAGTGTTTGGTTCCTAGTTGGTGGAGCGTTTAAGAAAGAATAAAAGATGTGGCTTGGTTGGCAGTGGTATCTCACGGGGGTGGGGGGAGAAGAGAGGTGGATTGGGGGGTTTCAGAAGTTCACAAGACCAGATCCAGTCTCCCTCTCTCACTGCCTCCATCTTTGGATAAGATATAAGGCCTTGGCTAGGCTCCAACACCTGCCTCCCTGCCTGCCTATTGCCTTGCTTCCTACCATGATGGCCGTGGACTCACCCTTTGGAACTGTAAGCAAGCCTCCACTTAAGGGCTCCCTTTTACAAGCTGCCTTGGCTGTGGTATCTTTTCGCAGCAATAGGATGGTAATTCAGGCAGGATTCATCACAAATTCTTTAATCCCCAAGAAAAATTCTTGATTTCTCAAGGAGTTACAGGCTAGTTCAGTGGTGTAAAGTGCCTTATTTCCGGATTATAAGTAAATTTTGAGCTTGTGATTATATATACTTTAGATACACGTTGTGTGATGGTGCCTCACACCTGATTCTATCATTTAGGAGGCAGAGGTAGGAGGATCATCATAGTTTGACTACAGAGTAGGTCCTTAGCTATCCAGGACTATGGGATAAGAGCATGTCTCAACACAAATGATGAAACATTCCACATAGCGTTTCCCAAATAGTTGCTTAAATAATAATTTCTCTATTAATTCAGATCATGCTTTAAATTTTAATTTATGCCAGGCACTGTGCTGAGTTCTTTTGTCTGCCTACAACTTTCTCTTCTTAGAGGATACACAAACTCTTAGTAACTGCAATGTTCATCGTACATAGGAAAACGCATGCTGGGTGGGAGACAATTAAAAAGTGCTTGTTCAAAGGAATATGAAGAAATGCGTGAATGAATGAATTGAAATGTGCAATGAGGTCTATGAAAACACATGAAAATGAGGGTAAGGATGAATAAGGTCACTGGCGAGAGACAGAGTTCACGCTTCCCTTCACGTTCCAGGAACCAGAACTCTGACGTTCACTCTTTTTCTTCTTTGTCGACAGAAAATTGAGGCTCTTGGTGTTTTGTGCTGCTAGCTTCATCTACTGTTTCTCCTCTTCTCTGCACTAAGAATTAGTCTGCTTTTTTGATATTTTCAACAGGATGCTCTTCTGAAAGTACTGTGGTTTTGTAAATTGGTTTTGCTCATGTCAGCCACACATATAATAAAAACGCAACAATACAGAGAAGATCAATGTGACCCTGGTGCAATTATGCCTTCTAATTCCCTGATACAACAGAAAATCCATATTATATTAACTATTCTATTTGAGTTACTTAGTCCCACTTGCATTCTTTCTTTTCACCAGCTTCTGAAACTCCCAAGTGTGCATTCTTCTTCCTGCTTCGCTGAGTGATTCTCAACATTCCTTATGTCATAAGGAAAAGGTCCAGGGATCTCTATATCTTGCTATTTTTATGAACAATCTAAGAAGTCTTTATGAGTAAGAGAAGTTAGAGACATGGACAGATTCCTATTTTCTTAATATTTGCTTGGAGTTTAATACCATCCAAACAACAAACAATGATGGCTAACTCCCAGTGATAAGAAATTAAAGCAGAAATAGATTGAACTAACAGTTGAGTGCATTAGAAACACAGCACTCTCCCTTGCCTTGGACCACAGCTGATTGCACTTCTTGGTTGGTTCTATCCTCTTAATAACCTCAGACTGAGCATGCTCCTGAACTAGCTTTTCTGTGCCTCAGTTTTTAAACTTTTTAGATGTGAGGATTAACTCACTGTATATCACAAATAAACTCATGAATAAAAATTGTTTGCTGTTGAATAGTTGTAATTTATGGCTATTAAGAATAGTGAGTTGGATGATTGTGGCACATGCTTTTAATTCAAGCACTTGGGAGGCAGAGGCAGGCCGATCTCTGTGAGTTCAAGGCCAGCCTGGTCTACAAAATGAGTTCCAAGACTGGCTCCATAGCTACTGGGAAACACTGACTCAAAAAAGAAAATAATAGTGATGTAGAGGGTGGAAAAAAGATGGAGGACAGAGCAGCAAGCATGGTCAGAGAAGGAGAGCTAGAGTATGGGAGCCCAGTCACAGCAGACAAAGGAGAAAGCATTGCCAAGCAGAGCTGGTCCCCAGGCTGCAGGGATGCTTGGGCCACCACTGGGTCCACCTTGCTCTGTCACAGTCTTCTATGACAGTGCCACAGCCCAGTCGGCATGGAGCCATTGCTGCTGCTGCTGCTGCCACAGCCGCTGCTAGAGCTGTTCACTGCTCGCCCTGCTTGGGGGAAGAGAGCATGGGCTGCCAAAGGCTTCAGACAAGATGGTTGAACTGGCAGGGTGACCCGTGCCGAGGGTGGGATGGTACAGCAGCTAGGAGTTTGTGCAGGTTCTTAGCCAGGACACTCTGTTCAACCACAAGAGCACCCCAACTCTACACAATAACATGATATCCAAGATGAAGAATGTTCATTTTCTGTGTTAAGTCTCTTCAAAAAACTTCTATGGTCCATGCTGCCCCAGGAAACAAGACTGACATCCACAATCCATGCTGCTGGCTGCTATGGGCAGAGAGACCTCTTTTGCAGTGGTATCGATGACTGCAGACTCATAATTGAGAATTAGAGACACTGACGGCTTCTGTGCCAACATCCCCCCCCCAAAAAAAATCCAAACATGAAGCTATTGAAGAGATTCCTTAAAAAGTTGTGATAAAGATGCTGCAATATAGCTCTTCCTCTTCTCAGCTGATGGCTCCAGGTGTGGGTGGGAAGGATTCAGTTTTCCTTAAGGAACCGGATACTGGGAGTTTGGCCAAGCTTCAGTGAGTATAAGAACATAAATCGGACTTGTTTTGGGGTTGGAGCAGTGAGGGCATAAGGATGGGAGGGTAAACCTGGGAGGAATAGGAAGCGAGTGTGATCAGGGTACATTGTATGAAATTCCCAAATATTTAATAAAAGCATTATGTTGGGGGAAAACAAAAATCTAGAGGATTACGAACAAGGATAGTGAACTACATAATGAAGACCTGTGTGCGTGTGTACATTTTTCTGGCCACAGCAACCAGAGTGGTGTTTTCCACTGCAGAACCTAAGCCTATGGTCTTTCTCAGTTTTTCACAACTCCTAGGAAAATCTGAAATCTCTAAGTTGGCCTGCCAGGCTCTGCATCATCCTGAGTGCCTTCCCTGAGTCTCTTTTCTGATCTGGATGCTTCCTTGCTTGCGGTGGGAACAGCCCCTTCCTTCTCAGTCTCTGCAATCTTCCGCATTTGCTCCCATTTCCCTTCCTGCCACTGCCTGACTTACTCATTCTTTCTTCAGATGGTCAGCTGTGTATCCGATCCCACAGAGAAGCTTTGCCTCTCTCTTTCCAGTTTCATTTTTATAAATGTCTTCTTAATGTTTACTACAGCTGGGATTCTCTTTCCTTTACTAAGGTCTACTCCAGTCTCTCTGGAGAGCGGAGAATTCCTGGAAGCTTGCAGTTCAGCTAGTAGGTCAGTTCCAAAAGTAATTTCAGTTTTTGCAAGACTGAAACTTGCTATCTAATATTGAAATACATTTTTGATACGTGTGGTAATGATATATGTTATATATCACTTTAATGCACATTTCTTGCTTTCTTTTTGCTAATGACTTATTACTTGCTGTTTAAGTTCTAAAAAATGTATTGACGGTTTCCTATACTTATTTAATGAATAGTTTTTTTCACCCCTATTTTTTCTTTTCATCATCATCACTCTCCCAATGAAACCCTTTTTCTCAACAAGTCCCCCTCCTATGTTCACATCATCTTTTTGTTTGTGGTCCAGAGTTTAATGAAAGTTTCTTGTCCAAGCCTGGGTGGGAGGTTACTGACTGGACTAGGAGCAGCCTATCTGTGACTGTAAAAGTGGAGAAAAGAGCACTGCCTCCCTCAACTTTATCATTATGAAAAGATTAGACAAACTACAAATATGAGCAATCGTCCTATCTGAGTACAAGATAGCCCACGAACCATGAAGACTCAGAAATGCATTTGAGTCAGAAACTGCCGAGGAGCATGCGGTAGACAGTTCAAGAAGTCTCAAAAAACAACAGTTTTGAAGATGAGAAAAGTGATGGCCATCAGAAGTTGGCAAGCAGTTAAGAATAGTGATCAAAGTCAAGCCCAAAGGAGAAGTTGCTAAAAACTCAAGTGGTTTGGGTTTGAAACAAGTTGGAAAAAATAGGAAAGAAAAGACTGTCTCAAGAACTAAATGGAATTTTTTAAAAAAAAACATCATTTGGTACTGTTTTATTCTATGCAATAATAAATCACTTCTTTTTTTTTAAATATTTATTTATTTATTTATTTTATTATGTATACAATATTCTGTCTGTATGCCTGAAGGCCAGAAGAGGGCGCCAGACCTCTTTACAGATGGTTGTGAGCCACCATGTGGTTGCTGGGAATTGAACTCAGGACCTTTGGAAGAGCAGGCAATGCTCTTAACCATTGAGCCATCTCTCCAGCCCAATAAATCACTTCTTGATGAGATTGTGTGTACATGTGTGTGCATGTGCATGCACGTGTGTGTATGAGTGTGTGTGTGTGTGTGTGTGCGCGCACCTCATGCTTGTGGACCAAGATGTAAGCTCTCAGCTACAGCTCTAGCACTATGCCTACCTGCCTGCTGCCATGATATCCACCATGATTATAATGAAACTCTAAGTCCCCAGTTAACTGCTTTTTCTATGAATTGTCTTGGTTATAGTGTTTCATCACAGTAACTGAAAAGTAATGAATACAATAATTTTAAATGGAGAAAAGCTCAAAGCATTTCCAGTAAAATATGGAACAACACAAGGATGCCCACTCTTGATATCCCTGTTCAGTATCTTGAAGTCTTGGCTATAGCAATAAGACATGTGAAGGAAATAAAGGGGACGATAATGGGGAGAAAAGATATAGAATATCTACATATGCGGATGACATTCTGTATATTAAGGAGCCTAAGCTGTACCAGAAAACTCTTATAGCTCATAAATACCTTCAACCCAGCAGCAGGATACAAAATTAATACACAAAAATAAGGAGCCTTTCTATGCACAAATGATAAACATAGCAACCAAAGAAATCAGAGGAACAATCCCATTTACAATAGTTTTGAAAAATGTACAGATTGGATAAATGTTACTAAGAAAGTGAAATAACTATGTAATGAAACCTTTAAGACAATGATAAAGAAAGAAACTGAAGAAGACATCAGAAGATTTGTGCCTGCAACGTAACAGAAGAACTTTGGGAGACTGTCCAGGCAGTGAGCTGTCACTGTCGATTCTGGAGATTTGGAAGTTGCTTACAATGCACTTTCTGTTTACTCAGGTAATATTATGTCCTTCTGGATTCTTTGATGGAGTTGAAGAATAATTAGTTATAGTTATAGTTCTCCTTAGTTATGATAAAAGATAATATACATAAATATTGTAACTATAATTCTTGCTTGACAACTATTTTGTTATATATAATTTTATTACGTTAAAGTTAGAACCTTTCTCTTCATTTAGACAGAAAAGGGAAAATGGTGTGGGAAATCCTTCTGTATATGTGTTGATTTTATTGGTTAATGAATAAAGCTCTTTTGGCCAGTGGTTTGGCAGAATAAAGCTAGGTGGGAAACTAAAATGAATGCTGGGAGATAGAAGAAGGAGTCTATGAGAAGCTATGTAGCCCCTTCAAAGACAGATGCCAGATAGAACTTCACCCGGTAAGTCACAGCCATGTGGTGATACACAGATTAATGGAGATGGGTTGGTTTAGTATATAAGAGTTAGCCAGGAATACACTTAAGCTATTGGCTAAACAGTATTGCAAATAATATAATTTCTGAATGATTATTTTGGTTCTGGGCAGCCAGGAATGAATGAGCAGCCTCTCCCAACAACAGACCAGAAAGACAAACGTTGAACATTCTCTCAACTCTGGATATTATCTTAGAATCTTCATATATATTATTATATTTGGAAGGCCACAAAGCTCAGGAATTATCAAAAAGCTCTAGGGAAAAATCTTTCAAGAGAGGGGAGATAGAACATAGAGGTCTAGAGGGTTGAGGAAAACAATGGAAAGACAATGGTTAATTTTGTTGGGATAATTGGAGGGCAGGATATAAAAAACTGTAAGAATAGGATTGATTAATAGTAAAGGTCTTTTGAAAAAGACATACAGAATCCTACTACTGTAGAATATTTCATATATATATGTATATATATATGTATATATATACATATATATATGGGTTAATATAATTATCCTGCAATGAGAAGGAAGCAATACCCCAACTGGACACCCCATGCTAGAAAATAAACCTACAGTACCAGGAATAGATTGCTTATTTTGAGTTTTTGGACAGTTGGATCACATATACCTTCTTAAGTATTCTAGTTATTGTCAATACTCTTGGCTAATCTCCAGAACATGACAGTAAGACCTCATTGTTGAAACCACCACATACTTGAGTCACAGACCATTGAGCAATCAAGCTCGTTCTAACCTGGAAACTTACTACTGACTAGTGTTCGTGGTGCTGAAATGTAATATGCGCACTGCTGAAAAAGAAAAGTAATCACAAATGTCACCCATATGTGAACCCTGTAAGCTATAATAACAACTGGCCTGACAAGATATGTTCACTGGTGTAGTAATGGCATAAATTTATGAGCATATCCAATCACTTCCTGATCAGATCTATTGCCCACACCATGAGATGGAATCCATACCTGCCACTCCTAGGAGGGTCACGAACTTTTGGCTAGATAGGTTATCGGCCCTAGGGGAAAACCCAATACTATTAATCAGCTAAATGGGCATAGTATTAAAATGACTCCTAATTATTTATTGCTACACACGTAGATCATCTTTCAACCATCATCAGAGAAGCTGTCCCTTGCAGTACGTGGCAATGTACATAAAGACACCCAACTGGTCAGTGTGCAGAGAGTAAAAGATTACGGAGCACTCAGCCCTAAATGAGGCACCCAGATTACACTCCTTCCTGCAAAGATCTGGCATCTTTATGGAAGAGGGGCAGAAGGATTGTGAGAACTTGAAGTGGCTAATAGCATCAAGGAAAGAGTGGTTTCCAGACCCAACACAATAGACATTCATATGGACTAGTAGTGATTCTCAGCATACAAACGACCTGTGCAAAATCCATCAGACAAAATCCCAGAATAGGAGTGGGAAGATGAGCATGAGGTCCCACACTAACTATGGAGCCACTGTCATTTGATAGCTACTCGGAAAGAAAGTCAGTTTTCTTTAGCAGTGTGAACCCAGATAGGTTGATCACCCACCAGGGCAAGCCCATGCCTGAGAATATTTGGGTAACACAAATTGTGTGCGTCCCCTGCGGGCAATTACAGCCTTGGGGAGTTAATGGCTGCAGCACTTGCAGGGACTCTAGAGAACAACACGCTGCAGCTCTTCTCCTTATATTCTGGCTGACATACATCCTGCTTCTCTTCTGCTTTGCTCTCTGACACATTTAGGAGAATGACTGTCTTGTTTGGGGCAAGCTGTAGCGCAACCACAGAACCCTCAAAACTTGCAGCACAATGGAACAGATGGAGTCAGGATTGTTCTCAAAGTATCGTAACAAGTATAGTTCAAATAAGAGAATCGTGTGAACAAACAAGAGAAACACCAAAATCTCCCCAATATGGATTCTGTAAAACGTGCTCATTGTAGCCTGAGATTGTGCTACATGCATGTAGAATGCTGGTGGTAAAGGCAGGAAGCCCAAAGCCAGCCCGGACTACATGAAACCCTGTCTAAAAAAAATTAAGTTAAAAATTAAAAAGTTGAATATCGTGGGTTTTTTTTTCTAGATCATTTTTCGTTTTACACTTTTGACTTTTTGAAACAAGGTTTCACTCTGTAGCTCAGGCTGGCCTAGAACTCATCACATAGCTTAGAACAGCCTTGAGTTTACAGCATCCTCCTACTTTGCCCCCAAGTGCTAGGATTGCAGGTGTGAGCAATATCTGGCTCATTTATTTGTTTGTTTATATTCCAAACCGTATTTTGGCAGTATAAGATATTTATATCTTATAGTTTTTATTTATTTCTAGAATGAATACATTTTTACATAAGTAAAACATTTTAAAATGTGTCTCGAGGCTTAGACATCATTTTAATACTTGAAGTAGTTTGGAAATCTAAGTGAAGACAAATTTTTTTTTAATGTTTTGAAACTCAAAACAAAGAAAAATCAACCTGAGGTGTTTTGCATATAGAAATGCTTTCATTATTATTGAATATGGAAATTAAGTTGAAAATGATCCATTGAGCAAGAAATGATGGATCATGCTTCTACTTCCAGCATCCAGGAGTCTGCATTGACCACATAAAGACCCTGCTTGAAACAAAACAAAAAAGTGCAGTTGACAAGCTGCTTTGTCGCTGTGAAAGGAACATATTTGCTCCAACACAGTGGTTCTCAGCCTTCCTAATGCTGAGACCCTTTAATACAGTTCCTCATGCTGTAGTGACCACCAACCATAAAATTATTTTTGTTGCTTCTTCATAACTGAAATTTTGCTATTGCTATGATTTGTGATGTAAATATTTGTGCTTTCCTAAGGTCATAGGCAATCCCTGTGAAAGGGTCATTTGACCCTGAGGCTGAGAACCACTGCTCTAACAGATATTTAAAGACATAGTTTACCAAGGTGCTGAAGGATGGCTCAGCATTTGAGAAAACTTGCTGCTCTTTTCCAGGTTTGATTCCCAACACCCACACGGTGGCTCACAAACATCTCTAACTCTAGTTCCAGAGGAACTGACACTCTTTTGGCTGCTGCAGGTACCACAGAGGTACATGGAGAGGTGTTTGCGTTCTTATTGAAAATTGGTGTTAAATTCAAGAAAAGGATCCGTTGAGCCATGTGGCACACAGACTTTCATGCAGGCAAAACATATTTACATGAAACAAAGTAAATAATTAAAACATAGTTCACAAGTGAGAAACCTTTTAAAATAAAAGGAAACTTGTTTTTAATGATTAAAATAGCAAAGTTTGTGTTTTTTTAAACAACTACAAAACATCTGTTCCCCATTTTTACATTAGGAGGTAGATTAGCTGGTTTTACATAATTGGTTGCACTCAGGTTTGTGCTTCCCAACATGCTCTGGGAGAATGGACTATAGACGTAAAGGGTCCAGGAGGACAGATGGATAGACAGACAGTCAGTTAGCTACTAAGAAGAAAACTCAGAGAAGCCATGGTCAGACAGCTTGAATCCAGGATACAGTAAGATAGTTTGTGTCGGTAGATCCCTGTTTCCTGAGCTGACTTTGTACCTGGAGTTTGTTGCTTATTTTCTTAATTACTCTACAAAAAGGCTGTGGAGACTTACCTTTACAAACAAAAGAATTGGGACTAGGAGGACAAAGTAGCATTGCAAACAGTACAATTGAAACTACAGTGCTAGTATTGAATTTCAAAGTCAATGTCCTTGCAACATTGTGTAAGAAGGGAGGTTGAGAACACTGAGATAAACTGGAGGGAAGCTGGTCTTTCCTCTCCAGGGCTGCAACCCCTGGTTGGCTCAACAACTGGACTAGCAGGGGCATGATGGATGGGACAGAGCCACCACCCTGCTGCACACCTATCCACCTACTTATGTTCCTGTGGAACTGGAAGCCAGGGGTGGAGTTCACTAATGACTCCCAGATTTACAGCTTCTAGCACAGCACATCAGTTTAAGTGGGTGGAGGTAGAAAGAAAACTCGGACATACTACCCCAATTTCATCTAAAGGAGTAATGTCTCTTCTCCAGGTTCTGCAACGAACAGCATCCACGTGAAGCAGCTCTTTGCCACTTGTGCTTCAAAGGGTAGCTTTGTTTCTTCGTATCAACTGGATGCTCTTGTTTTTCTTTATTCCATTGCACATAATGGTGTATCTATAGCCAACGGCTAGGGATGGGTTGTGTTTAGTAAAACACTACCCTGGTTCCAGGCAATACTTAGAGACAACTAAACAGTTTTAACTGGCATTTCTCAGTCAAGCAAACAAGACAAGTGCCAGCAGATGTCTTTGAGTTCTAGATGCTGAATAGCACTTGTTAAAAAAAAAAATCCTAGAGATTATTTTTTGTTTAGAGTAATATTTTTGAAAGTGGTAGTGATTGAACTCAGAACCTTTATATGATTCGGAAGCACTTCAATACCCATCAGTACTCGCCAAATAATATACAAGAAATATTTGAGGAGCCTGGACAGAGCAGTCAGTTGCAGGTACTAACTGTTCTTCCTGAGAACCTAGATTCAGTTCCTGCAATTCCCATGCCCACATAATGATTAACTACTGCCTGTAACTTCCAGAGGATCCGACACCCTCTCCTGGCCTCCACAGGCACTACCTGCATATAGTAGGTCACAGAACTACCTGCAGGCCAAACACCTATACACAGAAATAGAAACAAAATTTCATTCAAATAAAAAAATTTAAAAATATTTGAATTAGCTCCTAATAGATATATGTGTATATGGAATATGTATGGAAATATATTTGTACGGAAATGTGTTTATATATATGGAAATTTTCCTATGATACAGATCTCACTCTCATGAAATCTTTACATGAACATTTCAATTACAACTTGAAGTGTGATTCTAAAAATATTAAATGCAAGAAAATACTTGGAGCTCTTTGTTCACACTCTTCCTTAAACATAGTTTTTCTTTGTTTCCTTTAATGCTCAAAAACTGCCCTGACTCTTGATGCTGCTTGTACATTATCTTATCATTTGACTTTATCACTCTCTGGAGGAAAATATATTGCTTAGTTCATCACAATAGCCCCTTTTTTGCACTCTGTGTTTTATATAAAGAGGGTCGGTTGATACGCTGTGCATCTGGAGGTGAGGACAACTTGTGGGAGTTGGTTCTCTTCTTCCACCATGTGGCTTCCAGTGACTGAATTTAGGTCATCAGATTTGGAAGCAAGTGCCTTTCCTCGCTGAGCCATATCACCAGTCCCAGTACTTTTACTATTAATGGTAAGAATAAAAATGCTTGCAATAACTAAAAAGATCAAAATGTATAAGGCAATTATCTTGGATCTCTCTCCTTTCTTTTTTTTAAATATTTATTTATTTATTTATTATGTATACAATATTCTGTCTGTATGCCTGAAGGCCAGAAGAGGGCGCCAGACCTCTTTACAGATGGTTGTGAGCCACCATGTGGTTGCTGGGAATTGAACTCAGGACCTTTGGAAGAGCAGGCAATGCCCTTAACCACTGAGCCATCTCTCCAGCCCTCTCTCTCCTTTCTTTAACTCTATCTTATAACACGATCTATCAAAAAAGAACATTTCCACACCTTTCTCCATCTTTATATGAAATATATACAGAACTTACTTTCCTTTTTTTGGTTACTCATTTAATGCATTATTACTATTTTTCTTGAAATATTTATTCCTAACATTTTTGGTGAAATTGTATCATTCCAACTGTAGCTAACCTGTCCCAATGCTGACAGGTATTTTGCTTTTATATTTTTTATACTATTATGAAGACTACAATAGACATCTCTCTGCCGAGAGCTCCCATGTTGTTAGTGCCCACAGAAATTAGTACCAGGGCATCCACATGTTTTGCCAGCTCTCTTTCCAGGGATGCACTAGTGGCTGCACATATTGTGCATCTGACATGCGGGGTGATTTAAATGAGAAATGTCCCTCATATGCTCAAACATCTGAATATTTGGTACCCAGTTGGTGGTTGCTGTTGAGAAGGTTTAGGAAATGTGACCCTCCTGGAGGGAGTGTGTCCCTGGAGGTGGTCTTTGAAAGTTCATAGCTTCTCCAGACTTTGAGTTTGCTCTCTCTTCCCTGCTTTTAAGGTTGCTGATGTGAGCTCTCAGCTTCTTGGTCTTGTTGCTGTGTCTATCACTGGCTGCTATGCCTTCCGGCCATGATGAACTCTAAACCCTCTGAAATCATAGCCAAAATAAAAGTATTGCTTTTGTAAGTTGCTTCTTGTAGTGATGTTGCCACAGCAACAACAAAGTAACTAATAAAGTATCCAATTATTGTTGTCCTTGTTACTCTTATTAAGATGGAGATTCTCCTGAATTACCTCATGGTAACTCAGAACCTCCGTGCTCAAGAGACCTCCACCCCTACCCTGCTTCTACAGTTAACTGGAATTAGAAGCATCCACCACCAAAGCATCAAATGCTTTCTCCTTTGTCTTTCTCTGACTCTTGGAGACATGGAACATGTTTTCACATGTCAGGTTTGTTTGTTTTGTTTGTTTGTTTGTTGTTGTTTGGTGCTAGCAACTGACTAATTTAGAAAAATGTTTCACCCCTGTGTTCCTGTCACTCAAGTTCATTCTGGAAAGTTCCATTACCTCAGCTCCCCATTCATCTCAGGTCCACCCAGCATGCTGAGTCTTCTCACTGTACAGATCCTTTTGCTTCCTGACGGCTTCATTTCTAAGACACCATCTTTACAGAAAGTCACATACTCCTAGGGTCACACTAAATGTTGTCTTTTTTTTTTTTTTTTTTTTTTTTTTTTAGACGGGTTTCTCTTTTGCCTGTCTGGAACTAGCTCTGTGACCGGCTGCTTCAGAATCTGCCTGCCTCTCCTCCCGTGCTGATTAGGCGGGCTAAATGTTGTCTTCTACATAGAATTGCTCCCACATCGAAATTTCAGTTTTATCCTGATGCTTTCTTTCTACTCTTGCTTCTTTCCCCAAAATATTCCTGAATACCTGTTAGTCTAATTAACTGAGGTTGCAGTCCTTTCTAACCTCCCATACACGTTAATAATCTTTCCCAAATCAAGCAATCAAAGCTTTTGGGAGTGATGCTTCTTCATCTACTCTGGGATTATGTGATCCAGTGGTTTTCAATCTGAGTGATCCTACTCACTGTCTGGAAATATGAGAGTCCTGCTGGCTTGTCAGGAAGCCTTAGCAGGCTCAGACAACATTTAATGTCCAGACTTCTCAGGATGCATGTCCTCCAAATCCCAAGGTGTTCACAAAGATGACTGTACATCCAACAACAAACATGGAGTACTTCAATAATCTGATCAAAGCAAGAATGCAGTGTATAACCCAAGGGTCCCATAGGCCCTGTGGAGCCTATTCTACAAACCCCTGCCTGAACTACATACCACTTGAAATCAGTCAGAAGAACCCAGCCACTTCTGTGCTTCCTTGTATTAACCTTTCTGCCAAACTCAAGTAAACTCTTCTTTTCCCAGTCTAACAAAGTCTAGTTAAGCACAGACACAATAACAACCTAGAAATTAAGAGTTTTACAGAGGACGCCACAAAATCTAGTGCTATTTCTTTTAAATGTTGTAACCTGGATAGATCTGATATAAATTATCACTATTCATTACAAATGCCTTCTTCCATTTCATACTCTGCCTAAAGAAACTTGTTAAGCAACACCTTTTTCTTTCTGTGTCTTAAAGGATTAAGCAGGGCTTAAAGTCGAACTTAAGCTATGAATTCTGTAGCAATCTTGGCAGGGTTTTACTGACGTGCTCACTCTTCATAACAAATGCATCAACGTGAAGAAATAAACCCAGTCAAGGCTGTAAGTGCTTCTGTCCTCTTACCCCTCTCAAAACTGGCGGAGTGCTTTTCCCCGTCCTTTCAAGGGCAGAAATGAATGCTGGTCCCATGTGTCACATCGTCTCTCTGCCTCTTCCTGTACCCTCACTTCCTTTGTCTTTTGTGCCTGGCTCTTTTGTTTAACATGATGCGCTGAAGGTTCATTCATGTTGAAGCGTCTGTGTTGAATTGTTTTCTTTAAACTGGTGAACATCATGAATTCCACGTATATACCACATTCTGCTTACTCGTTTGCTAATGGTCTTGTCCACATTCTAACTTTTCTGAACAGTGATGCTATCGGTATGAAACATAATTATCTCCTTGAGACTCTGCCTCCTATTGCCCAGAGGTAGAACTGCTAGCTCAGACAGTACCTCATTTTTATTTTTTTATTTTTTTAGTGTCCTTCATATTATTTCCCAAAGTGGCTGTGCCATTTCACATTTCTCCACATGGTTTATTAATTAAAAAGTGTTTGAGGGATGTTAGTTGTCAGGAAGATAGAAGAACCGTGCAAATAAAATGGATAATAAAAGAGAACACAAGGATGTATAATGTCCAGTCAGGTATGAGAATATACAAGCTGTCTATTAAAGAGGTCCTTTGGTGGCATGGCCATACAAGTACACCCAGTTCTGCTCCTGCACTGCAAGCCAAGAGCAGTGTTCCCAGGCCATGCAATAGCAAAAAGAAATACATAACATAACAGTGTTCTTCCTGGAGTTTTTAGGATACAAGTCAATGGCAGCTCCAACAAGCTAGATTTAGTCACTCTCTTGGTGACTGGGAGAGAAAGGAAATTTATTCAGCCACACTTGGAAGAGTAAGAGACAAAGTGTCCAGAAACTCCAGGTTACTCTTGGTGTGTGTGTGTGTGTGTGTGTGTGTGTGTGTGTGTGTGTGTGTGTGTTGAGCTGAGATAGTGTACTGATGAGAACTGGGTATAAATAGAAGAACTGGCGCAAGAGATAAGTGTAATTAATCAGTCCTGGTTGAGATACGGTCACACCCATCATTATGCCAGCTTCAGTAAGAAGCTGTGATATTCGTTAGTCTTGTCTCTACAAGATGATCTACTCCAGGGAGTAGCCTCCTTAATAAATAACTGTCTTCACCTTGGGAGTGATCTGTTCTGCCTGGGTGGCCTGACTGCTCCTGGTTGGGGAGTCGATACTTGTTTTTCCAAAGCAGTTTCTAACCGCCCATTGTGCCTCTAGAACTTCAGGAAGCTCTGAAGGGCCTGGAAAGAGCATAGGTCAGGCCAGAGCACAGGGCTCTGGTAATGTGAGTGGACATTAGGGTTCAGGGGACAAACCCCCAAGAGGGCTTCCTCTGGGTGCTCACATCCCAAAATAAGGAATTAAGCGGGAGCATGAAGTTACAGCAGAAACAGAGACAGTGTATCAGGAAGTGGTCCACGTCCAGCTGTGGAGAGATAGAACAGTCCCTACAGTGTTGTGCACTGAGGACCTGAGCTTGGGTCCCCAGCACTCATATTAACAACCAGGCATGGCAGTGCACATCTGTACACCTAAAACTATGCAGTTGAGCACAGGAGGATTCATGGGACCTGCTAGCCAACCAGCCTAACACAATTGTTGAGCTATAGGTTCAATGAGAGACCCTGTAACAAAACTAGCAAAGTGGATAGTGGCAGAAAAACACCTGGCATCAGTCTCTGGCTTCTATACACAGGTGGATGCACACACATGAACGTGGAGACGCAAACAAAAGGAAAACAAGGAAGAAATAATATATTTCTGAGGAGGGAAGAGGGCGGTAGTAGAGGACAGCATAGAAGCGCCATCCATGGGTACACTGCTCAAAGGATAGGGCTATCATATTCTAGTGGCATGGAGTTTGGTCATTGGCATAGTGCAGGTATTCTAGTATGTGCCCTATCTGTTACATGTCAGTCTTGGCCAATGTTTCCAGCCTTCCTCTTTGTCAACAGTATTTTTTTTTCTTGTAAGTTTATTTTGCAATGTTTACTTGAGGCTTTCCTAGCTTCATTTTCATCTACTATGTCTCAAAGAAACTCAGGACAAGTTTCTGGGGCTCCTTCCGGTTCTTCTCACCTGGCCCCTTCCCTAAACCTCTACAGCCCAGGGCCTGGCTTTGCTTCCCTTCCCCACCATCTCTTTCTTATATAACTCAGTCATTTTGGCCACACATTTTCTTGGTTCCCTTGGTTCCCACGGGCTCTCGTTGCTCCCTCTATCTTCTCTTCCTCCCCCACACCCCATCCCCACTCATGGCCCAGTTCAGTTTGCTGGCCTGGTGCAGTCTAGACCCTTCTAAATGCCTCTGTCTGTGCCCTTTCTTATACCTGCAATAAAACCCTCTCCTCAACCATACTAGGAACAGTCATGTCCTCATTTGTATTCATTATCCTACTTTCCGGCTTTCCACCCCAAAGAGGCTTGAGTCCAAAAATCTTTCGGGAGAGGCTGAAGGACAATGGTCAGTATTATCATTTCTTCTTGCTGTGGAGGATCCTAGACCTAAAAAGGACAGCCAAACTCTCCTCCTATTCTATTGTATGACTGAGATGAAAGTTTAGATCCCCTACACTAGGAACTGGCTAGAATCCCTGCATCACAAAAACCTTAGTCTGAAGCTGCTGTGTCCTAGAAGATGGAAATGTTACAGAGAGGTTCAAAATACGAGACCCAGAGCTGGCAATATAACTCTCTAGGTAAAGCCCGATGACCTGAGTTTGGTTCCCAGAACCCACATGATGGGAGAGAAACAACCCTGACCTCCACAGGTACACCATAGCATGCGTGCTCCTGACACACATGTGCACTCACACATGTGCACCCACACACACACACACACACACAAATAAGTAAACAAGTACAAAATTCACTTATGTAGTTTTCTTAAAATCTGTTTGATTGGATTGTTTGTTTGTAGTGGTTTTGAGATTTATCTTGTGAAGATAATAGATTTTCCTATTTTTCCTTTCTCAGTAGTTTCTTCAGCTCCTTGCTTTCTGCTCTGTTTTTTTTTTTTGTTTTTGTTTTGTTTTTTTTTCAAACGATTGATTGGCTATTTCATTTCTCACAGTCCTTTGGTTTATACAGAACGTCAATTTCCTTGTTGATATTTTTCCTACATGTTTAAAACTTTCTCCACCACACTGCTAAAATTTTATTAAGTTAACTCGTGTGAGAGGAATTGGAGCACAGGAAATAAAGGTGGAAGGGAAAAGAAGTCCCTTCTCCAAAGAGATTAAACATCATTGCTCCAGACTATCCAATTTCTAGAATAGAGCTTGGGGCCTTTATATAAACAAAGGTTTTACTGGGTGCGGATGATTAAAACATTTGCACAAAAATCTTACAAGGTGGGGAAGATTAAAAACATGGTAGCCGGGCGGTGGTGGCGCACGCCTTTAATCCCAGCACTCGGGAGGCAGAGACAGGCAGATCTCTGTGAGTTCGAGGCCAGCCTGGTCTATAAGAGGTAGTTCTAGGACAGGAACCAAAAAAGCTACAGAGAAACCCTGTCTCGAAAAATCCACAAAAAAAAAAAAAAAATGATAAATCCTTGGCCTTAACACAAATTATGTAGGATTTAAAGAAAAGACTCAAACTCGATATTTCTTACAACTTTATGGGCCTTTTCACCTTTTCTTCTACCTAGCAGACTTTCTCATGTACGACCTGAATTAATTTCTTACATCACCTATCTTCATCCCTGTTTGGTTGAGCCTTTAAAGATGGTACCCTGGCCACTCTACAGTACGCTTCTATTTCTGTTCCTTTGGGGTCAGTTTTGCAGAGCTGGTGGCTTGTGGAGCAGTAACAAAACTTGTCCCCCTGCCCCTTTTTGTATTTGTTGTGCTTTATGCATCTGTTGAAAGAGATGTGTCCTACAACTTTAAAAAATCCCCCTAATCCTTATATGTTTTAATTTATGCAAATCCTCTTGATGAGTTATCTTCATCTGGGATTATAAGGCCCACTCCTATGTAAGGAGCGACTCTGACTCCAGAGCAGCAAAAACAACGACGTGACAGCAATGCTGGTTACTCCATGTGACAGACACTTAAGACACCGAAAGGAAAAGCATAGTTGAGTGAAAAATGAGGACATGATTGCTCCTAGGTACGGTTGAGGAGAAGGTTTATTATAGGTATGACGGAGAGCCCAGCCAGAGACATATGGCAGGGTCCAGGCTGAAATAGAGAATGTGAGAGGAAAGGGGGGACAAGGGAGAGTAAGGGACAAGAGAGGAGGGCAAGTAGACCAAGAGAGATCCAGGAGTAGAGCCGGCCAGGAGTCAAGAAAGCACACATAACTAAAATGGCTGAGTTATATAGGGAAGAGCCGCTGGTGGAAGGTAAGTGAAGTCCAGTCCCTAGAGGGAGAGATCTTGAGTAAGGGGGAGAGTGAAATGTTGTGAGAAGCCACAGGTACTGAGGGATTCTGGGAGAGCTAGCCAGCATCTGCTTTGAAAGGCATCTCAACCATTTGTCCCAGGTTTCTTCAAGACCTAACAGTAGTTTACTTTATTTCATTTTATTTTTAAATCTAAACATATTCATACAAAACACAGTTATCAATTCAAAGGGGATAAGTGGTACTTTATTCTGAAGTAAATTTGATCGTGTCCTGAGAACACAAATTTAGCTTACATCATCTTCCACTGTTCCAGTCTGGAAGCAGTTTCATGGAGTATGTATGGTAAGGGAACTAAAGATACAGAAAAATCAAACCATATTGAAAATACATTGGTAGAAACATTGGCGAGGCAAGTAACACAGTCTGGGAAGAACTGCCATAGGCATTTGATGCTGTCTGACAATACTGAGCCTCCTAGTTAGTAGAAAACTGAGGTTTCATTAAACGAATGCATTCCAAAAAAGATTCTATCTGTTTGTCAGAATGTTAGATCTGACTTGTAGTAAGATGTTAGGTAAGACACAGAGAGGAAGCAAGGAACGACTATTTCATACTCCAAAGATCACCTAAGATAAATTGTTACTGGTGTCTGCATCTGCGATACTCCACACTCCTTATAGTCACTGAAGTTTTAATAAACTTGTCTCTACAGACACAACTATTTGTAAGAATTCTCATTCACAGACTATTAGTAATTAAGAAATAAATATATGTATGGCTTTTCAAAACAGTGTCTCGCTACATAGCCCTGGCTGTGCTGGAACTCACCATGTAAACCAGACCGGTTTAGAACCCACCGAGGTTTGCCTACTTCCACCACTACCACTCTGGCTATACAAAAATATTTCTAACAAAATCATCGAAGAAAAAGTTTCCTAATATAAAGAGAGATATCTATAAAGGTACAAGAAGCATACAAAATACCAAATAGAACCAGAAAAGAAATTTCTCAGAACATATGAAAAAACAAAACACTGCACAGAGAAGAGAAAGTATATTCAAAGCTGAAAGGGAAAAAGACCAAGTCACATATAAAGATAAGCCCATTATAATACCTGACTTTTCAATGGAGACTCTGAAAACTTGAAAGGCCTGCATAGATGGTCTACAAGCTCTGGGGGACCACAGATGACAGGCTAGATACTCCAGCAAAACTATCAATCACAATCAACATGATAGAAAAATATTTCAATATAAAAACAAATTTAAACAATTTATGTCCACCAATCCAGCTCTACAGAAGGCACTAGAAAGAAAATTTCAATCTGAAGAGAAGACTAACTACACTCAAGGACTCAAGAAATAAATTAACCCAGTGCGGTTAATCGAGCTGTCTGTCCATGCTGAACTATGGGCAAGAGATAGAGAGGCAGCTACTGTACTACAAGATGAAATTCTTAAAGTTAGTGGATTTGCCTTCTGAGTCTCCTGCTGAAGTTGTGAGCTTCAGATAGACCCCAGAGTTCCAAAATATTTACATCTGACCGATTCAGCCAGATGGAAAGCAGAGTCTTGGTGTTTTTACAATGCCAGCTTCCCCAAATTCTTCAGAAACAGTTTCTTTTAAATTTCCCCTAACTTGGGTACAGTCAGGAGAATATGGTGTGGTGATCTTGATGCTCATGAAGAGTTACACACATCATTTCTCTTCAAATGCCTGCAACTAAGGTGTTTTATCAGAGCAAGTAAAGTGAGCTATAAATACAATGGGGCGAAACAATCTTAGTAAAAATCCTTTAACCGAAATAATAGTTATAAACCACAAACCACGTTTTAGCATAAAATACGGGAAGAAGGGTACCAGGCTGTATAATTTTCATCATCGGATCCATGGGTTCTAATCACAGTTTACCATGACTCATTAGAAGACCCTGGGTGTGTCTTGGTGTCACTCTGCATGTTGTTTCCTCAGAGGCAAGCAAGGCAAGGAGGATATTACTCACCCTGCCTCATAAGGAAGATGTTTGGACTATCTAATTAGAAACTGTAGAGGGTAATTAAAACACACTATGTAATTACTTTTGAATGTACATCTTATCCTATGTAATTAAATGGGAAAAAAGTATTTTATTTTTTTAGTCGTCTCTACTTATTTAAAAGTTGTATTGATTAATTTTGTTCTAATATTATGTTTGTGGAATTAGAACAGAATTAATCAATACATATATGTATATATGTGTGGTATTATAATTGCTTTCTCCTCACACCCGTTCATCTTTCGCATTCCCATCAACTAACCTCATCTCTACCAGTCCCTTGGCCAGGTTTATGGCTTTTGGTTTTGCTTTGTGACAAACTTAGATTAACTAGGGCCATCTGTATCACCACTGGGTTGGAAGTGTCAGTTGAGGACTGGTGAGGTCATCGGTGGGTACAGAGCCGGCAATGATGTCCCTGTTCCCTAAGCCTACCAGTTGCAAAGAGTTGAGTATAGGAGGGTAGGACCCTTGAACCCATCCTCCACTGTGTCATACTGTTAACAGGCCCATGCTTTTGTAGTCCCATAAATATTCAGACCTCCATGGATGCTGTGACAATTGCGATAATGGCCATGCCTTGTCCAGAAGATGGCATTTTACAGCCTTGATCCCTATCTTCCTGCTTTTACATCCTCCCTGCCCCTATTTTTGCAACGTTCCCTAAGCCTGAGAGGGGATGGTATACATTGTCTCTTCAGGGCTGTACACCCATCTGTCACTTATGCTCAGTACCAACCACAAGTTTCTGCAGTCTCACCATTGACTGGAAGGAGACGCTTCTCTGATTAAGGGTGACAGTAGCATTGGTCTATGGGTATAAAAGGCCGCTGGAGAACTGGGGGTGGTATCACAGACCTTTAATCCTAGCACTGTGCAGGCAGAGGCAGGTGGATCACTGAGTTGGAGGGTAGCCTGGTCTATAAAGTGAGTTCCAGGATAGCCAAGGCTATACAAAGAAACCCTGTCTCAAAATACATAAATAAAAAGATAGATAGCAGCTTGACATTATCGATTTAGCCAAATAACAATATAAAGTTCCCCATCAGGGCCTATGATCCCCTGATGCTGGGTTTTTGACCAGGTTGACAGAATCAGGCATGGATTCCCTGCTGTAAATGGGCCTAAAATCCAATCCTAGAACAAGTTAGTGTCCTGGTCAGGTTTTTGCTTTGCTTTGTTTTTTTGTTTTTTCGAGACAGGGTTTCTCTGTGGCTTTGAAGCCTGTCCTAGAACTAGCTCTGTAGACCAGGCTGGTCTCGAACTCACAGAGATCCGCCTGCCTCTGCCTCCCGAGTGCTGGGATTAAAGGCGTGCGCCACCACCGCCCGGCCTGTTTTGCTTTGTTTTATGTTTTTAACAAGTTGACACAAGCTAGAGTCCTTTGAGAAGAGAGACCCTCAATAAGGAAAATTCAAGACCAGCCTGGAGGCAAGCCTGTAGGACTTTTCTTGATTAGTGATTGATGTGGGCTGGCCCAGTCCATTGTGGGTGGGGCTATCCCTGGGAAGGTGGTCCTGGAGTGTCTAAGAATGAGCAAGCACAGGGAAGTAGGCCGGTAAGCAGCGTGAGCAGCGTTCCTCCACAGTCTCGGCTTCAGTTTCTGCCTCTGGGTTCTTGCCTCATTTTCCTGCCTTGGCTTCCCCTGACGATGAACTGTATACCCTCTTAAACCAAACAAACCATTTCCTCCCCCAGTTGAGTTTTGGTCACCGTGTTTACCACAATAGAAATTGAACTATTCCAGCTGGCTATCCACGTAAGAATCAGAGCACTATGGCACAAAGTGGGCACATCTTGCCTGGCAGATGTGTACTGAAGTTTGTAGGCTTCACAACTGAGCAGGACCACAGATGTCTTCTCTCCCAAGCAGTCTGCATGACACCCTATGAACGTTTACCCACAGGGAGGCAGCTCCCAACTCAGGTCTAGCTTGTTTGGCGGTGTCTCCATCAATAGTCTCATCATCTACTTCTGATGGGAAACCAAGAAAAATGGTGCGAGGCTATATTTTAAGGGAAGCCTTCAGAGTCTGGGTGTGACCAGCAACTCATACGGTGTTACACATGTCTTAGTTAGGGTTAAAATTGCTGTGATGAAACACCATGACCAAAAGCAATTTGGGAGGAAAGGGTTTATTTAGCTTATGTATCTGGAGTGATAGTCCACTGAGGGAAGCCAAGGTGGGAACTCTTAACAGTGTGGGAAGCTGTAGGCCGGAGGTTATGCAGAGGCCAGGGAGGAGTGCTGCTGACTAGCTTGCTCCTCATAGCTTTCTCAGCTGTGACACCAGGGCCCTCCCCCATCAGTCACTAATTAAGAAATTTCCCTATAGGCTTGTTATGACTAAATCTGATGAAGGCGTCTTCTCATTTGAGGTTCCCTTCTCTCAAATGAGCTTTTGTCAAGTTAACATAAACATGGGACATCAATAAGGTTGATTAATAACCCATGGCTTCTAGGAGTAGAGATTTCTAGCCATGCACAGTATCTCCCCTCGAATTATATTTAAATAATAAATTATTTTTTTAATTTGGTCACAAGATTTCTACGTGGCTTTTTCAGATCTCCTTTGTTTTTAAGCCCCTCCCTCCTGTCTGCTTGTCTCCTCTACCCGCAAGTTGACAACCAAAGCTACAAAGAGCATGGTAGGAGGAGAAAACAGACATGTAGATCAATGGTATAGACACGTAGATCAAAACAGACATGTATGTAGATCAACAATACAGACATGCTGATAAAAAGACATGTAGGTAGATCAACGGTACTGACATGTAGATAATAACAGACGTGCATGTCGATCAATGGTGTAGACCTGTAGATTAAAACAGACATGTATGTAGATCAACGGTACAGACACATAGTTTAAAACAGACATGCAGATCAATGATACGGAGTAGAAGACCCAGATTCAAATCCACACAAATACAATCAACTGATTTTCTACAAAGATGTCAAAAATACTCATAGGAGGAACGAGAGAGCATCTTTAACAATTGGTGTTAGGAAAACTGAGTGTCTACATGCAGAAGAATGAAACTAGACTAGACATTTATCTCTCACCCTACACAAAAATCAGCTCTGAGAGGGGGTAAAAAAACAACCTCAGTAAAGTGCTAGAGGAAAAGCAAGAGATATCCTACAACTTATAGACACAAGGAAAGACTTGGTTTTTGCTCATAAAAAGTCATTTGCGATGGGACTATGAATGAAAAAGTTTTTACAGCAAATATATATCATATAGTAATAAGTCAGAATGGGGGTTTGTGTGGGTGTGTGTGTGTGTGTGTGTATGTATTCTAATATATAATATATATATTAGAATATATAAAAACTAAAACATAACATCAAGCTATATGCCCATCAAAGGATTAATATCTACAATATATAAAGAACTGAAACACAACACCAAGAAAACAAATAACTAATAAAAATGGAGAATAGATCTGAAAAAAGAATTCTCAAAAGAAGAAATATAAAAGTGACTAATAAATACTTCATAGCCATCAGGGAAACGAAATGATTGACTCTTCACTGCCTCTGAAGATTTTATCTAAAACTTCCTATTGTCTTCATGAACAAAAAAACTTTGCAATATGATATTTGTGTTAAATATGTATGGCACTGTTTTTCTAACTTCTTTTTGACAAGGAATTGTGAACCCAATGAATAATTGTGTGTGAACACAGAATATTTAGTATATTAAGGTTTGTCATGGGATGCCACCTCCTTTAGTCAACTCAGTAAGTCTTTCTGCACACTTAACTGTGGATTCATCATAAAAGATCACACTTCTTTACCTTGTAAATTATGGGCAAATTGTCTCAAACAGTGAAAATATCAACCCTGAAGTCATATTACCACTTAGTGAACAAACTGTGTTGTTTTAAAAACAAATTGCTGTCGAGGGAGAATTGTCCATGTTCCTTTGTCAATATCGAAGAAGTGACTGTGGTCAATCTGTGTTCCACCAGGAAATGCTCTGCTCTGAATGGAAACTTGTATGTAGGTAATGCTTGTAGCTAGAATGGATCTGACATGGGGTCCACAGAGTACAAATTGTAGCAAAAATAACTATAATTAATCCACTGCACGGATTTTATGAAATGGTCTCTGATTTGCAGAACCTAATTTCATGCAGTCACAGATCTGTTCAAGTAGTCACAGGTCCAGCATGGCTTAGAGAAGTCGTTCCTCGGGGATGATCACCTTGTGGTGTTGAATTAGAGATCTATCAGTGGGGACATGAAGTAAGTGCATTCCAGACGCAGGCAGCCCATGATACAGTGCTATCTTCAGAGTTCTTCAGAGTTAGATTCTTTATTCATTTAGTATATGGGCAGAGGCGGGGGGGTGGTAAGTGTGACCTTTGTATCTGTGTATACAAACAATAGAAGATTGTGTCCAGTGTCTTAGTCTATTCCTATCCACTTATTCCCCTGGGGTCTCTTGTCGAGCCAGGAAGTGGGCTGGCAGCCAGCAAACCCCAGTGACCCCCCCCAACCTCCCCAACTCCCCATCCCTGGCTCTGAATCCACTCCTGGTGCTGAGGTTGCAGGCATGAAGTTATGTCTCACCCAAGGCTTTTTTTTTCTTACTCATTTCTCCACCCCCAAGATATTCTTTACAAAGCAACATAAACTTTGGCACTTGCCTTTTTGATATTTATAAGTATAAGAGGAAATATTAATTTTTGCTTATATGCTTGCTCGGTCTTTCCTTCTTTCTTTCTTTCTTTCTTTCTTTCTTTCTTTCTTTCTTTCTTTCTTCTTTCCTTTCTTTCTTTTTTTATTTTTTTATTTTTGTCTTAAAGAACTCTGTAAATGGTTTTCTCTTTGGGTTACCAGCTCACAAAAGAAATGATATAGAGACTTATTATTCATTATGAAAGTTTAGCCCATAGCTTAGGCTTGTAGTTCCAGCTCTTATCACTTAAATTAACCCATTTATATCAATCTATGCTTTGGCTCATAGTGTTTTATCTCTCTTCCATCTTGCCTCTCCTGTTTCCTCTCCATGCCCTCTGGCATCTCTCCCATGCTGAGTTTCATCTTTCCCACCCCCAGAGCCAGGAAGTCCTGCCTAACCTCTTCCCGCCTAATTATTGGCCATTCAGCCCTTTATTAAACCAATCAAATGGTTCCTTGGCAAAGACACATCTTCACAATAAGAAAAAAGATTATTTCACAAAGCAATATATAATCAATTCACAGGTGCTGTCTTGAGAAAGAGAGAAAATAAGCAGAGTTCTCTTATAGCAAAAGGAGTCCCAGGAAACAGGGCAGCACTGAGTGCTAACTGGGGGATTGGGAAGGATTTGTGGCCGAAACTGCAGCAAAAGTTGGTCTTTCTGACAATGCAGCCATGATTGCGTCCAGGGGCCTTTTCTTGGTCTCAGTCAAGCATAGCTGTGCTTCTATAGGAGATAAGAAAGACACAAGGACCAGAGCTCTCTCCTGGCATTCCTGGGCTCCAACAGGAGAATTCTCAAGTCTTCTTCTGTGAAGTCCTTGACAACTGATAAGCTGTCTTATCAGTTTCTTTCTCCTGTTCAAACCTGCCCCAGTCTGAGGAGGTAAAATCACTTAGCAACCAAAGCAATGCTCAGAGCTTCAAACACTTTGGCACTTCTGGTCTCCAGTCATGGCAGAACCAAGAATTTTTTTTTTTTTTTTTTTTTTTTTTTGCTTCTAGATGAAGGCATCAATCAAGTTTCTTATCTCTAAACTGCCTGTCCTATGTATGCTTATTTTTAGTTGATAACTTATTGAAACTAGGTACAGGTTTGCCTATAGCTGGAAGGTATTCCCACAGCTAGGTGTGGAAACATGTGGGTTCATTTAACAATTCCCTCACAGCCCTTTACTCATTACTATTTTACTTTGAATGTGCAGGGAGGGGTTGAACTTTCCTTCACACCACAGAGCTATCAAACGAACCTTTTATTACATTTCTGTGCCTGTCAAAACTAATCCATCAACCATGGTGACAAGAGAATTTGGAACAAATACATATACATTTAGAGGTCCACCCTTGATTGAGAGGTAACCAAGGGCTACATCAATTATCTGTATTGGTTTATGAGTCACCTGAACTACCCTGACCAACTGTTAGAAAGGAGATACTGAGGGTTTTGTTAGTGTATGGGGCTTATGGGGAGAATTGTCAGCCAAAGTTAGTTAATTTCCATATATATATGTGTGTGTGTGTGTGTGTGTGTGTGTGTGTGTGTGTATGGCATATATTATATGTCATATTATAAACAAAACATCTTATATCATATATATTTGATAGATAGATATAAATATAAAATAAGAAGATTCTTTATGACTATCAAACAATTTTGTTATTATTTGTTTCTTGATCCCCTTACTCCCTGTAGCCATCTCTCTCCCTTCTTCCCTGTTGACCATCCCATTTCCCCATTATTTCCTCTATATCCTGTTATTCCCCTCCCTTCAATTACCTCACCCAATATAATGTTTTCTAGCTCCATCCATTTATCTGCAAATTTCATTTTTCTTTACAGCTGAATTGTAGTTTATTGTGTCTATGCACCATATTTTCATTATCCATTCATACCCTGAAGGACACTTAGGTTGTTTCCATTTCCTGGCTGTCATGAACTGGGCAGCAATGAATATGACTGGATAAGTATCTATGGTGGAAGATGTTGAGTCCTTTGGGCACAGGCCAAACAGTGGTAATAGCTGGATCATATGTTAGATTTAGTCTTGGTTTGTGAGGGTTCTCCATATTGATTTCCAGAGTGGCGATACCAGTTTGCATTCCCACCAACCGTGAAGGAGGATTCCAGTTTTTCTCCACAGCCTCACGAGGCTTTGTTGTCATTTGTCTTCCCTTTAGCCATTCTGACTGCGCTGAGATGAAATTTCAGTGTTGATTTAATTTGCAATTCCCTAATTGCTAAGGTTGAGAGGTACTTCTTGGCCATTTTATTTCTTCTATTGTGAACTCTCTGTTTGGACCCTGATTCTTTAATTGGGCCAGCTGTTTCCTTGAGTCTCTTTTAAGCTCTGGATGTGTTCTGGATGTGAGTCTTCTGTCAGATGTACAGCTGGCAAAGTGTCTCTCCCACTCTGTGGGGTTTTCTTCATTCAGTTGGTTGTTTCTTATTTATTTACTTTATAAATAAAACCATTCAAAATTTCCACTTCTTCCCCTCCTCCCACTTCCCTCCCACTCCCCCACTCACCCTTCCTCCCTCCCCCTCCAGTCCTAAGAGAGGGCAGGGTACCCTGCCCTGTGGGAAGTCCAAGGCCCTCCCCCCTCCATCCAGGCTTAGGAAGGTGTGCATCCAAATAGACTAGGATGCCAAAAGGCCAGTGCATGCAGAAGTTGGTTGTTTCTTTAACAGTACAGGGGCTCTTGACTTTTGAAGGGTCCCAGCTGCCAAGTGATAGCCTTGATTCCTCAGGTAATAGAATCCTGCTCCGAAAGCCCTTTTCTACCCCTGTGTCTAGTAGGGGGCACCACCCATGTTTTCTTCTAGCAGTTTTAGTGCTTTGCATTTCAAATTAAAGTATTTTTATCCAGTTGCATCTAATGTTTGGGCCTGGTCTAATTTCATTATTTTGTACCAGCACATCCAGTTTTCCCAAGACTGTATGCTGAAGAAACTGTCTTTTCTCCAGTAATTTTCTTGTCAGTTTATTAAATACCAGATGGCTGTAGTTGCAAGTACTCATGTGTGGGTCTCCTATTTTATTTCAGTGGGCTACATGTCTGTGTTGTGCCAACACCAGATAGTTTTTACTATAACTCTATGATTCTATATTCTATATAATATATCTTGAAGTCTGAATTTGCAATTCTTCTAGTTTAATTCTTTTTCCTCAGTATTTCTTTGTCTGTCCAAGACTTTTTTTTTGTTTCATGTAAATTTTAAGATAGCTCTTTTCATCTTGTGCAAAGAGTGATGTGCTTATTTCTATTGAGAGGTATTGAATTTGTAAGTTGCTTTTGGTAAAATGGTCATTTTCATACTAGTAATTTTCTCAATCCATAAATACCAGATATACTTCCATTTTCAAGTGGCTTTCTCAAACTCTTTTTTCAGAGATTTGAAGTTTTCATTGTAGAGGTTTTTTGCCCTCTTGGCTCTGATTATTTCAAGGTATTCTATTGCCTTCGATGCTATTATAAAGGGAAGTGTATCCACGGTTGATCTAGTTTCAGTGTGTCTGTCGTTGGTGCATAGAAAGGCTGATGATTTTTTTTTAAAGATTTATTTATTTATTATATATACAACATTCTGCCTGCATGTATGCCTGCACACCAGAAGAGGGCACCAGATTTCATTATAGATGGTTGTGAGCCACCATGTGGTTGCTGGGAATTGAACTCAGGACCTCTGGAAGAGCAGACAGTGCTCTTAACCGCTGAGCCATCTCTCCAGCCCCAAGGCTGATGATTTTTGAAGTTGATTTTGTACCCTGTTAATTTGATGAAATTGTTGATTGTTTCTAGAAAATTTCTGGTACAGTTTCTGTGATCTCTTACATACAATGACATGTTATCAGCTGTGAAATAATTTGACTCCATTTTTCATACTTGTCTCCCTTTTATTTTCTTCTCTTACCTTGTTGCTCCAACTTGTGGTGTCTTGAGCACTGTATTTGAAAAGGAGTAAGGATTGTGGACAACCTTGTCTCATTCCTGGTTTTAAAGAGATGGCTTCATGTTTTTCTCAATTTAGGATAAGATTTGCTGCGTATTTGTCCTATATAGATGTTATATTGAGGTATGTTCCCTTCAGTACTACTGTCTGTAGGACTTTTATCATGAAAGCGTGTTCAATTTTGTCAAAGGATTTTTCTGAATCTATTGAGGTAATCATGTAATTTATGTTTTTTAGTTCATTTATATGATGTATTATATTTATTGATTTACTGATGATTCAACTTGGCATTTTGGAGATAAAGTCAACTTGATCATGTTGGACGATCTTCTTCATATATATCATTATGTATGTACACTTATATGCTTGAATTCAGGCAGTTACTATTTAACTGACAACTCTTGCATCTGTGTTTATCATGGATTGATACCATTCTATCATTTTTGTTGTTGTTATATCTATGGAGTCTGGGTCTTAGAGTAATACTGACTTCATAGAATAAGTTTGGGAGTGTTCCTTCTATCCCCATTAATTTTAAGAGTTTAAAGATCAGTTGAGGTTCTTCAAGATGCAATAGTGGAACAAAACTCACGGGACTAATCAACCAGTATCTGATTGGATTTAAGTTCCACTCCTGAGATGTGTTGGACTAAAGTTCAAGAATGGAGTCATGTGAGGGGAATTCTGACCAAGAAAACAAGACAAGGTCCTGTGACCTCAGTTTCCTCAAAACACAAAATTCTTCTTGGAATGTGTTTGTGTGCTTTTCCTGGATGCAGCAGATGGATGGGCGTGAGTTTGCTTTAGCTGCTGCTATTCATATGCCTCTATGGAAAGCATGTTCTTTGCTATGTATGACTTATCCTTGTATTGTACACTTTACTAGTGTGATGCTTCTTAACCTTCAGAGTGTAAATTGTCAGATGCTCTGAATAAAGTAGGCTATTGCAATAGACATTTGTCTACCTCACTTTTAGATCCTGCTCTCCCAGGTTCACAATGCCATCTAGAGTCGCAAACAACTGGCACCCCAAATTTGGGACCTGAGGTGGCTATGAGTGGGGACCGTTACAGAAGAGGGGGTGAGTGAGCATAATGGAACAGGTTACCAAATCCAGGACCAGGTAGTCCAGCATGGGGAACAGATTACCAAAAGCCAGCTAAGTGCCAGGGAGAGGTCCTGCTCTCACTGTTGGAAGCCTTACCAAGAGACCAAGCTTCACAATTGTCACACACACACAGAGGGTCCAGTTGGTCCATGCAGGCTCCCTGACTGTTGGTCCAGCATCCATGAGTTCCCACAGGCTCAGGTCAGCTCTCTCTGTGGGTTTCCCCATCATGACCTCCCTGACTGGTACAATCCCTCCTCCCTTTCTTGCACAAGACTCTTGGAGCTCAGTGCAGTGCTTGTCTGTGGATCTCTGCTTCTGCTTCCACCAGTTACTGAATAAAAGTATGTCAATTTTTAAGAGCATTGCAGAAATCTATGAATTTTCAAATGTCTTTTGCAGATTACCATGGAAGTATAGGAAATTATTACTCAACTGGTAAGTTATAGGATTTTCTCATATGAACTGAATTCATGATTACAAAAGTTGTCCTGCCTTCGCCTGTTCCACACACAGATACTTATATTATTGATGGCTCATGTAATAGTATAGAAGGGATCCATGGTCCTGATAGTCATCAATCTTTTAATACTTCTTTTTCTTCATCCCAACATGTAGAACTAGGTGTTATGATTTATCTATTTTGGGTAGTTCGTAAATCCTTAAATATCGTTTCGATTTCTGCTTAGGTTGTAGGACTATTTCCAGCAATAGACTCACGCTTGAGCACACTCTGAGCTCCCTGCTTTTGCTGCAGAAGGAGATAGACAAGCTGGTGCATTAAGTTGCCCTATGCTTACTTCTCCTGGTAGAAAATTGGGAAAAGGTATGTATCTGTCACTGCAGAGGAATCCACTGAAGCACTGTAGATTCCTCTCTGGTTCCTCCAGCCCCAGACTCTCAGTGATGAGGAGACAATGGAAGTCACCAGAAAGATAGCAAACCTCCATCTAAAGGGCAACAGAAGATATCAGTCATATCATTGGAGGTCAAATCTGTCCACCAGAGACCAAGTTAAGGCCCTACAAACCAAAGGAGAAGGTATTTTATTAAACAAGCAAAGTCCTAGGTTACCTGAGAATCTCATCCTGGAAATTGCTAGGTGCTTTGACCTGTGCCTGTGTGGTGAGTGTCTCCAAACATGTGTACTGGTCTTATGTTCCTCACCCTCCTCTACTTCAGCTCACAGATTAGATGGATCCAGCTCCTGTTATCTTTACCTATGTTTATGCCTCAACCTTGAGATTTGTGCATCCATCTGAAGGACTGCTAGGGATATAAATCACTTCCTATGTGCATGTGACATCATTAAATTCATATTCCTATTCAAAGACAAATATAGGCTTTTATTTTAGCACACACCAGAACTAATAATCAGTTGGGTCTCTTTTCAAGCTATTCTCTAGACTTTTCTGATCAGTGTAATAATGTAGTCAATAATACTGGTTATAATTTTGATCCTGGTGTTGTCATTATTTCTTATGGAAATTATAATTAATTTTTCTGTTCTTTGGTCTAGAAACTGAGGTGAAAAAGAAAAAAATCATTCAACCTGGTGATCATATGTTAATTGATTAGGGTCCTCATGGAAGATATGTTTCTAACTGTTCCATGAATAATAGTCAATGGTATAATTATAGTCAGTTGGTTTTTGTCATGTTTATGATCACAGTATTTTCCATTCTCTACCCACAGGGTTAAATGTTTGGCATGATGTATACCTAGCTCCTCCTATGTTTTGGTTTAATAATAAACTGGTACCCGAACAATGGCATATTTGGAAAATTCCACAATATTAAATTCCATGCAGACATGGTCTGGAAGTTTTACATATACCTATCCCAGTAATTATACATTTTACTTTAATAACCCCTTTTATATTACTTGTTGAATAAATTATTCTGCTTTAACTATAGGTGCCCCTAACATTAGTCTTATGCTGAATAATGTTCATTGTTTTGACTGCAAATTATATGTTGCATTAATAATACTATTCCTTTCAACACAACCATACATTCTACTATTCTATTAAAGTCGATGCTAGGCTTATGGTTACCTATAAATCTGAACAGGTCATGGTAAGAAGGGTTTGTTGCTGGTATTATGATACAAGTCTTTGATAGGTTATTAAAAAGGACAAAATGTTTCATTGAGTGATTTATGGTTGTCATCATAGGATATAGGCCATCGCAACACCCTCTTCTCTGCCTGGTGCAGCATTACATACATCAATACAAACTCATGACTTTGTATAAAAATGACGACAGAATTCCCATAATTTATGGGTAAGACAGAAAAACATCAATGAGCAGACAGAATCAGAGGTTGAAGAGTTACAATGGAAGGTTAATGGTTGGGGGATTAAATCAGATCATAAATATGCAAAAACAAATACCTTGAGATGCAATTGGAATCCTAATTTCCTTCTGTATTACCCCTGAGACTTTCAGTCAATAAAATTATACATGGGAACAGATTAAACAACATTTACAAGATTTGCAAGGCATGTTGGGAGGTGGGCCTGATAAGACCTGATTAGGTTCTGAGGGCTCTGACTTAGTGAATAGATATGTCGTTATTTTATGGTTTGGCTACTTATAAAAACAGCCTGCATTAAAAGCAATCCCAGTTCCCTGACCTCTTGCTTTGTCACCGTTTCTCGACCTTCAACCTTCCACCATGCTATGATTCAGCAAGATCTTCCTCAGATCTGGGTATGTCAACCTTGGACTTTCCAACCTTCAGAACTATAAGACACAAGTTTCTTTATGAAATACCCAGTCTACAGTGTTCTTGTTATAACAACACAAAGTCAACTAAGATCCTTGGTGGTAATAATAATAATAATAATAAAATAATAATAATGCCTATTAAACTGGATTTGTAGTCAACAGTAGTTCATTACAGATTTAAGCAATCTCTGTCTTAACTTTATAATCTTTTATATTTTGAATAACATAAGATTAATGTAAGCACACTTCTGAGTGCTACCTTGGGCTGCATTCTGGAGGTAGGGGTGAAGGTTTTGTTCATTTAAAATGCTTTGCCTTCCATATTGTTCTTGAGTGTGCGGATGCAATGCATGGATGGATCTTCCTGTTGCAATTGAGCCACCTTGAGTAGGCTTCAGGTTTCAGGACAAACAATACATTTGCTGACACCTGAAACATGACTAATAACTGAATGGCAGGAGCATTCATCTCTACAAAGTCAAAGAAAAATGTGAGAAGCCACAAAGCCCTTACAAAGCACCAGAGCTAAGCTGGGGAAAGAACTGTGGTTGCTGAGAAGTCAATCAGCCCAGCTTGCAGAGCTCCATGCAAGAGGGTGGGGCCAGGGAGAGTTGAGCCTCCTCTGGGGCTGCTTTTCCTTTAGTACCAGCTGTGATGCAACCTTCTATACATCCAGTTACACGCCATCCTGAGCCCCAACCCAGCCTCCTATCTGTGAAAAGGCTTCGGCCTTTGAAGTGGTCGTCTGATCCCAATTCCCATAAACACTTTATAGTCTATTGGTACCTTATCACACACACACACACACACACACACACACACACACACACACACACACACACACACACGCCACCACCAGCCACCACCGCACTACACCACGTCTTCTTAGAACCTTGCATAGTCGTCAGCCTATGGGAAAGGAATGCTTTCTCTCAAAACTAATAAGGATAGCTACAGTTAGGGGACAGTCAAGGAAATACCGCAGAAACAAAAAGCAGGTTTACTGAACACATTGCATGACTAGGATTATCTCAGTATGGGAGGGACTTGGAACATATTCATTCATTTATTTACTTATTCATTCAGTGATTCATATGCACGGAATATCCATATAGAAGCAGGCTTTTGTTCACAGGAAAATCTGTCAGGGACCTTGTGAGAGGAACAGAAGCAGCTTTGGAACTCATGGGACACAGCTCAGCGTTCATTCAGCGTAAGCTCACTGGGTGAAGCTTGGAGAGGCAGAGCCAGTCCCAGGGATCTCACGCTGTTATTGAGCCTAGCTCTGCTTATTGCTCTCATGGTCACCGTGTCCCTCATAATCTATGAAAACTCTCAGGTGGTCTCCAGCCCCTCACTGGGCAGTGTTACTGGAACTTACAAAAAAAGCAATTGCTTTTTCCCTGGTATTGCTGCTGGAGCAGACTAATGTTTCAACCCTTGGAAAGAACTTAGAGATGTAGATTGTTAGTAAAGTTAGCTTAAGATGTTTTTGTTAACACCTTCAATATAGAAAATCTTGGGGAATAATAACGTTTAGGGAGGCATGCTTTTGTTAGTTGAGCTAAGGACTAGTTGAGGTCAGGGAACACGAACAAAGGCAGCCCGGTTATTACTAGCTGACGTGCCTTCCTTGCTAAAGATGGGTGGTGACCAAAAGCAATGATTAATTCCTTGTACCCATTCTGCCCTCAGTTTCCTGATATGATTTAATAAAAAATTGTTGATGAATGGGTATGCAATCTGAGGACTTATTTTTATATAAAAGTTTAGATCTGAGATTATTTTAAGATTTTTTATAAGGTTACATTTTGAGATTTATAATAAAATGATTGATCCTTTCTTTGTAAGCACAAGCAGCAGCCTGTTAGTAATAGAACTGGCTGAGAAAAATACCTTGTTGGCTTACACTTTATTAATCTATAACAAGTTACTTAGACATGAATGTATGTGGATCCTCGAGAATAATTTGTTTTTCAGCTGTAATATGTAAACTGTTTAATCGTGTAAAGGTAATGGACAGCATGTTGGCTTTTACTTGTATTCATTGTAATCATGCATTTGAAGAAAAATAGAATATAGCTACATCATAATTTTTATATTGCTTGAAAAATATTTGCTGGGGTATATTTGATGCAGGGAAAAAATAAGAAAGGAAGTGTGGAAAATAAGAGGCGTGGAAAACACAGATCAGGATAGATTGAAGGGAAACATCAGGAAAGATGTAGAAGGAGAAGAGCTGGGAAGAAGAAAAAGGGAAGCATCAGGGCAGAACAAAAGAGCAAAGAAAGACTAGAGCAGGACAGCCAGCGGAAAGAAAAATAAAATGAGGAATTGAGCTTGGCCCTCAGAAAAGTCCCTGTGTGTCTGTTTGTCTGTCCAGTAGTTCACTGGCTCTACACCTCCTCTTCAGTTTCTGACCTGCCGCTGAGACCTAGCTCTTCTCAGCAACACCCTAGATAAGACCGTGACATGCTAGAGATGTGTGTGCATGCATGCATGCATATGTGCGTATGTGTGCCTGTGTATGTGCATATGCGTGTGCATGCGTGCATACCTATGTGTGTATACACGTGTGTGTGTGCGCATGTGTGTGTGTGTGTTTTTCGCTTTTTCACCGGCCCCAGAGAATTAAACTTTGTTCCCTCAGAGAAAAAAATCTATTGTGCGATTAGCCGATGACTCCACACCTCCTCTTCAGTTTTTGACCTGCCTAGAGCTGGTTCTCTACAGCAGCAAAAATCAAAGTATTTCAAAGCTATGACTCTTAAGAAGCTGGCAGCCTGAAACAGGCATGCAGTCTTTTTCATCTGTGTTTCAACTTGGAAGTTAGGCAAAATGTAGACATAGAAGACATATATATTCGCAGTGTGTAGATTCCTATGTCCATCAGGGTGGGTTTGGAGAAGCAGCTTGATTAGCAGGAGCAGGAGGAGCTGACTGGCTTGTGCAGCTTGTTGGGAGATCCTAGAATTGTGTTTCAGAGCTGCTCTTAGGATATGCCCATTTCATGGGTAAACACAGTTAGCAGGATGTATGGGAACTCAATGCTAAGATCAAGTCTGCCTTTCCTGGAAGCAGCATCTAAATCAGTTTGTCATGGAAGTAAACAGGTAAGGAAAAAAGTGATTTATTTGATGTGAGACAAAAGTTAATAATAAGAGATGGGCAGTGGTGGTGCACGCCTTTAATCCTAGTGCTTTGGAGGCAGAGGCAGGCAGATCTCTGTGAGTTCGAGGACAGCCTGGTCTACAAGAGCTGGTTCCAGTGCATGCTCCACAGCTACAGAGAAACCCTGTCACAAAAAAAAAAGTTAATAATAAAACCAATACTAGATGTGCTAAGAAAGTTATCATAATAGATTAAGACCAATTGGGTTTATTCCAGGTGCTGCGTATATAAACTAAGGAAAAATGCCTAAGGTTAAGAGTTGGCTGCTTCAGATAAGTGGGTAAGCCTACCCTACAGTTACTCTGTCATCCTCTAAGGCACACAAGTGCAGGGACTGCTCATATTGGAAAGATGGACAGTGCCCAATCACTGATCAAAGGATGAGCAATAGCTGAAAACTTCTGATAAACAACATTGCAGTTAGTAGATAAGGAGCAGATTATACTGTGCTGATTGGGCCACGAAAACCCAGATAAAAAAGAAAAAGAAAAGCAAAAGGAATCGGGTATCAGTGTCTGTCAGTGTAGGCTGTGAAGAAACACAGTACAAAATAGTTTTTAAAACGTTTTTGCCTTGCTTTTGAGATTATGGTAAAATTGCATCATTTCTCCCTTCCCTTTCCTCCTCTCGTATACTCCTCTTAGTTCTCTTTCAAATTGGTAATCTTTTTTATTAATTGTATTGCATGCATATATGTACATGTCTATACATATATATTACTAAATATAATGGACTAGTCTGTATGTTACTCATACGTTTTCAGGGCTTAGCATTTGGCATTGGATAACCAATTGGTGTGCTTTTCCCTGGGAGAAAACCATTTCTACACTCTCAGCCTTCCTTACTTGCCTGTAGTTCTTTGCGAAGGGTTGAGTCCTTATGACTTTTCCACACTCATGTTGCCATGTCTGTTAGTGTCATCCTTGGTCAGCTCATGTGTAGGCACTCACATTGGTGAAACGTTATGGATGGAGCCACTACAGTTATTAGGAGACAGAATCTCATAGCAAACTTCCTGGTCCTCTGGCCATTCTAATCTTTCCTCCCCCTCTTCCACGGTGTTCCCTGAGCCTTAGGTGTTGAAGTGTTTTGTAGAGGTATCCATTGGGATTAGTCTCCAAAACTTTGCTTTTTGACTAGTTGTGGTGTTCTGTGATAGTCTCCGTCTGCTGCCAGAGAAGCATCCTTGATGACGGGTGAGGACTACGGTTACATTTGTGAGTATAAGGACAGATGCTAACAAGAACTTTTGAAAATTCAAGTAAATGCCTGTATACAGGAAGCCAGGGGTCACCAGCTTTCTCAGAAGGTTTTATAATTTTTATAAGCAAACTCCACTGAGAAAAATAATTAGGACTGCAAAAATATGCTTAAATGGATTCAAATTATTTTCTAGTTTGACAGTTAAGTAGTAAATTATTTTTCTGGCCCCTAGGTTCTTTGCTGTAGTTAGGAATCTTATGGGATATAATTTTGTCTTTTTACATTCTCTAGGTCTCACACACGTATGCAGATGGAGGGCTGGTTAATACTGGTGACTTAGACACCGAAAAGTTTGACAATTCTACGTGACATTATATGCTATTAAATAATCTCACATTGGCTTCTAAAAAAAGCCCATGATAGCTCATAGCTCACTGGGAACCTCTGCTGTATGTGTGGGAGTCATTTCTTTATTCCCTCTTCGCTGTGCATGTTTTCTCTTTCACACCAATATCAAAATTATTGAAATACCAATAGAATGTTTCCTGCAGTTTTGTGGCCCACAGTCACGTTACCGGTTGTTTTGCTTTAGCTGTGACAGAAGCAGGGATTACTCCTTTGAGTTCACAGGTTACAGCTGAATAAAGCCTTTTATTTTCCCCTGCTCAGTTCTTAATAGGGCAGAACAATTGTTTTTGTTATTAATTTGAAAAAAAAATCATCCTGAGCCATAGCTAACACCCATCCCAGGCATGCCAAGTCAAGTATATCAGGCATTCATCACGTCAACTGATACGGGAGGTGACTTTCAGGTAAGGTTCTAACCATGAGGAAGCATTCCCATGTTTCGTATGTTGGGTTTACTTATTATGAAATTCTCAAATATGGAGGGCATTGTGGCAAGGAGCGTGCAAATGTTTGGGTTGCCATCACTTCCCAAGGTTGCTCACAACACAACCTAGGTGTGGCTTAGTACCACAGGTTCTATCTTGCTGATTACTTATGATAATTACACAGGGGGTGGATACACAGTACATGCTGGAAAAAATAAAATAAAGAACAATTGTTGAGAGGAAAGGTGAGAAATGGAGAGGGAGGCTGAGAGGAAAGGGCAGCGCACAGAAAGTGAGTTTTCTAGCTCTTGCGTGTAATCATCACAACTCCATCAACCGCGCAGTAGGCATCAAGGGTTCGTAACATCAGAATGACTAGGAATCCTGTTTAATCTTTTGTTCCTAATCATTGCATTTGGAAAACACTCCCTTGGGTTAATGGAGCTGATGACAGGGTGGGTCACACACACTCGCAATCCCAAGAGGCTTAGGCAGGAGGACTCTAAGCTTCAGCAAAGGGTATATCTCAAAAACAAACTAACAAAACATATTGAAACCTGAGTCCCAGCTGTAAAACTTAGCTGAAGTCCTCTGAACTTGCCCACGCCATGAGATTTTGTAAAAGCTTCTAGTAATTCTAATGTGTAGTCAGTGTTCAAAGACAATTGATTTCTAGGCAAGAAATCAGGTAACTAAAGGAAAGTAGAGACGATCATAAGGGAGGGACAATGCATAGGTGTGCTGGAAGATCTAACTTCCTCTGCAGAGCACTGGGTCTAAATATCTACTTACATAATACAACCCTTACAATATATGGAAGATGTATATACCTTCATCTTTAGTGCTGTTTTGGAAAGTTGTCTACTAAATTTTAAAAAAAAAAAGGTTTTGAAAGAGCAATGTAGATGACGTCACCATCGGGAGGGGAAACCGTGTGTGGGTGCACCGCACAGATAAAATCTGGAGTGATGCACAACAGAATTCATTGTAGTCACTTGTGTTGGAGTCAGAACTGTGCAGCGTTTACAACGGATACATTTATTTTAAAATGCTTAATTACAATTTATTTCTTAACCTAGTAATCAAATCTTCGTGGAACAGTTGAAGGTATGGACAATACAAAACCTCAATTTAATATCACACCAAACAAAAAATATAAATACAAACAGTTTAATATCCATCACCTGTTTAAGTGGTGTCAGGGCTCAGAGCGTTGAGCGGGAAGTGCATCAATCAGAAAAGCACATATGTTCTTGTTCTTAGTGGGTCTGCTATGGGCAGGTTCACTTCCTTACATACGCTAACCCCAGGGTTAGGGAAGCACAGAGTGCGAGTTTCCCTTCTGCACAGGTGCTAAATAATAAACCCATAATGTCTCCAGTATATATATAACAGCACAAAAGAGTCTTTCCAATAGCTCAAGTATTTTCAAATGGAATTTGGGGAACTCATCTGAATGTAGTGCTGCCAGGAGAATATTCGTCCTAACTTGTCTTTAATACACGCTTCTTTAAGTCGCCAGTATCAACAAAATCAACAGACACTCCCATTAATCTCTTGTTTGATATGGCACCGTGAAGAAAATGAGAGCACATTCAGCAAAGATATCTAAAATACTGAAGCAATTATGGAATAAAAAATGTGTCATTCAGTTTACGCAAACCCCCAGGGAATTTAAAAGAAAGTAAAAGAAAAGGAAAGCTCTTATTCCTGATAATTTTGATGCTAATATACCGCCAACATCTCTAAATAAAGTTTCATTATAAAACTAAAAATAGGCACCCCCATGTTGTAATTTTAAGCTGTTATGACAATCTCTCACGTACCAGTTTTAAAATTATTTGGTATTGTAAAAGAAATAGACATGTTCGATTAGTTATGATTGGATTTTAGCTATGTTTACTGAGAAACAGAACACATTTGAAACATTTAAAGAATAATACAGGATGGAAGTGAACGTTCATGCTCCTTCCAGACATACTTGGAAATGAAATACATGCTACCCATGAATCTCTCCAGCCTGTGCCTTTCTTCTGTTCCTGGATTCAGTAACTATTATGACTTTATAATAACCACTTTTTTGTGTTTTTA
Source organism: Microtus agrestis (assembly GCA_902806775.1). NCBI lineage: Eukaryota > Metazoa > Chordata > Mammalia > Rodentia > Cricetidae > Microtus > Microtus agrestis. Next base: position 1,094,076 of record CADCXT010001983.1, read on the forward strand.
AAATATCTATGAGCATATTTCTTTTCCAGAACTTTAAATAAATCAACATGCTTAATAGTTTTTGCTTAATTTTTTCTTAACTTTGATTATATTTTGTATTCATGCTTGTGTATACCTGAAGTATATTTGTTTTCATTGCTAAATAATATTTGGTGCAGACATACTGTGTTTTTAATACATATTTTTATTAAGTCTTGGAGAAGTTCATATGCGTACAATGTATTTTATTATATCTACACCCTTAACTGCTCCCCTTAACTCCTCCATATGCACTCCCCACTTCCGAAATGCTGCTCAATTTTATGTCTTTTTATCAATATTATATGTAAAACCCACATAGTCTAGTTTGTGCTACACATACATGTTGGTGAAAGCTGCTCGTTCGTTTCCTGGCTGCCTAGACCCGAAATAATCACACACAAACTATATTATTATGACACTGGTTGGCCTATTAGCTCATGCTTCTTATTGGCTAGCTCTTACCCATTTCTATTAATCTGTGTGTCACCATGTGGTTGTTACCTACTGGTAAGGTTCCATCTGGCAGCATCTGGAGTCTGTATTCTGTGGTGACTATCTCTTTGACTCCACCTTCTTTCCTCCTCTCTCTGCTTGGAATTCCTGCCTTGTTCTATTCTGCTAAACCACTGGCAGGAACAGCTTTATTAACTAATCAATAAAAGCAACACATATACAGAAGGACTTCCCACACCACATATACTCATGGGTGTGGAGCCAATCCACTGTAGCATGGTTGACTGCTGCTGCCCACACCCTTAAAAGAAAATAGCTCCCTACAGTACTAAAAACAACCTGGTATTGGCATAAAAAATAGACAGAAAGACCAATGGAACCAAATTGAAAACTCAGATACTAATCTATACACCTACAAACACTGGATTTTTGACAAAGAAATAAAAATGTGGTACATTTACACAATGGAGTACTACACAATGGGAAAAATAATGACATCTTGAAATTTTGCAGGCAAATGCAAATGGATTGACCTAGAAAACATCATATTGAGTGAGGTAACCCAGACCCATATGTACTCACTCATAAGTGGCTTTTAGACATAAAACAAAGAAAAAACAGCCTACAATTCACAGTCCCAGAGAACCTAGACAACAAAGAGGACTCTAAGAGAGACATACATGGATTTAATCTACATGGGAAGTATAAAAAGACAAGATCTCCTAAGTAAATTGGGAGCATGGGGACTATGGGAGAGGGGAGAGGAAAAGAGGGGAAGTGGAAAAAGATATAGCTCAATAAAATCGATTAAAAAAAGTTCTGGCTCCTCCCAAAGCCATCAGCTACAAACCATTTCTCAACTAGGAGTGGGAGCTTATGAGAATCTCTTCTATCCTTGCTGGACTGTTGATTGGTTTGATTTTGAGAAGGTCTTGGGCAGGCAACCACAACTGCTGTGCGTTCATTTGGTGCGTCAATCCTGTCATGCCCAGAAGACACCGTTTTGCTCTGCTCCTCCCTGCCCTCTGGTTTGTCTTCAACAGTCTTCTGTTGCCCTTTTCTTCAACAGTCTCTGACCCTTAAGGGGACAGTGTATGACACAGACATCCCACTTGTGGTCGAGCACTCCAAGGACATTTAGTCTCTATGCTGCAACCAGTAGTGAGTTTCTGAACTAACCACAATCCACTATACAAAGAAATTTCTCTAGTGAGGTCCGGGAGCTGCACTAATACATGGGTTCAGAGGTGCAAATTTAGAGAACAGTGGAAAATAATGGTAGTGGGTTCACCCATGGGATCTGTCAATTGGCCAGCCATAAATTATTGACCAGATTACAGTAGTAGGCATGCATACTGCAGTGTGAGTCTTCAGTCCCATTAGAAAGCAGCTGGTCATCTTGATAACATTAATGTCATTATTGCACTCATGACAAATCTTGCTACACTGCATACCATGTTTTTAACTTTGGTTTTGATTTGAGAATTTTAAAGTTTTCCCTTTTTTAAGAAGATTTTATTGGGTTTCTCTGCCTTTAGAAATCATCTATTCATTCTTCTCCCAGGTTAAGAAGATGAAAGGCTTAGAAGAATCCGAGAGAAGCCCATTAAACACACTGCTGGGCCTAACACAATCCTGAGGCATTCCTGAAGCAGCAGAGCATTTCCACCCCCTGTGAGAGCTGGGAGCCCACTCCCGGCATGCTTTGCTCCTGTTAAGCTGTCACTGCAGCTGTGTGACAGGTGCACAGATAATTCCTGTTTTAAACAGTGGCTGAGAGCCTTCCTGCCTTTGCCCACCTCTCAGTGGGTGATCTGGAGACACAAACCAGCAAAGACTTGTGCCTTCACTGCTGTCCTCATTAGGAGTGACCCCCAGGGAGAGCCCTGACCCCCCGGTGAGACCATATGCCTCCATTAAACTCCTCCTCATTACGCATTACTCATTAGGAATGACTTCTTTTCGGAATTAATGTGGCGAAAACAACTGCTATTTTGCAATATTCGTAAGTTCCTCCTTGGGGAAGAGGGAGAGGACACTGAAATCCAAAAATTCCTGCCATGTAACACTGAATCCAGTCATCAAACTCTGAAAGGGAGAATCATTGCCATCTAGTATCAAAAGTGTAAATCATCTTGACTAGAAAAGTTAAATCCTCGATTTACATAAAATGCAAGCACAGGAGCAGATTGCCTCATGCATTTGCTATGTAAGGTGGATTTAAAATCGATTAATACAATAATGGCAATTTCTAACCAGGAAATACCTCTAGTCAACAGCCTTCTCCTCCCCCATATTCCCATCCTACTTGGATTAGAAAAGTATTTGGAAGTCACTGGCTGGGACCAATAAGTGGCACTGGATCTGGTTGAGTAATGTGACTAGCGACTCTAGCTACAAACAGGTTGTTGGGGGAAAGTTCTCCAAAGGCAGTCACAGTGAGGCGTGGAGACACAGTTACTGTAAATATTGAAGTGGTAGCAAGGTTAGAAAAAATTAGTCACAGGCCAAAGAGACAATTCGACTGGGAAACAGAGTTAATGGCTAAACTGTTATTTCTGCATGTTTCCACCCTCTACTACGACCAAATTTCTTATAACTATAAAAAGAAGGTATTTCATAAGATTAGTAGTATAACTGGGTGGTGGTGGTTCACACCTTTAATCCCAGCACTCGGGAGGCAGAGGCAGGCTGATCTCTGTGAGTTCAAGGCCAGCCTGGTCTACAAGAGCTAGTTCCAGGACAGGCTTCAAAGCTACAGGGAAACCCTGAAATCCTGTCTCAAAAAAACCAATAGTAACAACAACAACAACAAAAAGATTAGTAGTATAAATGGAAATTTAAATTCAAAGGCCAAGTTTCATTGGTATGGTGATATAGGATGAAAAAAAAGTCATTTCTCAGCCTGTGCAAAGTCTAAAGAAGGCTCAGGCATGGTCAAGATTTCACACTTAACCCACCATGATCTCCGAGGAAGCTGTTGCTGCTGTATTGTGTAATGGAAGGGAAGATCCATTCAAGGGACCCCAAGGATTGCATCCTCACCCACAATGGCCAGCATGAAGAATTCACCAAGTTGCCAAAACCTTACACAATTGCCAAACCCACCCATTCTCCTTAGGTTATATCTGGCTTTGTTAAGCCTGTTGATAAACTAATGGAGCCCCATTTTCTTGAGCACTACCTCAAACTGATGGCATTGCAAGGCTGATGACAACACGGGATGGGAAAAGGGGGACTGAACAGAACCCTCTGTAAGACAGAGGGATAGGGGAAAGCCCTACTGTGGATCTGTTGTAAGACAAAACAAAACAAAACAAACAAAAAAAGACCCTCTTTAGCCCTCGCAAAAAATGGGGGAGGGGCATGAATTAAATCATATAAAATAAACACTTATAATTTCTAGTAAATATTTTACATTTAGGAATGTAAATATTAAGTTTACATTTAGGAATGTTAAATATTTTACATTTAGGAATGTGATGCGTCTTCCAATCTGAGCCTCAAATTCACTGAGATACACAAGGACTCTTTTCACTGCAGAGGGTAGGTAGAACTGCCTCAACCCTGATTGGCTATGCCCAGAGTGCCACCAGAAGAGAATGATGCTGACGTGGTGGCCCTGCATGAATTTGTTTGCTCGTGAACCTGGGTACCGGGCTAGGCATCTATCCTCTTTGTTAATGGTGACATTCGGAGAGCATGAAATGAGAACCAGAACAACCTGCTACCGAACACTATTTCAACTTGACCATTTTTTTTCTCATCTCAATATTGTTAATGACCAGGGAAAATGATTGTGATATATTCAAAACAATTTTACCACAAAGAAAGAAAGGTCACAAGGGTTCTACATATTTGTCAATAATCATGTATTTATGTGTATACTATAAACTGACATTTGTATGTTAGTGAGCTATTCAGTAAGTTCTATCTAATGATGATTATAGACTGTGTTAATTTGATATTAAACTCTCCTTTTTATGTCAAGACTTCAGTTAAACAAGTTACAGTGTCCAAGTTTATTTTTGATAAAAATACCCATCAATGTGAGGATCAAGGCAGAGGCAACATATAATAGCATATATCACTGGTCTATTTTTCTGTTTATTTATCAGCAATCGAGCTTATACCAGAAGAGTAAATATTTTAAATTATTGAAGATCAATTCAGAATATCAAGAAAAAAGTACATTAATCTAGTAAGTATATCTTCATAACTAATACAAAGTAAAGTTGGTCTTGTTTTAAAATTTGTCTGACTCATGTATTTCACGTGCATATGTGTGTGTGTGTCCACACATCTGTGATAGTAATGACGTATATGTTGTATACATTTGGTAGTTGAAAATTTTTATTGAAATCTGTTCTTGTTCACTCTGAGTAGAATCTCTTGACTATTGACATATTTAACTCACAGTTTCGGAGACTAATTTATAAGGGATCATCCATCTGGTCTTTGGGAGGGAACAATGTTAAATCGAAATCACAAAACTTTTCTGGTTAGTTAATCTCTCCTTAGAGGTAGTCCACCAACATAAGCAACTTTGGATAAAGATTTATATTGGTTGCAGTTGCAAAGGATTCATTCCATCTGAGGAGGGCATGACGGAACAGAACATGCATGGTGACAGCCAGGAAGCCATGTAAGACATAGAGGTGAAACTGAGCCAGAACATACTTTGATAATATGTTCCTGCCAACGGGGTACCACTTCCTGTCTTTCATACCTTCCAAAATGCCATCATACTTATGAATACATAAAGGAACAAATCCACTCTCTAGATCAGTGTCCTTGTAATCTCTCACTGAAGATACTATCACAGACACACTCAGAGTGCTCTTTATTAATGCCCTTGGTGCTTCCTGAGCTAATCAAGTTGACAGTAAAAATTAATAAAATAAATAAAAATTAGTTAAAGCACACATTATCTCTCAGTCTTCCTGAGACAACAAGCAGGAAACCACGTATTATAGAATATGGATGGACTGGCAATATGGCTCTTTGTGTAAAGATGCTTGCTGTCAAACCTAATCACCTGAAATTGTTTCCCAGAACTCATGTGGTGACAGAGAGAACTGAGATAAATTAAACTGGGTAAATATGACTCAGTTTACTCCTAAACAACCCACATCATAAATATTCAGTGGCTAAGCAATATGGAGAGAGCACCATTACTAAAGGAGAGCTGGTCATACAAGTGGTTGTTAATCAAGTTGACTTGCCCTTCTTCGGTATTGTGCCAACTTTCATTCTCTATAGTTAAAGTCTGCGGAGGACTGTCTGTGAATGAGTGTGCGGATGTTACATAGCACAGCACAGGAAGGTGCTCCTATCTCTCTCTATCTCCAGCAGATTCTCTTTAAAGTGCTATTGAAACCCATAGAAGAGGAAGTCAGTCAATGGAACCATTCATTCTGTAGGACAGAGAGAGAGAGAGAGAGCTTGCTGTCACCACATCCAGATTCGTCAGTGATTTGCTCTGTGATAAAACGTGTAGCCTTCGGGACACTGGTGTAAATGAAGAAAGCTTTACAATAGGAATGACAGCAGGCGTAAGTCATCTTAAGGAATACAAAACTTCTGGCTATGTGGTTGAGACAATAAAAGAACACAGTTAAGGGGTTGGGACTTTTAAGAGCAAGGAGAGAAAGCAATAGGTTGGAAAATTCTTACCATAAAAGGAGCCTAGAAATAATCTTGAAAAATGCAACTAACCTAATGGCCAGCATCAGATTCTGTCCTTTAAAATGTGACCATCTCTAGGTACCTGAAGGAGAAGAGGTAAGAATGGGGCTCCAGCCATCTATCATGAGATCTCTTTCTGTAGCATACATTATAGACTGTTGTATAATAATAATAAATGAATTTTAAAAAAATGTCTCTAGGTACCTGAAGGAGGAGAGGAGTCTGAATATTTTTTCTTTCATTATAGACTGAGTTTTGATTATGTTTCAAGGAGATGACTTGCTCTATAGTGGCAATGCACTAAGACATCAACCATTGCCTGAAAGCTTTATCCGGTCATAATTTTGCTTGTCTTGTTTAGAGACAACAGCTTTCCCCAAGAGAATGCCATTCCAGGGAAAACACTGGATTCAGCGTTAATAATCTGAAAAAATAACTACCAAGGTGGAAAAAAATAATCTTCATATCACGGGGAAAAGCCAGTTGTTAGCTTCCCTCACAAGGAATTAGCCAAGTATGATTGAAAATTTTGAAAACCATGAAGATGCTTGTTAGGGTCCATACAGCCTTTTCTGGACTTTTAATTATGCATTTTTTTAGCAGATCGTACAAGATCAGCTGCTGGATGTGTGATCTCCTAGCAGTCATATTGCCCAGAGTCCAATCAAGGATGGCGGCCTTCAGGAACTTTAAGAACAGGGCCAACACCTCTAGCATGCCGGCATCCATGGCTATCTAGGTCTGTAGATCTGCTCCTGGGACAATGTCACTCATGGTTTGGAGAAAATGGCTCAAGATATTCAATTCCAAGCTAGTCATGGGCTCCATCATCCTGGGCAGGACACCCACAACAACCTCTTTACAGCTGTGCTTTGGGCAGCCTTTGGTTAGGTAGGACAGGGCCCAGCGGGTGTCAGAAAGGAGGATGTCCTGGAGATGGGAGGAGGCAGGCAGCATGTGCCTTACTGCTGCTGCCTCTCAAGGATCTAGGCCCTTATTTTGTCACGTGTTGGACAAGGTTCACGGGATGTTTTGAAAAAATGTGATTGGTGCAGTTGATGACGTAAGAGCCAGCAGGTGTAAAGAGTCTTCCTTTATCCCACCAGTCAGTTCCCACATAATGATGCTTATTATTAATTATGAAAGCTTGGCCTTTACCTTAGGCTTGCTTTCAACCAATTCTTATAACCGAAATTAACACACGTTTATATTAATCTACGTTCTACCACATGGCTTTTATCCCTATCCCATTCTGTGTGTCTGACTCATTCTGTATCTGACTGATTTTTCCTTTCTCCTTACCAGAGTCTTCTCTGTTCCCAGAAGTCCCACCTAACCTATTCCTGCCTAGCTTTTGGCCATTTAGCTCTTTTATTAAACCAATCAGAAGGTGCCTTGCCAAAGACACATTGTCACAGTGTAATCAAATATTTTGCAACAAGCCGGTGAGAGACAACATTGCTTGAGATGATGGTATATATTAATGAGGGTCCACATAGACTCTCAATCAAAGGCAGCATGATACCCTCTTTCAAGACAGCATAAGTTTTCTCAGAAGCTCATGAAGCAATATTGGTCAGAACCAAAGCTTTCTGAAACAAGTCGGAATTACATGACTTCAAGAATTCCACTACCCTGGGAGTATGGAATGAGCTCTGGTCAATAATCCATGAAAGAAGAGAGGATCTTTCCCATGACAGTATTTTCTCAGCAGCCTGAGTTGCACCAGAAACACAGAAGTGGATGTGGGCTGTTCATACCAGCCGATCTCTTTGGCTGGTACTTGTGAAGTCACATTGATGGAGAATTAAGTGACATCCCTTCTCTTTAATACCTCTTCAAGTTTCTTGACCTTCTTGGGAGCTTCAGGCTAGTAGCAATCACCTCATGGATGCGTCTTTGCCTATTACATTTTTTCATCCTTTCTTCTGAAGTGCTTCCTTTAGTGGTGGAATCACTAATGAGATCCCCATGCTCCTATAAATAAAGCCTCAACCATATTCCTGTAATGAACATTAACAACAACAATGACCCGAATGTAGAAGGGAGACTAATTGAGAAGAAAAAGGAAATCAGTGGGAGTGGGATAGAAGAGGATAATGGAGACAAATAATCTGACCATGTATTAAAAGTAACAAGCCAATTACAGTATAATTAACACATGCTAATAAAGACATTAAGTAATTTTTAAAGCAAAAGGATGTAATCATAACTAAATTTTTCTAAGTCTTCTAAATAGTGATGAACAGCTCATCAATATTTTCTCAAGCAAAGATAGCACTAAAGTAGTTTGAGTTACTGACAAGCTAATTTGGCAGAACCAGAGGAGAAGCTCTGTCTTTGGCTCAGTGTGTTCAGATGATGTAATATTTTATCAGGCTCCACCTTTTCTGGTAAGGTCACTTTAACTGTTGAGTTCTTAGATGACAACTTGGGATTGAAAAAAAAAGGAAGGAAGGAAGGAAGGAGAGAGAGAGAGAGAAAGAAAGAAAGAGAGACAGGAAGGGAGGGAGAGAGGGAGGGAGGGAGAAAGGAAAGCTGTTTGTAAGAATCTATTAGTTACACTGTACAAGGAATTTGGAGAGACATCCACATTTTAACATCATAGCACATTGAAAATAAAAAATATCACTGTCTATCTATCCCCTACCAGTGGCATTTACTGTGGTTGGGTCTGTGCTCTGTCTACAGCTGTGTAGATAAAGCCTTGCTGAAGAAGAATTCACAATCAGCAAAGGGAGGGTCCTAGGGAACTTGTTAGTACTGCGTAATCACAGGATGAGTCTTTAAGGAAGCCTTCTGGAAACTTCTTCTGCCTAATGTGGACATGCTGCATTTAGTCATGTTTGAAGAACCACCAAGTGAATCATCCTTGTTCAGGAAGGAAATCACTTTGATACAAAGTAGATTGCTGGAATGGTTCCTGAATATGCAAACAGGGCAGGGAGGAAAAGCAAAAGTAAATCAACTTCTCATTTCTCTAGCACTCCGCCTCTCCCGGGCCATTTCTCTCTTTACTTGCTTTATTTTTAAAACCAAACATATTCAAGAATAACAGATCACACAAGTGAAAATGTCTTTGTTTGGTCTTTGCTCTGAATATCTTTTTGATTTCATGCTAAAATTGCAAGCCAACTTTTCTCCCTTTTGAAAATCTGAACATTTGATTTTCAGATTAGAAATATAGATGGGATCAGTGTTCATGGTTCTCAGGCCAAATACACTGTTTTTTCCATAAGAATACATACCCCTATTCAAAAATTCATAGAATATGAGGAATATTCTTGAAGTATGAGGGATTTTTTTTAGATTTCTATCTTTAGATAATAAAGAAAGTAGAGTTAAATAAACATGTTCTAAACTTTATGCTGGCTTATAATGATTATAGTTTAAAGGATAATAAGAATATAATTATAAAAGTAATAGAGATGAGGTCGACAATCTCTAGTTTTTGTAGTGTCATAAATCACTAAGTAAGTGCTTTGGGTGAAGTGCCCTATCTAACTATCCCTATTTCCTTGTGCGAGCACAGTATACAGACTATATTATTCTCATTCTACAGATGAGGAAACCAAACATATCTATGAAGCTTCTCTAAAGTCATATTTGTACTGAATGACAAAGCTGGGCCCAAATTTTGATCTAAAAGTTCTAGAATGTTCTACTCATGATTTGTATCTCAAAAAGTTCTGGGGGCATAATCAGGAAGAAAAGGGAGATAGACATTTCACCAAGGAACAGTATAGTAAGATGTGACTTTAGGGACTTTGCTCTATTGATGATCTAGAAGACACTGAACATTAGACAGAGGAAGTCTAAGAACTGCAGGCCTTTAGACTTAGCAGAGAATAAATCCCTTCTTGTCTATTCATTTTCTAACTCATTTATGGTTAGTGCTCCGAGTGGAATGCTGGGAATACAACAAGGAAGCCCATGGTCTCTGTCTTTGTCATTTGGAACCTAATACTTCATATCCAAGTGGAGAGAGTAGTTGGCTTCCTCCCAACAACTGCATGACTACTGCACAGGTGGGAACATCTTGCTGGTCATGTTGCTATCATAGTTCATAGGGTTCACAGCTGATTAAGACTTTTTTATTTTAATGGAATCTCTTCAACCTTTTCTCCACTTAACACAAAATTGGCTTTGGGTTTATCATAAATAGTCTTTATACACTGAAGTGTGTCCTCCTCCAACCTTGTACTCTCTAGGACTTTTACCATGAAGGGATGTGGGGCTTTACAAACCTTGAGGTAATCATTTAACTGTTTTAGCTCTTTCGAATTTTTTTTTAAAATACAGACACTTGGAGCTATAGATCTTTCTCTTAGATAGTTCTATTATATCCCAGCAGTTTTAGTATATTGCATTTTTTATTTCAAAAATTTTTTAAACTTCCTTCTTCATTTCTTCAATGACCTTGTTCAAGAGTATGTTATTTGCTATCCATGAGTTTGTGTATTTGTGAGGCTTTTTTTCACTACTGATTCCAAACTTTATTCTACTGTAGTCAGATAGAATATATGGAGTTATTTTGGGTTTCGTAAATGTGTTGAAATTTTCATTGTGTCAATATTTGGTCTATTTTAGAGAAATTTGCACAGGCTGCCGAGAAGAATGTACATTGTGTTTACTGGCTCTGGGTTTATCACAGTAGCCTTTATACACTGAATTCTGCCCTCCTCCAACCTTGTGTTCTCTAGAACTTTTACCATAGAGAGAGGCTGGATTTCGCAAACACCTTTGAAGATGAGCGTATTTCTTGTAGACAATGATAAAATAGATAATATTTTCTTATCCAAAAAGCCAGACTATATCTTTGGATTAGGGAATTCAGGCCATTTCTATTCAGTGTTATTATTGAACCATGAGCATTAATTACTGTCATTTTGTTGACTTTTTTTTTAAGACTTCAATTTTTTTCATAATATTTATTTATTATGTATACAATATTCTGTGTGTATGCCTGCTGGCCAAAAGAGGGCACCAGACCTCATTCCAGATGGTTGTGAGCCACCATGTGGTTGCTGGGAATTGAACTCAGGACCTTTGGAAGAGCAGGCAATGCTCTTAACCTCTGAGCCATCTCTCCAGCCCATTTTGTTGACTTTTGTGGTGGTTGTTATCTCATTTCTCCTTTGCAGACACCATCGTAACAACATTTTCCCTTTGAAGTTTCTTGGTGTACTTATCTTCTCTTCAGTCTGGAGTATACCTTCTAGTATCCTCTACAGAGCTCATCAATAAACACTCGATACATATTCTTTTTTCATATGGTAATTGGGCTATGATCTGATTCTTGGTTTTGGTTTTTGAGACTGGGTTTCTCTGTGTAACAGCCCTGGCTATCCTGGAACTAGCTCTTGTAGGCCCAGCTGGCCTCGAACTCACAGAGATCTTATTGTCTCTGCCTCATGAGTGCTGGGATTAAAGGCATGAGCCACCACCACTCAGCTATGATCTAAATTTTTAATCCCAAATGATCTCTTGACAGTACTGCTAAAAATAATTTTAGAAAAAAATTTAGAATTATTATTACTTATTATGTTATGTGAGTGAGGGTATTGCCTACATGTTTGTATGTGCACTGCACCGAGTGAGTGCCTGGTGCTCCCAGAAGTAAGAACATCCCCTAGAACTGGAGCTGCCTGTGTTTGTGAGCCATGATGTGTGAGCTGGGGCTCAAACCTGTATTCTCTGCAAGAGCATCAAGTGTTCTTAACTGCTGAACCATCTTTCCAGCCCCAGGAAAATTATTTTGAGCATAATTTTCAAGTTCTTCATTTCATTGAAACCATTCGATTATTTACCTAAACTTCAGCCTGTCAGATGGATTTAACCAGAGGGTAAAGTTGAAGCCACTGAGCCAAGTCTTATCATTACAGAGTTTTAGAAACAATACGACATAACCGATGTTAGAGGAGCCTGGTGGCTTACACTTGAGGTTTCTTTCACCACTCATGGGGATGAGGCAGGGGGATTGGTGTCAGTGTTAAACCAGCCTGAGAGGAAAATTCTTTCTCAATAAAATCCCTGTCCACAAATCTCTGTTTTTGAAGTAAAACAGACATTTTGATGTGGGGCTCCGGGCAGCAGATTATTAAAGATAAGCGGAGTATGTTATAATGAAAACGTGTAGGTGAATAAGCCCGAAAGCCTGGGCAGCTAAGCTTCCAACTGAGGGTGGAAGGGACTTGTTCATGGTGAGCTCAGTCGAAGAACTAGTAGATCCATAGCTGAGCTTTCATTTAAGGACTTACTCATCGTGGTGGAGCAACTACTGCTTGTCCAGGCTGGACTGATCACAACGGAAGGCATCACTGTAGAAGAAAAGCCAAGAGAAGAATGGGGCTATTATGTTGGCAAAAGGGAAGGTTCTGTGTGCTTTAGATTAAACAAATAGTGGGATTATATCACATTGACCAAAAGAATTAAGACCAGGAGCATTCGGGGAAAAAAAAAAAAACACCAAAACGTGCAATTATTTTAATTACATGTAAGATGAGCAGAAATAAATAGTGACATTGTTCTTCCTTTTAATTTCATTATTAAGACTCATAAAATAAGTAATTAGAAGCATTCTCATGTGCATCACTTGGCTTGGCTCCATAGGCTTTGCTTCAGAAAACTACCCTTTCAGTTCTGAATCTTCCCACAATCCCTTTGGTAAGAAGAATGTCAAAAAGAAAGTCACATGACAAACATGTCTTCATCTGTTTTTGCAAGTGTGACAAAGCATCTGTGGTTGAATAACTTAGCACAAATAGAAATTTATTTCCCACACTCACAGAAGGAAAGTATAAGACCAAATGCCCCTTCTGGTGTGGGCTTTCTTTCTGTGTCATATGAAGATGAAGGCCTCACATGTCAGAAAGGCCAAGAAAGGGAAGAGAAGGGGGGGCTCTCAAAAGTACAGCAAGAAGCAAATTCACTATTTTGTAATGAACCTGTCTATGCAAAGAAAACACGGATCCACTCATGAGGGCAGAGCCACTGGCCTGAACACCCAACAAAGACTCTTTCTTGTAAAGTTGTCACAATGACAGTCTAATTTCAGCATGAAATTTTGGAAGGGACAGAAATATAACCCATAACAAGGTACACTGCATTCATCAGGTCGAAGTATTTTTTTAAGATAGAACTGGGTGATACTTGCAAGGTCATCCCAGCTTGCTCTCTCATCTTTCGTGATAGTTGGAAACGGAAGCAGGGGATATGTGTCAAGGCAGTCAAGAGTCTACAATGAAAGAGACCAATAGTGGAATCTGCACTGTATTTTGAAGAACTTGCTCACACTATTCCTGGGGACTGATGAATCTGGTCTGTAGATGAATATAGTCAAGTATAATTTCTGGTTTGGGAAAAATTTTTTTTTCAGAGAGACCCTGTGTTTTGATTGTAAGACATCAACAGGTTAGAGGAGGCCCATACACAATACCAAGGGGCTTTCACTTAAAGTCAAGTGATTTGTAAATGCTAAATTTGCAAAACTAAAGTCCAGAGTTTGCTGTTGTTTTGGTTTGGTTTTCTTCGTGTACCACAGGATAAAACAGCAGTTCTGCAAACTTATGCAATCCAGGAAGTCACTCTTCTAAGAGATCACCAACTCCATTTCATTGTCTTTTTCTTGAGTATTTGCAGGAGGGCTCTCACTACTTAAAAAGATAATTCTTTCAACCACAGTCAACTTGCTTTCAATGTTTCATGATTATTTATCAAGAATCCACCTTTCTTCTTGATTGTTTTAATTCGCCTGTCGTTTGTTCACCCCGTCTCACCTACGTGATTCCAAAGAATCCTACAGAGTTTAGACTTTCACTTGTCCCATGAAGACATACTCTGATGCAACGGTTTCCTCATCCTATCAAGAGAGCTAACTCAGAGATCAAGAAGGTGATTGGCATGGACAAAATTAAGGTACTCAAATTATGGTGGATTGAGTCATACATACAGTGTGGAGCCAGGAAAAAGAAAGGGAACAGTTTGCCACTGTTAAATCATGTGACAGGAGTACCACGTTACCCGAATCCCTTGTACAAATGCCCATGCCCCTCCTCTGCTTGGCTGCATTAGGAATCTTGGCTCTTTCTACTGTTTTGAACATCAAAGTTGGCCTGGGGAGATGACTCAGTAGGTAAAAGCACTTGTTGTCAAGTGTGACAGCTTGAGGTCATTGAAATGGGAACTGACTTCTGCAAGTTGTCCCCTGACTTCCACATGTGGGCTTGCATGTCCCCTACCAAAATTAGTCTATCTGTCTGTTTCTTCTATCTATCTATCTATCTATCTATCTATCTATCTATCTATCTATCCTTTAAAAAAAAGGTAAGAAAATCAGAGTTAAGAAATTCACGGACAAACGCACCCAGATGCAACTCAGCATGCTAGTTATGAGCCACTGCTGCGTTGGTTCATGTTTCCTGGGCTGAGAGCAGGCGGGGTGCCAACAGACACAGAGAGTTACTGCAGTCCGTGGCTATCATGACTGGGACTTGGTCTTTACGTCTTTCTGTCTATTTGTATATAGCACTTTCTCACCAGAGTTTTTATTAACCCCATCTATCTTGGTATGACCTAAAGATAATGAATTCACTTGTCATTTCCTTGTTGTGAGTTTGCCTGCCATACATGCCTGCTTCCTATTTACTCTTTGTGTATATCTTTACATCCTGTAAGCATCCATCAGCTTCCCATCGTAGACTACCAGTTTGTTTATTGTTTATGCCCTACAGTTTCCAGAATTTTACCTACACTATTTATTTTATCTTTTCTAAAATAATTTTAAAATGATCTATATATTATACTCTTTAAAGAAATGATCACCTTATCAGCCTGAAGCTCAATAGGAAACCTTAACAATCCATCATAAACGACAAGTTCATTGTGGAATTTTACCTGTCACAACTTGGACCCGAAGCCAACTATAGATACAAGTATAGATTACAAGTATGGTTTTTGAGTTTGCATAACTTCAAGTAGAAGGGGAACAAGCCATTACTGTCATAGAGAATCATGTCACAACACATAGCACTCTAATAGAGGAGGGGGTGATATCTTTCAGAGATTAACATAATCACAAAGGAGCCAAAGAGGTTGGAACTGATGAGTAAAGGCTTACAAGATGCTGGGCTGAAGAGACAGCAGCAACCCAAGCCATGCAGGAAAGATGTGGAGAAGCAAAAGCACACAGACAGAACAAGGCAGGGGCAAATCTGGAGTAGCTGGAATACAGTCTTTCTAGGGTCGGAAGAGTAATAAGGTAAGGTCCTGTATATGTAAGATGTAGAGATGTACATAGAGCTTTTGTTAAGCTGTGGGACTTTAGCGAGGGACTCTGAAGGATATTTAGGCTAGGGTATGACATAATAGATTTGTCTTCTCAGATACCATCACCCAGTTTGAGTTAGATGCCTCAGATTCTGATCTTGGTTTCTACCTCAAGGCTTTTAGAAACCAGCGTTTGCTGCCAGCCTCCCCAGTTCTGTCCAACCAGCACCCATGACCCAACATCAGCATCTTCTAGCTCTCAGCCAACACTCCCTTCAATCACACACAGAGAAGCACACTCTGTACTTTCCGGATGTGGTCCAAGATGAGGTTCCCACCTATCTGCTTGTGCATATCTTACCAGTGCAATTCTATCTATGCCAACTTAAAATGAAAATATACAAAGCATCAGAACGTATTCAGTTCAGCTTCCTCTTTCTACTCTACAGTGATTTCCCAAAAAGAAGCTTCCGGTGTTTTATACTATTTATTCTTAGTTATGTGTGACTATACACAGCTTCCTAAACTTTCATTTGAAAGTCTCATTGCTCTATACTTTTATTTATTTTTTTATAAATATTTATTTATTTAGTATACAATATATCCTTTCAGGCCAGAAGAGGGCATCTGACCTCATTACAGATGGTTGTGAGCCACTATGTGGTTGCTGGGACTTGAACTCAGGACCTTAGGAATAGCAGACAATGCTCTTAACCACTGAGCCATCTCTCCAGCCCTGCTCTATACTTTTAATTAATTTTTTTATAAAAATCTTTATAAAAAACAGGAGAGAGAGAGAGAGAGCACAGACTTTCAAGGTAATTCAAAATATCATTATTGGGGGCTGGAGAGATGGCTCAGTGGTTTAGAGCACCGTCTGCTCTTCCAGAGGTCCTGAGTTCAATTCCCAGCAACCACATGGTGGCTCACAACCATCTGTAATGAGATCTGGTGCCCTCCTCTGGCGTGTGGGCATACATGGAGGCAGAATGTTGTATACATAATAAATAAATAAATCTTAAAAAAGTATCATTATTAACCATACAAAGGCAAATGATTTTTTTTCTCCAAGAATAAGCAAAGGAGCTCAAGTACTTGACTGATGATTCTGTTACCTGTTGCAATGTGGTTTGGAGTGAGAAGCAAGGAATCTGCTGATGGCTTTCCCTGACTGCTGGGATGCAAGGAATCCATAGCTCTGCTCATGGCTTCCCCTGACTGAACTCCTGGCTGCAGTGGCTCTGCTCATTCTCTTGTCTAAACACACTAAAAAACTCTTTTGTTGTGAATGACATGTATTCAGGTGTCACTCAAAGTTGGGAAACACCCCTTTTTATGGAAGCCTGGGAAACTTTGTGGCCCCTGGACTGAATGAAAGTGTTCTTAACAAGAACAAAGGCTTAAATGTCTGCTGTCTGTCTAGTTTTCAGGATGCAACTGAACAAGGAGTTAAATTTTTAAAATGCTTAAAAGCCAGTAGGAAATGTATAGACATTTTTATTTTTAAACTCCGTTTAGCTTTGGTTTTATTAGCAGGTAGGAGGCAAAACAATTTGACACTGAGTCTTAAGTTGAAAAGTTTCAGACAACCTTAGAGGAAAAGTACAAAATCAGACTATGAACTGGAAAGTTATAGTCAGTAAAACATCATCAATGCTGTCTTTCCGTGACACTCGGGAGTAGGCACATAATGAAGCCTCTAGAGCATTGTGAGTAGTGGCCTTATAATTAAATTAGTTCAAAAAGACACCAATAATGCCAGACTCTTTGTAATTCAAAGGGCAGAAAGAATGTTGGGAGACTAACAAGGAAAGAAAAATAGAGGTCGCCAGAATTCAAAAGAAAAAAAAAGCAACACAAAAACACCTCAATTTCAGATGATCAGTGTATGCCATGTGAGCGGGGTGCCATGAGTGGGGTACCCGAAAACGGAAGACGAGGACATTGGATCCCCTACAGCTAGAGTTACAGGGTTACAGGGTACCTGGGTACGGGAAACCGTACTCAGGTTCTTTGCAAGGGGGTGAAGTGCTCTTAATGAGCCATCTCTACAGTCCTCTCTGACTTCTGTGGGTATTTTTGGGGGTGTTCACGGCAATCCTTCCGGGGAATCTTGGTCCATCAGAGCACATTAGTCTAGAAGGAATTCACAGGTTCTCATCCTCAGTGGAAACAAAAGCAGAACCTCTTTTCTAAAGCAATAAATAATTAGACCCAAATTTTGTAGTCAAGATTCATTTAAAGTTTAGCTTAACAGCCCCTAGAATCAAATATCTCTCTGTAGTCAAAAATTCAAAGAAAACACAATAATATACATAATCCAGACTCTCCGTGTATTTTCCATATTTATGTGTCTTGTTTTTCTTTACGCCTTTAATCTATGACTGTCTGTACTCTGTCTCTTTAAAGACTTTGTTTTATTTCTTAAAACCATTTAATTTTTTATAGATAATCTATACTCTTTTTTTCTTTCTCTCCCAAGCCTACATACATTTTTAAAAACACATTATGACCCAATTAGAGGTTTATTTCTGTCCCCACTGGCTACCTTTCATGGTGTTGAGGGTGGTGCTATGTACACTACAGGGGATGGGCAGTAATCATCAATTGTGTTCTGCTGAGAACCCTGAAAGCTATAGTAAAGGGCCCTGCAAGTCTCACCCATGGGTACAGTGGTGATCCAAACATCACGGGAGGAGTCAGCCACTTTCTGATTGGATTAGGCTTACTCCGCCAGATGAAACCCATATCTGGTACCACTATGAGGCCAAGAACCTGTGGCTAGACAGATCACAGGCCCCAAGGTAGATTTTGTTACTATTACTTTGCTAAATGAACATCGTATTAAATTTAACTCCTACTGACATCATTGTACCCATAGATCAATGCATCTTTCAATCGTCATCTCAGAAGCCTCTCTTTGCAGTAGATTATGGTTAAGATGGATCCACAGCTGACCAAGGTACAGAGGATGAGACTGCAGAATTCTCAGCCACAAACGAAACATGGACATGTCACTTCTTACCCCCTCCCTCGGTCAGGGATCTTTGTGAGACAGGATGTAAAATTGTGTGATGAGAGACGACAGGTAAATGGTACTTTCTAGACACAGTAGGGCAAACTGTATGTGGGAGTTTCAGCAGCAGACACGAAGCCTGCGCAAGCCCAAGCCAGGCCAAATACTAACATGGCGAGGGAAGTCAGACATGAAATCCTAGTCCTGCCTGTGGAGCCATTGGCAATTTTTAGCTGCCAGAATTGTGAGAGATAACCCCTGTAAAGCTGGCATCACCCCAGTAGAAGACCACACATTCAAGCTGTTTTTTTTTTTGGGCTTCAGGTCCAAAAGGGTGGGATAAGCAGACAGCCATGGGAAATACTGGGTCAATAGAGAGGTGTTCAAGCTGAACAAAAGTCTCAAGGAGGGTAGGGAGCTCTCTGTCTGTTGGTCCTTGACTCACACTGGGTATCAGATGACCAAGTCACCTCTTTATAGGGGCCCTTCCTCATTCCTTCGAGTTTCTGGGCTGGCCCCCTGATGTGATTTAAAGTCACTCATGTGCCCCTGCAGTCTCACTTCATCCTGATAACTTATATGGTAGCTTCCTTTCTACTGTAAAGGACACATCGTTCACTTAGTCTTGCTTGGGTGGTGCCAGTCAGACAGTGTGGTTTGCTAGTCCATCCCAGTATGCACAATTCTCCTCCTTAAAATTTAGGAAAACAATGTTTATGAAAACGATGTTTCAAGGCCCAGCCTGAAAACCACTCTTTTCTTTCTCTCTTCCTTTCTTTCTCTCTCCCTCCTTGACTCCCTCCCCCTTCCTTCCTTCCTTCCTTCCTTCCTTCCTTCCTTCCTTCCTCTCCTCCCTCCCTCCCTCCCTCCCTTCCTTCCTTCCTTCCTTCCTTCCTTCCTTCCTTCCTCCCTTCCTTCTTTCCTTCCTTCCCTCTCTCCTTCCCTCCCTCTTCTTTCTTTCTTTCTTTCTTTCTTTCTTTCTTTCTTTCTTTCACTATGGATTAATTTAGAGTAGGTATAAACCAAACTCAACCTTATTCCATTGTAACCGTAATTACCATTTCCAATAATTTGATCACACATTACACTTACATATGGGTGTATCTATACAAAAAGGCCAAGAAGGGGTTAAAGAGGCTCCCTGGGGGCTGTACTAGAATTGCAGGTAGACAGCTGACACAGGTGACCAGAAAGCAGAGGCCAGATAAGAAGTTGTCACCTGAAGGGCCAGGTGACAAGCAGTTACACAATCACTTTGAAGTGAGTGATGTTCTTGTGCTTGAGCCCCCAGGACAGAAGCAAAGGACCATTCCCTTTGGCAGTTTTCCTGGATGAGTGACAGGTCAGAATTCCTTCCACTTCTATCTTGCAGAGCTCCTCCTTTTATAGTCCCAGATGAATGGGGTAAATCTGTCCCATGATTGATAAAATCATGGGTCTAGGTACCTTGTAGGAGCCACTGGGCAGAAATCAGCAGGGTACCTAAGAGGGGTTGTGAGGTTAAGGAAATGGCAGATTGAGAGAAATTGAGACAGAAAACACAGGATAGATGGGGGAGGGGGGGCTGAAGGTGAATAACAACTAGCCCCAGGTTTATTTCAGAACTTGCTTTTATATAGAAGGCAGACTATTTCCCATGGGCTTAATGAGAATTTTCGCATGACCATCAAGGATGCAGGCAGAGCAGGCAAGCATGAACTCAAAATGATTTCTTTAAGTCAGAATTGACTTCAAATGGAAACTGAGTCACACATGGGCTCCCACAGTACCTGCTATATATACTCATTGATAGAATTATTTATTAGTGCAGATGCAGAGTCATTCTACCTTGGCATTTGTACTCAAAACAGAATAATTCAGTTAAAAACCATTGCTTTTTTAAGGTGAATGACTCAGGGACAGGCACCATCTAAAAGCCATTATTCTATACCACAGTGTAAATCCAAGCCAGCCAGCTCTCTCAAGAGACAATAAGAAAAGAGAAAGTTGAGAAGGAAAACCAAAACAATGGGGAAGGAACGATGGTGTTGATGCATGAATAAGAAGTAAAGAAAATTTTCTCTTGAAACACAGATAAAATAATTATCTTTTACTAATTGAATTCTATATTATTGCTCTTCCCCCCAAGCCCCTGCCTCCAACAAACAACCCCTGTCCTTCCAAACTCACAAAGAACGAAGTTGTAATGAATGAGTGTAGCCTACTGTCAGTCAAGTTTGGTCCTGCACAGTTACTAAGAGGGAAAAAAAAGCGTGCCTCTCTCAAGAACTTGGCTCAAAGCCAGCATGACTCAATAGCTATAATTTGCATTTGAATGCAATTAACTGGGCCAGTGCTTTGGTGTAATCAAGCTGTCTGCAATACACACATGCTGGAAACTCAACAAAAGTCCAAAGGCCTTAGAGGGGTTTTTGTTCTTTGAATTTCCCTGACATGTGGTATCTTAGGTATAATTTTCGATTTAAAAATTATCCAAATTTTATCTGTTTCTTTGTTTTCAGTTAAAAGATGTTTAGTTACTTGCCATTTTTCCCCTAGAAGAATGATTTTAGCAGAAGTGGTTTACAAATTTTTAACAATATAAATAGATAAAAAGAAGGGAAAAAAGGAAACCTCAATTTTTTTTCCTAATAAGAAATCACCCCATTAATATTTAAAACATTAAGAAATAAGAACTTGTGCATACAGCATATGGTTAAATATTTTTCAGTGATGGTAAGACTCATTTAAAAATAAGTTAGCACGATTGGGAGGTGGAGGCCAGAGGCCATAGAGTTGGAGGTGACCTTTGCCTATATCGGTCCTTTGAAGCCTGTCTATCCCAGACCTTGACTCAAAAACACAAAACACAGGCAACAAAAACACGTTAACAAATTGTCTTCCTATAAAATAAATTACTACTTCAAGAATTTTATGGTAGCCTATTTCTTAAATTTCAGCATACAATCTTCACAATGCAAACAACATATGTAGGCTATGATTTTCTAAACCCAAAAGAAAAGGGGGGGGGGATGCATAGTGAAGCTAACATTGGGGAACAAAGAGCCCTGGGCAAAGAATTGTGTTACCTGAATTTTAATTTAGTGTCGTCTAGCACTAATTTATTGTGCGGAGCCTGTGTTGGGTGAGGAGTCAGGGACTGGAAATGTCGGTCGGTTCTCTCTGTAACTGCTAAATGAATGGAGGTGAATTGGATTCTAAGATGGCTTTGGTCTCGAAAATGTGCTGGTTCACAGACTATCAGGCGCTCACTCCTGAGTGTGTGCACACTCCCTTTCTCCCTTTGCAGACACTGTGGTCTGGATGCAGTCTTCTCAAAACTATAACCAGGAGGCAACTGCTTATTTACTCTGAAAACTTGTTCTGCGTTGAGATCAAAGCCTTCCATGTCCTTCTGCTGGAAACCACTGATTTTCTTATTCAACAGTAAGTACCAGCTGCTCTCCTGGGTATCCTACACGTTCTACCCTTTATAAATGGTTAACCTCTTGAAGAGTTAGAAAATGATCGTTACCACAACAAAGACAAAAGTAAAGCACAGTGCAGATTTGGCAGAGAGAAAAAGTCCTGGGTGTGGTCCAGAGAAGGCGTGGAAAAAGCCAAGATGGAATTGAGTGTCGCTTTTGTTTTGTTTTCAGGTGAACCTGAAATACAGATAAGATTTTTATAAATAAAAGTTGTTGGAAAACTTTCTTTTCCTGGATATATGTAAAGTGCATATAACGCAGTTGCATGTACTTTTAAAAGTCACTGAGAAAAGTAAATAAAGTCATGCATGTCAATACTTAGCGCAGTGGACATTGTTATGGAAAAATTACATAAACAGAATCATTCAGGGACAGCAGGTTCACCAGGGCTGTTGTTGTAGCATTAAACTTTAGCTTGTTAAACATTTTTCCCCCAAAGTGTTTCTGGGCAGAGGGTTGTCTAGACACGTTCATTCAAAACCAGTTGTTTGCATATGGAGTTATAATCAGAAATTTAAAAATAATCCTTTTGCTCGCAGCAAAAAGGAAGAGTTGAATAACTTTTAATGAGCGATTAGAGCGTGGAAACCAGAAAAACAGAGGAGATGGCCTAGAGCGAGAAATCTCGTGAGGCGGCTGGTGCGGTGCACGCTGGGGCTTCTCCGCGACTGTCTGTACAGGGTGCACTGGAAGGAGCTCTCCGCAGGCAGGTGCATCTTCTCTGACTTGACCTGCTCCTAGAATCGCCTGAAGGACGGCAACTTGCGTGCGTTTGGACGTCCCAGCCTCTAGAACTGGAGGAAATTTTTTTTCTTCTCGAGACAGGGTTTCTCAGTAGTTATGGACCCTGTCCTGGAACCAGCTCTGTAAACCAGGCTGGCTACGAACTCACAGAGATCCATCTGCCTCTGCCTCCTGAGTGCTGGGATTAAAGGCATGCGCCACCACCGCCCGGCATAAATTTGTCCTTTATAAATTAAAGTTCTATATTTGAAATGATGCTCATAATAAAATTAGCTAGCAGTCTGTCTGTTGTGCCTTTATAGAGAGCTAGCATGCCTCTGTCTCCGGCCATACCACCCTGAACGCGCCTGATCTGGAGAGCTAGCATAAGAAGCTGCGATTAAGAAGGCTTGTATATCTTGCCCAAAGTCACATTATTATCCAGCTAATATTAAGTGATACTTACCACTTCACATTCATCTGTAGGTGAAGAGCTATAGAAATGTACACAGAAAGATGGATGAGTACAATAAAAACAATCACTACTATCTTGAAACTAACATTAGAAGTGAAGGGGACAAGACAATGACAAACACCAAAAGAATGTCACCTGTTGATAAGGGTCAACAAGAAAAACAAGAAATAAAATCATTGGGTATGCTGGGGTTTAGCATCAACTCCCCTAGGCAAGGGATCTTTCCAGTCGCAGAGAGTCCTGTCCTTAGAAGGGCTTCTTGGCCTTTTATATTTTTATTTTTATTTATTTATTTTTTTTTTTTTTTGGTTTTTGGTTTTTGGTTTTTCAAGACAGAGTTTCTCTGTGAAACAGTCCTGACTGTTCTGGAATTCACTCTGTAGACCGAACTGACCTCTAACTCACAGAGATCTACCTGCCTCTGCCTCTGGAGTGCTGGAATTAAAGGCATGCGCCACCACCGCCCGGCTGTTTTGTGAGTTTTGATTTTATCTTTATAGTCCTGTGTTTTGCTAAATAGCGTGAAAACTTACATGCACAATATGCATGCCCTCCGTTTCCTGTGGCCTTATTCTTAGCATTCATCATCCCCCTAACATAGAATTCTGGATGTACCAGAACTCCTGTGGAGTGTTCTGTGACAGTCATAGTTAGGGAGAATAAGAGGTTTAGGCATCTGCAGTTGAGGAAGCAAAAAGGGGGCATCTGTGGCATTCCAAATCGGCATCAGCAGCAAAAACTGCCACCAAAGAATCCAGCCTGTTCTTTCTTACTCTCGGGGAGCCAAGCCCCGACTCTGAAAACGCTGAACAAAAGGACAGGGAAAGATAGGTTTTCTTCACAGTCCGTCAATTGTTTTTTAAAGTTTGATTTTTGACATATGTATATGTGGATGGGGGTGGGTATGAGTGCTTCTGAGGGCAGTACCCCTAGAGTTAAGAGTGCCAGGTCTCCTGGAAAAGGATTTACAGGCAGTCGTGAGACACCTGGTGTGGGTGCTGGGAAAAGAACTTTAGTTTTCTCTAAGAACAATCTAAGCTCCTTGTCATTGAGCCTGCTCCCCTGCTCCCCCATCTCTCTTATCTACAAATGCTAATCCCAAACATCTGAGGAGAAAGACCACTGACCCAATCATCATGGCCAAACTATGAAAGCAAGCTTTTCTGTTCATGTCCACAGGCTGCCTCCGCCAAGGCGGGCTTCCAGAGATCATCAGCCTTGGACATTGTAGAAGTCATTGCTTTAATAGCTCAGGGGTACAGGGTTTCCAAATGGGGGATTCGACTGAAAAATAAGTGGGGTTATAGGGGCAGGACATAAACATAACCAGTTTTGGTCGTAACCCCTCCAGAAACAAAGACCTGACTGCAAGGTGGTCATAAGGTAACAACCTTTGAAACACAGGGAGGGCTGCAAGTCACTATAACAACTTTTAAAACAAAGACATGATTGCTGTTTTCTGGAACATGCAGTTCAGAACCATTTGTAGTTAAGGTAATAGGTGGGGCATTAGCCCAATCCTTGAGAAACAGATTTAATCATAAACAGGAATGAATCTAGTTTGTCTTTACTATAAAATGGCTTTCCAGCCTAAGATGGAGGCAGGCTGGTTCATCATGAGCCTGAGTTAATAGACTGACTATGTACCAAGAAGGGCAAGCGTGAGAGCGCAGTTGTACTGCAAGTATCATGCCCTGGGTTTGTTCTCTGGCTTGGATCTCCCCCATCCCAAGGTGATATTAATGTTTCTGAGTTCTTTTTGTGTAATGTTCCTACTGTTGACTTAAGAATGGATGAAATGTGTATTCACATATGAATTTATAAATAGGAATTATATAATTTATATTTCACATGTATTAGATGCTTTTGTATACACATTTGAACTGGCGCTGTACAATATGAAGAGGAATAGAAAAACTCACGGAAATAATCTAAAAATTTCACGGTATAGAGAATTATGCTCATTTGCAAATAAAACAGTGCAAAGGAGACCTTAGAAGGGAAAAGTCTCATATTTTTGTTCATTTACTAGCACTTTACACACATTTCTAACACAGTTATCCTTTACCCATTATAGCTGTGCATTAGTAGTGTAAGTTTGTAGTTGGCCCTTGGTGGGTGGTGAGTGGGCAGGAGAGCCTCTCTGGGGAACCTACACTTAGGCCTCTACTGAAATGTTCAAAGCGAGCCTGTGAAAAGATTTAGGGAAAGAACATTGCAGGAAAAGGGATTAGCTCCTCCAAAGACCCCAGAAAGCAAAGAAATGTGTGTGTCACCCAACTAAAAGACCTGTGTCACCAAAAAGCAGTGGTTGAGGAGCAGAGCGGCTGACAATGAGGTCAGAGTGGAAGGGCCTAGGTCCAGAAGAATTTATGCTGTTTGTGTTAGGTGACCATTGGAAAACGACAGAAATGACTCATGTCATCCTGCTCGTATGCAGTGGACTCCGGGAGACCGTCCCGAGCTTTTTATAACTGTAGAATTTGCCCGCCTAGGTTTATTATCATAATTTCTAATCGTACTTACGAAATTCCCAGAACTAAGCAGCAAATTCTTTAAGGTCACGGCATTGCACTCTTCTGCACATCGCTGGTGTCTGGCATTGTTCTGACACAGCACCTATCTATCAGATATTTAGGAAACAAATATTCAGAACAGTATTTAGACGCTTGCATGGTAGAAGCTCTGACTTCGGGATTTTCCTTAATGTAAGGCTATTCATTACAGGAACCACCAGGAAATATAACTTAAAAAGAAATCCCAAGCAAATAGTATACAAACTTGGCCATCAACTTCCAACATTTAGGATCTTCGAGTTTTACAGGGCCTTTTCTGAAATCTCAAAGTCACATCTATTATTGGTGTTAATATTTGGCCAGACGTTTCCGTCTGGTGGCTTGGGACTGAAGTTAGGCCGACGTATTTTGAGGTTGGTTTTGTATAGTATGTAAAGATTGGGCTGGATTTGTTGTTCACCTTTAAAACTAAGGATTTTCACGTGAAGATCTGATTTTTCTTTTTCACTCGAGGAACAACAAACATACAACTGAATCAAAATCTAGCAGCACAGGCTTTGCATTCCTGTTGAGCAAGCCCAGGCAGAGTGAGGACAGCTACCACCTCAGGAAGGGGCCTGCCTGTCTTCTCTGTTTTTCTTTGTATATTCTTGACCTTGCTTCTTCCACTCATTTAAACAGCCTTGCCAGTTCTTGGAGCACATGTTTTGTGACAGCTCGTTTTGAGACACTCAGCTACTGGTGAAACTTAAAATGAAGACTTACAAAAGGTTACATATGCTGCTTTGTTGCCAAATACGCTTTGTTATTCTTGTCCTTTATGCAGCATTTATCACAGAAGCAAGGTGGACAAACCAGATCCATCCAGGTCTGGACCTGTCAAGCTGGGGCGAAATGTGGCTCCCTTATGTTGGTGGATAAATATCAAGGCTAATGCTAGCTCTCGGAAGTCAGAGGACAGCTTCGCCACCAATTGGGCACACAGAAAGACCCTACAACCTTTTTTGTTTGTTTGTTTGCTTTTGGTTTTTGGTTTTTCGAGACAAGGTTTCTCTATAGCTTTAAAGGCTGTCCTGGAACTAGCTCTTGTAGATCAGGCTGGCTTCGAACTCACAGAGATCCACCTACCTCTGCCTCCAGAGTGCTGGGATTAAAGGCGTGCACCACCACCGCCCGCTACAACCTTCTTTACCTTCCATCGACGTTGTCTGTAACAATTTAAGGGAGATCAGACAAGAAACAGAGTGCATAGAACTGTGTATAAAGAATATACCCTATGGGCCATCTTCCCATGGGTGTAGAAGGTTATCACACTCATTCCTATCCCAAAATACACTATCAGGTGTATGATTTTAGCTTATATCTGCTTGGTCCAGTGCTTCTATTTGGATAGTGACATTTAATCTTTTATACTGCTTTGTATGAACCCACATGTTTATTTATAGAAATGTACGCAGCAGTCCACAAAAGATACTCTGTGGCAAAGCTAACAAAGGCTGTTTCCACAGTGCTATCTAAAGGCATGTGGAAGGACAATGATGACGTGAAGAACACACAATAGAACACTGTTGACAGAATCCTGGGATCCTGGGAGGTGCTGTGGAAGGGCCGGCAGGGAAAGAAATTTCATTTGCAAGGGTTTACCACGCAGCACGCC
Organism: Microtus agrestis; assembly: GCA_902806775.1. NCBI lineage: Eukaryota > Metazoa > Chordata > Mammalia > Rodentia > Cricetidae > Microtus > Microtus agrestis. Next base: position 1,121,359 of record CADCXT010001983.1, read on the forward strand.
TAGATGGAAAACAGTTGTGGGAACACTTGGCAGTACCAGGGTCCGGTGTGCTTACCAGTGTGCACATGACTGAACAGTAACGCACTGAGAGGGCTGTGTGTGTGTGTGTGTGTGTGTGTGTGTGTGCGCGTGTCTGGACCCACGTCCCACGCTAGCGGGCAAAGGGCAGAGCCCAGCCAGGGAAGCTGAGGTGGGGGGGGGTAGGGTTGGTCAAGGTCCGTGCTGCACCCCCAGCAGGTGGCTGCGGGGGCGCGCAGCCGAGCCTCCCGGGAAAGAGGGGGGGTTCGTCTCCGCCCGGGGCCGCGCCTGGCCGTGTGGCCGGGGCGGGGCACACCGGACCAGCCGCGGCTGACGCAGGGCAGAGCGGAGCCGGGCGAGTGGGGGCAAGGGGCGGCGCCGTCTCGAGTCACCGCCCCCTCCCGCGCCTCGGCGCCGCCACCTTTCCATTCAGTCGCCCAACATGGCTGGAGCGCAGCACTGAGTCCTCCCCACTGCCACGGCCGCCGCCACCGCAGCAGCAGCAGCAGCAGCAGCAGCCTGCCCGGAGCGCTCGGCACCGTGCTGAGACCCGGGTGGCAGCAGGCATGTTGGGCGTCGCGGACGAGAGCTCTGTGCGCGTGGCTGTCAGGTGAGCTGCGGGAGGGAGGGAGGGCGAGCGGAGGAGAGCGGGTTCCCCCGCAGCCTGACCGGGGCCGGTGCGTCGGGACAACTCTGGGAACCGCGGTGGCCGCCCCTCACCCTCCGCCCAACCCCGCGGGCCGGGCGCCGCTCTCTGCACGGTCGCCTCCCGGGCGGCCTTCGGGTCCCCGGGAGTCGCCGCCGCCGCTGCCGCCCTGCAGGTCGGCCCGAGGTGTCTGTCCCCAGCGCCCGCCGCGCCGGCCTGGAGCCGCAGACAAAGCGTCGGGGTGACAGCGCGGGGCCCGTGCCCACTCGGGTCCCCGCAGTGTGCACCTGATCTCACAGGTGTGGTCGTGGAGAGTGTACTGGGGGGGACACAGTCACCCGCGGGAGGTCTGGAGAGGCAAACAACGTCAGCTAGACTGAGGGTTAGGTGGGCGACGGGGAGAAACCACCTGAGGTTAGTTAAGCGCGGTGGATGTTGACAGTGACATCACACACGCCTGGGGTTGAGTTTTGAAATCCTGGTTACGTGATTGTGTTGTGGTTAGGGACGGTGACATGGATATTTGATGTAATTCGGCTGATTGGATGCATCGCAAGAACTCTTGACGGTTGCTCTTGGAAAACTGCAGCATCATCACACTGAAAAATTAATGAAGCGTTCATCCTAGACCAAGCGCATGGCTTCCATCGCTCTGATCAAATACTGTTAATTCATTTGCAATTTAAAGATTATGAAGATAACCTGTCTTCAAAGAAATCCAGAATTAGTAAACATCCTCCGCTGTCAAGGTCTTTGTTGAAAATTACTGAAAGTTACATAATGTAATCATTCCTATGGTTATTTTAGTGACAAATCTTGATTAGGCACAGAAGTGGCAGTTTTGGATGTCCTGGATCTTTGTCTTAAAGAATCAAGTGAAATTGGAAGGTATTTTGATCCCTTTATTTTGCAGGTAGTGAAATTACCTTTACGATTATTTACACTCAACAGCTGTAAAACTGACAATTTTGTTCTCCCTTTTGGCTATTCCTGATCTATTTTCCATTACTAGACGAGCTTGTTTTTCCTATTTATTCTGCTACCTTATATTTATTTATTTGTTTGTTTGTTTATTTATTTATTTATTTTTTTCGAGACAGGGTTTCTCTGTAGCTTTGGAGCCTGCCCTGGAACTAGCTCTGTAGACCAGGCTGGACTCGAACTCACAGAGATCCGCCTGCCTCTGCTTCCCCAGTCCTGGGATTAAGGGTGTGCGCCACCTCAGCCCGGCTCTACTACCTATATTTTTGACCTTAAAATAAGAATTAGTGACTGCACCAGGGCCAGGGAAATAAATAGAAGGGAAAGACAGGAAGGCCATTCAGAACCAGTTTCCTAGAAGCTCTGATTACAACAAACCACAAACTGTTAACCAAAACAGAAATTTCCTTGTGAGAAACCTTTTTTTTTTTTTTAAAATAAAGATTTGAGATTTTCATGTGGGCATCTTCTATGTCATTGTCTGGTTGGTTGACCACTGTATTAAATCTGATCTTCCAATGGACGTAAAGAGTCGTGAGTAGACAGGCCTACGGTGGTGATAACCTGTAAATACCTTACGCTACACTGGTGGTGTCACAGGTGAATGGTAAGAGTTTGATTTTTGAGGAAAAGGTTTATCTGTCTTTCAGCCTTCCATATGCCAGGATAACAGGTATGAGCCACCAGGGGTAGCCATCAAAACTTTGACAGAACTTTTTGGCCTACCTTATCAAGATGCAGTTTGGTGAAACTGATATTTTTCCCCCGATTAAATACATTGTTCTCTTGTTCAAACTGTCTAAACTTATTCTATATAGGCTAAAAGTAGCTTATATTCACATAACATTGTAATATTTATAAAGTGTTTAGACACATAGTCACTTATAGCAAACGTACATTGAACATTCTATCCTATGTCAGTTATTCTGATTTCTGAGCTAAAATTAATAATAAATGGTGCATATATATATATATATATCATATATTAGAGTCAAGACAGTGCTCACCTGTTTCATATCCAGTAAAAATCTCATCCCTCAGAGTCTGTGACTTAAATGCTGTTATTTTTATGGCCATCTTACTGATGGGGAACAGGAAGATTACTAAGTCAACCTTCCACAATTAAGCTGGTAGCAAATGATAGAAACAGGGTTCTGATCCAGACCGCTTCAATTTATGGCTCAGGTTCTTAAACCTGAAGCCTGTGCAGGTGACAGATAAGACTATGCCTTCCCAAGTTTTACTCCGCTTGAAAGGTCATTTGCTTCCTTCCGATCCTGTACTGTTTAATGACAAGTGACTAGCCTTGGCAGATCGTTCATCTCCTGACACCCTAACGACACAGGAGTTCACAAAGAGAAGCCCGGAACTTGGCTTTTCCAGGGTCCTCCAATCCAGTCTGTTTTCCAGTGCGGCAAACTGCATCAGCAGGAGGAGTTAAGTCTACAGAAATATTGTGTCTAGACACAAAATTAACAGAGGCCTTTGGCCTATCTTTCTCCTTTAATGAATACTGAAATGACAGGCCATGGAGACTTGGCTGTATTTCATAAAACCCAACGCATTCTCAAGGTGCTTGTGTGTTATGGGCCTCAGAGGTGTGGTCATATTAAAGGTCATTACTGTACTATTAGAGGTTTTGCAAAATGAGTGCTTGAGACGTGTAAGCCTTGGAGGGGGAGATGCTAAACAGAAAGTTTCTCATTTAGGGAGAATGCTTTTGACTTTGTTTCTGAGAATATTTTTGGCATTTGAGTTGTCTGAAGGTTCCCTTTCATTGAGGAAGGCTACGGATTCAGAAGACAATCCTCATGCTCAATCTTATGTGGCTGGTGAAGACCCGAAATAAGGTTAATGCTATGTCAGTGAAATTTATTTTAAATCTTTTTTTCCATTTGTTTGTGGTGTGTGTGTTTGTGTGTGTGTGTCTATGTGTCTGTGTATACGTGTGTATATGTGTGTGTACATGCATACACACATGCACACCTTTATGACAATCAGAAAACAATCTGTGGGACTTTTTTTTTCCTGTCATGTGGTTCTAAAGATTAATTTCTTAACCCTTGACAGCAAAATGCCTGTTTACCTGCCGAGCAATACTATTGGCCCAAATTTAAATTTAAATTTAAATATAAAAGCTGGTCTTTGATCCAGTTATTAGAAACTTTTTGTGTGCTTGAGTATCTTTGTTATACGAATTTATTTTTTTCAACTGGAAAGTTCATGAAATATAAATGCTGGTAAAGTATTTCTGATGAAAATTTTGTGTTAAAGTTAATATGTACATTAATGTACATACATTGGGATTCAGTCTGGAAAATGAACGCACTTAGCCTAATAATTTTATCTTGTTTACATGTTGAAATATTTTGACTGTCATTGAATGACAGCCATTTACTGAATAAAATATTAAGTTTAATTTCAGTGAATGAAATTTAAATTCCATGAAGGACAGCCATTCATTGAATAAAATACTAAATTTAATTTCATCTAGATTTTTCTCTTTACAAAATGCGGGTAGTAGAGACTTGAAAAGCCTATGTTTACTGGTGATGCTGCTCTCTAGTGTCAACATAAGGAAGAATTAACAAGTACAACTGCTCACAGATGCAGAAAGAACCACAGCCTGACTGCACCCTTGAAAAGAGCATGTACCAAATATTGAGCATCTACATTAAGTGTGTGGTTCTCATGCATGCCCATGTGAACATGTAGACATGGAAAGTGTTACTTCAGAGCAATGAAGCTGACTGTCTAGCCCAGTAGATGGCATTACAAATGCGAACACTGGAATGTAGCACACATTTTCTTCTAATCCTAATTGTCTTATACTGAATTGACTCTTCGCTTAACTGAAAGCTATAAAATCAGTTAAATATTTTAAATTCTTCCTCTAAGACCTTGAGACATTATGAGATGATAAGGCCTTTTCTGTTTTCCTTTCCTAAGACTTGACCCAAAAAAATTGTTACATTTTCCTTTGCAAAAACCTTAGCTTGCAGAATTCCACCAAGGACTGCTTAACAATGGAGATTCAGAAAGGACCATCAGATTTTCGTATAATCATATCTAGCAACTAAAATTGTCAAGCTCTGGCAGGGCTCTAATGTCCTTGACAGTGAGATTGGATTAGTGTATAATATCAAATTTGTGTTTCTTTTCTTTCCCCGCTTCTCCCCCGAGTCCTAGGTCTTTCTATATAGTCCTAGCTGTCCTGGAATTCACTCTGTAGACCAGGCTGGCCTTAAACTCAGAGATCTGCCTGCCTCTGCTGCCTTAGTGTTGGGCTTGAAGATGTGTGCCACCATGCCTGGTTCAAATTTTTTTTTCTTTCCCTTTACTGAAGCTTTGTTTGCTTGTTTATTCTTTCATTCTTTTGTGACAGGTCTAACTATGTAGTACTGGCTGGTTTGGAACTGGTTTTGTAGAACAGTCCAGCCTTGAACTCAAAGATCCACCTACATTAGCCTCTTCTCTTGAGTACCGCATTAAAGGCATGCACCACCACATATGGCCTGAAGCCCATTTATGAAGTGGTGTTATTGCTCAACTGACCTAAGGGTTGGGGTGGACGTCATCCTGCACTCTTCCTCTGCGTCCTTCCCTCACACTGAGGTGGCTACCTGAAGCTATGAAGATAGTAAGATCCTTTTGTGTGCCATTTGTTAAATGCGATTTTTACTGGTAACGATACAATGACACTACTGATGCCTCTGGATTGACAGGAAAGAACTGTTTAAAAACTTCAAACTTGCTTTTTCCCAATAATCTATTTACTTAATTACTTTTGCTGCTAAAGAGACACTTTTAGATTGTTATCTATTTACTTTAGTTATTATAAAAAATAAATACGTTGTTTACTTGCTAATAAAATTTTTTTTGATTTTTTTTCACACATTTATTTTAAAACTGCACTATGAAGTTTTGAGGGTGTCATGCTTAGTAAGAATATTTACTTAAAAAAGAATATTTTCAAATATAGTAGTTTTTAAAAAGGAGATAAATGGATAGACAGATAAGTAGATGATAGACAAAAATGAACTACTTTAAAACCACAAGAAAGGCTATAAGTTGGTAGAACCATATTGAAAATAATCTTGAGTTTTCTCAAAAAATAAAATTATTATAAAATATAGCAACCTTATTTCTTTTTTTTATTTTATTTATTAAAGATTTCTGTCTCTTCCCCACCGCCGCCCCCCCCTTGCTAATAAAATTTTAAGAGAAAGCCTGGATAGATATTTTACTCTGTGTGACTAAAATGAATCTGGAAAATACTAGGTGACTGTGAAGTTTCAAAGTTGAAACTCAAACCCAGATTTTTTATGATCCAGTGTATTTCCACGTGTTACATTTTACTGAGTAACTCCAGTAAAGGTTTTCCTGGTGGAAACATGGAATAACATTTGAAGTGAGTATTTTGAAACAATTTCATGTTTAGACGATGTAGATGTGCAAGATTCTTGGGTAGGTTTGTTGCATGGAAACATGATCATTCAGTGTTTGCTCCTTTGCTTAGTCTTTGATTCAGTAACTGTGTACTCCGTGCCTCCCGTGGGCACTGCGCACTAATATACCTGGTTCATATAGTTCTTGTTTCTCACAGAACTTAGAAGTATCAATGTGACACATAATGCGTTAGCACCATCACAAAGTAGAACAAACAGCAAAAACTAAAAAAATGAAAGGCAGTTGCCGCAATTAAGGTTTTTATTCCCCTCATTTAAAAAAATATGTTAGAAAAGTTCATCTGTTGTTCAAAAACAGTTGAGATGCATATTTTGATTTTAAAAGTACCTCATGGAGGGCTGGAGAGATGGCTCAGCGGTTAAGAGCACTGTCTATTCTTCCGGAGGTTCTGAGTTCAATTCCCAGCAACCACATGGTGGCTCACAACCATCTGTAATGAGAACTGGCGCCCTCCTCTGGAAGGTGGGCATACATCGAGGAAGAATGTTGTGTACATAATAAATAAATAAATCTTAAAAAAAAAAAGTACCTCATGGAAAAATTGAGCCCCAAAACCTGTCTGCTAGGAGGACATTATCTGTCAGGCATTCTACTTGGTAAAATGAGCATCTTCCTTGTATGCCTTTGGTTTAGGGATTAATAGAAATGACAAGAGAAGAGACCTTTCAAAGCTAAAAGGTGATATGAGTTCAGAGTCAATGAAACCCTTATTTTATAAAAAAAATACAACTTATTTTATAAAACATGAACTAGTTCGTTTCCTTCAGATGTGGGTTAGTACCTGTCCTATCTTACTTTCGATTGCTGTGATAAACACAAAGATCAAAAATAACTTGAGGGCCTTGCCCACGTTGATCACCATCTGTTATTGAGGAACATGAGGGCAGGAACTCAAGAATGCAGAGAAGCAGGGACTATGGAGGAAAAATGCTCCCTTCACAACCAAGGGCCAATTGTCCAGGGGTAGACCTGTTCACAGTGTGCTGGGCCCTCCCGATCCATCATTAATAAATGTTCTATGGACATGCCCACAAGCCAGCCTGCTGGTGACATTGCCTCAGCTGAGGTTCCTTATTCCCAGGTGACTCTAGAGTTTGTGCAAAGTTGACAAAAACTAACCAGTACCTATGTGTAAAAAGTGTGATGGAACAAGTTTATCATTTAGAATTTCAAGTTCCTTGGGATTTCAAGTTCCATATTTAATCATCATTGCTCCTTGTACTCCTGAGTTGCTAATTGGTTACTATTCTGATGCATAATTATGGGGTAGTGAGTATGTACCAGGGCTTTCAGTTATAGTGAAGTCATGAAAACAGAAATTACCCTGGAGGTTAATATCGTAATCTCCTCATTCAGTTCTCGTCTATTTTTTCTCCAAATTATGCAATTATTAATTATTATGAATATTCTTCCCTAAGACATACTAGAACGTGCCAGTCATACTTACTCTGGCTTAGAAATATTTTAAGTCAAAATCGTTCCTGTTCTGACATCATCCAACTGCAGATTAGGAAGCCAGATGCATACTAGTTAAAAAGCAATATATGCTGTAAATCACTAGACCAATTTTAATCATAAGCAGCACTTTTGCTGGCATGTTAGTGTTCCCTTCTGAATAGCGCATTTGTGAACTGTATGGCATCTGGTTTTCCCAATGGATTAACTCTTTAATCTTCTCGGTGTATTAAAATAGTTTGCCTGTGGTTGCAACTTTGTTTCAAGCAAATCACTGTCAACTCAGAGAATAGAGTCATGATACTCTGTGACTATTATGAAATGTTGCTTAATGTTTAAGAATTTCATTTAAAACCCAGTTGTCATTTGTTTATTTTTTAAAATATTTATTTATTTATTTATTATGTATACAATATTCTGTCTGTGTGTATGCCTGCAGGCCAGAAGAGGGCACCAGACCCCATTACAGATGGTTGTGAGCCACCATGTGGTTGCTGGGAATTGAACTCAGGACCTTTGGAAGAGCAGGCAATGCTCTTAACCTCTGAGCCATCTCTCCAGCCCATGTCATTTGTTTCTTAAAGATCATTGAAATTTTATGTTCAACATAATTTTAGTATTCCTAGCCGTGCGGTGGTGGCGCACGCCTTTAATCCCAGCACTCGGGAGGCAGAGGCAGGCGGATCTCTGTGAGTTCGAGACCAGACTAGCCTACAAGAGCTAGTTCCAGGACAGGCTCCAAAGCCACAGAAAAACCCTGTCTCGAAAAACCAAAAAAAAAAAATAATAATAATTTTAGTATTCCTAGAGTTATTGGCAAAATGGACTTTAAAGTAGAAAGGCCCCCTCAGGAGGAGCTGCTTAAGGATTTATTCAGAGAGTTGACAGTAGAGGCCCAGAGATGCAGAAAGCATTATTTGAGGTCACACACAGTTGAGGCCATTCTTCTGTTGATTTGTACTGTGAATCTAGAACTTTATGTTTTTTTCCAACATCTAGAAATAGAATATCATATATTTGATAAAATTACTTTCCTGTAGTTTTAACCCTTTAAGGACATATATTGAAACTCTAATTGGTGCTGAGGTGAATATCTTCACTGTTGATGTTCACTAGTTTTGCTTTATGAATGCTTCAACTCTAGGATTTGACTAGTAATTCTAGTTAAAACCCTAGTGACAGAAACCCGGCTCTAAAATTTTGAGGATTCTGACATATTAAAATATGAAAAACTAAGATTGTGTTATAAAAAATCATACAAACTAGATCAGTATTTATATATAAAATATTAGTGTTTTCACAATGGGCATATAAGTGCAGTGGGTAAGAGTCTAATTATGAATTAATTTAAAGCATACCTATTTCCTCTTTCTTCCTGTGTATTCTAGACTTGGGGCATGTGACCACCTCCTAAGCCCAGTCTTCATTCTTGACTGTTTTTCCTTCAGTATACTAAAGGATTATCACATATTCTGGTAATAATCTTGCTTCAGAGGAGATGACTGAAGGGCGGAATGGGAATGGGGAAGGCCTGTTTGTAGAGATCAGAGAGGAAATAGAGAGTTGGAAGTCAGATTTTCAGGGTCCTGTTTGCAGATTGCTTTTACTACACAAATGGTCCTGAAACTTTGGGTCATTTCAGCTTTTCAGAACCTTATTTCTGAGAGAAATACAGAATGGAACATGCTTTTGGACATAAGGGAAGCCGGCCATCTAAAATGCACCCCTTTATATAAAGAAGCTTTTAAACTACTCTGCCTTTTAGGGTCACAATCCTTTTTTTATATTATGCCTCCTTCCTTTCTCTCCAATAGAATACTTAGTGCTTTTTTTCTTTTATAAAGAAGGTGGTAATGTATTATATTGACAGCATTGTTATAATCGAATATCTAAAGGTCATGGCTATTATTGACATGAAGCAAATAGATATGGAAATGTCCAGAGGTCATTCACAATTTGACCTCAGGACTCATCTCTCTGGATGACTGTCCCACTCCATCCTCTGCTTCAGGAAGAGGAAAGAACAAGAAAAATGTTCCGCTGTGGATAAGGGAAGGTAAGACTCATGGCAGGTCAAGGTTTGTTCCTTGCTCTTGGATTAGAGGTCCTTCTCAACTTCGGAAAGCTTTACCTGTGGCTAGGCATGAAAGTATTACAGATCTTTGAATATGGTGAAGAAATTATGGATTTACATATGTCATATAATATCTGTAATATTATATAAATATTTTAGAGTAGATGACCGTGTTTTTTGACACACCTAGTCAGTTAGTGTTCTAAGCCACAGAGACTGTTTTTCCAATAAGCAGGATTCAGAGGTGGTGGGGAATAAAAACTATCAGCCATTCTAACAGTGTGCTGGCGTGACACACACCATCTCTGTTCTCCACACTATTCATTCGAATTTTTACTTTTTCGATCAAAACTCACTTATTCATCACATAATTATCGAATGCCAATTATGTACCCAAACTACATAAGCCATTGTGATAGTAAATATTGACAATAAATAATTGCTATCAAGGCTAATCAAACAATAGGGTGAGCCCTGGATAGATGGTCAGATACCACCTGTTAAGGATGGATTCTTGCCTGGGATAAACTTGGTCTCGACCAGGTAGCTTCTTCGCTGATGTTAGTGGATTCAGGAAAAAGATGGTCATATAAAAGCCCTTGGAAAGTGGTTTTGCTGTAGATGGTGACAGTAATATTAGAGATGAATTTGGCAGAGTGTGTGAGCCTGTTATATTATAAACTCATGTGATTGGCTTCATCCCTCTTCAGTGTGTGACCCGTTGTGTCTGTTTTTGATTGTCTTACTATGTTTTTATCACTATGAATGGTACAGCAATGTATAAATACATCCTAAACCCCTCCCCGCTGGGCTGCTCAGGTTTACATATATAAACCACATACAACCTTACTACTCTGCTGTACCTAATTTCTTATTTTACAGTTTAGTAGAATCTACCATTTTAATTCTTTCTTTCCCAAACAGGCTTTCAATTGGCATGGTTTTCAGTATGTGTGTGTGAGAGAGAGAGTGTGAGAGAGAGAGAGAGAGAGAGAGAGAGAGAGAGAGAGAGAGAGAGAGAGAGAGAGAGAGAGAGATTACTACTATACTAACAATTAGTTTTTGAGTTGAACTATTGTTTACTTATTTCACACAATGTAAGAGGATAAGGACCAAATTCAATACTAAAATTGTGAGTGTTCTTTTTGGATTGCTTACACACTTTGAAACTATAGCTAATGTTTTTCCGTGTTTTTTTTTTTTTTCACTGAGGTTGGCAACAAGTCTCTAAAGCGTAGCGTGGATTGAAGAATACTTTAGGGGTAAATGTGTAGGGCCAGAGATAGCGGTGGTACAGTAAATTTATGTATTTGTTGTTTCTATTGTGTGTATGTAAATGATGTGTTTGGACACTTGGACAGGATCTAGAGGCTTGCTTTGTAGGGTAAATTGTTCTCTTCCAACTTTATGTGGGATCAGGGAACCAAATTCAGGTCCAGGATTGGGCAATAATTACATTTAACCAGCAAGTGCCCTTGGCCTCTGAGCAATGCGCGTATCCTGTGTTCGTTGATGGTGTAATGAGATACACAGTAGTGAGATATACAGATAGAGCCCTGTGTGAGGCCTTATCTGTGGACATTTCCAAAGAAGATTGGCTCTTAAAAACAGGAAATGCATCACTTGCTCTTTCAAGTCAAGGCTGATTATCTCTAAGTCAGTTTTTAATTTTATAAGAAAATTATTTTATCCAATTTCCCCCATTAGTGAAAGAATACGGCATTAGCAGAAGTACTGTCGAGCAGATGAGGACAACAGCCAGCTGCAGTGCACTGCCTAATACAACTACAATTAGATTTTTGGTGTGTTTGTTCTGGTCTGTCTTCACTGTGTTTCTGTGTTTTTCCGTCACAGTTAAAATCAACACATATCCATCATAGCCTGACATTTTCACTTTGCGGTATAGAAGAAACATTTTCTTATGTATTTTCCAGAAACATTAAAGAAGCATATTTTAAATATACGTTACCATCTTTCTTTCAATAATTTAATATGATAGGTGTTCAATTCAGTAAATTAAGCAGTAATTTAATCAACAAGAATTGCTTCATATGGCTATAGATTTAAGAACTGTGTCGTCTCCTGTTATTGTTGGTGATGCGTGTTCACCAGCAGTGACTTTACAGGTGAGTTTTTCCTGGGGTCAGAGGTTGGGGTTGCTGCTGAGAATGAACATGCTTCTCAGAGAAAGATGTAGTGCTGATTACTTTGAACTTTTCACCTGTACCCAGATCAAGACATACTGTATTAGAGTACTGTAGACATTGTCCACCAAATATTATTCTAACCATTTGACGGTGAGCCAAATACAGAGCTGTAACTGGGTCATGTTCCTTGAAAACGAGAACCTTTTTAAAGGCATTTCTTTTCACTTTGCATCTCAGTTCAGCCCAGAGAAGTTTGGCTCCAGCAGCCTACGGGTCACCTAGTTTGCATCTCTCCTGTCTTAGAGTGGAAGCTGTGAATTGCCCATTGAACTTGAGACTGCTGATCTCATTCCTGGCTCTTGGGCCTGCTGTGTAAATGTGACCTGTACAACATCTTTGACTGTCAGTTTCTGCAATACAATACAATAATGTATTGTATTTTGAGTTTTCATTTGCCAAACTTGCCCTTTTAATTGGCAGAACATTCTAGTTGTCTTTGGTTTTGTTTTTAAACTAATTTCTTATACAATTAGACCTTATTACTCCCCCCATTCAGTTCTTGTCTTTGAATGTAAAATTTGCTTAGTTAGCTTTAGTTCATAATTTTATATTGTTATGGCATATCAGATCTTTTCATTTATTTTTTGCATATATTCTGTGACTGTTGGTCTCAACATAGAACAATTCAAAGACTTTTGATGATTTGGACTTTTAAGTTTGACCATATTTTGATACTAGATTTGTGGCATTTAGAACCTTTTCATACTTGGATCATATTTATTCTTGTTAAAAAATATGGCATCAAGATCTTGTCAGATCTTGTAGTAGGTGGTTGTGCTCTGTCAGTCCAGTTGATTTCAGTGCCATGCTCGTAGGCAAGACTGTGAGGTCCGTCATCCTTCAATGAACTTGTCAGCCTTACTCATTCTTAGTGTATGACAGCTGCTCCTGTTCAGAAGCAGGGCTTGGAGATAAGTGAGAATGACTCAAGGCATCATCGGTGAAAACTGTTTCACCCACGTTCCTGAGTGCTCTTCGCTTTCAGGTGTAAAATATGCTATAGCAGTTCAATCGATGTTAAAAGTCTATGCGGACTAAATAAACAGAAATAATTATTTAATAGTTTTTCATGAGAATTAAAGTGATAATGTATTAAAAACCCTTATATTATTGACACTTAGTAAAATGTGTTTATGTGACTGGATGTTTGTATGTATATATATGAACAGGTACATGTATGTAGGTATGTGTGTCTGTGTTATATTTCTGTATGTATTTGTATATATTATGTGTGCATTTATGTGTATATGTATATATATTTGGTAGCTATATATGCCTGATTTTTGGCAATGATGCCTTAAGTGGCAATTACTGCTGCTATTACCATGTTTTTTTCAGTAGCAGACAAATAACTTGTCAGAGGAACTGTTTATTCAGTGATGACGTACTTTGGTCAAGGCAGTTGTCTTGTGTAGTTCTTCCTTATCCTGTACCTGAGTTAACTAGTCTTTAGCAAGAGCTTGGGCATTGGTTTTTGTTTTTTAAGTTCCTTAACTGATTATAATCTCAGAAGTGTTGAGAACCGGGAGCCTTGGACATAGTTTGTATTTGATGCTCCAGCTCCCTTACCATCTTTCACAGTTGTCTTTAAAGGTCCTGAGTGGGCCCATCATCTCATTGGGTTTGAATGTGGGTCATTCTTCAACCTACAGGGAAACCAGAGCAGTGATCATTTTTCTATACCAAGCTATTATTTTAAAATTTGTTTCAAGCAGGACAACTTGCAGTTGATTATCCTTGTACTTTTAGGGGCTTAGATTTTAAAACTTATTTGTTCTGACTTGGTGTTTGTCTTAGCTGTCTGGTTTATATGACTTCTTCTGGATTTAGAAACCAAACACAATTTATTGAGGGAAAGTTAGAAAATTTCCTATATGTGAGAGAAACTTAATCTCTTTTATTCCAATGAGGATCTTTTTCAACCTACCTGGGATCCTCAAAAGTGGACGTTGCCTTAGGCTGCTTTTGTGTGTGTGTGCTGGTACTAATCCAACCCTGGTCACCTCTGCTATGATTTCACTTCCATGTCACCCAGGCCTGTGACAGATTAACTGTCCAGCTTTCTCTTTTATCCCACGACAGACTGGAAGCTGCAGTATATTTTAACATTAAAGTTTCTTGAAATCAAGAAGCTGTGATTTTAATATGAAATTAATGTGATACACACAGACACAGGCATACACACGCATTCCTAAACAAAACTCACTGAGCAGTTGAACAAACTTGGATAATATATTATAAAATGTATTAACATTGATACAAAACATAAACTGATATTTGTTTCTTAATACTCACTGATTAGTGTCTATTGAGTGACTTTAAAAGTTTTGGTAATTTCTTAACCTTGCTTACCTTTGCATAAATATAAAAATAATGGTCTGCCTGGCTTTTGTTGTGGCCTTGTAATGTGTTTGCCATTGATGCTGGGCGTCTTTTGATAAAGCCGCCCACAGGCTGTACAGTACTGAGCTAAGCTACTCATGGACTGCAGTTGTTCACCTACAGCCTGGCATGTCTAGGCCAGTCTTTGCTTTTCTCCCAGAAGCATCCCTGATTGGGAATATCTCTTAGTTACTTTTCTGTTGCTGTTAAGAGACACAATGACTACGGTCACTTTTGAAAAAGTTTATTGTGGCTCATGGTTCCAAAGGATTAACTAAAGTCCATGCCCGTCATGGCAGGGAGCATGTCAGCAGACAGGCAGGCATGGTGCTGGAGCAGTAGCTGAGAGCCGACATACAGATCCACAGGCACAAGACAGACAGAGAGGCAGACACAGGGAAGGACAGAATGGAATGGCATAGCCACACCTCCTCCAGGAGAGCCACAGCTCCTAATACTTCCCAAACAGTTCCATCAACTGCAGGCCGAGCATTTAACTGTGTGAACCTATGAGGGGCGCTCTCATTCAAACCACCCGGGCATTGCTGTCATCTTAACATAGTGTCCGCTGAGGAACTTCTCAGGGTTAATTGACTTCTCTGCATTTGCTTTACATTCCCTGTTTCTTCAGTTTTATTCTCTGTAAGGTTGACATCATCATGCTTATTTATGAGGTATATAACACAGTACTATAATCTAACAAATTGGAAGACATGTAGTCATTAAACCATGGTGTTTGGAACCTTCCAACTCTTCCCGGTTATTCTGTAGAGTAAATTGTAGACTGTAGATGTCTGATGCCCTCCAGCACTGGAACTACTTTGCTCCCTAATTATGTCTGAGTCGCCATTGGCCCTTCCCTGCCCTCTCCGCCTTCCCTATTCACCCTCAGAGATTGCTGTTCCACTTTTTGCTCTGAGTGATCAGTTTCCCCTCTTAGTTTCGTTTCTTCCCACCTCTTAGCTCCTCAATTTTCTTTTCTTTTCTGTGGCATAGCTTAGCGAAAAGAGCAGACTTTGGATTCAGAAAGATTTGAGTTCAGAATTTAGTAGTTGGCAGCCTTAATTTTCTCATGGACGAAATAGACTTTAAGACTTGTATTAGAGAGTCACGATTATAATGTTGTAGGTGCTTTGCATTTAGGAATATTTGGGAGATGCTAGGTTCTTTTTAGCTTCATCCCTGTTCCCTTTCTCTTGTCATTTCTATCTCTTTTCTTCTTCCTCTTTCCTAGAAAGACAATTCTCTTTTTTCTCCTCCTCTAGGTAATATGCAGTAATTCCATATAGCTTCTTGATTGCTTACCTCAAGCAAGAGATAATATTTTGGTGAGCTCTTGCTTTTTAATTCTACTTTCAACTTGAGTTTATCTATGATGATGATTATAGTTATGAGAATTAACTGACAGAGTTATAAAGCACCTGAATAGTGCCTGGCACATGGTGATCCTCAATAAATATAAGCTTAGGTTAATTTATAACTATGTACTTCTTAATAGAGACTTCGAGGTCTTTACTTGGGCTGCCCCTTTCTTGTTATTCTGTCTGCCTCTGATGATGAGGAAAATGGACCATTTTTAGCAGGTAATGACTTAGATAACACCATTGGAATACAGCTTATGCTTATCCAGCATAGTGGGCCTAGGCTTTCCTTTTCTGCAGTCAAGATTATGATGATTAACTTTGGGGGCCATCTTGGGGAAAGTGCTTTCCTGAGTTTGCTCTCAGTCGGTGAGCACAGTTGGTAGACCTGTGTTGTCCTGGTCTCCTCTCAGTCATGAGCACAGTTGGTAGACCTGTGTTGTCCTGGTCTCCTCTCAGTCGGTGAGCACAGTTGGTAGACCTGTGTTGTCCTGGACTCCTCTCAGTCATGAGCACAGTTGGTAGACCTGTGTTGTCCTGGTCTGTTCTCAGTCATGAGCACAATTGGTAGACCTGCGTTGTCCTGGTCTCCTCTCAGTCGGTGAGCACAGTTGGTAGACCTGTGTTGTCCTGGACTCCTCTCAGTCGGTGAGACAGTTGGTAGACCTATGTTGTCTGGTCCTCTCAGTCGGTGAGCACAGTTGGTAGACCTGTGTTGTCAGGACTCCTCTCAGTCGGTGAGCACAGTTGGTAGACCTGTGTTGTCCTGGACTCCTCTCAGTCGGTGAGCACAGTTGGTAGACCTGTGTTGTCCTGGACTCCTCTCAGTCGGTGAGCACAGTTGGTAGACCTGTGTTGTCCTGGACTCCTCTCAGTCGGTGAGCACAGTTGGTAGACCTGTGTTGTCCTGGACTCCTCTCAGTCATGAGCACAGTTGGTAGACCTGTGTTGTCCTGGTCTGTTCTCAGTCATGAGCACAATTGGTAGACCTGCGTTGTCCTGGTCTCCTCTCAGTCGGTGAGCACAGTTGGTAGACCTGTGTTGTCCTGGACTCCTCTCAGTCGGTGAGCACAGTTGGTAGACCTGCGTTGTCCTGGACTCCTCTCAGTCGGTGAGCACAGTTGGTAGACCTGTGTTGTCCTGGACTCCTCTCAGTCGGTGAGCACAGTTGGTAGACCTGTGTTGTCCTGGACTCCTCTCAGTCGGTGAGCACAGTTGGTAGACCTGCGTTGTCCTGGACTCCTGTCAGTCATGAGCACAACTGGTTAGACCTGTGTAGTTCTTCTTCTTTACTCTGCATGCAGGGGATAGTCAGCAATTTCCAGCTGCTTGTTTCGCAAAGTGAGCTGACTGCCATGCTAATCCCTAAACCTCTTAAAATTTATTCCTCAGTATGCTGTTAACCCGAGAGCACATGTCTACTTACATCAACTGTCTTATTGCTAAGAACCCCAAAGAGATCACATGCACACATGCATTTTCTACTAATCCCTCAGCAAACTTTTAATAATTTCTGTGTGACCTTGATGTTTTGAAGATGTGATGAGGTTTCAAAGTTCCTTTGCTAACTTAAAAAAATATGTGGTTAATTTTGCTCATCCTCTTTGTTGTGATGAGACATATAATGCTGTATAATTTTGATGACCATGGTTAAATGTAAAATGAACAAGTATTCTTGATTGACTTCCTCCCTCCTTCCCTTCCTTCTTCTGTCCCTTCCTTTCCCTCTTCTTTCTTTCTTGCTTGCTTCCGTTTTTGTTCTTATTCAGTAATTGGATCTTCAATGCTTATATAGTATAAATTGTTCAAATTTTGACTACTTGGCCTGTTTCGTTTACATTGAAAACAAGCTTGTGATAAGATATGTCAGTAAATGAAGTCTGAAACTTAAATGATTCTGAATTTCTTTTCCTTGTTTTAAAATAAACCTGTGGAGACAACAAACTTACTTTCCCCTCTTGGTATTGGGGATTGTTTCACCACTGTTATATTGCTGTGAAGAGACACCATGACCAAGGCGAACTCGTACAAAGGAAAGCTTTTCTTTGGGGGCTCACTTACAGTTGAAAGGATGAATCTGGGAGGCAGACAGGCTTGTTGCTAGAGCAGCAGCTGAGAGCTTTCCATTCTGATCCACAGGCAGTGAGTGGGCAGAGGGAGAGAGACAATGGACCTACCATGGTCTTTTTGGAACCTCAAAATCCTTCCCCAGTGACACACCTCCTCCAGCAATGCCACGCCTCCTCTAACAGGATGTGTCTCCTAATCCATCGCAGAAAGTTTCACTAGTTGGGCATCAGCATTCAAATATGAGCCTCTGGGGACCATTCTCATTCCTACCACCTAAACTCAGTCAAGCCTAACGCAGCCTTGGAGCTGTGTCAGTAATCCAGGCTGACTCATCTCTGTGAAACACGAGTATATGCAGCAGAAAGCTAAATGAACTGCTTTAGATAACTAAGGCGTTTTACTACCCTTGACAGGCAGAAGGATCATCCAAATATAAGCTCCTGAAATAAAGAGCGCCCATGTTAGAAGTTGTATAATGTAAGGAAAGATCACTGCTGCCCACAGTCATAGTTAAGTCCTCCATGTACATACCCCAGACTATGCTTCAGTGTTTTCAGTTGCTTTCTCTAGATTCTCCTCAGAGTCCTTCTGTATTTACCAGAAAAAAACAAGTACGAACAAGAATGTCTGCTTCCAAAAGCTATCACCTTTGTACTTTTGAATATTAAATATGGTTATTTGTACATTATATAGAATTTCTTTTGTAATTTAATCTTTTAAATATGACTTTGTCAGTGTTTTTCTTTGAGTCCACATTTACTCACTTCAGTTCCCGGATTCATCTTGAGGTGAGGATGATATTGTAAAATTAACCCTGTGGAAAAATAGCGTGTTCCCTCTTTATGACTCAGATCTTGAGTGTGAAGTGAATAGTACTCTTATTGTGTACATTACATTTAGTAAAGATGTTCAGAAAAGGCTCATGGTATAGCAGGAGTTACGTAGACATAGTCTGCTAGCAAAATAATTGAATTTGTAAGGATAGTAATAGCTCTCTTAAATTTGGTTCAGACCAATGTGTATCACTTTAGTTCAGTTCGACTTATTAGTTATTGAGGACTTCTGAGAACGAGTCATTCAACATACGTTGCTAGGAAGGTACAAGATGAATTGGATATGGATTTTGCCCTTAAAGAACTTAGTCCAAGAGCTGGGGATGTAGTTCCCCGGATAACTACATGCACAGCATGTGTGAAGCACTGGATTTAATCTCTGGAAGATGAAAACAGAGAGGAAGGAAAAGATGAACTCAGTTTTGTTGGGAGTAACTACAAGGCCTAAAGGCTATTCCACGAAGCATGCCAGAAACGAATGTGCACATGTTGTGTGTAGCCTGTCAGAGCACTCTGCCCCAGCAGCCACTGGAATCACAATAGCCGCCTTTGTAGGCAGGAGGAAGAACTACATATTTTCCACAGTGGCAACGTAACACCTAATGAGTAAGGCTCATGAAATCTAGTCTTTGCAATCTCCTAATCTTCAGCATCATGCTTAACCTTTTTCAACGTGTTTCCAGTTTCTGAACAGTTCTGTCTTCCCCACATTTTCTTCCTATAAATTTCATCATATATATACATTGATTGCAAAGATTTATTATCAACTGTTCATTCATATCCACAAAGATATGAGTATGCATGTACACACTCGGACATAATCTAATATCTTTTTCCTGATGATTAATAACATTTACTCCTCTTGTTTTCAAAAGCTGAGAAACCCAAACAAAACAAACACCCTCCCCCTACATGCCAAAATAAAACCCAAGACACTGAGAGACTGTAGTGGAGAAATTCAGAAACATGATGTATCTATCACTCAAGGTCCTCTTGGGAAACAAACATGATAGAACGGGTCTGTACATATTAAAGGGGATTCATTACAGTGGCTTGTAGGCTGTGGTCTGGGTAACCCAACAGTGAGTGTCTCTTAATGGAAAAGCCAATAATCCAATTGTTGTTCAGGCCTACAGGCTGGAGGTATCAGCTGGTTTTCAGTCTCCATTGGAATTTCAAAGAAGTTGGTTCTAATGCCAGCCAGGAAATAAATGTCTCAGTAGCAAGGTAGATGAACTGAACAGCGAGAGTGGTAACAAGCAGGCAGAAAGCAAAGGCTACCTTTGAGGTAGCCTTTTCTAGGCCACCAGAAAGTCTGGTCTAGATTTAGGATGTGTCTTCTTACCACATATGATCCAGATTGAGGGTGAGTCTTAATCACTTCAGATAATCCAATCAAGAAAATCACTCACAGGTATGCCCAGCAGTTCGGGTCTTCGTTAATTTCAGATGGAGCCGAATTAATGACCAAGATTAGTTATCTCATGTGCAGAGTCTTTTTGTGAAATATTTAAAAATTTATTATTATTATTATTATTATCGATCAATGTTTTGCCTTCATTTGTGTTTGTGCATCCTGTGCATGCTTGATGCCTGTAGAGGACAGAAGAGAACTTGAAATCCCTCCAACTGGTTGCAAATTGAGCCCAGGTCCTCTGGAAGAGCAGCAGCCAGTGCTCCTAACCACAGAGCCAAATCCCTGGCTCCTAACTGAAGATTCTACCACAGCTCTTGGCATAGAGGAATTGCTCAGTAAACTTTTGTTTGCAACAAAACAAAAGTCATTTAAATGATTTGAACATGTTCCTGGGTTGAACTGACTTTTTTATGTTAATGCAGAGTTTCTGGGGATTTGTGGGCACTCTTAGTATGTTACCCTAATATAAGCACATAGATTATCATTTGATATGGGCAATTAGTGGCCTGTATCGGTTGCTATGGCAAACTTTCCTTGAACTTGATAATGGATAATTCTCATTGATGCTGAAAAGATGTTTTCATATTCATCACGCTTTAAAGAATATTCCGAGTTAAATGTCTTGAGGTTATAATTTGTGTCGTAGTTCCCCAGTATTTCTCAAACACCCGTATATGTCCAGGCTGGTATCACAACCAGATATTATATATTAGGAAGATAGACACATAAAAGTTATAGATCAACAACTTGTAGAAAATTGTAAGAGGCTCTTTCTTTTGTATCTTAGTTATGCAAGGAAGAGACATTTGCTGTGTAGGAGGATGCTGGACAACACAGTCTCTTGCTATTTCAATCACTCAGCATGCCCCTTCACATTTATGGGTCATTTTTACAGAACTGCTGACCTGGCAGCTCTTAACCCTAATTATCTATGTCCAGGTTCACGTTAGTTTTCTGCCAGCTCTTCTGCCTGTAACTAGCTTTTGCTCAATTGAATGGCAGATATACATTGTTCAGAAGAGGGACATGTTAACTCTCTAGTCTAGTAGAGGTGGTCGAGCTGTCAGTCATTCCATATGCATGGTGTAAAGAGTAGTGTCCCCACCTTCAGTATTCACATTATCCTTACACAGTAAGATGCGGTGTTGCTGTCTTCAATATCTACATCGTTCCCTCTCCTACCACGCTTATTCAGCTCTATCAGTGCCTGAATAATAAAGTGTCATAATGATGTGGACAGGGAACTGATGGACATTCTCAAGTGCAGACTTCCCTCTGGGGTGTCTCTGAGGTGGATCCAGAATTTAATAATTCTGTTGGTTGGTTGTAGCTTTTTTTTTAAAGACATGATCAAGCCACAGGATAAAGAAAACAATCCCTGGGGCTGGAGAGATGGCTCAGTAATTAAGAGCACTGACTGCTCTTCCAGAGGACCCGGGTTCAATTCCCAGCACCCACATGGCAGCTCACAACTGTCTGAAGATCCAGTTGCAGGGGATCTGACACCTTCACACCAATGCACATAAAATAAAAAATTAAATAAACTTTAAAAAAACAAAAAAACAAAAACAAAAAAAGAAAACAATCCCTTTTCTGTGCCCACTACATTGAAAAGTAATAATACAAAGAGACCTCTCATAAGTGTTGTCCATTTGAATAAAAAGTAACCCTGAGCTCAGACATTGTCACCCCAGCTTTATGATATAATAGAAACAGTGGAACGTTTAGCAAAATTTAAACAATTGCTAATATTTTTGATATTTAAAGATATAGTGTGACAAAACTGTATTCACTCAAGTTTTCTTTCCTATCATGTGGTTTAGATACTGTGAGATGTTATAGTTGGCAGTTTCAAGTCCTTTGTCACAATCTAATGCCATCGTATTGATAGTATTTTTCTCTTTCTTTCCCTATACATCATAGCCTCTAATTCTTACATTTTTCAAAGATTTCTCTTATACCCCATGGATGCCAAATACTGTAGGTTTTGCTGTAGTGAAGTCTTGTGCACTGTGTTTTTTTGCTCTCTCTGTGCTAGCAGTTCATATTACTTTTGCTCTAGCTTTGGTCTTTACTATGTAGTGACTGACTTACTATTACAGTCTACTAACCAGGGACAGACATAGCTAAATTTTGTATAGCTTGTGTTTCCTTGTGGCTTAGAGAGTTAATGCTCATAAGTTCATATCTGAATCTCTAATACGCTTATGTTATTCTTTTAAGATGATGAGAGCTGGGTGGTGGTGGCACACATCTTTAGTCCCAGCACTCAGGATGCAGAGGCAGGTGGTTCTGATGGAGAAGGGTCATATGTCTATTGGTTAATAAAGAAACTGTCTTGGCCCTTTTGATAGGACAGCAGCTTAGATAGGTGGAGTAGACAGAACAGAATGCTGGGAGAAAGAAGCCGAGTCAGGCAGTCTCCATGATTCTCCCGCTGGACACAGGTGCAGGTTAAGATCCTCCCTGGTAAGCCACCAGCTCGTGGTGCTTCACAGATTATTAGAAATGGGTTAATCAAAGATGTGAGAATTAGCCAATAAGAAGCTAGAACTAATGGGCCAAGCAGTGTTTAAAAGAATACAGTTTCCGTGTAATTATTTCAGGGCATAAGCTAGCCATGCGGGCGGCCGGGTGCTGGGAACGCAGCCCCGCTGCTCTCCTCACAACAGAGTGGCACCCAACGTGGTAACTAAATCCACTTAAAAACCTGGTTCAAGGCCAGCCTGGTCTACAGTTCTAGGAGAGCTAGGGCTACACAGAGAGACCCTGTCTGGAAAAACAAAAACAAAAAACAAACAAACAAACAAAAAGGATGAGTTGCATGAGTTAACTCATCTTGATAAAATATCAAGAATTAGAAGTCAGGGACTTGTGTCTGGTCTTCTGCCTTGGCTAAGTAAGTCACGTGTCCGTCTTTTCTCCTATCTCCATTTCATTGTCCTCAGATTTTTTTTATCTCCTCTATTGCTTTGAACATATAGACTCTACTGATCTCTTTGCCTCTTTTTTTCTCTCCTGAGATCGCCCATGTTTTGAAGTTAGTTAACACTAACATATTTATAATGACTCCCACGTCTAGCCTGATCCTCTTCTTAAACACAGGGCCACCCCAC
Organism: Microtus agrestis; assembly: GCA_902806775.1. NCBI lineage: Eukaryota > Metazoa > Chordata > Mammalia > Rodentia > Cricetidae > Microtus > Microtus agrestis. The sequence continues at coordinate 1,144,389 of CADCXT010001983.1, forward strand.
TCCTCAGAGACTCAGAAGAACAGTACAGTCATTCTATTTAATTTTTTGTACTTAATGCAGACATAAACTTATTTTGCTGAATGAACTAAACCTTTATTCTTGGCCCTTCAGTAGCTTGATTCCAGGAACTGAACTTTTGGCCCTGCTTTGTATCACTGGTTCCAGTAATTTCTACTGTTTTGCCATCCACTGTGTCTTAGTTACTGCCTGTGTTTACTGCTTGGTTCATCATTGAACTTTGTCTTAGACTAAATCAACAACAAAACATCACTGTATTCATGGCATGCTTAGCACAGACTTCCATATATTAAAGTAAGCAGCTTTTATCAATTAATAATGAGCTTCACAGTGTCCAGGACAGTGATCAATTCAGGAGAGACCTTAACTATTGGTTGAATTGACTAAAATTTTGCTCTCAACCAGAACAGACCATTGTGGAGTGTGTGACAGCTGCTGGCAGCATCTGTCTGAGACTAACTGTACGTCTATTGACACTTTTCCTTCCTATTCTCAGTGCCCTTTGCTTACTACTAAGTCTACTGGTTCTGACCTGCTTGCCTGAGAGGATTTCTTTCTCTGGGTGTTTTTGGTGACATGCTAATTGTCTGACTCTGTGGGACTATCCAGTCCTTTAGCTGCCACCTTTAGTTGGATCAGATGTTCATCATGCCTTTATAAAATTCTTTAATAACTATTTAAAAGCCTTTGAAGTCATTTTTTCAAGACTGATTTTTTTTCTGACTGTTTGTATTACACAGATGTTAACTAAATATCAAGCAGTTCTTTTGATAAGGTAACAGCAATGGTTATATAAAAGTGGTTAATGATCCCAGAGCCGTGACAATGTGGCATTGCTGTCACTGAGTAAACTGTAGTGCAAGAGACAATGAAATCCTTTTAGTTGAAACACAAACTTTCTGTCACGATCCCTTGCAACAGGAAGAGTAGCATATCCAAGTCACTCAGTGAAGGGATTTGAAGGCTTCTGTTGTTACACAAACGGAAGAAAATACAAGCCCCAGTTTCTGTGCTCTTTAGAGAGGCTGAACCACCGAAAGTCACCAAAGACAGTGACAAGTTTTAAAGGGCATAAACTGAGGAATATCTTATTACAACTCTGGTCAATTTGTCATACACACTGTACCCATGTCCTCTTGTATGTTTTTTTTTTTTTTTTGTTTTGTTTTAAACAGATGCTGGGAATATAGCTCAGTAGTAGAGCACATACTTACCATTTGTGAGGCCTTAAGTTTGATCCAGCAAACAAGCTAAGAAAACAACCCCATTATTAATTTGAATCCTTTGTGAAGTCAAGGCATAGGATAATTCTGACCATTTTGGTATATTGTTGGGAAACCTTAATTAGCTTTAAGCAGATTTATCATTTTTGTTTTATGGTACTTTATTGATTTTATTTATCAGGACTTAACATCAAATATTGCATCTTCAAACTAAAATTGTGTAGAATAGTGTATAGAATTTCACATATAACTTTAGTCTCATAGTCCACATTTAATGGATAAACAGAAGACTGCTTGAATACGTGTAACCCTGATGGATGTATGAGTGTTTACTTCCTATGTCACGGTCAGTTTTGAAATAATTTGTGTTAGTGATTCCTTGTAGTGTTTAATATCTGTCAGAATTGGTTTTAGTTTTTACAGAACAAAGAAATGCAGTGTGATAGGGACATCTGGAGACACCTTTTGCTTGTCCTTAAGAGACCTCTTTGAAAGTATTCTTCCATGTCAAAGAGACCAGGGATTAGGTGTTGATGCTTTGTTTCAATAGAGCAGCAGAGAATAGGTAGCCGCAAGAGGGAAGAATTGACCAGTTGTTTCCAAAGTAGGAGAAAGAGACTGGGCATGCAATGCAAGCTATTAATTTACCTATTTAACCTAGAAACACCTTTTAAATACTGCAGTGTAAAAATAAAATTTTGTGTGTTTTGTCTCCCATACCCTCTTGAATCTAGAGCCTTGTAAGCATATGCAAGAACTCTACCAAATAGCGCCATCCCCAATTCTAGTTATTCTGTATGATGCCTTCTAAATTACTGTTTTCTTCTTTTACAAGGTGAAATTTAGATAGGCAATTTAGATTTGTATTTGCATTGAAGAGTAGAAGAGAAATTGTAGTATCATCTTGAAAAAAGCACAGTGAATGATGGTGCCTTTGGCTTCCATTTCAACTATATCCCTGGTCCTCCAGGACGATAGAAAGGTAATTCTTCCTTGCTTGTTTTAAACAAGAGGTTGTATTTTCCTTATTTTATAAATGTGCAAGTTTTTAATATTCTTATAAACTATATAAACTTGTAGAAGTAGTTTCAGGATAGTGTAGTGATATTTTATTTGTTATCTAACAAAGCTTGTCTGAAGATCAGTGTGCGGAGCTAACCATAGAGAACAAGCAGTGGTGGCACACACCTTTAATCCCAGCACTCAGGAGACAGAGGTAGATGGATCTCTGTGAGCTCAAGGCCACCCTGGGTTACACAAGATTGAATCAGTCTAAAAGAAACAGAGCTCACACAAAGGTGATCCCAGCACTTGGGATCAATGCCTCTAATCCCAGCTCTAGGGAGGTGGAGACAGGAGTGATATGGCTGGGCGGAGAGAAGAATAGAAGGCAGGATGAGACTGGAGCTCAGATGTAGTCTGAGGATTCATTCTGAGGGTGTAGTCTGAGTGATGGAGGTGGGTCTTGTATCTATCTGTTGCTTTCATTGGTTAATTAATAAAGAAACTGCTTGGCCTTTGATAGGACAGAAAATTAGGTAGGTAGAGTAAACAGAACAGAATGCTGGGAGGAAGAAGGCAGTGAGCCAGATGCCATGCCTCTCTTCTCCAAGCAGTCGCCATAGCCCTCCTCTCCGAGATGGATGCAGGGTAAGAATATTCCTGGTAAGCTACCACCTCATGGTGCTACACAGATTATTAGAAATGGGTTAATCAAGATGTGAGAATTAGCCAATAAGGGGCTGGAACTAATGGGCCAGGCAGTGTTTAAAAGAATACAATTTGAGTGTTGTTTTTTCGGGTATAAAGCTAGCCATGAGGGATCTGGGTGGGAAGCGGCCCACAGCTCCATCAACAGTCTGAGGATTCAGTCTGAGTATGCAGCCTGAGGTTTTTTAGAGAGAGATTCAATCTGATGATTTGTAGATACAGGATCGCCCCTTTGGTCGGAGCATTGGTAGAAATAAGAACCTTCTAGTGGTTGACTGCTCTGCTTCTCTGATCTTCCAGTATTAACCTCTATATCTGACCCAGAGTGTTTATTATTAAGATAAATTAGAATTCATGTGACAGAATAGCAGTTTTAAGCAAAAGCATCATCTTGAGACACAAGGTAGAACTGAAGCAGTTTAAAAGCACATACGTATAAAAATTACCTAATATCATACTCACTAGTTATAATAGTTATGTCAACATTCATCTACTTAATGGTGGAAGACGCTTAAACAGCTATTCAATTTCTCTTTCCTGTGGTGTGCCATTATTTTTAGTGACTGGCTAGGCATCACTGTCTATTGTCAGATGTCTAGAGTAGGTAGTAAAGACATAAACTCTGATTTGCATGGACATACTATGTTGCTATGTGCTTAGATTTTAGGATTGCTTACCAATCAATGTGCCATTAAACACTGTATTTTTGAAAAGAATTCTTTTATTTTGGTCTTAAGTTCTTCATTCTTTGATGGTTAAAAATGATACCATTAAAATGATAACTATTTGAATGTGGAGGTGTATCCCATTAATCCTAGCATTCAAGAGGCAGAGGCAGAGACAAACAGATATCTCTGAGTTTGAAGTCAACCTGGTCTACATAGTGAATTCCAGGACAGCCAAAGCTACATAGTGAGATCCTATCTCAAAAAATCAAATCAAAATAAAACAACGAAAGTCAACTCATGTTTAGAAAATCCTGAATGGTAATTACTAAATTGCATCTACTTAAAGTATCTTATCATGATGTTGAAAGAAGCACAAGAGGCAGAACATTTGATCTATTCTCTCTTCACCCATGGCTCTTGTTACAGTATGGTCTTTAACCAGGGGACTAGTGCTAGATACCTGTAATCCTGGCCTTGGTAATAGACTGGTGCAGGATGATGTGACGATGGAGTTGAGTCCAACTTGGGCTGTACAGTATGACACTACTGTACATAAATAATACTGTACAAAAATAAATTTAAAAAAAGGTACACATGTAATTTAGTAGGTCTGGTATTGGACCTGAGAATTTCTTGCCTAATAAACTCTTCATTGTCGGTCAATCAGTGGATAGTGAGGCTCTAAGATATAGATTATACCACCAAAGAGTTGACATTTCTGTTTAAGAACTAGTATTCAGACACATTAGACTTTAAACAATTCTCCATGACAAGAGGTGATTGGGAGCTGATAGAGGTGTGGACGGCATTTGAGCTGGATGTTGGACAATGGTGACATGCTTTTAGACAGAAAGCAATCAGGGGCCGCTTCATGACAAAGGTAGGTTTAAGAATGGCCTTGCCGATGGGAAGAATTGGGAAAGGTGAAAGGCTTTTCAGAGAAGAGGGTGGATCAAAGACAGAGACTGGTCTGGTAAGGGTGGTGACTTCCCAGGGCACCCTCTCTCGGGGAGGGAGAGAGCTCTACAGTTTCTTAGTTTTCTATTATGTAGAAGGTTATCTCTGTGGTTGATTTACATTTCATTTGTACCAGCTAGTTCAATATATATATATATTATATATATATATATATATATATATATATATATATATATATATATCTTATTTTTGCAACCCACTGTCAACTGTTTCCTCTCCTTCCTCTTCTTCTACTCCCCCTCCACATCTTTCTTCTGTCTCCTCCATCCACTCCTCCATTTCTATTCAGAGGCGGACAGGCCTTCCACGGATACCAACCAAACATGGCATATCAACCTGAAGGATGGATGAACCAAACCAGTATAAAGATAAGGGCCCCAAAAGTCAGCAAAAGAGTCAGATATCTATGTCAATTTGACACAAGTAGGAGTCACTGGAGAAGAGGGAGCCTAAATTGAGAAACTGCTTCAGTAAGATTCAGGCTATATTCAGGCCTTTAGGGTATTTTCTTAACTACTAATAAATGTGAGAGGGCCTAGCCTATTGTGGGTGGGGACATCCCTGAGCTGCTGGTCCTGGGTTCTATAAGGAAGCAGGCTGAGTAAGCCATGGAGAGCAAGCCAGTAAGTAGCACCTCTCCGTGGCCTCTGCCTCAGGTCCTGCCTCCAGAGTCCTCCCTTGTTTGAGCTGCTGTCCTGACTTTCTTAAGTGATAAGCAGTGATGTGGAAGTGTGAGCCAAAATAAGCCCTGTTTGGTCATGGTGGTTCATCATTGCAGTAGTCACCCAAATGAAGACAATGCTTTCTGCTGTGCCGTTGTCACACAAAACAACCAAAGAGGGAAAGAATTTATTTGCCTCATGGAGTTCAGGCTGAATGAAGGACTAACCTGGAATGCTCAAGCCTGCTCCCTTGACACCATTTTGACAGCTAGATGCCATGCCCAAAAGGTTCCACATTCTTTAAAAGCTGTATCATTAGCTAGCCTGTTACATATATACTTGGAAAGAGTGTGTGTTCCACAGTGGCTGGGCTTAGTGTTCTGTAGGTGCCAGTTAACAACATAGCTAATAGTATTGATGAAATCCTTTGTAGTTCTAATAAATTTTTGTCTCTTTCTTTATTCCTGAAAAGAAGTTAATTTTCTCCAAATATGATAACAATGGGAGGTTCTATAGAATTTCAGGATAGGGCATGATCCGTGAGAATGAAAAATCATTCTAAGCCATATGGTAGATCACGGGCTTTTTCTTGTGAGGGCATTGAGTAGAGGGATATTTGTGACAAAACACTATAATCGAGACAACTTATAAATAAAAGTAATTGGGGCCTTGCCTTCAGTTTCAGAGGGTTAGTCCACGGCCATCGTGGTGGGGAGTGTGGTAGTAGGCGGGCATGGTTCTGAGCAGTAGTTAGGAGCATACATCCTGATCCAAAGGCCACAGGCAGACAGAACAGGGAAGAGATTCAGGGCCTGGTGTGGGCTAAAAGCCACAAAACCCAGCTCTTGTGACACCTCCTCCATCAAGGTCACACCTCCTAGTCCTTCTCAGTTTATAGTTCCATCAACTGGCGACCAAGCATTCAAATATATGAGCCTATGGAGGATGACCTATTCAAATCACCACGATTTGTTAAACTTAATGAATCCAGTTAAGTAATAGGACTTTCTCTGAGGAAAATGGTTATTTGTGAGAGATCACCCATTAAAGAAGTGAAAGTTGTGAGGCAAGAAAGGAAGGATCAGAAAATGTAAGATATCTTGAGAATAACAGCAGACTATCAATTAGGAAAATGAAGCCAAGCAATCAGTAAGTAATCATTTGCCAAGCTAGGGGATAGAAGCCTGAAAGAATACACAGGGAAGATGATGGCACATGTCCACAGACCCCTGTGTTATAGGCTGTGTCCCCTCAGAGAAAGGAGTGACAGAGCATTGACCGGGCAATAGAGCGCATTCAGAAACTCACCCAGTATCTCCCTTCTCAGTGTGATGCTTGGGTTCCTTACCAGCTGATTCTACTTTCTGTGGCCTTGGAACCAAATGTCTACAAGAGACGACTGTTCTAGCTAGCCACTCTAAATGAGATGCAGTCACATTTCAATGAACTTGAAATACCATATGACCACATGTTATCTAAAAATATATTACTTAAAAAAGCGTTGACACTCGGAAATATCCTAGTATTTTTTGGAAGTGCAGTAATAGATTTTTCCATTTTAAACACAGCGTGTTCTCCAACTTCAGGTTGCTGCTGGAGTCTACAAGGGTTTTGGGTGTTCTCGGCTTGACTTGAACAGGATGGGTGTCCAGGAAGACTGGGATTCTGTACACAAAATAAAATGTTAGTCATCCACATAATGATAGTTTGTCTCTGTCCAGTTACTATTTTGTCTGTCACTGAGTGAGTTCGTAGTTTTCTTACTGCATATTTTTCCCCTCATGACCGAGTTAAGGGTGGCCAGCTCCATGGTTTTAGTCACCAAGGTGAACAGGCAGTCTTCTGTGTCAGACACAGCGCTGTCTGTTAGGAGGAACCATGTGACGGTGGTGTGGAACTCTCTGAGCCCTCAGTTGTGGAAAGTGTGTGTGCACTTTCTGAAGCAGCTGCAGGGAAAAGTGCGCATGGCTTTTTGATCCTGAGTCAGGAATAGTGAGAGAGCTGCAGGAAACTTTGCGATGCTGCCTTGCTGGCTGTCACCGTTTCTCTCTGCTGTAATTTTCCTAGGTGCTTACATCGCAGACAACATCATTGATTTGTTTTACGTGAACTTTTTTATAAAAAAAAAAAGTGCATACTCTTAAAAATGTTTAATTTGTAAAGATTTAAAAATAATCTTGTATTTTTTCTACTCAGTCTCTTTGAAAGACAGCCATTTAAGGAAAATTAAAAACTAAATTGTCAAGTTTAGCTTTTGCCATATAAATAGTTTCAGATTCTCTATTGTGTATTTTGACAGCTACCTTCAATTTTTTTTTTCAATTTGGAAAAAAGGTGTTAGAGAAATTTTCCTTCAGTAGGCAGTATTTGTTTAACATTGTACATTTGAAATAGTAAGGAATGTGTCATACTTGGAATAACGTAGATATTGCTAAAATGGTGTGAAAGTGTCATTGATATCATGTCAATTTGCCAAGAAAATGCACTCAAGATTATATAATTCTCCTAAATTGAGTGTTATATAACTATCAAGAAAACAAATTCTGCCATGAGGTCAAGGACCTTGTATTTTGCATCTTTGTTTCTCGTTGCCTTGTCTGGTATTTTTGTAGAGAATGGCCAGGCAGTCAGCAAATCTTTAATGAATGAATAAGTACATGGGTGAGGGAAGGACCCACAGGCTTTTGTGTCGAGGAAGAGCATTTGATACACCCATATTCTTGTACCGAAGTGGGCTCATTGCTGGACTCTCAGTTTCTAAGTGGGGATGACACACATGCTTGGATCATGAGTGCACGCGCCCTGTATTTCTACAAGTGTGGGCAAAGTAGTTGTTTATGAAGAAGCACAATGGTCACATGATCATGTTGACGTATAGATATGTATCAGTGCATTATAGAATTGTTTTACAGGTTTTAAGTCTTATGGAGACTTTTCTCCAGAAAATAAGATATTACCAGGTGTGTTGGTTAGTTTCATCGACTTGACTCAAGTTAGGGTCATCTGGAAAGAAGAAACATTGAGAAAGGGCTTCACAGATTGTTCTATACATCAGTTGGCTTGAGTCGTTTCCCCCTCCCCTCCCCTCCCCCCTCCCTCCCCTCCCCTCCCTCCCTCCCTCCCCTCCCCTCCCCTCCTCTTTCTTTCTTTCTTTCTTTCTTTCTTTCTTTCTTTCTTTCTTTCTTTCTTTCTTTCTTTCTTTCTTTCTTTCTTTCTTTCTTTCGAGACAGGATTTCTCTGTGTAGTCCTCGCTGTCCTGGAATTCACTCTGTAAACCACCAGGCTGGCCTGGAACTAAGAGATCCCCCTGCCTCTGCCTCCCGAGTGCTGGGATTAAAGGCGTGTGCCTACACCACCCAGCTTGGAATCATTTTCTTAATTAAATGTTGTTGCATAAAGACCCAGCCCCCTGAGGGTGGTGTCACCTCTGGGCAGGTGGTCCTGGGTTGTATAAAAGAAGAAGGTGAGTGAGAGCCATGGAGAGTAACCCAGTCGGCATGGTCTCTGCTTCAAGTTTTGCCTCTAGGTTCCTGCCTAGTGCCCGCAATGCCTCCCTTTTGTGGTGAAAGGTAAGATAATCCCATTCCTCCCAGGTTGTTTTTAGTGATGGTGTTTATCACAGCAGTAGAAAGAAAGGCAACACATCAGGAGAGAATTAAATTTGAGGCAGCATGATTTTAGAAACATTTTAGAACTCTCCAGAAAACATATAAAGGTCATAGTTCTAACCCTAACCACACAAGTATACTCACTTTTAAAAGTGTGAGTTTCTCATTTCTGTTGTTTCTAGAAATTGCTTCACCTCCTAGTGGTTTGATAATACAATATTGTTTCTTATATTTTGTTCTCTGTTTGGTAGCGATCCATTTATTAATGTGTAATGCAGATTTCTTAGTCTCTCTCCCTAAAGTGTATAACATTGCCTTTGAAGGCACAATACTCTTCCTTTATCAGTGGTTCACAGTGCATCAGTGTTTTGATAAGATCTTTATTTTCATTGATTTCTATGTACAGTTGCATATCATAGCCAGTTTGAGAAGGTTTAATGAATCAGTGGCTCCAATGATGTTTTGTATAAACTGGTTACTATGAATTTGCTTAGTTCTCCTTTTACGTGTAAGGACAATCCCACAAGTTATTTCTTGAAGGTATGTGTCTATTCAAATATATTTTTCTTGAAAGATATTTGTGACGGGTTTAAGAAGAGAAAATTCTTCATGCAGATATGAAGTTATGCCTGTTTAGTATTCTGGGCACTGGTTTTATTCAGCTTTTGGGGCTTAGCCAAGAATTCCTCCCATGATCTCTCAACTTGTTTCTGGCCTTGGTTTGGGTTTGCCCCAGTGTCTGTATAATCTTGGGAAGTTAACCTTTACCCTTTTGATAACATTTTATTGTGATCAGTCTTTATTTGCTAACATCCTAAGATTTTGTCTAAAGCATTTTCCACACTAAAACATGTTTTCCACAAATTTCTTTCTTAAAGACAATTGGATAAAGACTTTACTTTGAGTTTTTGTTTTTTGTTTATTATTCCATTGCCCTTATTTGTCTTGTTACTTTTGACCTGGAAGCAAATTCTGTTTTTGGTATTCTTTTCTAAACTTTTAGCTCTAATGAGAATTCTGCGAACGTCCTACTGCAGCAACTATTCTGTGCAAGGGTCCGCCATATTGTGCTTTTTGGTTCTTTCTTGATTTTTAAAATATTATTTTTTTAAGTTTCCAGAGCATTTATGAATTCCTTTTTTTAAAATTTTATTTATTTATTTATTATGTATACAATATTCTGTCTGTGTGTATGCCTGACGGCCAGAAGAGGGCACCAGACCTCATTACAGATGGTTGTGAGCCACCATGTGGTTGCTGGGAATTGAACTCAGGACCTTTGGAAGAGCAGGCAATGCTCTTAACCACTGAGCCATCTCTCCAGCCCATGAATTCCTTTTTTATACTTCCTTTTATCTTGCATTTTAAAGTAACATGTTGACAGTGCATGAAATGCAAACTGTGAGAGTAAATTCTTGTTACTTATCTCTGCTTCGTAATTACCATTAATATATTTCTGGAAAAATCACTTGTTTCAGAATTTTATCTTATGAGATTTAGGTAAAAGATGGTTCTCTAATTTAATATAAGGCCTTTTAACACTTTAGGCCCTTTTGATCCTGATTTCTGATGGATTACCAGAGCCCTGTCTACATCATGATGTATTTCTCCCCCATTCATGTAGGAGCAAAGTAGCAGGGCTTCATCCTAGACTATCTTTTCTCTAGTTTTGTGTCTAATAATAGTGACTGATACTCTAGAATATTACTAGAATTAGCAAGACAGTAACATTATCTAAAGATCTCCCTTTCAGCCCTGAAAAGATCTGCCTAAACCTGGGGAATATCCAGTTTGACCAAGATGTGTGAGTCTTGGCTAAGAGCTTCGGAGCACTGACATAGGCTTTTCCCAGCATGAGTACATTTTAGAAAATGTTAACTTTGTTGTTCTCATTCCCTGCCGAGTAGGCCTGTGTGTACCAAGCTGTACACAGGACACACAAAGCTAAATGTAGTAAGTCCATAAAGGATGATAATGATATTAATTCTTTCCTCCCTTTTCTCTTTGATCCTCCTGATATATGGAATAAATTATTTGCGGTAGATTCACACAAAGTATATTTAAATCCCTTTACTTCCAATATCTACTAAATTTGTGCTTTCTGTCTGTGGCTCTAAAACATGAAGTCTGTCTTTTTAAGTGAGTCAATTATGACTTAACAAGTGATTGATAGGAAAAAAAGGTATGAATTCTTTTGCCTTGTTTTTTTACATCAACATCTCATACTCATTTTGTCTTAATGGGAAATTTGAGTTTTTATTGCTAAAGGCTTTGTTGTTTTTGAATCTATTTCTGCACCACAGCTGAAATTCGGGTCTGCAGTAGCTTGGGATTAATTGTTCAACATTGTCAGTTTCCTTGTTTGTTATTAAGGGTATGCTCACTGGGTTCCTCAGAGGGCCTGCCTTCTTTCCCTAGCCTAGATTAATTTTCTGGTTTTCCTTGTTTGCAATAGTGATGCCCTGGTTAGGCATGTCTATCTCGTTTATATCTTGTCTTCTATCTTGTCCAGAAATGGGTTAGTATTACATCAGTTGCTGACCACAAGCAGCTCTGAGCCCTCTTAGGATACGCTTCTTCTTCTTCTTCTTTTTTTTTTTTTTTTTTTTTTGTCAAATACCAAACAGAGGCTAAACTGGGCTGCCTTTGAAGCTGAAGGCTTCCGCATTCACTTGTCTTTCTTCTGCTCTTTCAGTTTCTTTAGGCTGCTCCTACCACATTGTACCCCAAACCACACCTGTTTAATTGGGAGCCTGAACAGGGAGCTAGCCCTCTTGAGGATAACAGAGAGCAGATGCTCTTGGACACGGAAACAATGGCACAGGGAACCACTTTCGTGCCTTTGTTCATTCGACTGTGAAGGATCAGAGCTAGGATTCACACCCTGAGCATTTATGCTCACACCAGAGTCTGTCCTCATCAGCCCAGTGCAATACTGACTACCCGTGCAAAGCCTGTGCCTGTGTGGGCACTACTGTGCCTGGATTGCCTGTGACTTTTCTTCCTTTCTGGTCAAGTGAATTTTTAAAGTCTTTTATTTATTCACTGAAAATTTCATTCATGCCCACATTGATCATATCCACCCCAACTCTTCCTTCTCAGCCTGCTGTTTTGGGAATCAGGTCACCAAGTAGAGTACCAGGCAATCTGTCCTCGAATTCATGAAATAATAACCTCATAGACCAAATGTAGATAGATAGGCATAGAGATACTAATTTAAAATGCGCCCTGAGAAGGGAAAGATGGGATAAACTTAGTCTACATGGTGTAGCGCACAAGTGACTGAATGACTGTGCTCCCGAACCATTGTACAGAGCATTCATTTGTTTCTCTGTGCCATGCCGACAGAGAGGAGTAAATCTGAGATGAGTGAGGGGCCTTAGCGTGTGGGAGATGTCCAGAGCTGACACACACGGTGTATTTGGGCAACACAGGGACAAACACAGGCGGCCTCAGCTGAAATTAGTCCCAATAAGCTGCTCCAGTTCTGTTGCATAAGCAGAGAATGAACAAGCTTGGTACCAGATAAAGACCTCATATATGCAGATTGGCAGTTCTGCCTCACCTCTACTGAATGTAATGTGGACGGTTAGTGCCTTGGGTGCTTTATTGTGTTTATGGTTTCATGAATATTAATTTTAGTTGCATAGTTAGGGCCTCATAAATCTGGGCTTCCTCTGGTCCCCTTTGTCATGCCTCTGGCTAAGGATTTACTCAGTGGTTAAGAATGGCTTCTCTTTTGTTTGTCACAGCTTGTGAACTCCACCCACGTCTCACAAACCTCTACTTACTGCTGCTTCTAAAAGTCACATACTGACCCCAACACAGCGATAGTGGATGACTTCAATACCCAAGTCTCGCCAATAGACAGATCATTCAGAAGAATCTAAGTAGACAAACCATGGAGTTGACTAATATCATGTCAGATAGAACAGCAGAGACATACGGAACAATTCACCCAAACTCTAAAGAATATTCTTTGCTCCCGGTATGGAACTTTTTTAAAAAATTGATCACCTATTAAGAGACAATCTGATAAGACCCTATTGCTGAATGTTATTGAACTACAGCCTACAAAGTCAGTTTTGACACTGATCATTACTGTTTTATAGACCGGGAAGGTTTATTGTTTCCAGCAATTTTGTTCTGTGTTTTGAGGAAAAAATTAATTTTGTTTAAATCATGTTATAAGAGACAAAGTAAAGTAAGTACATGCAAAATGAAAGGAAGCATATGGATAGTACACATACACAAACACTGCCTGCTGAGTTCATTTCATGTTGTGCATATGTCTATATGTTTAGGGCTGACCTCTTGGGATTAGGTGGTCTTTTGGGACTCATTTCTGGAGAAGACTGATTCTCCCGCTCTCAGCAACCATTGGTTGCATGTAGTTTAAATTAGTTATGATTATGTTTTAAAAGACAGAGTCATACCATGTAGCTCTGTAACTACAGCTGGCATTGTACTCAGAGAAATATCTGGCTGTTTAACACCTTAGATATTTGGGCTCCTGATTTCTTAAGAATTATCAGAACTATACATATTGTTAAATCTGCCTCCTGAGTGCTGATATTAAAGTTAAGCATTACCATACCTAAACAAAACTTATATAAAGTTATATATATATATGCACATAATTTATTCTGTGTGTATGTGCATGCCACGCATGCAGGTACATCCCATCACACACCTTCATGGTCAAGGTCAGAGGACCGCTTGCAGGAGTCCATTCATGATTTCCACCATGTGGGTTCCGTCACTGACTTTAGGTCATCAGCCTTGGTGGCAGGTACCTTTACTTGCTGATGCTTCTCTGTGGCTCAAGTTCCTGAGTATGAATGGCTTAATAAATGTAAAACAACACATAGCATATCCTATCTATAATACAGATTATTGTAAAGTAGATCTGTAGAATCTTTGTAGTTTTTGGTGACCTCGGACCCTCTTTGGGGTAAAAAATACTGATTGTGAAACAATTTAATATCAAAAATAGCAACATTACAAAACAGAGTTTTATGTTTAAATTAAAGAAATTAAAAAGTGCCTGTTAATGTTTTATTTATGTTTGTTTGCAAAAGGGATTTGCCTAGAGTAGCAAGGGAGACTGTGGAAAGAAACACATATAATTTCCTTTAAGATGTGGTTAATGAGATGCAATTTAAATTAGTCAAAAAGATAAGTAGACCAAGGCTACAACATTTGACAATAATATGGCATTTGCATTGCAGACTGTAACAGATTTATAAAAAAAAAAAAATTGGCTTAGAAAAAGCCCTGCTTGGCTGCCCCTAAGCGTCGATTAGCATCTGAATGGGAGAATGAAAAGAGCTGAAACCAAGCATTCCGAAATGAGGAGCACCCATGATTTCCACCAGATTGATTTATTGTTGTTGGATACTCAAGGTCTGGAGCCGGCACTTATCTGGTCTGCCATTCCACTGAATCCAAGGTCTTTATGCTCCTGTTGCTCTTCTAGGCTCAGCATTGTATGGCTTGAAGCCTCCTCCACTTTTCTTCTTCTTCCATGTTCTTTCTACCAAAGTGGGTGGTTCACTGTGAGACTGAAATGGCATTAGGCGATGTAACCCAAAAGCTCTGTACAGTGCCGGGTACACTGCAAGTGCTTCGACGTTCATCCTTGCCCAGCCTCGCTTTGTCGTCCCTGTTGCCCTCACCCCACGCTGGGCATGCTGATACTGAAGTTAAAGTCCTTTCCATCAGTCCTTTGGAGAAAGCACCAAAGACTTTACTCGGTTAGCTTGATAATGCTTAGCTTCGTTTTGGTTTCCTAGACAACAGAGCCAGGACCTATGCTCGTGCAGGAATGCAGACTCGGTGCAGCAAGACTGAGTGAAAAAAAGAAGCCAAGCAGAGAGGAGACGACGAGTACAAGGCGGCACATTATTTATTTATCTGTAAACGCAGCTCACAGTTGCCTCGGAATGACCACGTGGAAATACTCATTTTAAGGCAGTCTGCCAGAGGAAGGAAAGGGGAATTGTTTCTCTCTCTCTCTCTCTCTTTTTTTTTTTTAACCCTCTTATTTTCAATGGTCAGCATTTGCACACGGCCCTCATGGGTCCTGGTACTTTGCTGTGGAGGAGTCAGTTCTTGCAACCCATGGAGTAAGCAGGCTTGCATTTTGGTCTAGAAGTGGTAGGAGGTGCAAGGATCCCTGAGGCTGTAGGTGGACAGGCAGCCTGTGGATGAGGCCGAGACAGATTACATGGTGAAGTATGCAGCCGGAGGGGCAGAGAGCTCTGTGGAGGGTCAGGACTGAGTTTAGCCCACAGCAGATTCTTTCTGATGTTACTTATTTCTAAAAGGTTTTCATATGAGTGTTCATTTTTTAAGATGTAAATTTATCTAATATCATTCTTATAGGATATATTTTCCCACGAGAGCTCTGCCTTCTTTACTCTTTGAGCACCGAGAGCAACGAAGGAACTGTTCCAAATCCTCTTGACCCCGGGAATATGAGAACACAAATGCTCTCAGCTGACAAAAGCACCAACTGCTCCTTTGTCCCCAGCTGAAGGGAGCTCCTCCTGTGGTCAGTTTGGCCTTTCCACTTGCCGGTTACTTCCTGGCAAGCATAAATGATTGACAGAAGTTGTGTGCTGAATTGTATGATTCAACAAAGAAACAAAGGACTAGGCCACTGCTTGGAAAAGCAGCGGGTCTCGTGAGTGAGCCTGTGAGGAAATGCTAAGCAACCCAGATGTAATCTCCTTTATGTGCAGCAACGGGCATCGTGCACGTGACTGCAATCAGAGGACACTGGCCAACAGTTGCGTAGGTGGTGGCAATTGCAAGAAATGGTGATTGATGGATGGTGTGATGGGAATGTGGATTCTGGTGTATGGATGCCTGATCATTCTCTATTTTTCCATGCCTGTCTACTCAGTCCCTTTAGCTTGAACTATCTATGATCTCACTTCACCAAAAGTATCCAATATCTTCATTTACCTTAACAAAAATAAAAACAAAACAAACAAACAAACAAACCTCCAGGTCCTGTTTATTTACTACTATGTATCTTATTCCCTGATTTTTGCATTATTTTCATATTTATTAGTTTCTGCTTTTTTGGAATGATTCCTGTTTGTTGTGTTTGTGTTATCCCGGCATTGCTGTTATTTAGTGTATGTACGTAATGTATGTAATGTGTTTCCCAACCAAGCTGTCATCCTTTGTGAACTCCAAAGCCTGACTGAAGTCTTTCTGTTCTGCTCAGATGAGCTCCGGCTCTCCAAATCTAGGAATTGAAAGATAATTTTCATGAATTTTGAATGAGTCCCTTTATCACCATCTAAACCCTAGTGCCAATAAGATTGGAGATTTGTTCCTGAAGTTTGCTGTTGGAGCTCTATTCAGGAGGCAAACATGCTTAGATAATATCAGACACTCATCTTCCAGATCCATGCTTCAGAGATGAGGTCAGCATGTGGTGTGCTGAGATCCTAGCCATGGCTCCTTCAGTCTTGAATCTAGTAGATAATTATACCCCATCATTACAATGATGATTACCTAATCATACTATTACCGCCACTGTCAGGGCTGAAGCCAGGAAAGCAGCGTAACCTGGGGAATGTTACAGGTCTTGGAGAAGAGCCATGTGTCAGCTTGGGCTCTGGCTTTCAGTAGTTTATTTCTTTCCTCACCATTTAAATACTGAAAAGTAATACCTACTTCAGACAGCTGTACAGCATGAAAACAGTATATGTAAAATGTTTGCAGGTATAGTAGATATTACTTCATGAAAGATGAGTGTCGCCTTGGTATTATCAGAACATTAATCATCTCATTTGGTTCTGACAAGGACATTGCTTCGTTTCTTTAAAGCAGCCAGCCTAGGGCTCAGTTGTTAGGAGTGCTTGCTGCTCTTGTAGAGGATCCAACTTTGGTTCCCAGTACCAACATTGGATGGCTCATAATTGCCTTTAACTCCAGCTCCAGGGGATCAGACACACTTTTCTGGCCTTTTCTAGCATTTGCACACATGCTAGATTCTATACAAACACACGCACGCGCGCGCGTGCGCACACACACACACACACACACACACACACACACACAGAGCATTCTTTAAAGCCCTGGGACTTGCTCTGTACACCTTTGAAATTAGAGATCTGCCTCCTTCTGTCTTCTGTGTGCTGGGACTAAAAGCTTATTTCACCATTCCCAGTCCTAAATTTTTAATGAGTAAGTTTTATCATTTAATGATGAAAACTGTCTTACTTTACACACGTTACTTTTTGTTAATTTTTAAATGATATAATATGAATCACAAATGACGGGTTGGTTTAACACATGAAATTCATACCATAGTTGTGTGTCGTGAGTTTTCTTTGTCTTCTTTTTCTTTTTGAATAAATTCTAGTTTCTTCAATAAGAACTACCTTTTATATTATTTTCAAATAATTCATGTGTTTTTATTTATGTGTATGAGTGTTTGCCTGCATGTGTCTATGTAGTCTATATTTACGTCTACTGCATACAGAGGTCAGAAGACATCATCGGGTCCCCTGGATTAGAGTTACAGACAGTTGTGATCTGCCATGTGGAAGCTCGAGTGAAACCTGGGTCCTCTGCACAAGCAACAAGTGCTTTTAGCCATGGAGCTAACTCCCCAGGCCCCAAGAAAAGAAAATTTGCTTGCCTTTCATTGTAGAGTTGAGGTTTTCATCCTGTTACAATGGACCTCAATTATTTCACACAGTAATAATCACACTCTATGTCTCTTGTCTTAGAACTTTGTACTATACTTTAAACAAAATGAATGCTATTTCAAAGGCTCTTATTTATATCCCTTAGGTACATGAGTATAGTGTAGGATGTTCTGAGTATTCATACTTTGTAAACATTATAGTGGTATTTTGTGTTTTAATAAATAAACAAAATTTGCCTGAAGATCAGAGGGCAAAGCAGCCACACTAGTTAGCCATACAGATCAGGCAGTGGTGGCACACACCTTTAATTCCAGGACTCGGGAGACAGAGGCAGATAAGTCTTTGTGAGCTCAAGGCCACCCTGGACTGCAAAGATTGAATCTTATAGACAGCTATAAGAGAAACAGCTCACACCACATGGGATCACAAGTTTTTAATCACAGCACTAGGGAGGTGGAGACAGGAGCAATATGACTGGGCAGGGAGAGGAATATAAAGGGGAAGAGACAGGAACTCAGTAGAGTGTGGAGTCTGAGGATACGTGGAGACAGGATCTTGCCCTCTTGGTCTGAAGATTTGGTAGAGGTAAAAGGTCTCTCTAGTGGTTCGCTGCTTTGCTTTTCTGATCTTCAACTTGAACCTCAATATCGGTCTCTGGGTTTTTATTATTTGTTCTACGAAAGATTGCACAGGGAATGGATTGCACAACTGAGAGAGTGCTCGTCGTGTGTGTGTGTGTGTGTGTGTGTGTGTGTGTTTTCCCTTTCTGCAGCTCCCTTTAGCTTTTCTCTCTCCTAAGAACATACTGGGTGGGGAGAATGGTTTTAGATAGAGAGGAGTTAGTGTGTAAGAGAGGGGATACAAAGATGAATTAGAGATTCATTTACAGTCTCATAAAACACAAATTAGTTAGCTTGTTTGCGTGGGTGGGAGAATGGCAAACATATCAAAAGAGAAAGATAAGATAGTTGGGGGAGAGGAGGAGGATGTTAAAACACTAAATCCAGGATTGTGTAATATCCCAGCAGACTTTGGAGCAGAAGGTGGAAACCACTTGCAACAATTAAAAATATATAGACAAAGTAAATATGAACTGAATTTATTTAAGGTGCTGTGAATTAAGCATTTAAAGAGTTATGATACCAGATAAGTAGTGGCTGGGAATACACTGTCAGCAGAGGATGGTCCCTAGGCTAGCAATCTGGCCTGCCCAGGTTAGAATTAGAATCCTTAGAATGATTGTGCCTATGAGAATAAATGTATCTTAACCCTCCAAACTCCTTTATGCCTTTTAAATTGCTTACAAATACTATTTGGCTATTGGGAATTTTGTGCATGTGACAATGGCAAGCAGACTCCAATGCAAACAGATGTGTAGAAACCTGTTTTCAGTTGCCAATTGGGACGTTCATATAATGTGCCATAGGGCACATTCTTTATGAATTGATATCACATGTTCCTCTTTTGAAGTCCGTACTGTATATAATAGAATATGCTCTGTTTTGAGATAATTCTTAAATGTGTAAAGCATATTTCTGGGTTTTAGAGACATGAAAAGCATCATAGGAACTGTGAAATGCTAAAGTCATGTGCTTTTGATTTTGTTACTTTCTTTTTGTTCTCTGACTTTCAGGAGATAATAATATGTACATACATTTTTTTTTTACTGAGTCAATTTTAAGTAAATATTTAAATAATTTTAATCTATATAAATTTTTTGTTTGTTTTGTTTTTTTGAGATAGAGTTTCTCTGTGTAGCTTTAGTTGGCTTTGAAGTCAGAGATCCGCTAGCCTCTGCCTGGGATCAAATGTGTGTTCCATCACCACTCGACTGTATCCGTTTTTTTTTTTTTCCTGCAGTTCTTCATGGTTTCTGGCTTCATCTTGAGGGAAATTTTTTAACGTATATTATTTTTCTTGGTCTGATCTAAAGTGGGTACCAGAAACAGCTGTTTTCTTGAAGGATAGATATCTTTCAAACTTTCTGCCTAAGGGCGGCTAAGGTTTGGACTTTGTATGGAATAATTTGAGGCTTTGTAGTCCAGCTGTTGTGTCTCTGTGTGTTCAAGTACTAATCCTCTTCAAAGTCCTTGGGACTTATCGCCAAGTAATCACAGTCAAGCCCACAGTAAAAATTCTGAATTTTCATTGTTGACTTGTGTGCTCTGCAAATCTCTAACTTTGTGGAGGAACAGGGGAGAGGTAATAGCTTGTTGGGCTAGCTTCCTTCGTCTGATTGGGAAATGCTGGCATTCCAGTATTGTGTCCCCTTAAGCTGTATCTTCTGACCCTCTTGTCTTAACCATGCTAGTGTGGTAAATAGAAGAGCTGACATGTAAACCAATGAAGCCTTTTTTTACTACACAGTCATCCAGCTTCCGGTTGTCCCTGCACAGAACAAAGCTCTCCTTGGAGCCAGCAGAGCCTTAGGAAGGTTTTTCTTATTGGATATTCAGGAGACTTCAAGCTTCAGGTGTGTGGCTCTGCAGAGCTGAATTCTCTGTGGAGCCCGTGGAGACGTAGAGTTGACCTTTGTTGTTGGACTTCTGAAACATCAAAAAGAAACCAAAATAAAACATAGTGGTATTTTACTTCCTAATTAATTATTCTTAACAATTTCCTTTCAAGGGTTTTATGTCAGCTTGACACACCTAAAGTCATCTGAGAGGAGGCAATCTTATTAAAAGCATATGCCTCCCTAAGATCAGTTGTACACAAGCCTGTAGGGCATTTTCTTAATTTGTGATTGATGTGGGAAGGCTCAGCCCACTGTGGGTGGTGCTATCCCTGTGTTGGTTGCCCTGGCTTCTATAAGAAAGCAGGTTGAGCAAGCAAAGGCAAGTAAGCCAGTAAGCAGCTCCCCTCTATGGCCTCTGCCTCAGCTCCTGCCTCCAGGTTACTGCTCTGAGTTCCTGTTCTGACTTTGTTTGATATTGAAGTGTAAGCCAAATAAACCTTTTCCTTCCCAAGTTGCTTTGGTCATGGTGTTTCATCACAGCAATAAAACCGTAGCCAAGACAAAGTGTAAAGTGACATTCCCAGAAAGAGGATCAAGTCATAACTGTGTAAGGACTCTACAAGGCTAAGTACCCAATCAGAAATGCATGATTCTGGAGTTACAGTGTGTAACAGGAAGAGCGGGCCTGCTTTTGGTCCCAGCTGCCCTGCTAGCTTACACCCAAAATAATCACACAGAAACTGTATTCATTTAAACACTGCCTGGTCCATTATCTCTAGCCTCTTATTGGCTAACTCTCACATATTAGTTTAACCCATCTCCATTAATGTGTATCTCCACTAGACTGTGGCTAACGGCATGAGTCTAACCAGCGTCCGTGTCAGGCAGGAGAACCATGCCGTCTGCCACTCTATCCTTCTTCCCAGCATCCAGTTCTCTCTTTCCCGGCCATCTAAGTTCTGCCTTATAAAAAGGCCAAGGCAGTTTCTTTATTCAACCAATGAAAGCAACACATAGTCAGAAGGACCTCCTACACCAACAGTGTGTAGATCCAGATTCAAATTATCATTGGCTGTTTCTATTTCCCATAATAACCACCCTGGTCCACCCCTGTGTCTGATCTAACATCTTTCTTACTACCAGGTGGAGGCTTTAGAATTAGTCTTAGGCGATTACTAGCTTCCAACCATCCAGAAGTTGAGGGTTGTCATCAGTAGCATCTGAGGCCTATAGTAGACTTTCTACTTTGCTCTAATTGACCTGTGGTCCCCCAACAGTGTTTTTGGTAAATGCCTTGATGTCATGTTCTTTGTTCTATAACTATTAAAGTCTCTTGTAACTGGTTTTCATTTAGGAACATGTTATTCTAGAGAACCTGCATCCAAGTTCTCAGGCTCTGTTGACTCCTGTTTGGCTTATCTCCTGGTCCCGTTGAGGAGAAAGCTGTGCTTGGCATTAACGTGGCTTACACAGTGGCCATGGTGATAGTTAATGGATGTTTTGTCCTGATCTTGTAAAGCTCAGCGGCTTTTCATCTGGAAGTTTCCTCACTGTCTGCTGGCCAACCTCTAAGTCAGTAATGTTAGGGCGGCAACTACTTCTAGCTGCCAGAGCTCCATGTTAGTTAGGGCGTAGGTTGGGCAAGGGCTCAGCTGGAATAGAAGTTTGCTGCTCTTCTGCACTGCAGGTAACTTGTCAACAGTTCATTGTGTTGGGGACCCAGGATCCGGTTCTGTTGTTTCACTCTTCCTTAGGTGGTGTTGCTAGAGTCACATGACTCAAGGTGGCCTATCACTACACTTCGTTTTCTGGGAAGGGCTGCCTCATCTTTTGTACATAAGGATAGACCATCGGCTTTAACTGGACTTGACCATCTAGCTGCAAGGAGGCTGTGTGCGGGGCCATTGGGTAAACATGTTATTAATAGCAAACGATAAAGCAAAATAAACCAATGATAAATGGGAGACTGGATTTTAGAGTATGCTTAGCAATTTATGGCACAAAGTGTAGAGAAAGTCTTTCCCGTATTGAAGATTAATGGCTGGGTAGGGTAGTTGTAAACTATGGTCATCTAGGTTCTAGCACCTGCCTGCGGGATACAGAAACTTAGTTCCCTTTATATCAATTTCGTTGGCAATTTACCTTCTAGAGACCAAGGTGAACAAGCACACGTGCCTTGTATTTGAAACCATGTGTTTAAAAATGTATCACTTTACCCGTGAGTTTCTCCTTTCATTAATATCTAATGGGGGATAAGCACTGAGCAGACCCAAAATAGCATTGCGTCTCAGCTTTTACGTCAAGATCCCTCTAACTACAATGACATAAAATGGGTAATGTATAGCTCATCTGGAAATTTCCATACCTTGAGTCTTATCTAAAAAATTAGTGTACATTTTGTATTTTTCTATTTGGTATATGTGCTCTAGTTCTGTATCTTAGTAATGTTTAAAATGTTTATTAATTTTGCTCAATGTAAAGTTGACATTCCTGGAGGAGTTGCAGAATTTTTTCTCTTTCACAGTGACGCAGCACTCGGTCTGGAGGGAACGGTTGTAAAGACTGGGCAGTTCTTATACAAAACTCACACTCCTTATTTAACTCATGTTCATCAGCACCTAATGAGGACCGGTGTCTACTGTGGCTGTTAGTGGCAGCCATCCTAAAGGCTACCTCTCCTCTCCCCGATTTGTTCGGCTGTTGCTTTCCCATCTGTGAGTCGGTTTCCCATTCTTCAAGCCGAATCAAGTGTTTCTCTTTGCCCCCCCATCCTCAAAGAACAGTTTGTCTGTGGTGCACAGTGCCTGAGGCAATGTGATTATCCGGTGACCTTTGCCCCCTGTTCCTTTCGCCACCGTGTAACCTCCTTAGCTTGAGTTGGACAGTTTCTGTGGCTTGCTGGTAATTAGTAGAATAGGCAAAAGTGATGAGATGTTGTTCCTCGTTATATATAGATGAAGCTTTGGCAGATTGGAACAAAAGCTTCTCCTGCAGTAAGTGCCCCATGGTGGGTCTACCAGGCTGTATGTTAGGGTGGCACTGGAGAGGTGAGAATTGGCTTTATGCCATCAAGAAACAAAGCTCTCACTTCCACACAATAAGCCACTGAATTCTTCAACAACTCCAGCTAAGAACAACCGCAAGCCTAATGCCAACATTCCAGCCTGGTGAGACTCAGCAGAAATACTAGCAGTGCTGTGACTTTTCACTTATAGAAACTAAGGTCTGACGTGTGTGTTTTGTTTGTGTGTATTTATATGTTCATGTGTGTGTGTACTTGTGTACAGGTATATGTGCTTGTGGACATGTACATGTTGAGTCCTGTGTTATCACTTACTGCCTTATTTTGGGGAACAGGATCTTTCTTTTTGTTTTTTTGTTTGGTTTATTTGTTTGTTTGTTTTTTTTCTTCGAGACAGGGTTTCTCTGTGTAACAGTCCTGGATGTCCTGGAACTTGCTTTGTAGGCCAGTCTGGCCTTGAACTCACTGAGATCCACCTGCCCCTGCCTCCCATGTGCTGGGGTTAAAGGTGTGAGCTCTTTTTTTCAGATTTTTTTTTTCTTAAGGATCTTTCACTGAGCATGGAACTCACCAGCTCAGCTAGCCTGGCTGGACAGTGAGCTCCAGTATGCTCCTGTCTCCGCCTCCCCTGTGCAGGGTTTATGGGTATGCATTGCTGTGCCTAGCTTCTTTATGTGAGTTGTAGGGATCTAACACAGGTCCTATGCTTACACGATAAACATTTACCAACTGAACCATCTTTCAAAAGTGCCTGTGTTTTCTTGGGTCTAAAGTCTAGATTAATTTGTTACATAGCTATAAGAATGAAGGTTATAAGTCCTGGCTGTTTGAGAGGACAAAAAAAGTTCTTGTTCCACATTCTACCTGTGTAAGATACCACATGTGGCCACCAGTATTGGAACTGCTTATCTAAAGCTGATGGACTAGTGAATACAGCCTAGAGATGGATCCACAAATTTCAAGTTCTCTTTCATCTTCTTGTCTGAGCTGGGCCTTTAAACCACTTGCTTGCTTGCTTGCTTATTTGTTTGATTGATTGTAGATGAACTTAGACATGGGCTAGTTAAATTTTAATGCCACATTGACATTGTATATAACTGTATTGACTTTTACCCACAGGGTCATCTTTCCTGCCCAACAGCTTTGCATAAACAGTCGATTTAGTAACTGTAATCAGAAGTTTTCTTGGGGAAAAAAAGTACACCTTTCTTGGTTGACTCATTTTGTTTCTGTTTCTTCAGCATGCCTCCACTACACAGCTCTTTGCCTTGTTTTCCTCACTCTGCCTCATGTGGCGTTTTTCTTCCCTCTCCTGATTTGGGTGATTATCTTCCATCTACGGTTTTGAAACTGTGGCACCAGTATTACCTATAGACTATCAGAGACGGAGATCTCCATCTTACCCAGGTCCTCAGCGTCACAATGTGTATTTTCAAGAGCTTCCTTACGATTTGTATAGACAAGTGTTGTGTCGAATGAATTATACTTGGTTTTGTTTTTGCTTTATTTCCTATGTGATACAACAAAGTGCCAGGTGGTAGAACGTTACTTCATCCTTTAGTTCTCCTATAACTCCTAGCATAGTATTATACAAATAAAGGATTAATGCATTTTCATTCGTTTAAGGGACTTTATTCTGGGAGGATGTTTTTCCTTTTTTTTTATTTTTGGAAATGATTGATTCTTCTAATTGGCCTCATCTAGTTTAGCCTGCCATTTTGTTGATAAGGCAAGGACCCCTTATAGTCACTCTCCCTAAGGGGACGCTAATGGCTTTAGATAGCTCTTAGTATGAAAGAACAAAAGGAAATCTCTAATGGAGTCTTTCCTCAGTGTCTGAGACTCAGGTCTGACCTTTAGTGCCAGAAGTAACGGATGACATCACCTGCCTCCTCAGACCTTCAATTCAGGGGAAGATCCTGTGCATCTATCAAAGACACCTTGTTCTCTAATGTCTCCCTAGGGCATTCAGGAGGGAGCAGCACTCACTCATTTCCCTCTCACTTGGAGTCCGATCACAATGGGCTTTGTAAAGGTAATGGGCCCTGTTGGATAGACTAGACTCAAAAGACTTGCTGCTTGCAGTTTTCCTTTTACAGACCTCAGGAATTAATGTCAAGTTCCTTGAAAGATATTCATCTGATTTCCTAAATGGCAAGCTATCTGAAAGACAAACAAAGCAAGAGTATGGCAGCTGAACTGCTGAAGAGATGGGTTTTGTTAAAAGTCATTCCATGTCCCATGCTGCTGTGTGGTTTGTGTGCACATGTCTTTGAAAGGATGATATTCTGATCACATCAGAGATGTTTGAAAATTATTATAATTTAACAAAATTTGACTTGTTTCTTGTACCTTTTGGATATTTCTCAGGTCAGGTCCACATCATTGCACTTAACAAGGATGGTAGCTCAAGATACCAGTTTTTTTTTTTCGTAGTGAATCCATTGCAGCATGAAAGTAATTTAAAAATTGTGTCTATTGAGTACTACACCTCTTAGAAATTTCCCTAGTACATATCTTTAAAGTAATTAAATATACAGTGATGTGGAAAATTAAGAGTACTTAAATACGGTTCATGGTTTTAACACTGATCAAGTCAATGCTGATTGTTTTTCAGTGTGAATGAGTGTACATGTGTGTGCGCATGTGTGTGTGTGTATGCGTGTGTGAGTGTGTAGGCCAGAGGACAACCTTGAGTGTCATTCCTCGGAAGCCATCCACCTTGTTGCATGAGATGTATTGGACCACAGTACTAAGGCCATACATTTTTTAGGACTTATTTATTTTTATTTTGTGTGTATCGATGTCTTGCTTGCGTGTAACTTAGTGTAATTTGAGTGCAGTGCTCCCAGAGGTCAGAAGACAATGTTAGACTCCTTAGAGCTGGAGTTAACTGCTGCTTGCTAGTCGCCACGTGGGTACTTAGAACTGAACCCAGGTCCTCTTCCAGACTAAGGTTGTATTTAATAGGAAAAGGATGGTGGAGGAGGTGGCATTGGTTTTAGGGCAGAACCAATCGGTGAGGTGAGGATCTACTTCAAAACATCGCTGTTCCTCACTGCTTCAGAAATCTGGGGCTGGCCGTGTGTTAGAGTCATGCGGAGAGCTAATTAACAATATAGAATCTGGTTCCACCTCGGGAAGTTATGATTTAACATGTCTGGGTGGGACCTGGAATCTGCATTAATGTATAATGGAAACAAACACATTGAACTTCCCCGGCAATTCCTTCATGGGGCCAGGCTTGAGAACTGGTACTATTCTTATCTGTTGTCAGTAGCTACAGTCAGCACTCTCTCTGCATGGCTTCAACCCGTTTCTGATTTGCTGGTTAGTAATAAGCTTCCCCCTAGTTTTGACTGAGATATACATCGCCACAGTCTTGAATCACCTTCTCTTACAAGTGTACCTGGGACAGTCCTAGTTTATGACTGTTACCTTGGAAGGATTGCTATTGGTGTCCCCGTTTCCTTCAATAGTGACCTAATTTGAACAATAGAGGTTTAACTCTGCCTCTGACATTTTCAGACATTTAGGACCTGTTCTGAGGAAGCTGAGGGTCAAGTATTTGTTTCCCTTAATATTACAGCAAACTGTTGTGAACAAGTGACTTTGAAGAAGACAGATTCTTTTCCTAGAGATCAAAACTATAAACCAGGTTGGAAAGGTTGCAGAAGCTACATGTATCTAATGCTTTTGATCTATTATTCTTATAGAATCATATCAGTTTCTCTTATAAAGAAATAGTCTAATAAGGATACAGAATCAAGAGGTAGTATGATAAGATTCTCATTTATCTCCCCAAAGCATACATAGCTTCATTTATAACTTTACAAGAGAATTTTTGAAATTCCATGCACAATTGTAATGGACTGAGGTGTTTTATTGTTTTATTTGATATAGTTTCCTCTGCCCCAGGCTGGTCTTCAGCTTGTTGCTGTGTAGCTAAGATTGGTCTCAAGCTCTGGATCCTCCTGCTTCTTCCTCCTGAGTGCTGCTGTTACAGATGTGAGCCACGGTGGCTTGCCTGTAAGGAAACAAGGTGGAGAGGTTCTTAGAGGTCCTATAGTGTGTTAGAAACATCTAGAACAGAAAGTAGAAAGTTAAAGTGGGATAGAGGTTACCTTAGTGTAGTGTATTTATTGGATTGGACTAGCGAAAGATTAAAAAGGGATCAGAAACCTCAGTGGCTTAATATTGTGACAATACAATAGTTGTCCTGACTTTTAGAAGATGAAAAATGAATAAAAACTAATTCACATTAAGCATCAGATGGAGACCCAGTGATGATGATTGTCTAGCATAACGATAGACATATGAAAGGCATACGATCGGAGCTTTGGATCTGGTGGTGGCAGTCTCTGAGGAAGAACAGTGGTGGCTAGAGGGTGCCAAAAGAGCTGGTTAAAGCTAGGTGTGAGTAGAAGAACCTCACAGCGTGGGAATCAGGTCAGGTTATTGAGTGAACCGGAAAACTACCATCATGGCACGGGGATGAGATCAGAGTAACTCAAGCAACGAAACAAAGTGAAGCAGAGCTAGCAAAGGCATGCGAGCCCCAGGAAGTTCACAGTATCCATGAAACTGGATTAGGGACAACAGTGCTCTCTCTAGCATGGTAAGAAAACAACAGTGGCCAACTGCAAAAAGATTGTGTATGTCTTGTGTGTATCTTGACCAGTTAACTAGCACAAGAAAGGCTTATCCCTTGTGATGCTTTTAATAAAATGCAAAACAGAGGAGTTAGAGAGGAAATAGTGCAAGAGAAAACCACTATGAAAATTTTACTCTGAAAACACAGATTTGATCATCTGAATCTTCGCGCTGTGTTATATGTGCTGCTTGTCTAGTTGTAAAGGGAAATATGGGTTCCAGCACACAATGGGGTGCAATATATTCCAGTGGCACGGTATTATTTATTCTTTCTTAGCAGGTATTTCCCCCCAATACCTGCAAGTCACTGGCATTCCAGTCTCTAGCATTTGATTTCTTATATCTTTATAGCACACGTTTTGCTATAAGGACCTACTGTACCATAATAATTACAGATCCCCTTTAAACTGAACTAGTTACTTGGGGAATTCTGTTCCTTTCTGAATGAAGTTCTCTTATTGGTTATAGGGGGAGATAAAAAAACATAATAGAAAACTCCCATTTAGAGTAGTTTCACATTTAAATTCCTCAAAGACTCAGGGCTTTTAAACTATGCTTTAAAAAAAATGAAACAATAGTTAAAGGACCCAAAAACTAAATCATACATTCTTTGTAGAAGACTCAGACTCTTTTGAGATGTTACGCTGATTGATGAGGTCACTGGCTTAGGGAATTTTTAAGTGACCTTGTAGTAGTAGTATTCCCAGTACCCTATATATACCTCCATAGGCTTTCATTGCCACACGGGGTCTCCTTTGTTCAAGATGCTGCAATGTAGACATAGCAGTGATGTCTTATGGGCAAGTTAATTGAGGCTGAGAGAGTAACTTGCCAAAAGTCAGTGCTAGTGTAAGTCAAGACCTATAAGTGCTTGACATTTTCTTCTGTTCACAAGGGGGCCAGCTAACTTTTGGCCATTCATGAGCATTGGCAGAAGATGCGATACTCAGGTTGGAGACTGGGTACTTTTACTACTCACAGTACCATCAGAACTGGGCTTTGCATATTTTAAGCTGGTTTCTCATTCCCTCCTGATCCACTAGGTGCAGGCACATGCACTTATTCTGTGGATGCTGTGCAAGCAGTCAAGATTGCTGTGCAAGCAGAAAGCTTGGGGACTCTTCGACAAGAAGCTGGAGCAATACAACCTTTGATGGAGGATGCTTTCTTTTAAAGTTGCATGCTGGAAACAAGGCTTGGGGGATGACCCCATGAAAGAGCAGTGAGGGCCTTGCCTTCCGTGCAGCGGTACTGAGGTCCCTCCATGCCTCGCTGAAATCTCGTGGCAGGGTTGAACTGCAAACTTAAATCTGCTGAATTTTCTTCCTGAAATTTTAGCTGAAAAGATAGCAAGTATAAGCTTTTATTTTAAATTATGTTTATCTTTTTATTCTGGTATAATTCAAAACTAGGCCTCTTGGCTGATTTAATATATTCAGCTATAAAAATAGCTTGGTTATTGTGAAGGCAAAAAAACAGGAAGCAAGGCACAGTTTTGACAGACTTACTAGATTCAGTCTCAGAATGTCCTGTGACTTTCTGATGGCACTGCCGGAGGCCTAGTCATTTCCCCAGCGGCCACCAGAACATGGACTGTCTTCTGCTGGAGCTTGTAATAGAAATGAAGGCCGAAGGCAGAAGACTTACAACTAATTAGAGTATAGTGTATAGCAGGGAAAAAGTAGCTTGGAGTTTCCTACATAGAAAACCTTTGCTTTGTTATCTTGATTAGTTAAACTACGACTTGAACCTGTAGTAAACCTTAAAGACACACTAAACTAGATTCTTTATCTTATAGCTTAGAAAATTAGAGATAGCCTGTCATTGACTACTGTTCAAGAATGAGCTTCTGACAACTGAGCAAGAGCAGTGCACAGCACTGAAGTAGACTCCTTTTAGCTGATGTAGCCTGTCAGAGTCCACTAGGAAATACTTACAGAATTACTTTGTTTTATATATTTGTAAGATAGATTGTTTATCTGCCAGGACTCGCTAGTGGAGAAACAGTAATCTAATTGGATCCTTACTATACTAAAATCATGAATGGGTTTCTGGGAGGGGTAAGTAATTCAGTTTGATGAAAGAGAGAGACTTCAAAGACTTGGAGACTAAAAGATTACAGTTTGCCGATGAATAGATTGACAATCCATGCAGATGGCAAACTACATATGTTATATGGGGAAGGACCTAAGTTGAGACCTAGTAATGACAAAGGGTTTATAGTAGCTCAGGGTGATTGGATTTGAACATAGAGAAGCAGAAAGAATCCAAATTAGGAAATTCTTAGATCCCAGGCAGAATATTGACATTTTTCTGCCAAAGACCAACCTTTTTAGGTAGTTTGCACAATTGATTTTGTAATTGGAATTTAGAAAACACGGATGTCACAACTGCTAGTTGCAGTAGAATGGGGTTATAGATCATTCTCTCTCTCTTTCTTTCTTTCTCTCTCTCTCTCTTCTTTCTTTCTTTCTTTTCCCTTTCCTTCCTTCCTTCTCTCCTTCCTTCCTTCCTTCCTTCCTTCCTTCCTTCCTTCCTTCCTTCCTTCCTTCCTTCCTTCCTTCCTATCTTTCTTTTCTTTTTTTGAGTTATGCTTTTGCAGTACACCCCTGGGTGGTCAGGAACATGCTATGGAGACTAGGTTGGCCTGGAACTCACAGAGATCCTCAATCCTCTGCCTCCTAATTGCTGGAATTAAAGGTGTATGTCACCACATTTGGCCTAGAAACAGTTTTTGAGGAGTGATGAGAAAAGATGACCTGCATTCTGTTGACACTTTCAGTTTCTTGTAAGAGTAGCAGATGCTGCTGCTAAAGGGAAGGTTTGGATGTGAGAGGAGGCTGCATTTGTTCCTGTTTCCTCACCGGAAAATCCAAAACCTTGCATTGTATTCTCTTTCACACTTTCAACCTAGTTGCAACAAATTATAGTTTTCAGTACTTTATAATTATATATGTAGCATAATTATATGTGTAATTATATATTTATAGTAGTTCAGATGTATAGATATAGTAATTATAGATTACTTATCTATAATTATCTATATGTTATATATAGTTATACAATATAATTTTGATGTACAATATTAGAATAATTTACCCTAAATAGTTATGCCATTTGTTTTACACAAATTTTTTCTTTAAGAAGCCACTTAAAATATGAGTTATATGATTATACATTTTAAGAACTTGCAAGAAATTTTTGAAAGTTAACCAAAATATTTATATTATAAAATGTAGAGTTCATAGTTGTGGAGTTAGATGAGAATATTTAATGGTATAATATTTTACATAAAACTATTAAGAAATAAAGTTTGAAAATGTGCAGAGGAAAATCTCAGATTTTTTTTTGTTTGTTTTCTTTTGTAAGGTTTGACATTGGATTATTTTTTCCTTGTATAATCTCAGGTAGTGTTACAGTTTGTAGCTATATACATGTTAAGCTCTTGGCTCATTAAAGGCAACAAATTGACTTTTGAGCTTAAAGTAAAAAATTTTCAGTCCGGTGTGCTTAAGGATTTGTCTGGCTTAAAAGACTAATTTTGAAGAAGCGTTGAAAGAGAATTGCACAAGAAGCCTTTGAAGCTAGTTCCTCCTTCTCTGTATTGTGCGAGACCATCTCAGAAAGAGCCTTTGCTTGCGTCTAATAGAAAGAGGGTTCAGCATGTCTGCTTGACAAGGAAAGCCACGCCTTCTCCTCCACCCATGCAAATGAAGAGGATTGGGCATCGTCTGTGTTTAAACAGATCCTCCCTTCTATTAGCAAGGGTAGTAATCAGGTGAGTGTAGGTTAGGAGGTCAATATAAAGACAGAGTGACAATGGCATCCTAAAATTGACTGGCAGGTCTGCAATTCAAATGACACCAAATTTTGCTTTGTTATGTTGAAACAAAATCGATAGTAAATAATCCAGTAAATCAGCTTATGGCTATAATAATTTACTTAAAATCCAGTACCTGATTTCAAAGGCGAGCACAGTGTTGGGCTTTTGTTCTATCACAGGGATTTTGTTATGTCCTCAGAGAGTCTGGCAGCCGGAAAGCTGGTCAAGAGCAAAGGCAGGGAGAGTCCAGCTTGTTCCTGAAAGGGTGAAAACCCTCACCACTTTCCTTACCAGTAGGAGTCCTTTTAAAATGCAAGGACTAGCATGACGCAGCAGGGAATTACAGTGGTGGAGGTTGGTGACCCCATGGGCTGCTTGTCTTCCTAGTATCCATATGCCTTGTGCAGAACAGACTTCTGGGAGTGAGACTGGGTAGAGGCTTGGGGAGGAGGAGATGTGTTGCAGTATTCTCAGTAGGAGATGGTGAGGGCCTTAACTAGGGAGGTGTGAATGGTGAGAAAGAACACCGTGGACTGAAGAGCTATTTCAGGAAAAACTGGTGGCTCCTGAGGTAGATTAGATGGAACAGAGAAGAGGGTGGAACCGATATCCCCTTGAGGTTCGTCAGCCTGTTCTGTTTGGGTCTTGACCACAATCAGGAGCTATTCTCCCAAAGACAGCTGGTGTTTGATATGGTTTCCTTTGTATAATTACGTGAAGTAGAGTAGGATGTAAAGGTGTTTGGAAACAAGAAGATATTAATTTTGAGACACTTTATTAACCACGTGGAACTGGAAAGCCGAAGGTGCCCTTCCATGGGCTGTTTGTACAAATGTATGACGTGGGATTCCCCTCTGTATGCTGGGAATATGTTTTATTGCTATTGGTTAATAAAGAAGCTGCTTTCAGCCAATGGTTTAACAGAGCAAAGTCAGGCGGAAAATCCCAATAGAGATATAGAGAGAAAGTAGGTGGAGTCGAGGAGCTGCCATATAGCTGCTGAAGAAGATAGACATCTGGGAACCTTATCAGTACATCACGAGCCTTGTGGTAAAATACAAAATAATAGAAATGGGTTAATTTAAGATGTAAGAGTTAGTTAATAAGAAGCCTAAGCTAATAGGCCAGTGTTGTAATTAATAGTTTCTGTGTGATTATTTTGAGTCTGCGTGGCTGGAGATGAACAAGCAGCCTCCATCTACAAATGTATTATTTTAGGTTAGCAAAGCAGGCTTTGTCATGGCATCGTCGTCTTTAGACTATGTTTTATCAGACCTTTTAATTCTTATTTATTCCTCTCTCCTACTGGCTTCTCCCATTTCCTTCTTAAGCTGTTTCTTTTCTTCACTTAGTCTCACTTTCTGTTTTCTTATTATGTATCTTAAGGTCTCTTCTTCCACATCATCATCCTCAATTTATGGTCCATATATACCTATAAAAATACATGCATAAATAAAGTTACGTCCATGAGCTATTTTTATAGTTTATAATCGAGCTTCTAGTAAGGAACTTTTTGTTATACTATTTCTTTGCCTTTCCTTTAAAATAAAAGGTTTATTCTATTTTTATTTATGTATGTTCATGTGTGTGTATATCTGTGTGTGTCTTTCTCTCTGTGTTTGTGTATATATGTACACATGTTTGCAGAGGCAGAAAAGATTGTCAGAGCCCTGTAGTCATAGTTATATCCAGTTAGGAGTTGCCTACAATGGGTTCTGGGAACCAAACTCCAGTCCCCTGTGAGAAGAGCAAGTGTTCTTACTGCAGAGCCGTCTCCCAGGACCTTTTTGTCTTCCTATAACGCAGTATATCCTACAGTTGAGCAGTGTTAGATCTAGAAGGAAGTATGGGAATGACAGTGTCCCCCAACAAGTGAGGACATTGGTGCTTTCCAGTGAGAGAACTGGAGCCCAAGCTCGTTTATGAGCACTTCATTCCCTAGTGCCTAACCAGCTACCTGCTAACTGTTGTAGTCCATCACTCTAGCAAAAGAGAACAAGACCACAAGGAAAGAAATATCGCTGTGTAAGTAATTCTAATGTGTACTTAGTTCGGTATTGTTTTTCCTATTTTTGTTTTCCATCTTTAAAGAGAAAGAGCTAAAAATCATGCCTGGACTTATGGTTGAGTTTATGCTTGGTAAACAGATGAATTTCTCCATCACTAGACCTGAGTTTGAGCTCATAAAACAGGGATGTGGCACTAATTCCTTTAAAACCTGCTTCTTCCTCTGTCTTTATCATTTTCTATTTCCGGCATGTGTTTGTCTTGTTTTTCTTTGTTAAACTGCTTTTGTTTCTCCACGGCAAGCAGGGATCTGGACCTAGTGACCACTGGTGCATATGCCCAGGATGTTGTGTCTATAGGGTAAGCAGAATGGAACTGCAGTCTGGTTTGTTCTGTTATGAACATATCACCATACTGACTTTCCTTCTTCGAGAACAAGCCTTGAAATTACAAACAAAATACAGAACAGGGAATTACTGGGCTCTAGAGCAGGTGGGATGGGTACGTGCTGTGAACGGGGACAACCCATGTAATGTCACTGGTTTTTGCTTTGGAGAGAAAATATTGGAAGTTATATTTATATCTATTTTTAATTTTTAATTTATTTTTGACAACTCTTGCTTCTGATATGTCTTAGTATATGACCAAACAGTAAAGTTGTATATACATGCTTATCATTAACAAATGATTTTATATATATGTATATTATTTCTGTAATATTTCATTTTTATGATGATCATTGGAAATAAAGAGGAAAGTGACAACTGAGTAGTCGTGTTTATTTGACTGTCTATTTCTTTTTAAAAAATATTTATTTATTTATTTATTATTTATACAATATTCTGTCTGTGTGTATGCCTGCGCACCACACCCCATTACAGATGATTGTGAGCCACCATGTGGTTGCTGGGAATTGAACTCAGGACCTCTGGAAGAGCAGACAGCCCCTTGACTGTGTATTTCTTATAGTTGATGAAAAGCATCTACCCAATAAGGATTTAATTTTAAGGGGAACTTCATACTCTTGTTCATTGTTTTTGGGATTGTTAAGTAACTCACTGGGTTTGTTAGGCAAGCCATTTTAATACTGAACTTAATTCAGTGTTGTTGACCAAGAATTTAAGCCCCTATTTTTTGAGAACTGATTTGCCCATAATTTCTTTTCTGATTGTTCTTCACAGGATAAGACCACAGCTTGCCAAAGAAAAGATTGAAGGATGCCATATCTGTACATCGGTGACACCAGGAGAACCGCAGGTCTTCCTAGGGAAAGATAAGGCATTTACCTTTGATTATGTGTTTGACATCGACTCCCAGCAGGAGCAGATCTACACGCAGTGCATCGAGAAGCTAATTGCAGGCTGTTTTGAAGGATACAATGCCACGGTTTTTGCATATGGACAAGTAAACACCTTCTCACTTGCACAGGAGTTGTAAGTCAGTTGCATTTCTGTTTTCACGTCTTATGGCCGTGTTAAATTTTTTTCCCTCTCGTTCTTTTGTTCAGACTGGAGCTGGGAAAACATACACAATGGGAACAGGATTTGACGTCAACATCATGGAGGAAGAGCAGGGGATCATCTCTCGGGCTGTTAAGCACCTTTTCAGGAGCATTGAAGAAAAAAAATCCACAGCGATTAAAAATGGGGTTCCTCCTCCTGAATTTAAAGTGAATGCCCAATTCTTAGAGGTAGTAGACTCATTGTCAGTTTTCTTTAAATTCATCCATAACACCAGATACTTGGGTTTTTTTTTTTTTACTGTTGGCCTTTAGTAGAGTGTTTGTCATATAGTACTCAGTCAATGCTGTTTGAATAAATTAGCACTAGTGAACAGATAATAAATATACCTTACTCTTGGATGTAATAATGTTGACATTTATATTATAAATCTTTACAGTATCTATACATTAAAAGTACAATTAATATCGTTTATTTCAGAACCTTTCCTTATCAAGTGATAAACTATTGTGGGTAATTTGGATGGGTTTATAAAGTTCTGGGAATTTAGAAATTATGACCAAAAGAGAGAGGACAAGTTGAGAAACAGCTTCAGAGACTGATTGTGTCTCTGAAGTGTCCTAAGGTTATCAGTTGGGATGAATTTACAATAGCCTAGCCTTGTAGGGAGTTATGTCTGTAGAAGAAAATGTGAGCTTTGGAATAATACAATAGTTGGTGGACTGCAGTGTTAAATTCTGCTAAATTGTGTTTGTACACACGCTAAGACAGATCCTTTAAAAACTAAAGAGAGGGACGATGGATGTCTCAGTGTGTAAGGGTGCTTGCTGCCAAGTCTAATGAACCAAGTTCCATCCCTGGGAACCCCCCCTGGATTGAAGGAAGCAATTTTCCACATGCGTACCACGGCATGCATGTCTCCACACATACACATAAATAAATACATGCAGTAAAACATAAGCTAGAAGTAAGCAACTAAAGATAGAATTATCAGCCTGTTCGCCAGCTGGAACCCCCCAGCATAGTCACAATTACCAAGTTATGGAATCAGCCTGGATGTCCATTGACAGATATATGCATGAAGAAAATGTGATACGTGCACACATACGTACGCATGGGCAGTGGAGTATGATTCAGCTATAAGAATTAAACTGTGTTATTTGTGAGCAAATGAACGGAACTGGAAATCATCATGTCAAGTGAGGTGAGCCAGACTCACAGACGTTTGTTAGACAGGAAAGGACGGGAAGGCATTGAAATAGAAGCGAGGAAGAGGGAAGGTGCTAAAGAGGGCAAAAGCCAGTGGTTCATCAGACATATCTGGGCCTGAAGTACATTGTATACATATGGAAAATGTCACAATAAAGCCTATTGTTTGCACATTAATGAAACAAATTAAGAAAACAAAATGAAAAGACACTAAAAGGAAAAATTATAAGGCAAGAGAAATACAGTTGAACGCTGAAATTGTAGAAATTTTAAAATTCTTAAAATCTCTCACCTTTGTCTGAGGGTGCTGGTACATTTCTTTAATCCCAGCATCTGAAGCAGAACCTCTGTGAGTTCAAGGACAGCCTGATCTATTTAGTGAGCCAGGGCTACCTGGTGAGAGCCTACCCCCTGACCTTCTCCCCCAAATCACAAGTCTTCTGCCCTGACCTTTTAGCTTTGCCGGCATATGGTACAAACTGTTCTAGGCTTCTTATTTCTCTTTACTTATATCTTGCAAAGTGGTCTTAGGTCATCTTAGCTTGTGCTTATCCTGTTTATCATGATTAAGTTATTTATTCTTCTTATTTTATACCTAAATCTGGCATTCACTGAATATTCATGATTTGTGATAATATAGTGATTTATAGCAGTGTTTTATTTGGAGGAAACAGATGTCATTTTGAGGGCGGTCAAGCATTTATGTGGCAGATACTGTGTGGAGCACGCTAGAGGCTCAGAGCCCCATGCCTACAAAACTCACCTGGGAATGTGTCTTTTCCACAGCTTTATAATGAAGAGGTCCTTGACTTGTTTGATACCACTCGGGATATCGATGCAAAAAATAAAAAATCAAATATAAGAATCCATGAAGATTCAACTGGAGGGATTTATACTGTGGGAGTCACAACGCGCACTGTGAATACAGAGACAGAGGTGACTGTGTCGTTAAAATAGTGCTTTGACAACCAACCTTAACTTATAACACACTTAAGATAAAAATCTTCTTTGGCTGAGGAGTGGTGGTGCACACCTCTAGTCCCAGTACTCGGGAGGCAGAGGCAGGTGGATCTCTAGGAGTTAGAGCTCAGCCTGGTCTGCAGAGTACAAAGTGAGTTGCAGGACAGCCAGGACTACACAGAGAAATCCTGTCTTGAGCCCTCCTTTTCCCACCAAAAAAAAAGTTTACTTTCTTTGTATTTTTTTTCTCCAAAAGGAACAGCATTATTAAAATGTTGGAGGGCTAGCAAGGTGATTCTATAAGTAAAGGTACCTAGTGCTGAGCCTTCCGTCCTCAGAAATCACATGGTGGAAGGAACGCCGACTCCCAAACTCCCGGATGTTGTTGTCTTACCCTACACATGCAGCATGGCACCCATGTGCACACGCAGACATAAATTAATGCAAACACAAATTTAACGTGATACTTAATGCTAATTCCATAGCATGACATATATCATACCGCCAAAAGAGCCCAGAGCAGTGTGTGTATAGTAAGTATTCTTCCACAAGTAAAGAAGGCTAAATAGTTAGTGCTGAAATATAGACAACTCTCCATTTGTCCTGTTTGCTTGGGACATTTAGGATTGTATTTTGGTTTATATAGAGAAATGTTTAAGAAAAAAAAAACTAATAAAACTGAGAAGAAAAAAAAATTAAACAAGATATAACATAGCCTAATTCAGATTATTGTGGAGTTTGTACCAAAGCATTCTACTGTAACAGTTTGGAATGGAGGCTGCAAATGTCAGCACACGACAGACAATGGAACTTAGTGTTTTCCCCTAGTTAAAAAAGAATGCACCATTATACTGAGAAGTTCAGCTCCCGTGTGTCTGTAACAGAAACGATAGGATGAGAACTCTTCCTTCCTAGCCTTTGCTGCAGTGGGTTTCAGCTCGACTCTAGACTGGGCGGTACCTGTTCAACTGTCGTTAACTCAAGCCTCTCCTCCGCTCTGCAGATGATGCAGTGTTTGAAGCTAGGTGCTTTGTCCCGCACCACCGCTAGTACCCAGATGAACGTACAGAGCTCTCGGTCCCATGCCATCTTCACCATTCACGTGTGTCAGACCAGAGTGTGTCCCCAGATAGAGGCTGTGAGTTCCGTCTTCTTGTTTCTTCAACTTTTAGCCTTTAGATTCTTCAATCACACAGGTCTCGGGAAAGATGTTTGATTTAAACTCACCTTAGTGTTTCTTTCTTTTAATTTCTTTCTCTCATTTATTTAACCAAAGGTGGTCAAGTGTGTAAGACTTTGAGGCACAGGCAGAATCACTAAATATCCATTTGTTGCGAACTAGTGGAGATGTTGTCCCCTTGACCCTTTCCTGGGAGATCTGTTTCTACCTTTCCCTTAGTTCAGAATACCTGGAGTTAGCCTTCCAACCCCTTTCTGATGTTGTCATTCATGTTTGTATGGCTAAGTGACTGTGTCTCTAGCTGTAAAAGGGAGTGAGATGTGGGCGAGGTTGCTGGGTGTTTGATGTCATATTAATAAGGCGTTTTCAATTACCTTTCGTGATCATAGGAGAATGCAACCGATAATAAGATGATTTCCGAATCGTCGCAGATGAATGAATTCGAAACCCTGACTGCGAAGTTTCACTTTGTTGATCTGGCAGGATCGGAAAGACTGAAAAGAACGGGAGCTACCGGCGAGAGGGCAAAAGAGGGCATATCCATCAACTGTGGGCTGGTAAGGCTAAACTCTGTGCAGAGACACTGGGCCTTCTGCTGCCCCCATCAACTGTGGGCTGGTAAGGCTAAACTCTGAACAGAGACACTGGGCCTTCTGCTGCCCTTTCTCGGTTTAGTGTTGTTTGTTTTTGTCTTTTGGGTGCTCAGCATGTAGTCTAGACTCACCTCACAATGATTCTCCTGCCATACTGGGATTCCAGCGTAAGTTATCAGGCCCAGCTTTTCCCTTCATCACTGATTTAGGAATGAAGTACACGGTAACTCATTGAGCCGCTAACCACATTGTACACTTCCCCAGCCACCACACGGTAGACTCTCTTACTATGTTAGTTTGGCTTGCTCAACTTTTATAGTATGTGTGAAAGGTTATTTATGGGGAATATATTTTTAAGCTTCTTTCCACATTTGAAAACGTACTTTCTAAACAAACGCTTAGAATTAAGTGTCTCATTTGGACAAGACATAAAGTTAGCTTTTACTGGCAATGTGGTGATGATCATTTTTTGTTTGAATGGATTGTTCAAAAGTCTTTTAGCAATGATTTCTTTTTAAATCTCTTATATTAAGAATTAATTTTAATACTATGCCACCTAGTGGTATTTTGGTGGGAAAGCACCCATGTTTGTATTAGCATAAGGCTTCGCTATGTGCAAGAAAACATTTCAGGGGCTGGAGAGATGGCTCAGTGGTTAGAGCACTGGCTGCTCTTCCAGAGGTCCTGAGTTCAATTCCCAGCAACCACATGGTGGCTCACAACCATCTGTAATGAGATCTGGCGCCCTCTTCTGGCATGCGAGCCTATATGGAGGCAGAATGTTGTATACATAATAAATAAATAAATCTAAAAAAAAAAAGAAAATATTTCAGGATGAGCTTTTGCATACCAAGACTTGTCTTCTTGTGTCCTCATTGTAAAATTGTAAGTTTATTCACATGTAAGTAATAGCACTGCTAAGCCCCATGAAGGGTTATGTAGCACACACATACCTGTTATGAGTAACACACATAACTAAGCTTACATGTATTAAAAAGACATGTGAATTAAATTCAAACACAGGTTCTTTTTTGTATGTTTGCTTGTTTCTCTGTCTATCCCTAGTTGCCTTGGAACAAACACAGGTTCTTAATTTTGTTTTGTTTTCATTTTATTTCCTATAGACTGTCCTTATTTTTTAAAAGTGCTGTAATTAATAAACATAGGATTTCCTCTCTCTTGCTTTGTTAGTTGGCTCTTGGAAATGTGATCAGTGCCTTGGGTGACAAGAGCAAGAGAGCCACCCACGTCCCCTATAGAGATTCCAAGCTGACCAGACTTCTGCAGGACTCCCTTGGGGGTAACAGGTATGCAGTCATGATTATTCTGAGTTTTGAGTCTTCATTATTTTCAAGTGTACCTTTAAGAATGCATAGAACTGCTTTTATTTTAAACAAATTAATAGGATGAAAAACTGATAATTGTATTAGTTATCTAAAATGTGTACATAGTTATATATATTATATATATATAATATTTTAAGCAGTGCTTAGAATATTCTTTGGGTTAGTGCTAATATTTCTGTCTAATCAATAATGAGTTAAAGTACAGGGACATTAAGTAATTTTTTTAAAAACTCACATAACTTTTTATATAATACATGCTCATTCTATAATAGTGTAGTGTCTGCTTAGCATATAGGAGATGCCTAAAAGAATTTTGTTGAGAAAGAAATGAAACTTTCTAAGTAAGTACGAAGTAGCTCAAATATCATCGACAGTTTGTACAAAGTCTACAAACAGAACTTGTTTTGTATGTGGAAAAATTCATACCATATGCTTCTTTTGTTTGAATATGATTACGTTTTGTAGATAGTTCAAAGCTGAACCAAATGGAAACATCAGCGAAAGGGAAGAAATTTTTAAACACTTAAGAAAATTTGAATTTAGTTTCTCCATGTTAGTGCGAGTACCTGCATGAATGCCTGCAGAGGACACGTGCAGCACCCTGGAGGCCGCAAGGCAGTGCTGGGTCCTGTGGGACTGGAATTACAGATGATTGTGAACTGACACGTGGGTTCTGGGAATCGAATCCAGATCCTCTGCAAGAGCAGTCAGTATTCATAGCTGTTGAGGCTTCCTTGCAACCCTGGAAGAGTTTTTTAAAATGCTAAATTAGCGTAATGAAATTATTTTTGTTTTCAACCTGCCATATTTGTAGTTAGAATAATTTCAGAATTATTGTATACACTGCCTCAAAAAGTTGACATCGAAGTGAGAGAGCAATGTATGTACTCACACCTTCTCAAGGTATCAAAGAACATATTATATATCCCTTCTCCCTTGTGTTACCTAGGTTAACAAAATCCTTTTGTTAAGATGGTCTTAAAGCATGGGGGCTTTTAAACTTGACTTTAAGTTAGTACCATCAGTCTCTGTCTGCTTTAAGGGAAGATGCTATTTAAATGGCAGGGTGTTTTGTTCATTCTTTTTGTTTTCTTTCCTTTTCTTTTCTTTATATTTCCATCATAATTTCTCCCCCCTCCACTCTACCCAGCCCCACCTTCCCTCTCTCCTCAGATCCACCGCTCCTCTGTTTCCCTTCAGAAAGGAGCAGGCTTCCCAGGGATGTCTACCAAGAAACGTTAAGACTGGGCACAAACCCTCTAATCAAGGCTGGGGGAGGTCGCTTAGTTGGAAGAAAAGAGTCTAAAGCACAGACAAAAGGGTCAGAGACACCCTCACTCCCACTGTTAGGACTTCCATTAGAACACCAAAACCTATACATCCATAACGTATATGCAGGGTACCTAGCATCAACTCATGTGGGCTCCATGATCATTGCTTCATTCTCTGTGATACCCAATAAACTCTGCTTAGTTAATGTCTGTGGACCTTGTTCTCTTGGTATCCTCGATCCCTGTGCTCCTGCAGTTCTTCCTCCCCCTCTTCTGCCATCTCTGAGGGGAGGGACCCGGTGAAGATCTCCCATTAGGGCCTTTTCTCTACCTAATAGTTGGCTGTGGGTCGCTAAATAGCAAGGATTTTAAAATAAGCACCTCAGTATTTGCTTTTATTTTCATGACTAATTATTATTTGTAACTTTCAGCCAAACAATCATGATAGCATGTGTCAGCCCTTCAGACAGAGATTTTATGGAGACATTAAACACTCTGAAATATGCCAACCGGGCTAGAAATATTAAGAACAAGGTGATGGTCAATCAAGACAGAGCAAGCCAGCAAATCAATGCACTCCGAAGCGAGATCACACGCCTTCAGATGGAGCTCATGGAGTACAAAACAGTAAGCCAGCAGGACTGACTGTATGTTCTCTGACACACCAGATGCTGGCGTGTTGTGAATGTAATCATGCCTTTTTGGAGTGGTTGAATATATTTGTCTTTGGAGGTTGTCTTTGGGAAGTTGGATTATCCAGAATTCTTCAAAAGGCTTCTTACCCAATCTATAATTCCCCTGACTAATGCACCATGAAGATTGTAGTAGGAGGAAATTGATTTTTTTGCCTTGGGGCTGGGAAGATAAAGACGCTGTTGGTTATAGCACTGTGTGATCTTGGGGTGTCTTTAAAGAAGACTCTTGTGCACTTAAAGCCTCAGCCAACAAGGAATATTTCTTCTCCAGGGCAAAAGAATAATTGATGAGGAGGGCGTGGAAAGCATCAATGACATGTTTCACGAGAATGCTATGCTGCAGACCGAAAACAATAACCTACGTGTAAGAATCAAAGCCATGCAAGAGACTGTGGATGCTCTGAGGGCCAGAATCACACAGCTCGTCAGCGATCAGGCCAACCAAGTTCTTGCCAGAGCAGGTATGAGTTTAGGGTGGGGTAGGCGAGAGATTAACTTCTGTAGGGCATCAGCCAATCTTCGTGTTGATTATTTACTTAAAGTAGTTGACTTTGAGATGTTAAACTTTTAATCTACAACCTATAATTTTATGTTAAATACCTAATTGAAAAAAATAAGACATTCCTATATAAATAAAATGTGCCCTTTGGCAGCATTTTATTTTATGGTCTCTTTATGTAATTCAGGATAGGAAATTCGTTGGAGGAATTGTGTTTTATTTTGGTACTAAGTTTCAAACCTGGGGCCTCATGCATGCCAGGCAAGAAGTATTCTATTGAGCTATACCCCCAATGCTGAAGTCTTCATTTTAAAATAAAAGTTTTATTTCATGTTTTATCTTGCAGGTGAAGGGAATGAAGAGATTAGTAATATGATTCATAGTTATATCAAAGAAATCGAAGATCTCAGGTATGGTTTTCTAGAACATGTAATGCACGTCTGTTTTTGCAGCCTTTATAGCATTTCTGTGTGCTGAGATGATCGTTCTATTCATGTTGCTATTTCAGTCCTGGGGTTGTGGTAACTTTAGAGAACTAGATACTTGGCTTTCCCATGTCATATTCCAAGCCAAATTTCATCTTCTCCCATCCTATGCTACTCTCAATATTATCTTCTTACTGTTGCTGCTAGACCT
Source organism: Microtus agrestis (assembly GCA_902806775.1). Lineage (NCBI taxonomy): Eukaryota > Metazoa > Chordata > Mammalia > Rodentia > Cricetidae > Microtus > Microtus agrestis. Next base: position 1,187,743 of record CADCXT010001983.1, read on the forward strand.
TCATTGGACAGCACCCAACCCAAATATAGGGCGGGCATACCTGATGTTGGTGAAGCTATCCTTATTGCCAATCATACCTGTGGATCTTTCCTCATCCCTTGGAAATACATCAATATCTATGAATAATCTTTAACTTTTTGGATTTTTATTCTTTCCTGTTCCCTTCTACCTTAAGCTATGATGTAATTCCATGAGTCCCTGTTCTCTCTGTCTGTGCACTCCACTGACATATTTTTAGGCACACTGTAAACTCGTCTTTGAGCATGGATGCCATGGATCGGAGGCAAACATGCCATAAACAGGGCATAGTCTTTAGTAGAGCATAATATCATGACACATGCAGTAAATAGAAATGTCAGGATTTAGTAAAATAAAAAAGTCGATCCGTGGTGTATGGATGTGAAGACCGTGGAAGATTTGGGGGACTAGGGGTATGAAACAGGACAGGGACATTAAGCATTTCTGGATGGTTTTAGTTTCCATATTTGCCCTGATGTTTAGATATTTTTCTCACGGAGTAAAACCTCAGACAGCTCTGTGGGGAAATGTCTGCAGATAGTAACCAAGTGGGAGGATGACCTTTTTCATAGCTATTCTCATCACATTGCCCTGTCTTGAATTTGCATTATTTGTCCCCTTTCAGCCCTGGGCTTATTCTAGCCATTCTCAGTGACAGGTGCTTTCTCCACTTCCTGCCTCCGCAAAGTTCTCTCCTCTCTTCCATGTTTGAAAGAATCAAAGACAAATAAGATACTCCAATGTTAACATGGCAATAAAGTTATTTACATGATTGTAATGCACGTGTGTATGTGTGTGTGGTTTGTGTGTGAATTTTCATGCCTCGCTGTTTGTTGCTGTTTGACAGAGGCCTTTGGGTATTGTTTCCTGGCTCTGTGCAGGATTCTGTCTAAACTGGCAGTTTCTACCTTGGTTAGGAGAGCGCCTCCTGAGCAGTCTACAGTATATCCTCAGACTAATCTTTTCTTCCGCACTTTGTAGACCACCCCTTCTCCTCTGTGTTTTACCATGTCCCGAAAACTCTGCTCCCTTAGCTTCTGCAGGTCCTCTTCCTTTTGTAGGCAGCTGCTCTTCACCTCCTTTATTCCCTGGGTTCAGGACACTATTGCTGATGATTGCGTTCTGGTTCCTCTTCTCCTCCCTGTTACTCTAAAGCTGCATGAAAAGCTTGGCTCTCACTTTGGCCAAATGGTATGACAGCATCATTATTTCCCAGGAGACTGCCAATATAATTTCCACTCCTAGTCTGTAAAAGCAGCACACAGTACCTTCATGCTCACGGGGTTGAGGGTTTACCTTAAGCCTTTACCAATGCTTCATGATGACTCATAGCCCAAGGCAAGTCCCTTCCTTAGATGGGTTAATACTTTGTTTCATATTCCCAACTTTGAAATCATGTTGGTGGCTCTTTAATTAGATGTGTCCCAGCTTTAAGGAGTGGTTTTCAAGAGTCCCAGGTTTATAATGTATCATGTGAAAATAAATGACATATTAAATCGCCATAAATAAACTCTGAGTTCAAATTGGACTACCTGGATTGTTGTTTAATCTCCTCTTAATTAATAAGGTGCTACCTGACATCACTACATTACCTGACACCTACCTCTACATTCCCTGGCATCTCTGAGTTTTAGTTTCTGAGTCTATAATAAGAGATAATTGAAAGTCTCACAAAGTTATTATGGACTTGAGCAAAACAATAGGATATGAAGGTTCTTAAGCCAAAAGATGCTGGACAGGTCTAGTGTGTCACTTGACCCATCTTTTCAAATTCTGTTTTCACCCACTAATCTCGTTAATCCATATGTCTGTCAAAACTTTTTCTTGGGAAGATTAATTAAACTAAGTGAAATTTATCTGAGTGTATCACAACTTGGATATTTGTTTTAAATCTTATTATTCAAGTTATTAAATCATAAGTGTGACCTTTTAATAAACAGAAACAACCACCATTTAACCCCCTGGATTTGGTGGTGTGAAGACTTTAGTAGAAGTATGAAAACATAAGATGAGAACACTGAAATCATTGAACTTCTTTCCACTCTTTCCTGAGCTGAGACCGGAAGCTTGGCAGTCATTTTCAGTGGTGTTCATATTCACGTATTCAGTTATTGTCACAACAATGTGTCTGTCATCTTATCTGTTCTTTGCAATACCACAATGCATCATGAACATTTTTTTTCAGGATTCTAAAGCATTATCTTTATAATTGTGTTTATAATTAATTTATTTTACTACTATTGGATAACTATTATTTCTAATTTTTATAAGAATTTTTATTGTTTTTATTTATAGTTGCAATTCATTACATAATTAATTTTCATAGCAACCCTAGAAAAATTATCTATTTTAATCCCTGTTTTAAATGGGGAGCAGTAGGGGCTCTTAGAGACTGATGGCCCAGATCTAAGGAGTGCAGATGAAATCTAAGTCTTGTCTCTGCTCCTTCCTGAGATGGCTAATACTTTCTCTTATGTCACACTGCCGTCTAATCAGTAAGACTCCAGCAGTAGCAAGTGTGCTTGTGTGTTGGGGGACAGGGAGTGGAAAGTGGGATAAAGACACATTCTCTCTCTCGCCTATAAAAGAGCAGCTTTTATTTATATGACTGGTGTTTATACAAGTGAGCTCTCTGGGTTTCAGTCCTTACTAGATATGTCCTGAAAATAAAAACAACAGCAACAAACTGGCTGCTGTTTGTTACATAATGGTCTGAAACAGATATTATTGGTAGGTTGTAAGATGACCCTCCTCCATCAGTAGGTGGTTTACTATATTTTCATATAATTTCAGCTTTCATTTTGGTTTTGTCTAGGCTTTGTGCTACATTGAAAATAGAGAAAAGCATTGACATATTAGCTAAGGTGAATGTGTTTCCGGAGTGCATATGTTCATGGTTACACCAAGGTGTGAGTGTGTTCTCAGTATGCATGGTGGTGGCGATGGTCACAAGGCACTGTGAATGTGTATCCAGTGTGCATGTCGGTGGTCACACGGCACTGTGTGTTGAGGGAGCGGCGGGGCTGCGTCCCCGGCACCCGGCCGCCCGTATGCCCTGAAATAATTACACGGAAACTGTATTCTTTTAAACACTGTCTGGCCCGTTATCTGTAGCCTTTTATTGGCTAGCTCTTACATATTAATCTAACCCATTTTTAATATTCTGTGTAGCTCCACGAGCTGGCTTACCAGGAAAGATCTTAACCTGCGTCTGCCTGGAGTGGGAGAATCATGGCGACTCCTTGACACAGCTTCTCTTTCCCAGCATTCTATTCTGTTTTCTCCGCCTACCTAAGGGTTGGCCTATCAAATGGGCCTAGGCAGTTTCTTTATTAATAAGACATCACTCCCATATCAACTGTGAATGTGTATCCAGTGTGCATGGTGGTGGTCACATGGCAATGTGAGTGTGTTCTCCGTGTGCATGGTGGTGGTGGTCACGCAGTAGTGTGAATGTGTTTCCCGTGTGCATGGCGGTGGTCACACAGCAGTGTGAATGTGTTCTCAGTGTGCATGGTGGTGGTCACACGGCACTGTGAGTGTGTTCTGAGTGTGCATGGTGGTGGTGGTCACACAGTAATGTCCTAGGGCTCAATGTTGTAGGGTATATTTAGAGATTCCAGCATAATTATTTTTAAAAATGTTTTATTGTAATAAAAATTGTTCCTCCTTAATGGTGCTTTTATTCTTTAGGGCTAAATTGTTAGAGAGTGAAGCAGTGAATGAGAACCTTCGCAAAAACCTGACCAGAGCCACCGCACGATCGCCGTACTTCAGTGGGTCCTCGGCTTTCTCTCCTTCCATACTGTCTTCAGACAAAGAAACCATCGAAATTATAGATCTAGCAAAGAAAGACTTAGAGAAGCTAAAAAGGAAAGAGAAGAAGAAGAAGAAAAGGTAGTATTATAAAACTGAATATTGTCCTTTTTCAGAACATTTAGTTTGTAGTTGCTATATGCATGCATAGTCTCATAAGTATATGAATTCATGAAAAGTTATTTAAATTGACTTACAGTTGTAGCTATATACTTTCTAGTGGTTTGTCTCTGCTTACATATAAGGAAACTAAGTTTAGCCATAAGCATGTAGCAATGAATTGAGTTTAGACTGTGACAAGGCAAGCTTACTAGCAGAAGTTAGTATATTGTCTAAAATTGCTGCTTTTGCATCCCATCCATCTTGCTTTCCTGTGAAGCTTCTGTGTCCCATTGTTACAGTGTGCTGTCCTCTCTTTTCATTTTCTAGTAGAATTGCATAGTCTCCCAGGTGTTCTAATCCTGCTAACTAGTTAGTTTAACTAAAGGCTGACTAATCCATCAGAATATCATTTCCTTAAGGGTTTCTAATCTGATCATATCAATGTTCTTCATGTTATTTCAGGATTTCTGCATCTCTCAGGGATTTATTTAGCTTCTTACCACTGCACTAGGCTTCCTGTGTCATGACAATAATCTTCCACCTCAAAGTCACCTGGGCAAAGAAAAGAGAAAAATTGAAAATTTGACCATTTGTGATGTGTGAGTGGTTAAATACTCAAATTACTTACATATTTACCTATTGATTGTAGAATATAGTCCAATTATTTCCAGCAATATATTGAACATACCACTGGCACTCAATTTAAACACTTTAGCTACATGCTCAGCAGGAGGACAACTCATCTTCTTTTCCGCAGTCTTATAAGGAAGCTCCGGAACACAGTCTCTTTCACGGGCTGTTTCGTTCAGTTTACTTAGAAATGCATTTCGAAAATAAGGCATTATTTTTCTTGAGCAGTCAGTTGATGAAAGTTATTAGAAACTTCAGTCTATTAGGTTTGCCTTGCCTTGTATCTTTATGGTAGGAAAGATAAAATAATTAAAACAGGAAGTTGCACAGGATGGCTCAGAGGCACTGGTTTCTTGAGCAAGGAGTTGTGTTTGTAAGCGCTGTTCATGGATGGTGGCAGCAAGAGTAGGACATAGATCATGACTTGTTTTCCCTTGATGGAGCACAGTTGCACTACAAGAAGGACCACATGATTGTGGAAACCAGTGTTCATGTTGTGCTTGAATGAACTTGAGATGTTTTCCCATGGTTTATCATTTACTTGTGAAATGCACTTGTGTAGATAGTGTGACGTGTTCTTAGAGGAAAAGGTAGCTTGTGCTCGTGAGTAAGTAAGTGTAAGCAGGAGTGTGTTTTTCAAGGTCATGGACTAAGTCTATACTTCCCTTTTAAATTTAATTCAGGTACTGCTAAATCACTTGTTGAATATGAGTGATGAAAGATAGAGATCCTAATAAAATATTTTTGATATTTTTATAGTGACTATAGGTACTTAATACCCCTGGTTGATTCTTTTTGTGAAAATGCATGCTAATAAGCTTTTGGCTGATAAAACAGATGAAATATTAAGACTGGAAAATACTTTGTTCATATCTGTCCTGGTTTCTTTGTTCCAGAACCCTTGTCCAGTGTAAGGGAAACAGAATAGAAAGAAAGCAGAGGTTACTGTGGTTGCTTTTCTGTAAGTTGCTCAGGCAATGTGATAAAGGGAATGGCACATGCTAAAAACAGTGACTTACCAAACTGCTAGGCTAGACAGAATAATACCCAGTGGAGAAAGGAAGTTACTTCCTAATACATGGAGCTGTCATGGGAGGTAAAATATTGGTGAACAAAATCAATCAGCTAGATAAGTAGAAAGTTGAACCGAGAACCAATCAGCATTCCCGAAGGCGACACTCCCAGAGCGCTTGGGAAGTGCCTCTTTGAGCGTGTTTCACTTGCTTGCGGCAGTGTGCCTTTGTCAAACACACACACGATTTTTGTGCCTGAAGAGTTTATTTTGTGTACTATTCCCACAGAAAAGTCTAAAGAGCCAACTGTGACCCAACGTAACTGCACATTAAAGTCATAGAATTGACTATATTTGTCTTGTTCTGCAGACAAGGGTTCCATACTAAAAAACTGAAAACCTGGGCTGGTGAGATGACTCAGTGAGAAACAAAGGAGCAAAAAACCTTAGAAACGCTTGCTTACAAGTCTGAAGACCTGAGTTCAATCCCTGGAACCCTCAGTGGAAATAGAAAACTACATCCTGAAAGCAACCTCTGACCTCCACAGGCACACGCCACCCACAGGGCACACATACACCACTCACATGGCTACATTAGCATACACACACACAAATACACACACACATACAACACACACAGCTGCATACACAGACGCGCCCAACATGCACACACCTCATTCACATGGCTACACACACATGCACATGCATGCACACACACATATACACACATTACATTCAAACAGCTACACATGCACATATACACACGTACATACTCCGCTCATACAGTTACACACACACACACACATGCACACCCGCCACACTAAAAAAGGAGACTCAAATTAATTCCATTTCACTAATCACACTTAGGTCTAAGTAACTTTTATATCTTTGTAGTATAAATTCTTGTTTTAAAAACATAAATAAGCTCCCATCTTAGGCAAAGGCCTGAAGCAAAGCAAGCACAAAACAAAGCGTTTCAGTAATAATAATAATAATAGCAAACAACATAAAAATAATAGTAGACCATTTATAATCTTTACCAGGAAGCCATGTACTTTAAGCATGGTACTTTATTATCAGTGCAAGCCTAAGTTACACGGATGGGGGGGCTTTGTTTTGTGCACACAGATAAAGAATATTTACCACCCACACATTTAGTCAGGTGCCTTTGGCTATCCGCCTTTGGATGAACTACGGTACAAAACTCTTCATCGTCTCTCAGGCTGCTCTGCACTTGGATGCAGTGGTGCTCGATGGACAGTCCGGAAACGCGGATCTTTTCTTGTAGACTTTCCCTTTTCCTAGTCACTGTGCGCAACTGTCTGGTCCCTGGTGAATATCCCTCTGCAGAACTTTTCTCAGATTGCTAGTCTCATTTTATAAAAGCAGCCCAGGAATAAAAAAATGACATGAAACCACAAATAAGATTAAAAGAGAACTGACTTAATAATTTTTAAATCAGCTCTCTGTTTATTATTGTAAATATTGATGATTATAAGAGGAATTTTGGGGTTCTAGACAGAGTATGCTGTATGCAGATTGCAATATGCCTAATTGGAGCCTAGCACAGCTTATATTGCCTACATGACAAATATCCATATATAGTACATTCCATTGAGTCAAGATCCCTAAGCTTTGTATTTTGGATATTCTTTAAGTTATATCTGTAAATTTAAAGTTTTTTTGATATTCCACTTAAAGAACAGTGTTACTAATGGAAAGTACTAAAATTCTCATTTTATTTCCACCGTTGCCTTAGTGATAAGCCCTTTAGTAGTGAATTTTTAATCCCAACCTCGTTAAAATTGTTATCTTCAATTAACAAGAATGTACTTTTCACTGTTCGTATAACAGCCATACTCATTTGTCTGTAATACCATCTCATATAATTTTGATATGAGTTTTTTTTTAATTTAGCTTTAGTGATGATTATATGTATAGTAAAATAAAGTCAAGTTCTTAAATTTGTAACTTCTATGTCGTATTAGTATCATTATGGTATAAAGGCATTACTTAATGAAGGTCTTTTAATGATACTCTATTAAAAACTTTGGAAATATTTAAAAGGAAGAGGATGTTGTTGAAAGTAGGCTTACTTTCGGGGAAAAAAATGTAAAGATTGATCTATTTATTGCTATATTAGCAATGACATCCAAACAGGACTTATCAACTCATGTAAACTGAGACTGCATTTTACTGCTAAAAGTTTCCACTGATTGTCTGTATTTTCTCCTTGGATAAGATACTACTGACTTTCTACTTTGTATTCTTAGGAAATGTATTGCCTTTTTACTGTGCATTGTCCTTTAATGATATCTTTACGGTTTATTTGAACGTCTTCCAGCTCATGTATCATTTTACCTTCTTACCACTTTTGCTTTTACTGTCTGGTTTGCCCTCATTGGCTTGGCCTTCCCATACTGTGCCTCGTGATTTGAAGGCTACAGAAACTTGAGGAAAGCAATCGAGAAGAAAGAAGGTTGGAATATTTCCCAGGTTTTTTGTTTTGTTTTGTTTTTAAAATTAAAATGTCATTGAAATATTTCTTTTCCATTTGCAAGCACATTGTAGAAATTATAGACTATAGATGTAGGCTGCTTCAGACTAGATTAGCTGTGTACTCCCGAAAGGAATGATTTTTATTTTAAAAAAAGGTAGAAAAAGTTAATGTATTTAAGAATAACAAACTCTGTAATTAATTGAATTAAAATGCAAGTCATTTCATTAACTTCCAAATAAATTGCCAGAAGTATGATGATTACTTAACCCTGTTTAGTAAATAAACAAATATGTACCATCTGATTTATAAGCAAGTATCAGCATTTCTGTATCTAGAGGCTGCTTGTGAGCTGACTGGGGAATTAGTAACTGTGATTGACATTTTCTTGTAGCAAATGCTAGCTTTAGGGTAGACACCTCTCTTCCTTATTTGCTGTAATTTTGGTAGGGAACATTAAAATGGTAAAAGGGTAAAAGGAGCTATGGCTGCCCTAAAGGTCAGATTGACAAGGAACCCTGGAATTTAAACTAGAGAAATGTTTTCAACTTTTCAAACATATTCCAAGCAAATACTAAAATGTGAACAGTTCCCTTTCTTCTATCTACAACCCAGCAGTGAGCTGCTGGTCCCCACTCAGGGAGCCTGAATATGACTGTTTACTTAAGATAGCAAGTGTTTCCTTGGTATTAGAGCCTTTCTTTCTTGAGTTTTCTAAAACAAGTCACCAAATCATGTCACCAAATGATTAAGTAGTCTCAAAAGAAATACAGCTCTGCATTAGAGATCATAGTTCCTCTCTTAAAGCTGAACTTGAAAATTTGTACACAATATGCAAATGACTAATTTACTTTAAATCTCTGAAACCACAAATTAGTCTATAGTGAATTCACCTTAATTGTATTCCATATGCTATACTGAGTCTAAAGTTTCTGAGCTTATATTCTATGAGTTTATAACTTGAAAAGTATTCTGCAACTAGAATGTAATTCTAATTGTCTATGGTTCACACCAGGCCTCAACTAAACGTCATTAATTTGGGCCAGTCTATTGATCCACAGAACTAAAAAAATATAAATACAAAATTTCTCCTATTTGTAACGCTCACAATACAATGACCCTTTAAACATACATGTGGAAATATATTGCTACATGAAACTACTCAGTTCCTGAAATATGTGTGTGTGTGCATGTGTGTGTGTATGTGTGTGTGCATGTGTGTGTGCATGCGTGTGTGTATATAATATACATATAGACTTAGGAGATGGAAGCTACTTCTGACTGTCATGTGATCACATAGGACAGCAGATGCAGGGCAGCTTAGTGTTCTAGGATTATAGCTCCATCATAAATACACTTGCATGACTGTTTCAAAGAATAAAAGTCTGCTGCAGGAGCCACAGGTGGAGCCTGACATTCCGTATTAACAAGCTCCTGGGAACGTGGGTACTTCACTCTGGCAGTCGGGACGTCTGCTCTTAGTCCTTTGTGTGGAAGACTTCTCAAGGGCACATTTATTTCTTTATTTTATTTGCCAGATGAAGAGTTTAATTTCTAGATTCTGAATTTGTATAGAGTATAAATTTAATTATGACCCATTGTTCCTTAGATAGCTATTTGGGAGTATCAATTTGTTAACATTTGTCAAAGATAACTCGAGTGCTTGAGATTCAGTAGTTATCAATATCACCTTTAAAGCTTAAGCTTTACAAGTATTTCTTAAAAGCATATTAATATACATCTATGATGCTGGTTTTTCTGTATCAGAGTGCAAGGAGAATTTATGATCAGAGGTATAAGTCAATGATAACATTTGCTAGGCTGGATACTAACTGCTTGAGGGAGCAGGAGGGTGTGGTAGTCAGTGATTCATACTAAAGGTGTGTGGCCATAAACCAGAGGAAAGAAATTTCACACATACTGCAATATAAGAAACACAGTAGTGGAGATTGTATATACACTAACAGGAAGTAAGAGAGCAGTGGGGAGGAAGAAACCTAATGACCCATGTGACCCTCTTTCCCCACGCAGCCTCTGTGTGTCTTAAGCCTTGGGATCAGCCTCTAGCGCAGTAGTATTTGAGTATGTGTTACTGGCCTTTGAATATGATTCGATTTGTCATAGTTGTTCGCTCCATATGGTTCCTAGTTTTCTCCCAGTTTATTTTCCTCTAATCCAATGACATCCATGAAAGTCTGTTGCAGTTTGAGTCCAGTTATGACTATTATATTGCTATTCTTTTTTAAAAAAGATTCATTTATTATGTATATAGTATGTTCTGCCTGCATGTATCCCTGCACGCCAGAAGAGAGCACCAGATCTTATTATAGATGGTTATGAGCTACCATATGGTTTCTGGGAATTGAACTCAGGACCTCTGGAAGAACAACCAGTTCTCTTAACCACTGAGCCATCTCTCCAGCCCTATATTGCTATTCTTACTGGCCTTTACTTCTCACTCCAAAGGCATTACTGTGTTCCATGCATCTTTATAATATTTCAAACCTTATTTTCCACTCTAACTTAGCTGGTATGTGAGACACATGGGAGTACTCAAACACAGGTATTCATAAGGATTGATTCACTTAATAAAAACTAGTTTAATTTTATTCTGTGCAGGCTGTAGATGAATGAGTGATAACCATATACATATGATTCTTACTCTCAAGAGACTTCTAGCTCAGTGGGAATGACAGATCAAATAAATAATCACATAAATAAAAAAATTAAAAAAGGAAACTGCTTAGGAGGAAAAATATTCATATTATTGTTCTGACTATAAAAAATATATGCAAGAATAGGAGCTGGAGTTAAATGTTAGAGTTAAATAATAATAACAGAACCCAAATGAGGTCAAATTATTTGCTTATAACCTAGATATAAGCCCAGGAATCAATCAGGAAGCTCTTTAGTGTAGCAGAATATCTAATGGTAATAGTGATTATCATAAAGTGCTTTCTAGAAAAAAATTTCTTTGGAAATATTGCTGCATTTGACTATTTTTAATCTTAATGAGTTTAAAATTCCACTAATAACCCAAACCATATAGATTATATAAGATTTGCTTTGTTAACATTACTTTACTAAAACATCTGAGTCTAGTGTAACTTCTGTGCATAGTTTATTATGCCTGCTAAAGCCAAGAAAGATCAGAGTGATTGGGGTCTGCAAAAAATTTACTCACTGTAGTCTTTGTCCTTCGCTTAGGACTGGCTACCAGAGCTAAATGAGCGGAGCCCTAACCATTGTGTGCTTGTGCCTGTAGCAAATGGCTCCAGTTTTTATGGTGAAACTTGTAGCAGACTCTGCAATTTCTGAGTCAGTCAGAGGACAGCCTGACCTTCAGTCAATTTTGGAACTTGATGACCCACACTGTCCTAATATAATATTTGGAATTTGAAGTCCTAATATCATGAGAAAACGCCATATGCTATGCAGACAGCCTAAGAATAGCCCCAATACTGATAAATACAACCATAGAGACAGACTCACTGTAGCAGAGTGATTTTGAAGCTGTAAAATTAATCTTAAATTTATTAGGATACTATAAAGCATCCTTTTGTAGCTTTCTATTTATATGAGAGACGTTTTCATGAATTTAGATGGGAGCCCAAACTTTCTGTTTGGGATTCTTTTGAATTTAAATTGCGGTGTGTTCCACTTCACTGGCCTTTACTGTCTCATCAGCTCTTACACTTCGGTGTATGGCCCGTTGTCAGTATTTCTAGAAGAGAAACTTGCTTCAGCGCTGTAAATGTTTACATTGTTGGTCACGTGGTGAGACCTTGTTTTTTCTAATCATCAGACAGAGCAGCTTTGCTTAGTTAGGTGATTAACCCTTTCATTTCGTTTTTACAAATTGTTTTTTTTTTTAAATCTGAGAGAAAAAAAGTGAAGACTTTCCCTTGTGCTTGTCTCATGTTCCTTTCCTCTCTTTTTGACTTTGAAGTGTGTCCGGGAAGGAGGATAATGCAGACACTGACCAGGAGAAGAAAGAAGAGAAGGGCATTTCAGAGAAAGAAAATAATGGATTGGAAGCGGTAAGTACGGGAGAATAAGCTTATAAATTGTGGTCACTAACATACACGAACTAGATGGAAGTGAGTCATATCTGTGAACTAAATCAGATCTGCCATTTCCTGCTTCCTTGAGGACTTTTTCTCAGAGTGGTCAGTTCTTAAGT